>CM051521.1:17513713-18713713 GCA_028015205.1 Mytilisepta virgata
ACAAGATTTACACATTTCGTCCGCATCAAGTTTGCCTCAAGCCTAAAATGTTGAATTTGTGAGAAAGACACTTGGTGTTGGCAAATTTGAATCGTTTTTTTTAGTGATGATGAAATAACCATATCGTAGAAGTTTATCTGTCCGCGATTCAGTCGTTCTGTTGACAGAGTCATGGAACATAACACAGAGAAAATACTAACGGACACAAGAATCAGAGACTTAAGTAAATTACTGGTCATAAAATGAAAATATCTGGAAAGTTCTAATCATCACGTTTGTCACATTTTTTTTATTTCAATCGTCCTGTGTCGTCTATTTGTAATCTAGATATGAAAGCAAAAAAATGGATCTGTTGATGCACCTTTTTAATTTCAAGTTCAATGCTTTGAAGATAAGTGTTTTTAAAATTTTGTCGCACGAAGAGTATAAATGCATGTGGGCCTTAATCTCATTCAAGCATTCCCAAACTACATTCAGATATATTTGACATAGATATATTTGAATGGAGTTTGGTGAGTCTGATTTCAACAACGTTGTTGCCCCAAATACCATTTAAAGTAATGGCACTGTAGTTTTAATTTTACAGTTACAGGTGAAATTTTATTAGTATTTGTTTTGCATAACACCAGTACATTAAATGGTGATTATGCCAACTAATTTATTTTTTATACCTATTTTTCAAAATTTTGGCATAGGTTGAGATAGGATAGCCACACAGTATAGAATAAAGAAATTTTCTTCTATGAAACGGGACAAAACGTGTGTAATTATTGTATTCGTTCAACCACAAGACGTTATTTATTTACATGTCACTTTGCATCTTTGTCTGTACATTGTTATGCATAACATACTTTTTATTTAATTTCTTGAAACTGTTGTTTTAGTTTGGATTGCTGAATTTCAATACAATTATGATTTATAAATATCTAGAAAGGATAAAAGATATATTTAGTTTTGACATTATGTAATAAGATGTTGATTGCTGGTTACTGATATGGGTCAATATGTAGAACATTCTAGATGGAAACTTCCGGACATTTGTGAAATAACTAGAACAAATGTTTTGTGAAACATATATATAAATATACCACTCAGACATGGGAATTTTTTTCCCGTTTCCACAGTAAAGCGGGCAAATGTATTATCGGTTCTGGATTTAGAGCAATGTGACGGTAATTAACCAAGTTTTTATGGCTTGCAGATAATTACGTCACATATCTCCGCAGTAGGTCCAGTTTTCACTTAATATGAAAGTTTTAAATTTTTTTTTTATCTAGGACGTATTTGCTAATATTTTTTAACAAGATATATTGCTGTGTAAATAAAGTTAACTGTAAACACCTTCAAAATCAGTGATGGGTCTCGAACTGTAACCATTGACGGTCTGTCGAAAGGTATTTTTTTGCCACGAAAAATCGGGTTTCCACAGCATTTTCCGACCGAAGAGTTTTATCTCTTGTTTCCTGGGCATGCCTTGGCCGTTGGTACAGGATAACTGAACTTTATAACTTATTTGAATATATCATCAAATGCTATTTGTGTAGCATACATATGAATATGGAGTACGTGGAGACTTATTAGCAGACTATTTATCTGACCGTAAATAAAAGGTTGTCCTGGATGGATTTTATTTGGGAGGATATTGATGCTGGAGTTCCCGAGGGTTCCGTTTTTGGATCCTTTTGTTCCTGATTTACATAAATGATATTGTAGATAGTATAGATTAACAGATCGAATTATTTGCTGATGAGACATTGCCATTTGTTATTATAGATGATCAAATTAGCCCAAGCTGCTGATATCCTATTAGCTGACCTTACTAGATTACATGACTGGTCCAAACAATAGGCTGTCAAATCTAATCCATTCAAGACAGAGTCCCTATTATTCTCTAGGAGAAATCCCGAAAACCAGTCTATTTTGGAAATCTAGTTTACAAAGTGGTAGATGTAAGTGAACATACTCATCTTGGTCTTGATTTTCAGAGTAACTGTAAATGACGTAGTCATATAAACAAAATAAAAAAAAGAAAGCTTGCGATAGATTGAAAATATTTAATACTTTAAAATATCAAGTGTCTAGGAAGGTCTTAATCAATTTATATTTATCATAAATTCGTCCAGTTCTTGGATGTGATATGGGATAATTGTACTTTATATAAAGTTAGCCTTTTGGAAAGTGTACAGGTTGAAGAAGGTAGAATAATTACTGGAGTCAGAGTTAACTCATCAGATCCAAAGTATATGATGAACTGGTCTAACTGGAGCACAAAATGTATACGGGTAAAAAGTCCCAACTATGTGGATTGTTATTTAAAAAGATGTAAATCGGTTAATGTCGTATTCGTAAGAATTAAAGTCAGCAGGTCCGCATGCAAAAAATTCGGCAGGTCGACAGGTCGGCATGTAAAATAGTTGGCAGGTCGGCATGTAAATAATACTATAGGTTGGCATGCATAAAAAAAGTCGCCGGTTCAGCAAAAGAGAAGGGCTGTGATTTAAAATCAATTATATTAAACTGCCAAAAAAAAAACAAACAAACAAAAAACCATATAAAAGTTTGATTTTTGTTCTTCATCTCAAAGTTGGAACACCATTTAGCTTAATATATAAAATATATGAAATAAAAATGATTTTATTCAACAAATAATGTATACAATATCTACAAAAGAATACAGAAGCGACAAAACAGTGGGAAAAGTCCGTAAAATCGAAATCTAATGGCAGGGCAAACTCATGGGAATGGAACTGAACAAACAAATACAAGAAGGACACATGTATAACTGACAGAATTGCAGAATATACATGAAATTAACTGAACAGAAAAAGAACCACACAGCAAATAAACTAAATAACTACCAATTTAAGCTCTCACTAAAAGAATTGACATTAGGTGCTCAGGTGGGATTCGTATGTCCTGCTTTATTAACGGCACCCGTTTGCTAGAATGCAACGACTGTAAAATAACAATTCAATATTTTAACACTCATTAAGATTTAATAAATAACATACAAAATAAGAAAAACGTCAATTGTACATAGATAGGTCATTCAGAAATTTTTAATATATATCACCTTTTGAATGTCCAACTCTGTACCTGTACATAAATTACGTTATGATATTCACCTGCCTATGTGCCAATTTTCCCTCTTGTCCACCTATCACTCATTTACGATCGCCCACATTCTGATCCGTCTACTCGCCTATATCACTCATCTACCACCTACTAACCCGACGACCACCGACCTGTCAACCTGCTGATCCTCCTACCGAACTGCCGACCAGCCGACCAGCCGATTTGTCGATGCACATTCCCGCTTATATCAATAATTTACCACCTACCACCTGCTGACTGCCGACCTGTCGATCCACCTTCTCGCTTATATCACTCATTTACCACCTACCAACCTGCCGACTGCCGACCTGCCAACCCGCCTACCTAAATTCAGATCCTGTCAACCCGCCTACCAAACTGCCAACCTCCCGACTTGCGTATCATTACCCCATTTATTCGTTGAACTTTACACATTAAAATATTAATACTCATCGTTGAAAGTGTGGCAACTATTGGTCTTTATATATATATTGAGCCGGTGAACTTGGTTGGGAACCGTTGTTCATAGGAGAGAGAAACATAGGCTTGTACTAATGTATAAAATATTGAATGGTCACTCTCCACAGTATTTATATACCCTTGTACAACTTTACTAAGAAAATATAAATGGTTATAACGCGCGTCAGCAGGTATCTATTGATAATTTTTTACTTCCTTTTTGTAACACTATGGCATATCGGAAGAGTTATTTGACTACCACATTTTACAACTTTTAAATTTGCTCCCTGATTCTATCTGAGAAAAATTAAAAAAATAAAATAAATCATGATCTCCAAAAAAAAACAAAAAAAAAAAAAAAACACTTGACTATTATATCATTGGCAATAAGAGAACATATAGTACTGTGTCAGCTAAGAAATGAGACTATTGACATTAATTTTCACTTGCAGCTCCACAGTCTCTCTGACACTTCTAGTTGTCCACACTGTGATTGAGGGAATGAAGATAATATCCATTTTTTCATTACTTGCATGCCCTGATTACAGTGTTCAAAGGAAGTTGCTGCAAAACTTTTGCAATGAACTGAATATTGATTATACCGTTGAACATTTATTATATGGAAATGAAAGTTGTTGGTACTGTTAAAATGAAAAACTAGTTCTGGCTGTTCACAATTTTATGAAAATAACTAGTAGAACATTATAGGAGATTTAATCATTGTTGTTGATACCGGTGGACTGATCCTTGTGTAATATATGTTATTTCCTTTTGGTGATACATTTTTGTCATTTGTTCCTCTTTTCAAATTGACTTCTAATTATGTAAAATTTTACCTGCTTAAAGATCAGTGAATACTATTCATACATTTTTATTATTATGAAAGTAATTCCAATTACTTTTGAGCCAAATCTAATTCACCATCCAAGTTGGTAACAGGTTTTTGCAACTAAATTTTCCCATTTAAATATGTATTCAAACCTTACTTTTCTCCTCTTTGTCAACGAAGTAATTTAAATTATTCAATTTTTTGAAATTTTTTGACAGATCATTGATAGATGTTCCTTAATGTACATTCATACTGAAATGATCTGTTTATAGTTGCTTGTTACCTTGTATTGGAGAGGATATACATAGGCCTTGCCTGCTATCCGATCCTTTTCATTTTATTCCTGAATAAAATATGTTTAAATTAACATGAACTTTTTGTTTTGTTATAAATCCAGCGTTTTTCTTGCTCGATGGGCTGTTCGCAACCAGGTAGTGAGTTGTTAATAAAATTCTTTGATACCAATTCTGATGCACAAGATGTGAACATTTCGTCGATTTACAAATCATCAGTTGTGCTCAAGGCCTAAAATGTTCAAAACCAAAACAACAATCCAGAAGGTTGAAGAGCAAATTCAAAAATTCAAAAATTACTCGTTTATTAATATAATCATTGGTGTGCTAAAATGAACCGCAATCACTTGCGAACGTCGTATCACTGGTGTTTTGTGATGAAGTAGGTTTCCTTATGGGATTGAACAGTAAAGAGAATACCCAGTAATTTATATAGTACTCAACAATTTATTTCTAATGTGGAAAAATCTACACTGTTGGATTTGTTATCGTTGACAATTGGAGACACTGGAGATAGAGAATTGGAAGATAACACTTCTGTGATTTTTTTTAACAAGAAAAATAAATGGAAATGGTGAGCTGTCAAAAGGGGCGTAAAACGACTAAAATGTATGAAATACACAAGTCTAACAAAACCAAATATAAAATAGTGAAAAAGAACAATAAACTAAAAAGTTAAAAATACTCAACGTTTCGACCAATATGTTCTTGATCACGAGTATGTAAAAAATAAAAATAAAAAGGTGTTGACTCTTTGAAACCCAGAGCAAGATTTAGGCCGTACATAAAGATTTTTTTTATGAATGTTTATTACTGGAAGAACTGTAATTGATAAAAATTGTTTCGAGAAGTGAAAGAATTAGACTGCTGGATTATTTCATAGAACCTCGGAGATTGAAAGAACCTTGGAATGAAACTGGACAATGTAGACATAACGTGAAAAGAACTCTATTACTGACAATTATTAGTTGTAAATATTATTGTAAATAGTTATTTGTAAATATTTACTGTTATTAAATTTTTTATAAATAATCACTGACTTATTTATTATTTTATTTATTTTTTGTTTCTCTTTGAATTTTTTGTTAAATATATGGCATGTCAGTAACTGCTAGTATTCCTTTGTTAATATATATTGATCATTGTCATTTTGCTTAGTTTCTTCTGTTACCTCTTTTAACATCGAAGTCGGACATCTTTTGAACAGAGTTTTACTGTGTGTATCGCTGTGTGTTTGTATATTTCACATTGGCTAGAGGTATAGAGTAGGGGGGTTAAGATCTCACAAAACATGTTTAGCCCCGCCGCATTGTTGCGCCTGTCCCAAGTCAGGAACCTCTAGCCTTTTTTAGTCTTGTGTGTTTTTTTAAATTTTGGTTCATTTTTATGTTTCGGAGTTTAGTGTGCCGTCCATTTGCTGAACTAGTATGCATTATTGTTTAGGTGCCAGCTAAAGCGCGCCTCCTGGTGCGACATTTTCTCGCTGTGTTGAATCCCCACTGGTAGCCTTGAGCTGTTTTCTGCTCTTTGGTCGGGTTGTTGTCTCTTTGACGTATTCCCCGTTTCCATTCCCTATTCTATTCTTTCAAAAAATCATTTTCAATAGATTTTACAAAAAAGCATTTTTAATGACTAGAGTGAAAATGGACAATGAAATAAGAATACAAGACTTGATCCTCCTTCTTGTCCATCCTCTGCCTCGATATACCTTACACTACCTGAGGAGTATATGTTTTTTTTTCAAACTTGGAGTATTAAGACTATGGATTAGAAATATCAATTACATGCTTCTTGATCTTGTTCAACAACGATTTGTATAGCAAGAATAATTTTCATTCCAATACAATGATCAAACATATGTATATCATCGGATCTTTGTTGATCTGATTTCAAAGAGATTGATTTTAGTAATTATTTCATTTACTTCGTTGTTATTGTTTAAAATCATTATTATATTCATTCAAGTATTAGCTGTTTAATAAGCTTGTCTGACTTCAGCATTCAATTCATTTGTTTCATACTTTGATTGTTTGTTTAAAGAGTGTCAACGATTTTTCACAACACATTGATCACTTTCTTCTGAAGGTTTTATCTGAATACGGAGAAGGTTAAGTCGTCCGATGCCGTAAAACGAGCTAGAAGATTGGTCTAAACTTCGGTTTCCATAATAAGACTTTATGAAAAGTCGGTACAAAATGTCCGGAAAAAATTACAAAGTTCCATCAGTGCTCACATACTATTATAAAAACTGTTTAATCAAAACTAACATAATGACAAGCATATTAAATAAAATGAAATAATTACTAAAATCAATCTCTTTGAAATCAGATCAACAAAGATCCGATGATATACATATGTTTGATCATTGTATTGAAATGGAAATTCTAATATGACGGCCTTCAAAGGCTTTGGGACCACAAGCGTGGTAAAACATTAGTTGCCATATGAGTTGCACGCAACTTAGTTGGTTGTTCTAGTGCAGTTACCCCCACCGGAAATCGTTTATCCGCTCAATTTGATTGGTTGTTATTTCTGCAATTCTGAGAACCCTTGATTAAATTTCTATATTTAGCATAGGGGTTTCTGAATGCCGTTGTAGTTGTTATACATACACTTTCATTCATTCTGATGTAGCGCGAATAAAAGTTAAATAAATATAACAAAACATAATAAACGGACTTGAACAATGTTTTATCAAAAGTTTTTAACCATTAATTAATTAAAATTATGCCCCCCCCCCCCCCCCCCCCAAAAAAAAAAAAAAAAAAAAAAATCGCATACAATCATTATCATCAGGCCGCGTCCTAAAGAAATTCAGACATGAATTGACAGAGATTTCTTGAGGGATTCCCAGTCTGACGAGGAATTGGGCAACATGGAATTCCTCTCTGAAGACACCACACATACTGATTCAGAAGTATTTTGGAAAAATAATGTACACATACATCATGTGTAGGATTACCGTTGTGTAAAAATCCATTCTTACAATATGGCAATGTGAATTTAAACAAAATCTTCGATAGGTGTAATCGATAAATAAACATTCTCCTCTTCATTTCGTGAAAATCAATACCTCAATACGATTTCCGGTGGGAGTAACTGCACTAGAACTGCCAACTAAGCGCGTGCAGCTCATATGGCAACTAATGTTTTACCACGCTTGGGGTCCCAAAGCCTTTGAAGGCCTTCATATTAGAATTCTTAATTATTCTTGCTATACAAATCGTTGTTGAACAAGATCAAGAAGCATGTAATGGATATTTTTTTAAACCTCACATAGATTGGTACCGACCTAGAATATGAAGAGATCGAAATAAAATCGTCACTTTATGATGTCCTTGCTGTTGGATTCAAGTCCCAGAGAGTCTAACCAGATCAGTTGACGTTAAATAATTATATATAAATATACTAAATAAATAAATGATTTGGAAAATACGTTAAAGGTATAAAAAGTCATGAGATTTCCGAATGCAATTAGGTTCTATCCGGGCACTGTGATTCAAAACCTTGGTCCATCCGGGTCTTTTGGTTCTGAACCTTGGTTCTATCCGGGTTCTTTGGTTCGAAACCATGGTAACTGGTTCAACATCCGGGTTGTTTGGTTATAGGAACCCAACTTCTTGGTTCTATCGCGGTTCTTTTCTAATATCCCCGTTTAACTTTGAGAAGATATCCGCAAGTATCCGAATAAAGAGACAGAGTAGGTCAAAGACGCTTATCTTGTTTTATATCATTTATACATTTCCGCATCGCCGGAAATGAAGCTGTAAGGTAAATACCTTCTCATTTTAATTATTTCACATGGGAAACTGGACAAAAATTTAACATCGTATGTATTTATATCAACCCAAATATACAGTATATCAAACATCCGTTTTTAGAATCACAGTCGTTCCGTTTTCATTTATTTTTCACTGCTCATCCCTCGTTTCATTCATAATAAATTTTAAAACTTGGAAAAAAAAACGACATTCAAAAGATCAACCATTCTAATTATGTGATTTAAAGAATCGGCATTTCAAAGATGTGGGTCAACACGGTGTGGATCAATAACGTCCGCGTCAATGAATTGAGACAAAACTGTGTGTATGTACATTTATATTTCTATTTATAGATCGTATGCATAGGAAACTGCAATGAAGTGTAAAAAAGGGATTATTTTTAATCACAAAATATTTTTTAATATGAATGCAGTTCAAGCAGTATTCATGATCAAAAATACTTTTTTTTCAAGTACTTTTTTGTTGAGCTGACTAACATGACTAAATGATGAACTATATATATAGCTATCAGATAGCGAAACGACTCGAGGCCCGGGACTGTGGAAGACTTAACAAATTTAAAGTTTTGTTTTGAATTGTATTTATTGTTATTTTCGTCTATTTTAGAAATCCAGGAAAACAATATTCTATTTTAACCGAATCTTAAATTTAATTTCGCGCACATGAGGGAATTATTAGTGTTGTCCGGTCACGAGTTGAATATTTTCGATATTAAAATTCTTGAATTAGTTATCCTATAAATAATTCACGTCGTATATTTATATAAACGGTCAAACTTGTAAATAAATAAATAAATCTTCTTATAGAGTAACAGATTCTTACAAGGTTACTGTTGACCAATCTCGATATGAATAAATAAAATAATATAAATACCTTAAATTGTCAAATAACAAAGATCCGATGTTAGTATTAGATGTTAGTTCCGACGTTAAGGGTTATATCCGATGTTAGGAGTAAATTCCAGTCTACACTTAATTTAGTTGAGCCTCATTATTCAAAATGTGAAGGGAAAAGTTAAAAATAATTCTGTGATATCAGGAGTACAAGTAAATATATTGCAAACTATAATTTTGGAACCAACAAATTATGTTTAGATATCAGGAATGTTTAGATAACTGGGTATGAGAAAAATAAGCGCCAACTGTAGATGCTTTAACAATCCTATAATCAACGCGTAACAGTGTGCGAATCAATATTTAACACGTTCAGAAATGTTAACTGTTTCATTAAAATATTGCCATATACTTTTCTTTTCATGTGCATTATAAAAATATTAGAAAAGGATATATGGGATTTTTAGAAGGCTTTATTTTCATTTGCCAAATACGGCTATTTGCAAATATAGAGATTGTTCCACGGATAGCCTTACTACTTCTGTTGAAATAACATGCATATAGAATATCCAAATATGGAGAGAAAAAAGTCTCTTAATTCACCCCTTTTATTTTTGAGACGGCTTTCAATCCGGTTTACAAAATTATTTTTCTTTCAATTTGATCGTAATTATTTTTTGGTAGATTCAGTGTAATGTTTTCTGCTTTAAATTTCTGAAACAAATAGGTCGAAGTAACCCAAATGAATTGTGTCAGGGGTAAATAAATTGACATATTATAAGTAAATTTGTTTGTTGCAGGTGATTGGTCAAACGTTTTATTAGATAGTGTGTCTGGCAAAGTCGTATCTGCCAAAAGCCTAGATGCATGTATTGTATTAAATAATTTATTTGTTTGCTTTTGTAGAACTTATGGATCAAACTTCTTTACCAATACATTTTTACCTGCAACTGTCTTTTTGGCAACACTCCAATCAGATGGTTCTGTTTCTGGATCGCAACAAGAATCTAAGATACATGTCTTAGTATTGTTATTGAAGCTTGTGCTACAACAATTGTCACATCTTGTACACAGCATTGCACATTCAACAGCTGACAACGCTATCACCTCATCAACAATTGTTCCACTAGATTTAATATTAACTCCTTTGTCACTCTTGAAATTTTCTTTTTTGATATCACATAACACAGCAGAATAACGTGAAATCATAATAACATATATACAAGGTATGAATTGCCAGAGAAGCAACATATTCATGATCTATGGAAATTCCAATTATGAATAATATCGTTAGTTACATGAATATTATATATGGGAGTTTTGTTTTAAACATGGGAAACATAAATAATACATATTTTATTTCGCTGATACTTATTGCATAAATATAAATACATTAACTTTTTGAATAACATGTTAATGGGAAACTTCTGTCCATTAAGACTAAATCAATAATCATGTATTTAAACAAAAATTAGATTTAACCAATTAGGTTGCATTTAATTCGTAGGTATAGTAACTAAACCGTATATGTCACGGTTGATTCGTTACTGCAGTGCACGTGATATACAAATCTTTATCGGCAGGGCGAGATTCTGTCGCATAAACGTCTGAGACAGGGTTATGTTCAGTCTTTGTAAATTTCATCACTCCAAACATTTTACGGTCTTCAGAAGTGATTGGACGATACGAAGTTTCTATCTCACGTATGAGACAAGATTTTTTAAGTTAGAGTTCCCGTCCTTCTGGAACTGACAAATCACCGGTTTTACTTAATGGCAAGTTGAGGAGTGCCGTTAACGCAGCAGGACATGTTCAATTTTTTTTTTAGTTTGTTATATGTTTTGTATTATTTTAGTCATACATGTGTCCTTCTGGCATTTGTTTGTTGTGTTCCATTCTTATAGTCTTTTCCCTGGATTTTGAATTTACGGACTTTTCCCATGTTCTGTCGCTAAGATATTCTTTATTTACGATATTTAACATGGTACACGAAAGTTGTTACAGTGATTAATAAACACGAACCACCTTGTTGAAAACTTTAATGAACTAAAGTTAACAGTTTTTAATATCGGAGCAAGTACAATAGGCCTGTGATTAAGATTGCTATCCAAAGATAGTGTACATAAGAATATAAAATTACTGAAAAGGCAACAAGCTTCAAAACATCACCGGTTTCATGAATGAATGCAAGAAAAACTACGAAGGATATTGTTATAGCGGTGAAATCACTAATTAGACATTAACCGCTGTCATTAAAGATTCTTAGGCATTTTTTGGACTTATTCACCACATAAAAATCTGAGTGGTAAACCCTGGTTTGATAAAGATTGTAGGGAAAGAATTTCTCTGTGCTAAAAGAAAGTGCAAGGTACTAAAAAAGCAAAAGAATTAATAAGAACATCTGACTGTTGTAATAAAACACTTGTCAAATGAACAAAATCTATGCGAGAATACAATAAAGGTTTTAGAAAAAAAGATGAGAAAACCTGAAAAATAGTACTTCAAAAGAATACTGGCAAATATAGAAGGCCGATTAATGGACTAAACTTTTAAGTTAATATATATACTAACTTTCTATTGTTCGCAGTAGTCAGAATTACATCTACTGCCTTTTAAAACAAATTTCACTTAATTTTTGTTTTTTTTTTTTCTAAAAATAACTGTAATTATCTATTTTAACAATATATTCTTCCCAGTTTTTGAATAAATTCATCTCTAAAAAGTCTCTTTTTCAATCATTATAATTTTATTTTGAATCTTTGTAGACAGTGTTTTCAAAATTCACGTATTACTTAGGTAGAAGTATACTGTTTCGTTAATTTGAACCGAAGTAATTTATCCCATATATAACGATGTGGGACTGGTAAATAAATAAATTTTGTACCCTAACCAGTGTTCCTTAAAACACCAGAAAATCCTATTAAAATTAATTTTAAGATCTGATACATGTAAAATAATCCTTGTTTACTCAAATTAACTTTTGAAAATTCAGAAATTAATCTGTTTTCAATGATAAGAATGCAAGAAAATAATAATAAACAAAAACTCGGGCAACAGGAAATGTCAATAATGACATACCAATATCATCCAAGCACAAAACATAAACATAGAAACAACAGCATCAGGATAGTCTGACTTGGTACAAACACTGAGCAATGGTGAGGTTAAACCTTTTTCTATAGGTACCCAAACGTCGCCATTATCTATTAAGCGAGATAGTCCGAAATAACAATCCCATAAAAGTTAGATAGTATCTCGACATTGACTTCAATATAAATCAGTAGTATTCAATCATTTCATTATATGAGTGTAGTTTTTATTCTCTGTCTTCCCCTTTAGTTTTTTATTTTCCCCAGTGTTTATTACGTCGCAATTCCGAATTTTAAACTTTAACAAAAGTTCCATCGTAATATGTTTTTGTCCGGTAATCTTTTAAAAACCCTAAATTACGCCGGTAGAAATGCTTAAGAAACAGATAAAATAATCCATGCATTTAAGCATGAAACACATCCTTTTAATGTTAACTTGAGATCTAATTTGTACAAATTATAGGGGGAATAATAACGGAGAGAATACAGTTGATAAATGTCAGGGACGAAAGAAAACGTACTGAACTGAAGAAATCAGAACTAAACGACACTGAAGACTAGAGTCAAGACTAAATACAAGATACGGTGCTCTTAAAACAAAATACACTTTCTACAATCTCCATCAATCAACACCTTCAAAATCCCATATAAAAATTAATTTATCGTAAAAATAAAGTTAATATAGGGCAAATCAATAGTTGAAGTAGAACTGAGTGAAATTAGTTGATGATATTATTTTTTTTTAAATCAATGTACCATCATGCTTTTTTTTTGACAGCTCCATTATTGGTGTATGATTTAGTAAGTGGGAAATGTGATAATCATTATAGAAGTTGAAAAGGTTAATGCATTTTTTATTTAACATCGACAATGTAAGATAAATAAAGGTAATAATTCTATACTGACTGCCTTGAGAGATAATAATTCTATACGGACTACTCTGGAGAGATAAAAATTGTATACTGACTGCACTGGAGAGATACAAACTTTATACCGGGTGTTTTGGAGAGATAAAAATTCCATACTGACTGGTCTGGAGAGATGGCAATTGTACCCTTACTGCTCTGTAGAGATAACAATTGTATACTGAATGCATGGAGAGATAATATCCACTGCCTGGAGAGATAATACACACTGCCTGGAGAGATAAATACACACTGCGTATAGAGATAATACCCACTACCTGGAGAGATAATACCCACTGCCTGGAGAGATAATACCCTCTGCCTGGAGAGATAACACCCACTGCCTGGAGAGATAACACCCACTACCTGGAGAGATAATACCCACTGCCTGGAGAAATAATACACACTGTCTGGAGAGATAATACCCACTTCCTGTAGAGATAATACCCACTGCCTGGAGAGATAATACACACTGCCTGGAGAGATAATACCCACTTCCCGGAGAGATAATACCCACTGCCTGGAAAGATAATACACACTGCCTGGAAAGATAATACCCACTTCCTGGAGAGATAATACCCACTGCCTGGAGAGATAATACACACTGCCTGGAGAGATAACACCCACTGCCTGGAGAGATAATACCCACTGCCTGGAGAGATAATACACACTGCCTGGAGAGATAATACCCACTGCCTGGAGAGATAATACACACTGCCTGGAGAAATAATACACACTGTGTGGAGAGATAATACCCACGTCCTGTAGAGATAATACCCACTGCCTGGAGAGATAATACACACTGTCTGGAAAGATAATACCCACTTCCTGGAGAGATAATACCCACTGCCTGGAGAGATAATACACACTGCCTGGAGAGATAACACCCGCTGCCTGGAGAGATAATACCCACTGCCTGGAGAAATAATACACACTGTCTGGAGAGATAATACCCACGTCCTGTAGAGATAATACCCACTGCCTGGAGAGATAATACACACTGCCTGGAGAGATAATACCCACTTCCTGGAGAGATAATACCCACTGCCTGGAAAGATAATACACACTGCCTGGAGAGATAATACACACTGCCTGGAGAGATAATACCCACTGCCTGGAGAGATAATACACACTGCCTGGAGAGATAATACACACTGCCTGGAGAGATAATACCCACTTCCTGGAGAGATAATACACACTGCCTGGAGAGATAACACCCACTGCCTGGAGAGATAATACCCACTGCCTGGAGAAATAATACACACTGTCTGGAGAGATAATACCCACGTCCTGTAGAGATAATACCCACTGCCTGGAGAGATAATACACACTGCCTGGAGAGATAATACCCACTTCCTGGAGAGATAATACCCACTGCCTGGAAAGATAATACACACTGCCTGGAGAGATAATACACACTGCCTGGAGAGATAATACCCACTGCCTGGAGAGATAATACACACTGCCTGGAGAGATAATACACACTGCCTGGAGAGATAATACACACTGCCTGGAGAGATAATACACACTGCCTGGAGAGATAATACCCACTTCCTGGAGAGATAATACACACTGCCTGGAGCGATAACACCCACTGCCTGGAGAGATAATACCCACTGCCTGGAGAAATAATACACACTGTCTGGAGAGATAATACCCACTTCCTGGAGAGATAATACCCACTGCCTGGAGAGATAATACCTTTTTCCTGGAGAGATAATACCCACTGCCTGGAGAGATAATACCTTTTTCCTGGAGAGATAATACCCACTGCCTGGAGAGATAATACCCACTTCGTGGAGAGATAATACCCACTGTCTGGAGAGATAATACCCACTGCCTGGAGAGATAATACCCACTGCCTGGAGAGATAATACCCACTTCGTGGAGAGATAATACCCACTGCCTGGAGAGATAATACCCACTCCGTGGAGAGATAATACCCACTGCCTGGAGAGATAACAATTGTATACTGACTTCTATGGAGAGTATAAGGATCTAACACCGGTGAAAGTGCAAAACGGAAAAATCTCAGATACCCAAGGGAAAGATTTCTGGTCTCCAACGAGGCTCCGCCGAGTTGGAGACCAATGGAAATCTTTCACGCAAGTGTGTCAGACGACGTAAACAAACGGAGTTATCTCCCCATGAAAGTATTTTGAGTGTGATCTGTATTGGATGTAGTTTGAATAATTCAAGCCACCGACGAGTGAAACCTTTAAATATAAAACGATATGGACAATATGGAATAGGTAAGACTAATAAAAACTCAAACTATTTGTTAAATATCGCTCAAACAGTAAATAATCACGATTGTCGGAACCGCGAAAATTTTGAGAAATAGAAATTCTATACTGACTCCTCTGGGGAGAAAAAATTGTACACTTACTGTTCTGGAGAGATAACATTTCTATACTGACTACAAGGAGACATAACAATTTTATACTGATTGCTCTGGGGAAATATCCAGAGTCAGAATAGAACTGTTATCAGTATATACATCACGTGATATACATGTAGATGGATACAACAAAATATTACTAGTACTTTATCCATAGAGATTGACGTGTAGCAAGTCTAGGTAAGATTAACAAATGAAGAAGGTGAAATGTCAAATATAGATAAATAAATAAACAAATAAATAAATATTTTGATAGACCTCGCTTTTTCCTTCCAACAAAAACTAGGATTAAACTAATTATATAAAGTGCTATGGTAATGATTTCATATGTAAGGATGTTCGGATAAATATATCTTGCAATTTTTCCTTCTTGGAGTTTTCTTAGAAAGTTTCTGACCTCGACCATCAAAGCAGACATTTCAATTTGAGAAGTAGGACCAGGATTAAAAATTATTTGTTTGCTGTAGCCTGAAACATAGGGCTTAATTTTTAAGATAAAACGTTCAAATCTTGTTCTTTAATATAAAAAATTTATCCCACCGCAATTTTATATTTTGCTCCGTAGCAATGTTTTCCACAGAGAGTGATTCAATGCATAGATATAGAAATAATGTAGCCAAAGCGTCTTTGACATGACTGCTCGTGAATTACTCTGGGCCATTCAGGTGTGGTTTTCCACCATTGAAGACCATGCTTTGATCTCTGGATGCTTGTTTGTTTATGTGCTTTCTTTATGACTTCACTTCATGTCCTTTTTCCTCACGTTTTTTTTAAAGCAAAGTTATATAAAAGGGTAACACAGTGCTAATGTTTGACGACAGTTTATTTTATTCTATAAGACCATGATTTCAGAATTTTTTTAACCCTATTATTTTTTAGATGTACAAAATTTGCACATTACATCCATTTACAACTCATCAGTTGTGCTGAAGGCCTAAAATGTTGAAAAGTTATATATTGAAAACATAAAGGAGAATCCTATGAATATCCAAATGAAGATTAAAGATGGGATTAGATTTTCAGAAAGATTGTCTAGTCACTTAATATACTTAAATGCAATGTTTTCAATATAAATTGGTTCACAGATTTCTGACTTTTCTTTTTTTTTAATATAAATATGATCTAAAAGGAAAAGAGCTGTGTACATTTTTTAGCGAAACAAAAGAAATCCTTTTTGGTCTCTTCTTGGAATTTAATATTGTAAAATATATTTGCGTTCACTTTGATACTTTTTAAAAATAATTTCGGTATAATTTTAGCAGGTAATAATGATAAAAAATATCTTGTAAAATATACAGTTAACACAGTCTGACTAATCTTAATATACTATACAAGTTTATGCAGAAGCAAGTGGAAAACCCATTAATCCGCGATGGATAAAAGTTTCTGAAATACTCTTATCAATTTTCGTGTTTGTTTATCAAGATGAAATTTCATCCTCTTTAAGTTCAGCAATTTTTTGTTAAGTTTATTCAGATATTAAGGTACATGTCAAATGTTGCACAATTTAACATGTGGAATATAGAGCTAAGAGATCTTATTTTTCAATAATGTGACTTTTTATTTCGCCATAGAGGATAACTGCAAAGTGGAAAATAAAATGATATAAAGTTTATTTTTTAAAGACACCTCTGTGTATCCCAGTGTGAAGAAATGAAAGATGAAAGGTTTAGTTTTGTCATTAAATAAAATTTCTAGTAATTTAGAAAAAGTAACAGGTGTACAATTGTTAGTCTATATTCGATATTCAGATTTACATGCATCACTCTCGGTAAATATCGGCAATTTGGGATTAGGCAATATGGATTCGGCCAACCGGGAATGGGATTGAAGAACCCAAATCAGAACAAAATCGGCAATATTTAAAGTCGGCAATTTGGGAATCAGCAATTCGGGATTATGCAATTTGAAATGTTACCTCATACCGGGATTTGATTACGCTATCTGTAAAAAAGTGAATTGTACTTTATTTTAAATAAAAAATGGTGACTGTATTTTATCTCAAAGTATGAACATTTGAAGAAATAATTATTTTTATTGTTTGACATCAAACGTTCTTCAAAATTGTGTATTTCTGAACTTCAAACTCTCGGAGTGCGTGTACCATCCGTATTATAGAGAAGGTAATAAAAACAGGCAAATGATTAAAATAAAGTATGTCAATTCCTTGATTTTTTAGATGAAAAAATATATATAATCAAAGTCTGAATCTATATTTTATCGTAACATGCAAGAGAAATTAAAGACCGGTTTAAGGTTTAACAATTGTATTCACAGAGACTAAAATATAATCAAATAGTAACGAATTAAATAAAGGAAATATAATGATCAATGGATGTAAGCAGAAACATTTCGATTCCCACCCAGCTTTTTGTAATTTATGTTTCAGTCACACATGTAGTGTTAATGGCATCATACGGTTTATATTATGCAGAAATAATTCAGGACAGTTATACAGTTTTTTAAAAATAATATAAGAAAACCTCTACTGGGAGTGATGTAAGTAGTGAGTACAAAGAGCTGACTAACCAAAAACAAAATGCTTATAAAACATCAGCGATTTTTTAAAAAGCATGACACAGAAGAGTACTGACGGATTATAAGAAATCGTTTAATTTCTGTCACTTGCAGATACCACATGTGTTTGAAGAGGAATAAACGAAATCGAAATATCGTGTGTGATTTCAAGAATCAAATCCAAATATGAAGCGGACTTCCTGTAGTATTCTTAATTTAAAAATGGTATGTTTTATGAAATATTCAATCTTTATTACCATTTTATTTGGCATCAGATTTTTACAATGTTACATTGGCAGTATTCGTCTTATCGATTTGTATTGAACGGTTTAATGATAAATATAAATTTGGTACAGGACCATCGTACAATCATTCAGGCGTATTATCAATTCAATCTGTCAAACGGTTTCGAAGAAATTGTTTGTATGTATTTCCCATAAGGTCTTATGTTAACTATGTCCCATGGCGGCGGCCATCTTGGATTTCCAATCGGCACCAAAATTACATATTTGGTAGAGAACCACCTAAGGAACATTTCTGCAAAGTAGAAGTTCATTTGGTCTTGTGGTTTCTGACAATATTTTTTAAATTTCAACCAATCAGAACTCATTATTGAGCTTGGCAGCCATGTTAAATATTCGATCGGAACCAAAATTACAAATTCTGTAAAGGACTTTCCCAGGAACATTGCTGCCAAGTTTGGTTCTATTTGGTTCAGTGGTTTTTAGAAGAAGATTGAAATGTGAAAAGTTAACGGACTGACGACGACGGACACAAAGTGATGGCAAAAGCTCACCCTGGCTTTTAGCCAGGTGAGATAAAAAGGGAGACGGCCGGGTCAAACCGAAGAAATTAAAATTTGTATTTGCACACAGTATCTAGGAGTAAGAGCCAAGGGTTGGTCGGCTCGGAGTCAGTATAATGTGTCCGAGTGGGGTGATATGACTTCCTGAGGACAGTTACCTTGTGAGCTAGCACATTTCTGCCAAGTCTGGTTCCAACTGGCTCAGTAGTTTCAGATAAGATTTTTAAATGAATTTCCCCGTAGGGTCCTTTGTTAAACTAAGTTCGGCTGTGGTGGCCATCTTGGTTGATCGTCTGGGTCATCGGACACAATTCTGAAAGAGACCATTTGAGGACCATTGCTGCCAAGTCTGGTTTCAACTGGCCATGTAGTTACATAGAAGATTTTTGAAATGCATCGAATCAAACCCGCGACCTTCCACATTCGAGGCAATCATGCTACGAAGAGACCACTGATGTGGTCAGGACTTAATAGGTAGCTGACATATATATTTTATTTTGGCCTGGATTAGAATGGAAAGATCTTGAAATTAACCAATATTAATAGCCTTCATACATTATGGGTATTCATTTCCTTTCTGATGAAGATAACTATAGTACAACGACTTTATATTATAAACCAAGTAATGTAAAATATACTGTGATATATGTGATGCATGTATTCCTTAAAGTTGGGATTAAAATGAAATGTACATTTCAAAAATTAATGCAAATAATTTAGTTAAAACTAGAAGCTCTCAAGAGCCTGTATCGCTCACATGGATTTAACTTGTCCACCTTCACTAGGACTGATTGTTTAAGTGTAGCAGTTATCTTGGCTAGTTTTCCCATAGGTTCAATGTTAAAAAACGTTAATTTAGTTGAGATTCAAGTTATCAAAAACAATTCTGAAAGATACCATTGCAGGTATTAGTTTGCTGTTCAAATGTCCAGGTTTGAGGTATGGTGACCACCTAATGACCATTTCTGCCAACTTTACCTCCAATTGGCTTAGTGGTTTTAAACAAGAAGAGTTTTTAATGAATTTTCCCACAGGGTCCTTTGTTTTACTAAGTTTAGCTGTGACGGCCATCTTGGTTGACATTCTGGGTCATCGGACACAATTCTGAAAGAAGACCATTTCTGCCAAGTTTGGTTCTAACTGGCTCTGTAGTTTCAGACATATTGGATTTCATATTGGCATGAAAAACATAACGTTGGTAGAGTACCATTTAAGGATCATTCCTGCAATGTAACAATTCAATTGCTTTTGTAGTTTCAGGGAAGAAGATTTCAGCCAATTAGAGTGCATAATTGACCCAGGATCAGAATTTCGTATCGGCACCAAAACATAGATTTTGTTGGGGATCATTATCTGATCATTCAGGCATAATATTACTTCTATCTGTCAAATGGTTTCTGACAAAAAGATGTTTGTATGTATTTCCCATAGGATTCTATGTTAAATGTATCCCATGGTGGAGGTCATCTTGAAAGTGAACTCTCTTTTTCTGAAGTATCACAGTTTCAATTACATGTACTTGAAAAGGAAATATTGCAGGAACAATCATGCTAAGATTCATCCAAATCCCCCTAGTAGTTTCAGAGGAGATGTTTGAAAATTTGTTATCAACGATGATGACGGACACCAAGTGATGGCAATTAAAAGCTCATATATTATGAAGTTTAATCATTGTTATACAACTCTCTCATCATCACCATTCACTAAGGATACCATGTTTACTTAAAAACCAAATATTGTTGAAATCCGAACAAGTGTAAAAAATGGCGGGAAATGGCAGTCATTTTAAAAATGGCCGTCCAAAACAAACTTTCATAATCATCATTCAACTCGGGATACCATGTTTACCTTGAAAGTAGCTTTCATCTTCATTTTCTTTCTATAATTCAGGAAAAAATAGCAAAAAACAGCATTTTGACCCCTATATTCTATTTTTAGTAAGGGGGGACATGTTTTTCGACCAATCAAAAATCCAAGCATTTACTTTTTGCAGGCTACCCTAAGGAACAATCTTACCAAGTTTCATATGATTTTGAATAGTAGTTTCAGAGAAGAAGATTTTTGAAATAATAAAATAAAAAAAGCCAAAAATATCAAAAAAAAGGCAACAACTCTAACATCAGTTGACAGATTTTCACGAAAATCAGCACACAGGTAGCTCTCATCATGCTGAACACTTTCAACCAGTCAGAATTTGCCGTAACCTAATGATTTTTGAGATATTTGCGAAAAACTGTTGTTTGACCCCTATATTCTATTTTTAGTAACAGTGGCCATGTTTTTCGACGGATCAAAAATCGAAGCATAAAGTTTGTGCAGGATACCCTAAGGAACAATAATGCTTACTTTTATCCAAATCCATTCAGTAGTTTCAGAGAAGATGTTTGAAAAATTGTTAACGACGACGATGACGGACGCCAAATGGCGGCAAAAGCTCACATTTCTTTTTAGGAAAGGTGAGCTAAAAACAAGACGATTTTGATTTTTGAGACAAGCTCTTAGACACATATTTCCATAATTACCATATTCCATCTGGCCAAGCGGTTTCAGAGAAGAAGATTTCTTTATATCAGACAATCAGAAACAAGAATTACCCATGGCAGCCATGCTGGTCGTCTAATCAGGACGAAAAAAAATTATTTCATAAAAGACTTTCCATAGATGCTTCCTGACAAGTTTGGCTGACAATTTTGGCCAAGCAGTTCCATAGAAAAATGTTTTTTTATTCAACCAATGACAAATAAGAATTGCACGATGGCCATTTTTTTCGCCTGATCAGGACAAAATGATAGAAGTTTGTAAAGAACCTCCCATAGATGCTTCCTGTCAAGTTTGGTTCCATTTGGCCACGTGATTTCAGAGGAGATTTTTTTTATATTAGCCAATCAGAAACAAGAACTGCCCATGGCGGCCATATTTGTACTTTGATCAGGATGAAATGAGGAAACTTTATAAAGGACCTCCCATATATGCTTCCTGTCAAGTTTTGTTCCATTTGGCCATGCAGTTTCAGAAGAGAAGATTTTTCAAAACTCCGCCAATCACAAACAACAATTGCTGAATGGGACGAATTGAGCAAATTTTATAAAGGACCTTACATAAATGCTTCCTGCTAAGTTTAATTCCATTCAGCCTAGTTGTTTCAGAGGAGAAGATTAAAATGTGAAAAGCTAAAAGATGGATAGACTTTTTTTGGCCAGATGAGCTAAAATTAATCAATAATAGTCTCTCACATTTTATTTCTGCAAGTTATATTCTTTCTCAAAATAGTACACCAATTGCATTAATTATTCTTGCAATATTGTCTTGTAACAAATATATTCAATAAGAAATAACAAACAAAAATTCAGAATTTATAGATCTTTTAATTAAGGGCTTTGCTAAGTGCAGCAAGATATGATCTCAACATGTTGACAGGTAAACAATTAAAGTATGCTTGACTCAATAAATATTATAATATACATTACACAGAAATATTGGACCTATCACAAAAACCAGATGAAAAAAAAAAACAAAATCAGAAATCCAGTCACGTTGCCTTTTTGGCCCCTTTAACCCACTGTATCTCAAAAACTGTAAACATAGGAAAAATCTGTTTACTGAAAGCACTCATCAAGATGAATTAAAACAAAAAATCTCCACTGAAATCAGATAAAATAAAAATTTATGTTTCCTAAAAAAGTGCTAGTTTTGACCCCTTGTATGTCGAAGACAATAAAAGATAGAAAAATTTGTTGTCATAATAATGAATGCCCTCATCAAAGTGAATAAAAACAAAAAATCACCATAATTGGATGAAAAATAAAAAACATTTACGTATCAAGCTACAATGCTTTTTTTGCCCCTCTTATATCTAAAGAAATTTTAATGGTTTTCATGGAACCCAGTGTTCTGCCTGCTTTCACTGTTGTCTATGTTTTCAGCAGAATGTACATAATTTTTCTCCACATGTTATTTATTGATCATGATGAAGCTTCTGTCCAAGTTTGGTAAAAATCCAGGATGGTTTAAGAAGTAATTTATGTTTTAAAAACTTGAACTGCAGACAGTTTATAATGTTTACTGGAAGAAAAAGTTAAGTCCATTTATAAGTAAGATGTGGAAAAATGGGAAAAAAATTTTTACAAAATTTTTCTCTGGATACTATCTTTTGATCATGAACAAGCTTCTGTCCACCAAGTTTGGTAAAATCCCAGGATAGTTTAAGAAAGTTATTAATGTTTTAAAAACTTTAACCATAGAGTGAATGTAAATGTTGATGCTGTCAACAACAACAACACTGCCAACATGGACTACAGAATGTAGGATTACTATGTCTCGCTTCCACAAAAAAAGTCGCAGGCTCGACAAAAAACTTAGAAGATAGAAGAAATCTGTTGGCATCAAGATGAATTAAAAGAAAAAATACAATTAAAATCGGACGAAAAATAAGAAATTTAGGTATCCTGCAAACTGGCTAATTTTTGCTCCTTTAATTCCCTTTACCTCTGCAGGAACAAAAACTCCTGGGGTAACTTTTATTGTTTTTCTTATAACAAACCATTTAAAATAATCATCAAAATTTAGGCTCCTTATATTTCTAAAATGGTAGGAGATACTGAAAAACAGATCTTAAATTTGTTTTCCATTTTAATCTAGGAACATTAAAATCAAAAATATAAAAATCTCATACAAATTTTTCAAAGTTACACCAAAATTATCAAAAACCCCCCAAAAAAACGTGATAGGCAAGATTTCCAAAATCAGTCCCAACCTGTATTCCTTAGGGGGGACCACTGCGTTAAAATTTTATACGGATAAGTTCAATAGAACAAAAGTAGATGAATGGAAACATAACTGTCTACGGCCGCCAACAACGACAGGCTCATACCTTAATATGACTGCAAATATTTGCAGTTGTATAAAAAGTGGAAGAGTTCTATCTCTTTCCTCTATTGTATCCCATGTTAAAAGTTAATTTCATATAAAAACAGAACAAATCACTCAAATGTCTCAATAGGGCAACTACATGGGTAAATTCCATAATTGCTAAGTGTAGAGGGATTTGTATAATTTGGTGTATTTCCATATCCATAAAATACATTCAAGTATTTACCAAACAATTTGGTCTATAGAATATTTCTGGTATCACATTCCAGTCCATACACCCTTTATTCTGGTGAATTAGTTTTTATTTTTTTTTTATCATAAAACTTTAATGTAAACATATAAATATATAATAAGCCTCATAATTATTTACAAATGTACATATATAAACAAGTAACTAACAAATAACACACATTTGATATCAAAATTATTGAACCATCATAAGTATATTTTCTAAGACATTTTGATGGACGTAAAATATGTTCTTCTTCACAAGGAACTAACAAATAAATACATGTAATAAATTAGATAATAATATTTAGAAAATCCTTCGTTCACAGGTGGTTTTACCTGTGTCTTTCAAAGAGTGTCATCCTGGTTTAACATTTACCGACATGCATATTAAAACATAAGTGTATTTGTTGTTTTAGCAATTATAGTCTATTCTAATAATGAAGTTTAATTTAAGTGCATAATGTTTGCAAACAAAAATCCCCTGCCCCTAAGAAAAAACAAACAAACAAACAAACAAACAAATACTAAAAATTAAAATAAAATATACAATATAAAAATGAAAATATAGCACATGTAGCACTCTAATAAATCCCTATAAATCAATACTAATACCTGGTATATATAATCATCTTAATGAATATTCTAATATCATTCAGTACCAAAGCCATTTTATCTTTCATAAAATAAACTGTATAAACATCAGATAATGACTTTCAGAATCAGTTTTTGAATTATTTCTCAGTGTATATTTTTCCTGGGAAGATGTTTTCTCATTTATAATCTATATCTACTATGTATTAGTATTGATTTACAGGAATTGATGGATTTTACTTCGTCACTGTTTTGTTTTATTTCTTTCATTTTTTACTTTGGAGGGGGGGGGAGATTTATGGGGATTACATATATCCAAATGGTCTATTTAGTCTATACTACTAATGATCACCAGCCTTGTTAATACTGAGGTAGTGATTTTTAACCAAACTCCTGATAAAGTGCACTTCAACTCTGATCTTCAATGACAAGAATAGGTTAGTGGCTTTCTCATATAACAAAATCTGATTACTACAATATTGCCATTAGGGCTGAAAGTGGAATAAAATTTCCATGACCAAACCATCACTTATTTATGTGCAAAACTTGTCCTAACCTTTTAAAGAATGGTCCTTGTGATAAACAAGCTTTTCATAATTTGGAATGATATTTCCAAAGGATGGCTGCATGATTTAATTTATTTAGTCTTTTAAAATTTTGATTATCACTAAAATATCTATTATAGCGAGAGTCGAGCGTTTCAGGAGCATATGCATTTTCTACAAATGGGTCATTTAGAAAAGTCTCTGTTTAATGGGGGCAGCCATAAGTTTCGTTCGTTGGAAACTCCAGTAAGTGAAATAACTTGCTTCAAATTATAATTTTACAATCAGAATCGTGATACCAGAAATGAGTTTCTGGAAAAGGTATTGCTGTGCTCGCATCATTGGCCACGCCAACAGCATATTATTGAAAACACAGATGAGTTTAACTGTATAAGAGTCTTAAATGTCTGAAATACATAAATCATACAAAGAGGGAACAACCATTGACAAAGGCTCCTCAATTGGAACACTCACCTAAAAGAGTGGAAGGTTTAAACAAGCTGAGTAATTAATCAACCCTCTCCTTCATAATCAGTAAAACTTTAAATAAATCATTAAATAACCAGACTTACTGTTAAATGTGCTGAATGCTTCCTTTTAACTGAAAGCTGGCTAAAGTTGCTTATCAACACTTCAAAAATCATGTTATCTTTCACAAAATATGACACAAGGGTTCATCAATACTTCAGATAATACATAACTTGAACAAGAATAAGAATTAAAACAATTATAAATTACACAAATACCTTCTTCCCAAATGATAAACGAAAATACAATCTTTACAATATACATGTATGGTATTGGTAACATCCCAAATTGCCAAATCCCGAATTGCTGATTCCCACATTGCCAAGTCCAATTTGCCGAATTCCAGATGGCCGACTTTTTCTTATTTCGATTCTTCAAGCCAATTCCCAATTTGCCGAACCCATATTGCCGACATTCACAGAGAAGAGAATATGATCATGGGATTTTCTGCACATTGATATCATAAAATATCAGCCGTGAGCCATAATATGAAACCTGAATATCGAATTTACAACGATACATCTAAATAAGGATTCATGATAAGAAATTTTTAAATTTTGATTGTGTCATAACTTCAGGATCAAAATGGTGAATTAGTAAGATGTTTGTAAAAATAATAGTTCTAATTAAAGGTATTCACAGTTGTAATGTTCAAATGTAATGGTTAGTCAAGGGTATCTCGGCTTAATTGTTAAATAATTTCTCAAAAAATGATTATAAAATACAGTGAAATTTTCTAACAAGAGGCATGTTAATAATTGATGCTTAAAAGAAATTATTAAGTGTCAATTAATTTATTAACCCAAACAAAAATTAATTATTATATTACGAACAGGAGGTGTGTCAATGTCTACATAATGTGTTGTTTCACAGGTTCTACTTGTTGTTCCAAGTCCAACATATAAAATAAGTATTTTTTGAGCTGTTGTTATCTTTAGATGTGTCCTTTTTTATTAACTAAAAGCAATAGTCTTGTTTTAAATAGCCGGAATCAGTAAGAGTCAGCAATTTAGGAATTGGCAATTTTGGTTCAGCAAACTCAGAATCTAGTAAAATATCCAATCTCAGAAAAATTCGGCAATATGGGATTCGGAAAATTGGACTTGGCAATTTGGTATTTGGCAATCTGGTACTTATTCATGGTATTACATACAAAAATGATCATCACAGTCAAGCAAATTCTATACAATAATTGAATAATTTAGGGTTTTTACAGAACAACCAAGAAACTTTATACAATCTATGGTATTTACATAGCAATGAACAATGAATGTGGCAAACATAACAAACAAATCACATTGTATTATAACCTAGAAAAAAATTGACACTTTATTCACTGATATCTTATCTGATCTTGACAGTGTATTCAGTCTTTAACTGTTAGCACTTGAATGCCTCCTTCCACTAAAAATACATAAATATAAGAAAAACATTCAAAACACCATAAAACATTAAAATTTTAATTACAACAAGTGACCAAAGTCCTTATAAAATACCTTAAAAATCATTTATAAAGAAAGAGTGGATTTGGTAGCATGTTCATTGTATTTTGATGTTGAAGATGTGGTAGAAACATATAGTCTTAGTTTGCAGGCAGTTGATTATCATATTTCTAGTGGAGATAGTTAAAATGTGCCTTGGTAAGAAATTTGAAGGTTTAACTATCAAGATTGTAGATATATGATATGATAATCAAATGTTCCTGAAGTAAGACTTTGTTTCTCAAATCTTTTCAACAGATTTACATTACCCGTAATAATATATAATGTGCCATGAATCCTGTACTGAACCTCTCACTTCTGTGATATGGGGCAACATATCAATAATTCACATTTTGAAACCAAATTGTTGATGGATCCCTTGATTATCTATGTTGATCCATCAAGAAGCCTGAATTTTTGTTCCTCCTGTAAGCCCTCATCAAATGACCTCTTTTACATAGAATACTGAAGATATTATTAGTATTTTGTTCATGTTGTTATATTATCTTAGAAAATGCCTTGAAATATCAAAGGGGAATTTCACTGTGGATTCGGTGATCAAGAACAACAAATCAAAAGTGGATTATCAAAATTTTTGTTCAATGGATCAGATACCCTGAAAACAGCCAAAGGATAACAGAAAGGGAAGTCATTTGAAAAAATAAGAATTTAAGTTCTATTCTAGACCTCTTTCAGGTGTACTACTTTCTATCATATGATTTTTAAATCAGAACATTTCTATTTTCCATCTTTTCTAATTATTACGCTGAGAGTATTGAAATACTGTGAAGTAAATGCTGGGTATCATTTCACTGAAAGTCGTTACGACTGATCATAAGTCCTTTGAATATATACAAGTTACGATTGATTGTCACTCTTACGATCATTAGTGAAACGGTACCCTGTTTAAACAACATCATTGCTGCATGGGTGAAAGTACAGGAGGTGCCAAAAAACAGAAATTGGGAAGAATCCATTATTTTATATAGAAAAATATATATAAAGAGTAAAATGGTCAAAATCCGCAAATTTGGCAAATTCCGGAAAACTTTCAGTCATGTTGCTGTACAAATGTTGATGTTTAGTCACATAAAAACATAATCCCTAATATTTTCTTATTAAATCTTATACTTCAGGCAATGTAATAAAAAGAATAACTAATCTTGAAATCTCGAATACCAAAAATCTACAACTCGTAACTAAACAACACTAATATTTATTATTTATATATTTTCACCTCGATGTCACTCAGAGAAAATTAAAACAAATATAATAACTGTGAAGTAATATGTTGTTGCATCACTTATTTAAAGATTAGTTACAATGTAATTGTTGAACACTTACCAAATCTTTTGTTGTAATACTCTCTGGTTTTTCTTTCTCATTATTTTCAATACTACTATCTGCTCCACTGTTAACCAATAAACGTAACAAATTACATTTCTTTTTCCGAGGGTAATTAGCACCTGCTGCCAAATGTAAAGCTGTGTCACCTGATCTTGTTGTAGCATTCATTTTTGATCTTATCAACTCAGGGTTCTTTTCTGTGTCACAGGTAATAAACATTTTCACCATATTTAAATCACATGTATCTATTGCCATCATTAATGGAGTCTTACTGCTTCTATCTTCCTGTAAATTTAAATTAAAATTTACTACAAAATGTATAATATTATGAAGAAGAGGCTCGCAAGAGCCTGAATTGCTCACCTGTTATTTTTTGTGTAGATCTTGCATCAATGATTATTTTCGGTATTTAATGTATACTAGCACATTTTTCACCTTTATATTGACTTTTACAGCTAAAATATAGAATACTGAAACCAAATATATATGGTTTATAGGGACTTTTTCATCAGTTGCTATGCACTTTTTCAATGGAATTGATTCTTGACCTTCCATTTTGACTTCAACAGGTTAATTGTAGGGTCCTGAACCCAAATATATCTGGCTGCTAGGGACTTTTTCATCAGTTGCTATAGATTTTTTCAATGACCTTGACCCTTGAGCTTCCATATTGACTTGTACAGCTACATTATAGGGTCCTGAATCTAAATATATATGGTTGCTAGGGACTTTTCATCGGCTGCTATGGACTTTTTCAATGACCTTTCTTTTTGACTTGTACAAGTAAATTATAGGGTCCATAATCCAAAATTTTACTTGTACAGATACCATTTTAATTTATTCCAAGTTATGCTCTAAACATCTGTGACAATATTTCAGACCATTATTTGTATTGATGAATACTGTTTACATGTAAATAATCTTTCAAGGGCAAAAATTCCTATAAAGGGTCAATTGACGATGTTGGTCACATTGACTTAATTGTAGAACTTACTTTGCTGAACATTTTTGATGTTTACAGTTTGTCCTTATCTATGATAATATTGAAGTTAATAATCAATAATTTAATTTGGTTTGTAAGACATCTTTTGATTGGCTGAAAATGTATTATCCAATAAAACAAAATTTTCATGTTGTCATGACGTCACGCTCATTGATTTAGTTTTAACGGTTGATTTTAAGTATTTCAACAATGCTTTGCATAAAAGTAAAGAGAAATCACCGAAATATTTTTTTTGTTTATTCAAAATAACATCAATTTTGTTGTACACACCAAAAAAAACTACTATCATTGCTTAAAAAACTTTTCCATAACATTAACAATTCAGGGTCAATAACCTGAAAATGGGCTGACCAATTCATCTGAAAATGTCATGGCAGGTAGACCTTGACCTCATAAACATTTTACTTCTTGCCAGTTTTGCTCTAACTGCTTTAGTTTTTTAGATATGAGCTAAAAAGTGCATTTTTCACCTATGTTCTATTTCAAGTCATGACAGCCATATTTCTTGCTAGATACCATAAGGATCTTTCAGCCTAAATTTGGATGAACTTGATCCTGTAGTTTCAGAGAAGATTTTTGAAAGTTTACAAAGGTGACGAAAAAAATGTTAAAAATTGTCTTTTAAGGGCAAAAACTCCTATAAAGGGTCAATTAATGATTTTGGTCTTATTTGTAGATCTTACTTTGTTGAACATGTTTGCTGTGTTGAGTCTGTCTTTATCTATAATAGTATTCAAGATAATAACCTAAAACTGCAAATTTCCTTAAAATTAACAATTCTGAGGCAATAATCCAACAAAGGGTTGAAAATTACACGGCCAGTAGATATTAACATGATAAAATTTTTTACCCCATGTCAGTTGTGCTTTAAATGCTTTAGAGTTGAGATATAAGCCAAAAACTGCAGTTTTCCCCCTATGTTCTATTTTTAGCCATGGCAGCCATGTTTCTCAACAGTTAAGAAAATTAAACTTACATTTCATACTAGATACATGTACCTTAAGGATCATTTCACTTAACTTTGACTGACAATGGTTCAGTAGTTTCAGAGGAGAAGATCTTTGAAAAAGTTTATGACGGACGGACGACGGAAGCCAAGTGCTTACATGTCCTTTTATGACAGGTGAGCTAATAAAAGAAGAATGAGTCCATGGGACATGGATGCCCGTGCATATAAATACGCAAGAGTCAATGTACTAATTCAAACCTATTGATGTTTTTTCTTTGAAACTTAATGAGTAAAAGTCATAGTATAGAGTGCGCAAACAAAAAATTTAGCAATTTATAAAGGGGCATAACACAACAACAATGAAATTCAAACTTGATCAGCGTTTGGTGGTAATAAGCATTGTATATAAGTTTCATAACATTTAGTTGAGGCAAAGTAAAGTTTGTGTACAGAAACAGCAAATTTGGCTATTTTTCAATTTATAAAGGGACATACCTTAAGAACAGTAAAAGTGGATGCCCCGTCCTCCTGAACAAAGAATTCCCATCTTTAAATTATGATTGGAAGTCATTTTGAGAAATATTTTAGATATATGAAAGTTTTACATTATGTCCTGCTTACAATAATTGGTATCCAATGAAAAATAATGAATGGAGTTACTCAGGCTTAAATTCAAAAGAGTCACTCAAGCACTCAATGTAGGTCATTTTGTCATATTTTTCTGATCTATGTTGAACTAAAAAAGACAACTGTAGTTGTAAAAAATCATTGACATATCATAATTGGTTTTTGAGAAATGGACTGAAACACAAAAATTTAACTAAATTCAATCAAGCATAAAATGTGGGTTACGGCGACACAAATGTTGCTAAGTTGTGTTGTACTTTAAAAGATGTTAATACTTGTGAAATATCATTAATATAGTACCACAAGTACTTCACTAATACACTTAAATGCAAAAATTTTAGGAAAGTCACTCAAGCAATAAATGAATTGGTGTAATATTACTGATATAAATCAATAGGTTTCTCAGAAATTTTGAGACCAAATACTTAACCAAGTCACCCAAGCATGAAATGTAGGTCATAATGCCCCAATTGCTGGAGAAATCTATTATATAATTTAAGAAGAATATAGCAATCATGTATCATTGTTATACCACCATGGATTCCTAGGATATGAAATTAGTTAGTTTTTTTAACTATATCCTTCCTAATTTACCACTCCACTAGAAAGAAGATGACTTTTTGCATTCAAATACATGTATTATGTGATTTTAATTCTGATTATCTATTTCAAATCAATTTGAATCAGTTTGTTGCATAGTAGAATGTCTTGTAAGTTAATGAGTATTTAATCTACATGCAATAAATATCAAATTCAAATTTAAAATTGCCTTGCAATTATACATAAAAAAATTTCGATGTGAATCAATAAAGTTGTGCCCCTTATAAATGCTATAATTTGACATAATTATTAAATCTAATTTACATATCAAAATTTACCAGAAATTTCTAAGGCTCTTTCTTTTGATGCAAAGGTAACCCTTAGCTGAGTTAGGATTCTTCTTCATTTTAATTGTTTTGGTTTTTTATGCTTGTGCTTATTAATTCATCGTTATATCTTTAACCGGATTTCCAACATTTTGATCTCGAGCACTGCTGATGAGTTGTCAGTCAACGAAATGGCCATTCAGTGCATCAAATTTATTTGGGTATTTTGTGATACATTGTATTACCTGACAAAAAAAAAAAATAAAAGTACTATTCTTGTACTTCTGATGTGATTATTAGAATGTCATGGTTTTAATGCAGATTTAGAGTTGATATGTGTCCACATTGCACTGAATACTTATTAGTTTTATTCCAAACATTTGCTACATTAAAGTGAAATTTTAACACTGAATTATTTAAATATAAATTGAATATACCCCTAAATCTGTATCAGCATCCTTCATTATGAGTAGTCTGACAGTCTGAGTACAGTCAAATCCTTCCCTTGTATCGCTGGGTAATCGGTGTACTTTCAGAGTTATGTGAAGTGCTGTCATTCCTGTAAAAGCACAATAAATTTGACAGTTATTAGAGTCAAGTCCTACCCACTTATCACTGGTAATATATGAACTGCTGTCATTCCTGAAAAAGCACTATAGTACAATGATTTGACAGTCTAGGTACAGTGAAGTCCTTCCCAAGTATCATTTTGTCATCTGTGATCCCCCAGAATGAGAGAAAACTAAGCTAGGACACAAAAGTTCTGAATTAACAACCACAGCAAAAAACTATTCTATAATGACAGACAGTATATTAATTTTATGCATTCATAACTGTTTTTATGAATTGTAAGATACATACTGTCACTTTCACTTCTGCTATTAACATCAATGTCACGTGATTCCAACAACATCTTTGTAATTTCAATAGATTTGTCCCCCCTTTCTACTGATAACTGTAGTGGTGTTCTCAGGTCATAAGTGTCTAGCATACGATGTGCCTGAAACAGAGCTCATTTTACTGAATATGCCGTTAACTAAAAAATTAAATGCAGAAGTGCTGAAACATAAAAGATTAAATGTAGGAGAAAACTGACCTTTTCAATAAGTCTGAGACACAAATATAAATTTATTTGTATTCACTATTAAGTATACATGTAGTTACAATTAGATAAAAAAATACTTTGTATAATTTGCAGTTTTGTATGACATATTTTTATCTATCTGCATTAACATTTGCAACCTGTTTACTTGTTATTTAAATCAATTAAGTGTTTTATCCCCCCTTAGAAAATATACCAGAAAGATGCATCAGTATGAGTGAGAAGTAATTAATAAACCAAGAATAATTCCAAACAGGACAGAAGCAGAAATCCTTAACAAATACATGCATATCTAAACAGCTATAAAATAATTTTGATGTAAAGATTGTCTCATTATAGACAAATCACAATGTTTGGTATAAATTTAATGACATAATGGTCATAAGTTAAATATTGAATTTACATAACGACAATTGAAACATTGGATTCTTATAAAGTTTGACCATACTATAACTATAGGGTATACAATGTAGTATAAAGCATGACAAAAATTCAAGTGAGAAGAATAAATATTTACTTTGGCAAGTAGGTCACTTGACTTATGAATAAGAAAGTCTCAAATTGCTGAATTCTATGTCTTATGCTAGTACCTATCAAATGTTTTAATATGCAAAGGTAGATCTTAATGAATATAAATTTTAATACTGGATTTTTAAAAATTTCTTTTGAACTTTTGTCCTGGTTAGCAATACAACAAAATGACTTTGAATGCTGTGGTTTTATCAGAAGTAAATTCCAATTTTCCTCCACTCTTGGTGATCCCTGTATATGTAATGCATATTTCTGACTAAATACTTATGTTTGACATGGATGTTACCTTGTGAATGATTATCAGTCCTAGATATCAGTCACCCCAGTATCAACTATTAAAAAAGTATGATATATGTTTACCTTTCCTTGTATATTAGGATCAGCTCCATGGTCTAACAAAGTCTTTACAAACTCTGCCTTCTCAGCTAAAACTGCCAAGAACAAAGCAGTCTGAAAAATAAATAAATTGCAATCAAGGATATCAAGTGCACTTCAATTTATTCTGTGTTGTTAAACATTGTGTAGCTTATCTTAGAAAATTGGGCAAAATATTTCGTTTCAATTACAGTGAGACAGATTATTCCATATATCTCTTACTATGGCACAATCTTTACAGAATTTCACACCATATTTTCTGATGTGTGATGTGCATCATGACAAAATTATGTACACAAAATATATTTGTAGATTTTATGCACCCTCCTTTTAGACATTAAGATCGAGGGATAAGCCTTGTTCTAATGGTCAATAGGCAGGTCATAAATTAGTGGTTAAATAGGTTTCAATCACCCTTGAACTATATAACCATGGATTCTAAATTCTTTCATTCACTAAGGTAGATGGTAATTTCAAATCGAGTTTGGCGCAGCACAATTCCGTTTCATGGTTATTCAAGTAGATCACTTAAAACAAAATTTTTAAATAACTGTTGATGTAATTAAGTCGTTAAATCAAATCTTTGACAAAATAAAGAGCAGCGAAATATAGTTTAACCTATGCAGGTAAAATCTATCTTTTGTTCATATTGTTATATACAGCTGACTCTCATTATCTCAAACACACTTAAGTCAAATTTCTGGATTAGTCAAATTTCATCTGTAGTCCCAAATGTTATACAATGCACTTGAGCAGCTCCTGTTAAGTCGAATTTGGTCTATCTTGAAAAAATTTTTGCGGTCCAAATGACTTCGAGATAACGAGAGTCGACTGTATTTTTTTTTGTCAAATATGGTGCTCAGCCAGGAAAAATTAATTGACTGAACTTCCCCATCAGATTGCCTCAAAACAAAGGTTATTGTCAGCAGTTAGGATAAATTTCTATCAATACCAGAAGTATACAGTAATGTGTCTGTACTGAACTGTCAAAATTGTATGTTACAACAATAGGAAAAGTATACAGTAATGTGTCTGTACGCAACAGTCAAAATTGTATGTCACAACAATAGTAGAAGTATACAGTAATGTGTCTGTATGCAACAGTCAAAATTGTATGTTATAACAACAGGAGAAGTATACAGTAATGTGTCTGTACGCAACAGTCAAAATTGTATGTTACAACAATAGAAGTATACAGTAATGTGTCTGTACGCAACAGCCAAAATTGTATGTTACAACAATAGGAGATGTATACAGTAATGTGTCTGTACGCAACAGTCAAAATTGTATGTGACAACAATAGGAGAAGTATACAGTAATGTGTCTGTACACAACAGTCAAAATAGTATGTGACAACAATAGGAGAAGTATACAGTAATGTGTCTGTATGGAACTGTCAACATTGTATGTTACAACAATAGGAGATGTATACAGTAATGTGTCTGTATGCAACAGTCAAAATTGTATGTCACAACAATAGGAGAAGTATACAGTAATGTGTCTGTACGCAACAGTCAAAATTGTATGTTACAACAATAGGAGAAGTATACAGTAATGTGTCTGTATGCAACAGGCAAAATTGTATGTTACAACAATAGGAGAAGTATACAGTAATGTGTCTGTACGCAACAGTCAAAATTGTATGTTACAACAATAGGAGAAGTATACAGTAATGTGTCTGTACGCAACTGTCAAAATTGTATGTGACAACAATAGGAGAAGTATACAGTAATGTGTCTGTATGCAACAGTCAAAACTGTATGTGAAAACAATAGGAGAAGTATACAGTAATGTGTCTGTATGCAACAGTCAAAATTGTATGTGACAACAATAGGAGAAGTATACAGTAATGTGTCTGTATGCAACAGTCAAAATTGTACGTGATAACAATAGGAGAAGTATACAGTAATGTGTCTGTACGCAACAGTCAAAATTGTATGTGACAACAATAGAAGTATACAGTAATGTGTCTATATGCAACAGTCAAAATTGTTTGTTACAACAATAGGAGAAGTATACAGTAATGTGTCTGTACGCAACAGTCAAAATTGTATGTTACAACAATAGGAGAAGTATACAGTAATGTGTCTGTACGCAACAGTCAAAATTGTATGTGAAAACAATAGGAAAAGTATACAGTAATGTGTCTGTACGCAACAGTCAAAATTGTCTCAACAATAGGAGAAGTATACAGTAATGTGTTTGTATGCAACAGTCAAAATTGTATGTGATAACAATAGGAGAAGTATACAGTAATGTGTCTGTACGCAACTGTCAAAATTGTATGTGACAACAATAGAAGTATACAGTAATGTGTCTGTACACAACAGTCAAAATTGTATGTGACAACAATAGGAGTTGTAAACAGTAATGTGTCTGTACGCAACAGTCAAAATTGTATGTGACAACAATAGGAGAAGTATACAGTAATGTGTCTGTACACAACAGTCAAAATTGTATGTGACAACAACAGGAGAAGTATATAGTAATGTGTCTGTACAGAACTGTCAAAATTGTATGTGGCAACAACAGGAGAAGTATATAGTAATGTGTCTGTACGCAACTGTCAAAATTGTATGTTACAACAATAGGAGAAGTATACAGTAATGTGTCTGTACGCAACTGTCAAAATTGTATGTGACAACAATAGGAGAAGTATACAGTAATGTGTTTGTACGCAACAGTCAAAATTGTATGTGACAACAATAGGAGTTGTATACAGTAATGTGTCTGTGTGCAACTGTCAAAATTGTATGTGACAACAATAGGAGAAGTATACAGTAATGTGTCAGTATGGAACTGTCAAAATTGTATGTTACAACAATAGGAGAAGTATACAGTAATGTGTCTGTACGGAACTGTCAAAATTGTATGTTACAACAATAGGAGAAGTATACAGTAATGTGTCTGTACGGAACTGTCAAAATTGTATGTGACAACAATAGGAGAAGTATACAGTAATGTGTCTGTACGCAACAGTCAAAATTGTATGTTACAATAGGAGAAGTATACAGTAATGTGTCTGTACGCAACTGTCAAAATTGTATGTGATAACAATAGAAGTATGCAGAAATGTGTCTGTATGGAACTGTCAAAATTGTATGTGACAACAATAGGAGAGATATACAGTAATGTGTCTGTACGCAACAGTCAAAATTGTATGTTACACAACACCATGAGATATTAAGATAAGTTGCCTATATTCATATACTGGTATTTTATACCCACACCCCTTTTTTTCTTAATTTTGATATTAAGAATAAAATAATGCAAATTATGGTACCATCCATGTGCACTCTAAGGGCCCTCTTGAACTTGACATGAGGTGTGACAGTTGTTATTCTTCATTGATCATGAGGACAGTATATTTACTAGAAGATAAGCAATAATCAAAGCATTTATATCAATATCATCTCTTTTTTATCAATCCAATATTTCTGCATCCCTGAGTTTGATAAATGAACTTACCCTCCACATGTTATTTTGTTTATTAATGATATCTGACAATTGATCTGCCGTTTCTAAATAATCCAACATTTTTTGCATATCTTCTTCTGTAAAATCATCAGCTATTACCAAGGAATGTAGAATACTGAAACAAGACATGATATTAATCTCCAAAGAAAATCATTAACCTGTTTATTTTTTGTAAAACACAACAGAATATAAAGACTCAAATAGAAAAACTGGTGTATTTTTAATTTTCTACTTACAAACATATATTTAGAAATAATGTGGGAAGCAGTACCAATTTTTATTTGTTTTATTTATGCATTTTTGATAATGGCTTTACTATAATTTGAGATATTTTGGCAGTGGTTAAATTTTGGTTTATTTGGCTTCTGTTGTAAATTTGCCAGAATTAAACACATAAAAAAATTAAGAAAATAATGTTACAAAATAATTTAAATAGTTTCAATCTGGAAAGAATTATTAACATTGATTTTATTTGCAATTCTTTGACTGGCATTAATTTTGTTATCTTATCAAAACATTTCAAATCACTAAGATTTTTAAAACAATCACCAATTGTCAATCATGACAGCCTGTAACGACAACATTACTACCATTGCACAAGACACTGCTCATCAAACAGATTAACATTAAAACAAAGTTTTATTTCTATTCTATTTTCATAAAGTGTCAAATTTTATCAAACCAAAATTTAAAATCAATGCCAGAGAAAAAACTACCAGATTATCCCTTCACCAAAATATCCAAAGTATGAGAATGTAAGTAATGTCTTTCTATAATTCTGTGCCAATTTATACATCTCTTGACTCATTTGATAAATTCTGATATTACTACATGTTGGTTAAATCATCGTGAAATTTCTCTCCAAAAAACGTTTGGAAGACCTCTCACAGTTTTACATTGTCCTTAGAGAAAAAATTCTAAAACTCTTGACACGTTAATTATAAAATTTATCTACTCTGGGTAATTGATAAATTTTGTATTCTGATAGAAACCCAACCATGTTCTAAATAGAACAATTATTATTGATACATGCACACAATGCGTTGTTGATGTGAAGCACACATGAAATCACTAAACTGCTGTATTTTGTTGATAAAATAAAGTTTCAAAGGTATATTCTTCCATCTCACTGAATCTATCTTACATTTATCGCTTTACAAACTTTTAGCGCGATATAGTGTGAAAGTGGACAGTGTGATGTCACAATCCAGAATATAACGTTATACATTCAAATGATTCCAGATCGACAATCAAAAATGGAAAATCATACATTGTAGAGGATTTCGAACGCTGCTATTTGCTTTAAAATCTAAAAACAAATGTAGAATCCATATTTCACATACCAAAGGAGTAGTGAAGTTTTAAATATTAGCAACAAAATGTTTATCAGCTGTTGGAAACTTCACTTGTGAAGTCTTCTGCCAACTTAGCTATAATTTATAATTTTTCATTTGATATTACTTTTAATATTGTTACATAATTTACAAATAATAAAATTTTATATACCGTATATATTTTGGCCATATCTTACTTGCCTTTACATGAACAATGTATCAATATACATGTTTTTAAATACAACTCATACATGTATGTAAAGAAAAGAGTAAAGCCTGTGTATAAAGTGCACATTAGAGACATGAGACAGGTGTTATTTCAAGCAGGTTTGGCAATATTTCTAACAAAGGAATTAATTTAGAATTACCTATCTCCATCTTCATCAGCCTCAGGGAAGTCAAGATGAGGTTGTTTTGGAGGTGAAGGTTGTCCACCCTGGACTCTTCTCTTACGAGTTGTCTCAACAATCTCAACATCAGGAGATAATCGACAGCTTTCAAGTGAATTTGCAACCTTACCCGCAGGGCTTGGATGATTGGAATACTGATCATAAATGATATTATTGATATCATTCAAATCACTGTCATTATGATGATGTACAGAAGCAGGACTAAATGCATCACTGCTACTAGAATTACTATTCTCATTGAAATAGTCAATGTCTCTATTGTTTCTTTGTAAATTTGAAATTTCTTCAAATAATGGAAATTGTTGATCTGTTAAGGAACGAAGGAATGGATCATCCAAAGCATACTCTGGTCCATATGGAGCTTCATCTGTCTCTAAATCACCTAAAATTATTAGCATACTTTAAAAGTATATACGAATATTAAATGTAAAAGTGAAGCCTCCACTCAGCTGATCTCTCTTTATATGCTTACAGTTTATCTCCTGACATTTACCCTTTTTTCCTTTCATTCCTAATCTTATTGTCTGGCAACAAATTTCAACTACATTTAGTAAATACTAAAAAGAAATAATAAATAACATTCAACTCTTGTTATCTCAAACTCGCTTGAGTCAAATTTCTTCTGTGGTCCCAAAAGTGTTACAGTGCATATATATGTATTTTGACTCCTTTTTAGATGAATTTGCATGAGTCGAAATTTCTTTTATCTCAAACTAAACTTTGAGTCCCAACTTATAAAAAATTTTATTCATTATGTCGAAACATCACCTTGTCGAACAATTAGTAGTTTTAATCTCTTGTACTCAATTTTTTTCTTCCCGGGTTTGTCTGTCCAATGGATTACATTTTTTGTTGCTCCTTAGGTATATTTGTCCTTTTTTTTTCTTCACCTCTTTATTATTTTTATAAATATAAAATGTTACAAATTAATTAAATAAGTACATTGTATCTGAACATGGATAGTGTTGTTTCGATAATACACGAACATACAAACTATCGTTTTACTTCGGCACCTACAAATATTTTAGATTTACCAGCAATAGTTTATTAACTCCCTTTCGTAAGTTGGAAAATTTGTCAGCTCCCTTTGAGTCAATTTTTTTCGCGGTCCGAAGGACTTCGAGATAACGAGAGTCGACTGTATATCAATATTTCTGTTAAAGCTATACATTTTTTGTACACATAATGAATAAAATGCTCCGCTGGGCGCAGCTAGATATGACCGCAGATGTCGAACCCTGAATAGTTGGGGCAATTATGAACACAACATTCAAGCTTGATACAATACTGAATTACTGTGCAATTGAAGATTTCTTGCTATTGCGCAATACTGTGCAATTGAAAATTTCTTGAAATATTTGACACATAATAGGTTTCTGACACAGAATAACTGAAATCAAAGAACTTAGAATTGGTCATATGATTTGAATTTATATTCAATTTTTTGCTTCTTGTGCAATACAATATGCTGTGGTGAATTGCCCCCCCCCCCCCAAAAAAAAAAAAAAAAAAAAATTTACCCCTTTTTTAGCTTTTGTGCAATACACTATGAAGTTGCACATTGACCCCCCCCTTCCCAAAAAAAACCAAAAAACAATAAAATTTATTGTAATTTGAAATTTTCTTTTTAATTTATGAAATATGAAATGAGAAAAAAATTGCCCCCCTTCCCAATTTCTCATTTACCCCCACTAAATTTTGTTTTCAAATCCCCCCCCCCCCCCCCCCATTTCTTTATACTTTGCAACCATAACAGCCCATTTAAATACACCATAAACGTATTAAAATAGAAAATGACATCATAGTCATGGATGGCCAATTTTAAATATACATAATTTAAAAGCAGTTTAGATGAGATAAACAAAAAGCTTCATCAGCACATTTTATATTGGCAAATTTCCAATGAAGTTCATTAAACTAAAGTTATTGGCAAATTTCCAATGGAATTTGTTAATAATAAAGTTTTGATAACAGGGCACACATATCAATTTCTTGCTATTGCGCAATACTGTGCAACTGAAGATTTCTTGCTATTGCGCAATACTGTGCAATTGAAAATTTCTTGAAATATTTGACACATAATAGGTTTCTGACACAGAATAACTGAAATCAAAGAACTTAGAATTGGTCATATGATTTGAATTTATTTTTGCTTCTTGTGCAATACAATATGCTGTGGAGAATTGCCCCCCCACCCCCAAAAAAAAAAAATTTACCCCTTTTTTAGCTTTAATTTTGGACCCCGATTTGGACCAACTTGAAAACTGGGCCCATAATAAAAACTAAGTACATGTTTAGATTCAGCATATCAAAGAACCCCATGAATTCAATTTTTGTTAAAATCAAACTAAGTTTAATTTTGGACCCTTTGGACCTTAATGTAGACCAATTTGAAAACGGGACCAAAAATTAAGAATCTAAATACACGGTTAGATTCAGCATATCAAAGACCCCCATTAGTTCAATTTTCGATGAAATCAAACAAAGTTTAATTTTGGACCCTTTTGACCCCTAATTCCTAAACTGTTGGGACCAAAATTCCCAAAATCAATCCCAACCTTCCTTTTGTGGTCATAAACCTTGTGTTTAAATTTCATAGATTTCTATTTACTTATACAAAAGTTATTGTGCAAAAACCAAGAAAAATGCTTATTTGAGCCCTTTTTTAGCCCCTAATTCCTAAACTGTTGGGACCAAAACTCCCAAAAACAATCCCAACCTTCTTTTTGTGGTCATAAACCTTGTGTTAAAATTTCATAGATTTCTATTCATTTATACTAGAGTTATTGCGCGAAAACCAACAAAAATGCTTATTGGGCCCTTTTTTGGAACCTAATTCTTAAACTGTTGGGACCAAAACTCCCAAAATCAATCCCAACCTTCCTTTTGTGGTCATAAACCTTGTGTTTAAATTTCATAGATTTCTATTAACTTATACTAAAGTTATAGTGCAAAAACCAAATGTCTTCGGACGACGACGACACCAACGTCATACCATTATACGACCGCAAAAAAATTTGCGGTCGTATAAAAATCATGCAAATTAAGGCTAACATTAAGGTTGATGTTTAAAATTTATTTGACCCACCTTCTGTTGGTGGTAATCTATCAAGCAAGTGTCAACATTTAAATCTTGGTAGTGAAGACAAATATATTGAACACAGTGTTTGTTCTTTTAGTCTGTATCAATAAATTATATTTGTGACCTTTAGACTCCTTGTAAAATGTAGAGATTCTATATTCTTTCCAGTGGTGATGTACTATTATATATGGACTGACCATTACATTGAAAATAATAATTAAACAGTTACTTTGGCAATTCGATGATATATCATAACATTTTTCTTAACATTATTCCAACAGAGGATTAGTTTAATAAAATCTTAACCAGTGTCGCTCAAGCATAAAATGTAGGTCATAATGACCCAATTATTGTATGACTGCTCATTACTACCAAAGGCACATCCACTGATAAAGTTTCATTGATACACTATGCTTAGTTCCACAGAAATGAACCTAAACGCAAAACTTAACCACATAGTTCAGACGTACGTATGGACGGACAAGGGTGACTCTATATGCCCCATCCACATTCGTGGGCATGGCATAACCAGCTGAAATGACGAATTAAAAGTGATAGCATAAGAGCAGTACAAATTTATGCTCTGAAATCATTTCAAATAATTATCTTTTGCTTAAAAATGTAGAAAATTTTAAATAATCCAAATATCTAGGCTGTATATGAAGTTCACATACTTAACGCACTGCTTATTCTTCTTGTTCCTGGTCCATCTAATATATCTGGTATCCCTCTGTTATTAGTTTGTACTCGATTTGGACCATCAGCTTGATTTGGATCTAGTCTACGTCGACTGTATTGCCAGAAAGGATAATTCTGACGTGACCATTCTCGACAGCTAAAGTCGACACCATGAACAAAAAACTGATTAGCAGGTGAAGAGAGCCTCTGTCTGTTCGGTTGGGCAGCATGTTGGTTATCTGGGAAATATGGAAAACCATCTGGGGCATCTACCTTGACAACACTGCCATACAGCTCAGATACTTTCAGATCTGGGAATGGCCATTGTGGGAATTGGGGTGATTGTTTCTTAATTTGATTCTGGTTGATGGGTGGTGATCCAATCTGAGATTTCCCTCTCTGGATGAGTCCATTCTGAAAAGCAAAACAGATACATCTTAATAAGGAATTTTTAAATTAAACTGGTACATGTACTTTCCTGCCAAATCTGTTGGGAATACCTTACTTGACATTTCCCATTCCATTATTTAAAAATAAAATTCTAATTCTTACCCAACTGATGATAAAATCTATCAACTCTAGTTAAACTGCAAATTTTAAAATGCTTAACTGACTTCTTTGTCTATCACAAGTTAACTTTTGAAGGTTTTTTGCATTATGTAATACTGCTGATTCATTTTAATTCACTGGATATACATTTGTGATTTTTTTGGAATCAAAGGATCCACAAACTCAGATATCCCATATTTACATGAATCTCATTAGTTCTACTTCATCTTTCTTCGGGAGCAATACTATAAACCCTGAGACACAAGTTCACTTTAATTTACTTCATAACAAGAATTGGCAAATATGAGTTACAACCAAATAATTTTTCTGTCTTTTGTCATACTTACTGTTCCTCTTGCTGTTGACTTGTCTAATTTTAAACTCAACAATAAATCACAAATGTCATCTGTACTTCTTTCTCCTGTATCCTTGTTGTCATCATTCTCTTGTGATCGTGTCATCCCTACAAATGTGGAATTTATAGAGTTAATACTGTGGTAGTAAAAATTATAGGTTTTGACAATTAGTAAAAATAAGATATTGCTTGATTTCAACTCGAGATATTCAATTTCGATATAATAATAAAAGAGCCTTTTGCAAGTTTATAATGACTGGACAATAAAAATCCACAGTGTATCAAAGTCTGTAACTTTTATTCATTATGTTTTGCGTACAAGAAATATAATCAATGATTGTTAGCAATTGCTACACGTTTCTCCAATTATTTAAATATTTCAATGCCCCTTAACGATGTGGTTAAAATGAATTAAATCCTCAAAGAAGATAAACTGTATCATGAAATATGCAAAAGTTACTCCCCAGATTTGGAATTTTGAATGGTCAGAAATACATTTGTGATGTAATGTTGTTAGGAATGTTCTTGGTAATAATACAAATGGCTACCATTGTCCTCCATCCGACTGCAAATTTTGGTCTGTGGTGTTGTGTATAGCAAGGAAACTGCAAGCCTTTTCATTTGAAAGGGTTTTGAATTGTTTGATAAATTGAACTGGTTCTCTTCCTGAAGAAGCATGAAATATTTGCCACTGGACATTAAGCAACAATCAATCAATCTTTGAAGTGGTGGGGTACCACCCATGTTCTTATGGCAAAAGTTTTGAATTTCTGTTTATTGTTCCCATATTGACTGGCTTTGCAAAAGGATGATAAAATACGCACAGGCTTTCTACGAGCTCGTTCGCAAAAGCTGCACATTAAAATGGGACCTTGTCTCACATAGACGAATTTACCAGCCCTAATTTGTGGATTTTTTATCATCAACGGCATACGCCTGTTTTCCCAAATTGTTCCAGTGAATAATGTGTTTCTGGCAAACAGTTGCCGCACCAAATCAAAGGATGTAAGAAAGCTGGATTTGCACATTGTAAGGGATCACTGGATCTTTTATATTAGTCAAACAACCATTCAAGATGTGCAAATCGTATATGAAGAACAGGGGTGTATTTATTTCATGTACAAAGTACAGGGCGTGCATCATTTTCCGTTCAGAAAAATATTAAACAGAACTTTTTATTAGTTAACTCAATACTTTTACGAAATTGGAATGTTTTAATTCACAAGCCATCAAATCTTTTCCGCACAAGTTCATATGAAAATTACAAAAGGCTTTTTATTTCATTCATAAAATAATTTTTTCCTTACTTCGAACAGGGACCACCCCTAAATAGGTCCCTCATTGTAAGGCACTGAAACCGGACTCAGCAAACACACGCAAAAATATACTGACTGGCAAAACATTTTTACCAATAAATAATCTATTATTATATATTATTTTTCATTTGCATAACAATTTGTCTTTTTTTTATTAAAAAAAAAAAGATTTACAAGGGTAAGTATTGTTGGTGTGGCGTAAAATATAAATATACCAGTAAATTATATATCTTCAATTTAAAATGATTTAATGTAGTTTAGTTTTCCTCATTTACTTTGATAAGCCAATACATTCAATGTTCAATATATCCACTTGAACATTTTTACAAATGTCCAAAAGAAAAAAAATCTATTTCATTAAATTTTGATTATTTACAAAAATAAATAAAAATGCTAGACCATTCCACTAGGTGTGTGGGGTACATAATCCATGCTATGTAATTAAAGATGACCAAAAAGTAATTATTATGGTAATGCTCAGGTATATGGACAATAATCTGGTATTCGAATCGTTTCCTGTAACTATAAAAAAGTATCAAAATTGCATATTTCTTTGACATGTACTATAATTAAGTTGCAAAATAATTGGTTGTGTGTTCCTTTTATAGCTGCGATTAATATTTTCTAAAAAAATTTTCAAAAAAAAAATATTTTATTGCCCATATTTGTTTTTTTATCCTTGGTTTCTTACTGTTACTTTTGGTTTCCTAAGTGCATAACGGCATGGTATTTAATCACATCTATTTCTTACAAAACTTTGAGGTTTCTTTTAAAGTTTTAAGAAGCATTTATAATGTAGAATGGAAAAAAGAAAATGTTGGAAAATGTATGTATTTCTTTCATAGATGCCCTAAAATATGTGTTACATTTGGTTTCCTATTTGTCAAGGTATTTATAAGTTTAAAAATTGACTGTGTTGAAAAAGTTTCCAAAACAGTGATAAGGATTATAAACTATTGCACGATGTTTTAAACAATGAGACAAAGATATTCATATTTGAGCTTTTTCTTTTTCATTTTTTTTCATTAGAGTCCACCTCAACCGTTATTCGTTACATATCACACAAAAAGAAAAAGTTATTTTGAACAAGTATTTAAATATAAATATTAAAAAACTCCCACCATATGGAAGTCCCATCAACAGTTCAACAGCCTTGTTATGGCACTTTGTGAATTTGAAGTTTCTTTGTAGGTAATAACATCATTTTTGTTTCCTAAACTAAGAAAAAAAATCATTTTCTTCAGGAGTTTTTGTCATGTTAAGAAATGAGATAGACTGTTTAAGCTTAAAAAATTTAAGTGATAGTTATTTTTGTCTGTATACTACAACATACAAGAGATCAAAATTCAAAATTTCGCCCCTAACATGTTTTACAGCAGTTTCAAATGCTTTGTTTGTTATATTACACTTGGTTTCCAAATAACGCTAACCAGATTTTTTTTTCTAAATATTGGAGAAATGCATTGCTAACAGGAGGTGCAAAAGCACAATACAAGAACCCAAAATGGTCATCTGAATTTGGTGAAATATAATTAAATTTTGAAATTTGAGAAATAGAGTTTGAAGAAGCAGCATTCATGGTTTCTTTTGTAACACCATCTTTTTGTCCCTTAATTTGCTATAAATTACAACAGTTCAAAGAAAACAGTTTTTTTTCTTGTTGCTCAATAGTTTGAGAAAATGATCTATGGTCCAACAACTTGCAACTAATCACACATAATAGATAAATTATAGATCATACTTGTTTAGTTTCTTTTGGTTTCCTGTCACAACTTTTTTTCATGTATCGTTTATGTGATGAACCATATGTTAATCTTTGTTGTTCTAAATATGTGAGAGAGATATTACTCAAAGAGCAAAACAAAAATGGACAAAAGGGCTTGTATATACCAATTTTTTTTATGTTTTTAATTAGGAAACAACAGACATTGTTTCTTCAGTTACAATTTCTTTTAAAATACCAATATTTGCAGTCCAGAAATTCAGCAGGGAAAAATCTGACAACTCTCCCTATTAACTTTCTCATGTAGTTTGTAATTATCTTGCATTTGCCATAAATTCATGCCCTTTTTACAAAAAAAAGTTATTTTAAAAGCTCTGCTTCTTTTTATTTCCAGTCACCCTTATCAATAAAATTAGAATGTTTGGCTTTATTAATCCTTTATCTGATAATAAAAAAAATGTCTCATCAATAAGTACATTTTGACCATCTATTAGGGTATACAAAACATGATAGAATGCAAATAATATTGGTTCTTTTGAGGAGAAATATCTTGACATCTTTCATTGTGGTTTCTTTTAGTTTCCTGTCAAAAATTTAAAGTATGAATTCAGCATTTACAAATGCATCATGCATGCATAAAAACTTATGAAAAAGACAAACTGGGTCTTGGATAATGCTATTATAAGCACAAAATTACACAATTTTCTAATTTTCATTTCGGTATCTCATGGTATCTTGTCACGAAAAAAGTGTCGAGCAAAGAGGGTTTACAGAAAATCTTTTGTCCATCTGATTCTCTTATAAAATGTTGTTTAATACATATTCCAAAGATCAAAAATTAAAATTCACGTGACTAAAAATTTGGAAACCAAAGGTTCAAATACCATATTGTGGGTCATATCTGATTTTTATTTGGAATAAAAGGTGTCTTGGAACTTTGTCTGTTTATAACTGGTAAGTAAATAGATTAGTGTAAATCCCTGGAAAGAGGGATTATTATGCTTTATATTACATTTATATTTACATGTTACGCTGAATGTACAGTTCTTCAAATACTACGTTCGTCCTAATATGCATTTCATAATTGCCACAGGATGTAAACAATAATTCATCAATCCATCAAATTCTACGTAATTATGGATCGCACATATTTGGTCCTTTGGGAAAAGTTTTAGATTTGTTACAGAGATGCCCCTTACCGAACCTCTTCACTTCGTCTATGCAATTTTTTGAGTCCTTGGTCGAGTTTCATTGTAATTTTTAATAAATTAGTAATTCCTATTGTTTGACATCAAGAAAAAAACATCCGCCCGTGGCACAGAAAACGTTAATGTGATGTTATTTTATTTTCTTTGTTATATATGATTGATATGCCCTCAAGGGCCCTTTAATTAGGAAATAAAAAGAATTTGAATTTGTACCCTTTTAAGCTCCCTCACTTGGTTAATTATAAAATTCTAATATTTTCACAATCATCATTCCGTAAAATTTAAGTTAAATGCAGGACAATATACTAAAAAGTGAAGGTGGATCACTGTAATTGTACCCTGCACATGCAAACAGTTGCTTACACTACAGCTTCTTACCCGTACTGCACTACAAAAGTAGTTGTACTCCAGATAGTTGAGGGAAGAATATATAAAGAAGAAAAAGGAGGTTCTATTTATACAGTAAGATGAAATAACTTGTACCAGGGTTTATATCTGAATGTTCAACGGGTTCTGGTTTGATGTGATTCCTAATCTGGAATGTTTCTGACTGGTCAAAACGCATTTCTATCGACTTTTCTTCATTTCATGTAAACAGGAACATATTTAGAATGTTGTCATTAAAATACCAATGTTCCGAATGACGCTACTGTAATCGGTTACTTCCCTTTCATTAGGAGGTTCGTGTTAGCAGTTGTGGTAGTCCGACACAATGCTCAACGACAGAATAATGTTAAATAAAAATGAATATCATTATAATTAGGAAATAATATCAATTAATTCTAAACAAAAATAACGTCGTATCATTGATAGTTATTGGGACAAGTCCCGAAGAGTTCCGAACCGAAAATAACGGGCAGTATCGGGAAATCCCATTTGGAAATCCCCATATCCAAATTTTACGTGAACAATAAACATGAAAGGTCAAAATGTCAATAAAACACAACAGTTCAAAAAAAAGCCGTTCGATTTTTATACACAGACAACACTACCTCAAAATATGTAAAAAAATGAGCGAGGGGCCTACATTTGTATAACCCAATAAGGGAGCAACCAACCAGGCATTTGATTTTTATTGGGTCGGGGGGGGGGGGGATCAAATTTGAAATAAAATGGCAGGACCAGGATTTTGGGCAAAATAAAAAGACAGGTTCACTTTAGGGCTATATCCTGATTTTACCCCGTATATTTACTTTAGGGGGAAGAATATTTCTCTCATGAAAACTCTTTGTTTGGGTGAATAAGAATAAAAGAAAGATTCTATTTTGACAAACTAACACAAATTCATCGTCATCTAATTGATTTTTTTATTTCTTTGCGTATCCCCCCAAAAAATACCAAGCCCCTTTTTTTCCTGAATATCCCCAAAGAAGACCCTTTCAGACAGTGGAAAGATCTGGTATTATACTTAAAATAAATATTTTTGCTTTTAATATATTTGTTCCTGATTCTACCCCGTAACTTTTGTTAAAACACTGTCTTATATACTTGTTCCTGATTCTACCCCGTAACTTTTATCAAAAAACTGTCTTATATACTTGTTCCTGATTCTACCCCGTAACTTTTATCAAAAAACTGTCTTATATACTTGTTCCTGATTCTACCCCGTAACTTTTATTAAAAAAACTGTCTTATATACTTGTTCCTGATTCTACCCCGTAACTTTTATTTAAAAACTGTCTTATATACTTGTTCCTGATTCTACCCCGTAACTTTTATTAAAAAACGGTCTTATATACTTGTTCCTGATTCTACCCCGTAACTTTTATCAAAAAACTGTGTTATATACTTGTTCCTGATTCTACCCCGTAACTTTTATTAAAAAACTGTCTTATATACTTGTTCCTGATTCTACCCCGTAACTTTTATTAAAACACTGTCTTATATACTTGTTCCTGATTCTACCCCGTAACTTTTATTAAAAAACCGTCTTATATACTTGTTCCTGATTCTACCCCGTAACTTTTATCAAAAAACTGTCTTATATACTTGTTCCTGATTCTACCCCGTAACTTTTATTAAAAAAACTGTCTTATATACTTGTTCCTGATTCTACCCCGTAACTTTTATTTAAAAACTGTCTTATATACTTGTTCCTGATTCTACCCCGTAACTTTTATTAAAAAACGGTCTTATATACTTGTTCCTGATTCTACCCCGTAACTTTTATCAAAAAACTGTGTTATATACTTGTTCCTGATTCTACACCGTAACTTTTATTAAAAAACTGTCTTATATACTTGTTCCTGATTCTACCCCGTAACTTTTATTAAAACACTGTCTTATATACTTGTTCCTGATTCTACCCCGTAACTTTTATTAAAAAACCGTCTTATATACTTGTTCCTGATTCTACCCCGTAACTTTTATTAAAAAACTGTCTTATATACTTGTTCCTGATTCTACCCCGTAACTTTTATTAAAAAACTGTCTTATATACTTGTTCCTGATTCTACCCCGTAACTTTTATTTAAAAACTGTCTTATATACTTGTTCCCGATTCTACCCCGTAACTTTTATTAAAGAACTGTCTTATATACTTGTTCCTGATTCTACCCCGTAACTTTAAAAAAAAAACTGTCTTATATACTTGTTCCTGATTCTACCCCGTAAGTTTTATTAAAAAACTGTCTTATATACTTGTTCCTGATTCTACCCCGTAACTTTTTTAAAAAACTGTCTTATATACTTGTTCCTGATTCTACCCCGTAACTTTTATTAAAAAAACTGTCTTATATACTTGTTCCTGATTCTACCCCGTAACTTTTACCAAACAACTGTCTTATATACTTGTTCCTGATTCTACCCCGTAACTTTTATTAAAAAACCGTCTTATATACTTGTTCCTGATTCTACCCCGTAACTTTTATTAAAAAACTGTCTTATATACTTGTTCCTGATTCTACCCCGTAACTTTTATTAAAAAACTGTCTTATATACTTGTTCCTGATTCTACCCCGTAACTTTTATTAAAAAACTGTCTTATATACTTGTTCCCGATTCTACCCCGTAACTTTTATTAAAGAACCGTCTTATATACTTGTTCCTGATTCTACCCCGTAACTTTAAAAAAAAAACTGTCTTATATACTTGTTCCTGATTCTACCCCGTAACTTTTATTAAAAAACTGTCTTATATACTTGTTCCTGATTCTACCCCGTAACTTTTTTTAAAAAACTGTCTTATATACTTGTTCCTGATTCTACCCCGTAACTTTTATTAAAAAAACTGTCTTATATACTTGTTCCTGATTCTACCCCGTAAAATTTATTTAAAAAAAACTGTCTTATATACTTGTTCCTGATTCTACCCCGTTAAATATTTTAACCGTTTTGAATTGCGACTAAACGGGTTGAAATCTTTCCTTTATTCAATATATTATTTGATGAGCTGTGATAAAGGGCATACAAACCAGTATGACATTTTCTACCCCGTACGGGGTAAAATCAGGATATAGCCCACTTTAGGTGTGAAAATAATGCAGGACCTATGTAAATCAGGATATTTTTGGTTTAGATGAAAATAAAGATTTCGGCCGCAATAGCGACCGAAAAAAATTCAGGCCCACGATTTCGACAAAAAAAAATTAGGCAGGATCAAACTTTTAATCCTAGTCCCCTCATAAAAATCAAATGGTTGCTCCCTAACCCCGGTGAATAACCCGAAAACAATGTACTAGTAGTAACACCCCAGAATTGTAACCCCAAATATACACATGGGAAGCATTCCAATACCTTAAAACAATCACCAGGTCTCTATTCATAACCTTTGTTCATAACCTTTGAGGGTAGAAAACTTAAGAATCTTCCCGAGACTCCCTTATCAGCCTGAGGCCTTGCCCAAGGGGCTGGTATGGGTATAGGGATGATATCGGGACTGAAGCATTTTTATGTAAAAAAACAAAACAAAAAATATTCATAACCTTTTGACCCGCAAGGGTTATGAATAGATGTATCACTTTTTGGAATATTGCCAAGAAGGAAACTAGACCAAGGACTCAAAACTATTCTAATATGTTATATGAAAGGAGAATCTATAAACTTACCTACATCAGAAAATTCGTCAATTTAGTTTGGTTCGTTAATTTGAAAACTTTGGCGTTAAAACTGTCTCTTAAAACAGGTATGTAGAATTTTTTTCGCAACTTATAATTATAGACAAATCTTAATTAAAAGACCACATACCAGGCTATGCCAGATGTATTTTGAAGGGCATTAGGCGACTTGTTTAGTTCGACAATCGGGTGACTCTTCCTGGAATTATTTTATGCTCATATTAACAGGCCAACACATGTAAAACTTATTTATAACATTGAGTATGGTAAAATACCGGGATTTCAGAGTGAAATCAATCTCGAAATTCGAATACCAAAGATCTACAACTCGTGACCGAAAAACACTAATAATTCACTCGTGCGCATATTAACGTGTTGTTCGGTAACTCGTTGTAGATTTTTAGGTATTCGCATTTCAAGATAAGTTATACTATAAATATTCTGTACAATTACGTCTAACCTGTATACAGAACTTTTACAAGTATGAACCCAAAGCCAAGCTTGGAGAGGAACGTTCTTGAAGGGGCTTTTGGGTCCAAAGATTAAGCCAGACCCCTCGTAAAATTGCTGGCCGCGCTTAAGATACAACCTATCACCCTGGACAATTCGGGCGTTTGAAGGTTTGAGGTAGAGATCATTGCCGCTGGGTTTACAGTGAAAACGCACCCACTGCTTTAAGTGCAATCCCGAACCGACGTCCTTAGAGGCCCAATAATCAGTGCAGGGAGTATGGTTTTTCCATCATGGGAAGAGCTCTCATCGCCAGCCTGGCTAACATTGGTAGGAATCCACCCTCCTTCCCCATGTTCTCCTTCAATTGGGCGACTTTGCTCTAAGTGAAGCCAGCATTGAAGTCGACAGATGGTACCATCTTTTTTTTTTGAAGTCACCCTTCTACAAAGAGATAGCTCTCGACCTGGTGAAGGAACAGGTCGTGCGTCTCGATGTTGATCCGTTTTTCCGCGCCGGCATTGTTCAAATGATCGCCCGCGTGTGATTAGTAGTCATGAACTTAAATTGGTACTCCTGTAGACAGATAAACCATTGGTGACTGTAAATATATCGAACATAATGAATTTATTTCTAGCGCTGGAAGAAGTCGTGAATGGTGGTGATGCCACCGCCCGAGATTATGTTGTTTATCCGGGCCTGCTGTTTGTGGATCTTTGTGGGCTTGCCCCGATGAATGCTGGGTTACCTGGTCATTTTGTCAACGACATGGTCAACAGCTTTGGCGGCCTCTTTTCAACACCTTTCAGGGGTGCATTGGTGACGGACTTCATGGCCCTTCTCCCCAATGTCTTCGCGGCGGAAGAGGGGAACATGCGCCCTGCTAAATTGGCGACAGTGTCAAACAGACCTCGCCCGTTGACCACATACTTATGATAACCGTAAGTAATGATAACCGTATTTCATCACTAATGGCATCGTGTGTTTTATTTACAGGAGGTTACGATGAGCTTGCTTGTATTCCTTGCTGTTGGTGGGTTCGCCCTTCTTCATTGCATCGAGGATGGCAACGATATCGTTTCGTACCCCACTGTTTCCAGCTCCGTTCAGGCGATCCGGCAGCTGGCAAATTTGTTCGGTAGGAACACCGTTCTCAGCCCACTACCATGCTTGTCTTGTTTGTAGATGTGCGACACGATGTTCACCCACTTGTAGTTCCTACTTGATTTGTGGGTCCTGAAGAGGTAGGAGTTGCCGTGGTACATGGCGCCTTCTCAAGATCGCGGGATAGTTGTCCAAGTGTCATCGAGCTCGAACGTTTGAGACCCCGTCATCACCATGAGTTCCCACAAGACTGGGGTTTCGCATTCCATCCAGGAAGATATCTCCATTGAAAGTGTCTTCAGATCGCAATCCAAATGTGTGGTCGGCGTGAGGGGTCATGCTGGTTGGAGATACTGCTGTGCCCGAGATCCAAGGATAGCGTGTGTGGGTGGTTCGATGGGTAAGGGTCGACAAACTCGGGAGGTGAACGCAATGCTGGCGCTGGCATTGGATCCGGAAGCTCTTCAATCTTTTTGGTGATCTGAGAAGCCACGTTCTTTTGCGCCTCAACTACGGGTTTAAACACTTTGGAGAGGTTTCGAGTCTACCCTATCTTGTCAAGCCGCTGCTATGTAATAATTGATCCGACACAACTCCTTATCAAGCGCTCCATGCTGCTTGGGATCGGTGATCTTTGTAAATGCCATTTATTTATAGCAGCGAAAGCCCCAAGCGTTTGTGTGAACGCCCCTAAGCGTTTGAACGAAAGCTCCCGTCCTCTCAAGGTTAAAGTATCTTAAGGTGCGTTCACATGGTACGATTTTCCATTCGATTTTCATTCGATTTTTACCTGTGCACCTGCTTTCGACTAAAATCGGAAGTCGAATGTCAACTCGCCGGTCGAAACGTCGTTTTGAAATCGAAACTTACGCTATTTCTAGTCGACTTTTTGACTGGAATCGGATCGTGTGAACGCCAAATCGACTAAATTAATTAGTGGATTGAAAAAATCAAGCAAATAATTTTAATCGACAATAGTCCCACTTTCACATCATTTTTTTATTCGTAAAAGGAACAGTGTTCTCTTTTGTTCATAAAAATTATTCTTTCAGATAGTGAAGTGGATATAATACAATGTTCGTAAATTTTTCCTGTAAATTAAGTCTTTTTTCCAGAAATTCTCATTAATTCATTTTTGGTTAGATTTTGATGAAATTTTTACCATTGATCGCAGACTTTATTGTAGTTTTTAAATAATTTTTACTGAATTTTACGAAAGACCATTTTAGGAGTTGTCATTATTCTTAATTTAGAAATGGACAATTCAATATACCTGTTTGCAACTGAACTTCAATATTTAAATTTTTTTTTATTCATCAGCATTTCAAAACAACAAACCACAACTGTTTGAGAAAATTGTCAAAAGAAACAGCAATAAATTCTGCAAATAATTTTATTAAAATATGTAGTACCAAACAAGAATTATTGAGAATTTTTCAAGTAAGATGGAAGAGTTAGTGCTTATCTGTTTTATTATTTGTTAATTGTAAGATCGGTACAAAAATTAAAAAAATGAGAACGTTTTATAAGAGGGAGATGAATAAGGTGGAAGATTCCAAGAGAAGTGGTGCTGGTACATGTGAGATCTATGAGAGTAAATGGCCTATGTACCAGAGTATGGATAAATTTCCCAGGATTCAAGTCAGGAAATGAGTATCTAAATCAAATAGGACCCCCCCCCCCCCCAAAAAAAAAAAAAAAAAAAAAAAAAAAAAACAGTAAAAAGAAACAAATCGATATTTCGACTTCCAACTCGTATATAAAACGAATTCTACGGATCGAAATAACGACTTAGAAACTCGAAATCATGCAGAAGTTGCGAATTGCAGGATGTAATCCTATATTTATGTTGTGGAGGTACAACCCCTATATTTATATCCTATTTGGAACCCCCAATAAACACCTATTTGAAAAATAAATAAAGTCATGTTGCACAACTACAGTGCATACCAAGTATGTTGTATATCAAATAGGGAAAAAATGCAATATAAGGTTCGACACTTTCACTTCTTATTCTGAAGAATCTGTGCAAGTTTGGTTTGTTTCTGTTGAGTCATATTCGGCTTCCGTAATATGTGATCATATGTAAATCATTTAAGTTAATCATGATTATGGCCTTTGGTCAAGTTAGCTAAAAATCCTTTTTTAAAATAAATATCTTCTTCTTTAGATCATATATATATATATATAAGATATACAAAATATGTCGACTATACCAAATAAATTACACAGAATAGTTTCTTATTTATAGGAAACTATTAGTATACCGACTGTAGTCCACGTACTGCAAGCTTTCTGGTACTTGAAATAGCTCTTTGAAACTAAGCTTTTCCCTCATCGCGTAGCTGAATAATTGCATAAATAGCATTTTACAATGATGTGTCAAAATCATCCTATCGATAAATATAGAAAATAGTTATCCTTCGCATATCTACAATTGTGAACAATAAAATTGTTTTCATTTAATTCGCTTTTGATTGAGATATTACAAAAACTATATTATTTTGAAGATTAGGGGACGACCATTCCATTTGATTTCCTGGTGGCAGAAGAATTTTGAAAATAAATAACCTGACCTGGGAAGAACTGAAAATACATAACTTTGCACAAGACAGGCTAAACATGAATGTTCTGCATCCTAAAATTCAGGATAAATCAGGATACAAATGTATACAAACTGAGTGAAAATAAATTTCCGTGCGGAAGAAAAATACGGATTAGTGAAAATAAATATAGAAACAAACCCCCCTCACCCAGAATATCAAATGGTCGTCCCCTTAGGTTTGTAATTCGTTTGTGAAATGGTGAAAGATGACGCGTTCGGATAAACGACGTAATGGTCATCAATTCGTGACGTTATAATGATTCTGTCATAAATTGTGTGAATAGGCAATCACGAAGAATCGTTTAGTTCCATTTTTAGCTCATCTGTCCCAAAGGGTCATGTGAACTATTGCCATGAGTTTGCGTCCGGCGTCAGTCTTTGTTATCGTCGTCCGACTGTCCACATTTCACATTTTAATCTTCTTCTTTGAAACCGGGTCAGTTGGAACCATAATTTGGAAGAATGGTCCTTGGAAACGGGTTTTGACATATCATTAGAATTCATATGACAAATATTATCGATGCATTTTGTCATTTGTCAAATTTTTCAGTTGGAAAGTTGTCTCACATTTTGGTTTTTATCTTTTCTTGGCTACAGTGAATTAGATGAGCAATTACCGGCTCCTTGGAGCCTCTGGTTAAAAGTTATTAACTAATCGCTGATCATTAATTCAATTATATCATATTTTTTTAAATTTTGATAAGGTAATTGTCGATTACACGCCGTAAAGATAATTTCGGACGATGCTGCGTTTCGCAACATATTAAGGTGAGAGGTACGTAAATCAGCGCCTCTATCGGATTACGGGAAATTTTGCGCTCGTTGTTATGAGAGTTATCTCCCTTACACCAGAAAAAAATATTTTCAAGATGTCGGGAGAGGATCCGCCTCGTAGAAAAAATGGACAGTAGGGTGGAATATTAATCAATGCAATTCAAAATTTATCAAAAAGTGAAGTACTTGTCAATATTATATTGTATTATTATTATGTTTTATTTTATTGATCATAGAATCCAACATCTGTAGGATTATCAATCAAATACAATATAAATCAACAAACACCAACTATAATCTATATGATCAAAATATACACACACTGATCATAGAGTTTTAAATGATTAACTGTGAATGAGATTTCATGTCCAAATGGAACAGCGTTTCCCACCAAAGAAAATGAAAATAACTTAACATCGTCATATGGCGTGATAGTGGTTGAGTTACTGTCTAGACACCTCAGTTCGTAAAATGGGTTTTTCTAAATTTCTAAATTTGAAAGAAAGAAATTCGTCTCCAAATGCGACCAAGAACACAAACAGACACACTGTCGGTAAAAAAAATCGAGAAATCACTTTTATATACTTGTTACAGATATTTTAGGCTTAATATTCAAGCTAGATTATCATGTCAAATTTAAGTATAAACATTCAAAGTTCAAACAAAATAAATCCGGTGGATTTCTATCAGGTCCGCAATATGTTCTATAAACAGAAGTGCAGTGTATGCTGCCTGAGAGTAAAATAAAATCTTGAAAAATCTTAAAAGCAAGTGCTAGTCATATAAATACATTTTTATTTCCCGGTGCATTTGATAATGATAGTGAAATTTTGGTGATAGATTCGGGGTGATTTTTGTAAGTAATAAAGGCAAAGAACTTTAAAAAGGGAAGAATGAATATAAAAGGAAGTACATAGCTGAAATAGACAAATTTTTATGAAACAAAAATTTTATAAAAATAGACGCTTTAAAAACGTTATTCATGTTATTCACATTATAAACAACTTTTTCGTATTTAAGAATATAGGTTGTGAACGTGTATTGCTTTGTACTAGACTTACACGTTGCGCCGGATTTTTAACGTGCTAGTTCACAAAATAATAGTCCACAGGAAGACTTGTCATCCAACTAGGACATATTATTCTGACACCAAATTGACTAGTCTTTCCTCTTACTCCTAAACGCCGCGTGTTTAGCGAAGGAGCAGCAATTCCTAATATACAAGTCTTTATTTTGACCCAGCAGAAGATCGAACCCACGTCCGGCTCCTGCACTCAAGGCGTACACGTTATCACGAGACTACAGAGATGGGGCAAACATCAATAAACCCTAAATGACACAGGTTATGATTTAGGCTTTCCGTAAATTTATCAGGTTTTTATGGCAATTCCTAATTTGTATATAATTTATTCAAAATTTTACTGAATTCAATACAATTTAAAACTTAAAATATTTTATAGATATATGTCTAGTGTTGTATGGAAGGGAATTACCGCCATAATGATAACGATATATTCTTGTTGTATTATTCATATTCTTATTCCTATTATTGTAATTGTCAGCTGTATTATGATAAATCTTATTTTCTAATTTCATAAACATCTAATTTCTATTTTATATTATTAAATTTCTAAATTGTTACAGGCCGATTATTAATTTTTTATTGTAACTTTTCTACTTTCATGCCTAAATTTTTTAATTTTATTTTCCAAAATTGTACCTGTAAACTTTACACCTTCAAGCTTGTCAAACTCCTGAAATGATAAAAATCAAATATCCCGTTTCCATAAAAATACATGAATAAGATCTTAGAACTTAGACGAATAGCAATCAGCATATTGGAATTTAGAACTTAGAACTTAGAACTTAGACGAATGCGAGTTAGCATAATTTAATGTCACATTATGACGATCAGTGGCGCTGTCGTCTGATGAATCTCCCCCATCACGTGACCTTGTTTACGTAGAACGATATATGAGGGTCCTAAAGAGGGGGTATGAGAAAGGACAACGTGAAATAAAACATCTTCGCTGAAACCTAATCACGAATAATAAGCAACGTTCTGAGGAAAAGAAAGGGGACATATACATTGTTTTAGATAATATTCACTTCTTAATTACACTGAATAATGATGGTACTAAATATTGATATAATTTACATATGTATTTCTAAAATTAACGTATATCAAAATTTTCCGTATCTTCAATACCGTAACACGTAAAATAAGGAATCACGGCCAATAAAAAGAACTGGAAACGCACAAAGACCGAAAACACGAGAAATAAAATGGGGGAAAACGCAGCACGATAAATAAAAAAGTTCAAACACGCTGTACGTTACCTCCCTCATAACTGGTGCGCTGCGGTTGACTGTTTACACAAGGTAAGTTTTAAAAGAAATATTGGATGGACACTGGTGGATTTAGAGAAGAGGAAAGGCCCGCCCCTTTTAAGCCGAGACCATATATAAAATTATGTATAAAAGTCACATTAAATTATCCCGGGTCTCCTGTTGTCTTCGGGGTCTGTATACGATATTAACTGTGGGCAGGCCTACTCACAATAACTATCGTATTTTACAGGCCCTACGCTTTTTCACTAAAAATTGTCAGATGCCGTGTCCCAACGTTTCGAAAACCTAGATCTGACACTGATCACAGGGGCTCGTACCAATATAGTCTTTCGATCGCCAATCATTACTGGTTGATACTGGGGAAAGGGGAGGGGGCTCTCCATAAAACTTTTCATATTGAATCCTTGAAGTCCTCAGTTGGTCCAGGGCGAAGCCGTTTTGGATATCCAAGATGTGAAGCCCCCGGAATTTCCTGAATTTTCTGAGATAAATTTTGACAAAAAAAAATGGGTGTGGGGGGGGGGGATATGCCGCTTTGTTCGTCCGTCTGTCTGTCTGTCCCATTTCCAGATGATTATTCAAGTTTCCTTTGACCAATCCTTCTGATATTTGAACACAATGTTACTTATAAAAAAACACAGGTCAATTTCTGTTATAAAAATGCTATGAGAAAACAGGGGTGAGGTTTAAATTTTGGGATCCTTGCTCCTCCCATAATAGAACTTGACCTGTATTTTAATATAAGCCAGTAACGTTGTGTTCAAATATCAGAATGATTGGTTAAAGGAAACTTGAGTAATCATCTGGAAACGATTTGCTTTGGGTCAGACAGACAGACGGACGAACAAAGCGGCATATACACCCACCCCACCCCCAATTTTTTGTCAGGGGGCATAAAACTTTTATTTTTATGCTAAAATTTATCTCAGAAAATCCAGGAAATTCCGGGGGCTTCACATCACCCACTGAGGACTTCAAGGATTCAATATGAAAAGTTTTATGAAAAGCCTCCCCCTTCCCTCGTATCAACCAGTAATGATTGGTGATCGAAAGACTATATTGATACGAGCCCTGTGATCAGTGTCGGATCCGGGTCACGGCATCTGACAATTCTTTAGTGAAAAAGCATAGGGCCTGTAAAATACGATAGTTATTGTGAGTAGGCCTACCCACAATAAATATCGTATACAGGCCCCGAAGACAACAGGAGACCCGGGATAATTTTATGGGACTTTTATACATAATATATGGTCTCGGCTAAAAAGGGGCGGGCCCTTCCACTTCTCTAAATCCACCAGTGTCCATCCAATATTTCTTTTAAAACTTACTGGGTAAACAGTGAACCACAGCCGTAAATCTGACGGCCCCAGAGTTATGAGGGAGGTAACGTACAGCGTGTTTATCGTGCTGCGTTTTCCCCATTTCATTTCTCGTGTTTTCGATCTTTGGGCGTTTCCAGTTCTTTTTATTGCCCGCGATTCGTTATTTTACGTGTTACGGTATTGAAGATACGGGAAATTCTGATATAGGCTAATCAGTTCCATCAATATTCAATTTAATAAAGAAGTGAATATTAAAAAAAAAAAATTGTATATGTCCGTTTTCTTTTCCTTAGAACGTTGCTTATTATTCGTGATTCGATTTCAGCGAAAATGTTTTTATTTCACGTTGTTCGTTCTCATACCACCTCTTTAAGACCCTCAGCTATCGTTCTAGTTGTCGTAAACAAGGTCACATGATGAGGGAGATTCATTGTACAGACGACAGCGCCACTGATCGTCATAATGTGACATTAAATTATGCCAACTCAATTATGCTAACTCGCATTCGTCTAAATTCCAATTCGTAAGTTCTAAATTCCAATATGCTGATTGCTATTCGTCTAAGTTCTAAGTTCTAAATTCTAATTCGTGTATTTTTTATGGAAACGGGATATTTGATCTTTTTCATTTCAGGATTTGACAAGCTTGAGGTTGTAAAGTTTAAAAGTATAATTTTGGAAAATAAAATTTAAAAATTTATGCATGAAAGTAGAAAAGTTACAATAAAAAATTAATAATCGGCCTGTAACAATTTAGAAATTTAATAATATAAAATAGAAATTAGATGTTTATGAAATTAGAAAATAAGATTTATCATAATACAGCTGACAATTACAATAATAGGAATAAGAATAGTAATAATACAACAAGAATATATCGTTATCATTATGGCGGTAATTCCCTTCCATAGTGTTGAAGACTATATGTTACTCTTAGCTCTTTTTTTAGTTATTTTTGTCGTTAAATTGTTGTTTCATTATAAACCAAACCTCGCACTGATTGAAAAAAAAATAAAAAGATCGTCTTATCTAAAACATTCAAAATGGTTATATAGTCATTTTGGAGTGATTTAGAAGATTTATTGTATCACTGAACTTCCGAAACAAAAATAAGAAAACATATTAATAATGTTTACAATAGAATGAATTAAAAATAAATGGAAATAAATTCTTCCTGCACCGACAGGCTTTCCTGTTATCCATAGAATGTAATAAACGTAATTTCTTTTCAGACAATATTTTAATTTCATATTGCCATAAAGTACATTCGTGTCTATGCATGCATCATAAAAAGATATCTCTATAACGTTGGATTTGCTTCGACTGATTAATTATGTATGTGACATTATCGTATTTCCCCATGCCTATATCGACCTGCTGAGGCCTTCACAATTTCCCGTATTTCGGCACTGTGACGTCGTAAAGAGTTGACCCGACCCTAATATGAGCTGACCCGAATATATCAGCGACGTCATAATGTTTGACCCAACGTTGACCCGAATATATCAGGAAAACATCCGGTTATAGGCAGATTGCCATTGAAAAGTAAGAAATTCCATTAAGATTGCTAGTTAACAATACGATAAATTTATCATCAAGTTTTCTTCAAACAAATATTGTAAAATATAAGCCGCTCGACACAATATAAAGCTTTTTAGCTCGTTCGCTACGCTCACTCGCCGAAAAAGCTTCACATTGTGTCTCGCGGCAGATATTTTACGATATACGTTTGCAGAAAACCTGATAATATGTACTTAACTTGTAAGACGATAACTCTGCAAAGAAAGACGTAACGTCGTGAAATCCATTCCACTGACGTTATGAAATTTCGACGTTTTTGTAGTCGGCAACTCCTTTTCAACGGCTGATGTATAAAAAATAAGTTCGGTAACCCCATGCAAATAATACATCAAAAGAAAGGAAATTTCCATGACGACAACATTTAATTTTTTTTATAAAAATCGTAGGATTGGTTTTTATTATAGAATAGATTAAAAAGAAAATTTCAGATTTTTTAGATAAATTTCGTGCAATTTCACTTAACTTTATGGTGTTTTCCTGAAATTTTCAAATGGCTGTAACTCTGAAAGTAGATCGGTTACCCACTTATTTTTTCGATTTTCCTTTCTATTTCCTGAAGTTGTAAGTAGATACAATTTCTTTAAAAAATCGCTGGACAAGCCATTTACGTACCTGATTCCTTAAAAGCATCTGTTCAAATCTTTTCAAAATCGAATGGAAAATAGTATCGTGCGAACAGAACGCTGTACGATTTACCTGGGCGACGGTATTTAAAAATCGGATGGAAAATCGAAAGGAAAATCGTACCGTGTAAACGCACCTTTACGCATAGATCTTTGTTTGGCTGAAAACTATGGCACGCCGTTGTTTTATTTATTCAATTTCGAGATATCTTATTTAGTTAAATAAGATATCTTATACACTAATTGAGATATCTTATAAATTAATAGAGATATCTTATAAACAAATAGAGATATCTTATAAACTTATAGAGATATCTTATTAACTTATAGAGATATCTTATTTAACTGGTTATAAAGATATCTTATTAAATATATAAGATATCTTATTAAATATATAAGATATCTCTATAAGTTAATAAGATATCTCTATTAGTTTATAAACTTTATAAGATATCTAATAAAGTATGTGTTTAAAAGATATCTTTATAAAGAAGTAAGATATCTTATTAACTAATAGATATATCTTATTAACTAATAGATATATCTTATTAACTAATAGAGATATCTTATTAACTAATAGAGATATCTTTCTTATTAACTAATAGAGATATCTTATTAACTAATAGAGATATCTTATTAACTTATAGAGATATCTTATTTACTTTCAAATTAAATAAGATATCTTATAAAAATTAAAGAAGGGAAGAATTGAGCACACTTTCCTATTGATGAAATTCTGAAGCCTAATTCGGTCTCGCTGAATACTTTTTCTTGATTTTGGCTTCTTTTCTTCACGGCATTCCTTTGCATAGTGTCCAGGTTTTCCACAACGGTAGCATTTCACGTTTCGAACTGTCATGTTTAGCTTGTTTAGTTGTGAATTTTGTTGGTATTGATTGAATTCTCCATAAATGGATTGTACATACGGCATTCTTTGTCCGGCATACCATACATTCCCACTCGGAAATCCGAAATATCTTTTGCAGTTGTATGTCTCCATTGTCCTTGTAGAGCTTTTACTATACCGCGATTTTGCACACAAATTGCTATAGCGGGTAGCAAAATGTTCCGGTTCTAGCACTACTTGACGTAGTAAGATTTTTCTTTAGCACTACGCTGGGGAACTAGCGAAATAAAACTAAAGTAAAACGAAAGTTCAAATGGTTCTATGTTAAAATGTTAAAAATTCAAAACAATAAAGTAAAATTTTTACAATATAGTATTGTCATTAATGGTAAATTGTCCATTAAATTCACAATTTGGTAATCCAAAATTCCGGTCGTCAAAAGGTGTCTGTTTACTTCACTAATCGGTATCCGATCCTAACTACTTAAAACACAGTCTATCTTTTTATACCACTTGGGGGATTAAACTAAATGTCCATGGCAATTTGAATAAAAGTAATCTTAATTTTCACAAATAGTGTATTATACATGTGATAACATATTAATTTTAAAAACATCCGGATTAGAATTAGCACTGATATATATAATTACATTTAATCACGAACATACAATAAGCACAAATTATCAAAATAACAAATAGAACAAAAGAAAAGATTACCGAAACGAAAGACTAAAAATTAGCTGCCAAGCGTGGGAAAAATTTGTCCTTTGAAAATGTACGAAAATGTCCACTACGACAATACCTTAGATATTGAGAAAGAAATAGAATCCGTGGGGATGACGTTATCAGTCAATCAAATTCACTGCCGGTCCAACAGTCTGAACCTGTTACACTTTATACTGATAATGATAGAAGTAACTTATTTTATATAAAGGTATAACAAGAGTAAATACTAGAGTGCATGTTACATGAGTAATTTTCGCATTTTGTCAGTATTTAGTTTTGATGCACAAGATATGCATATTTCCTCGAAGCTTCAGAAGCACTTTAGAATATATTCTTTATGATTCTTCTTCAAAGTAGCACATAATTTTAACTTTATACCAATGTTCCCGTAAATATTACTTTGTATGCGCCTTTTTATACCTCAAACAAAGGCCAGTCCAATACCCTTGTCTTCCGTCCCTATTTACGTTTTGTCATGTATTTTCCCACCAATTGTCAGATTACTTTCTTGATACTTAATTAGTAGTACTATTTACCGATATTATATCAATCTCATTGTAATTGATGATTATGGCAATATGTTCTTCGTTTTTCAGAGAGAGCATCTGCCCTTATTATCTGATATTTTAGGAGGAATAATTAACACTGTAGCTAGATGGAGGAAGTTGGTAAAGGCACCTTTCCCCGCAGTCCCAAAATGTTGTATACATGTAGTGTGTGCACCACTTTCACAATCATATGTTTGAATAATAACCAAACTTTTTGATAATCAAAATTCGAAAACCTAACTGCACATCTGCATTAAGTGTATGACAATAGTATATAAAATAAAAGAACAGTGTTCCAATGTCCCCCGCCACATGGCATTTCGTTTAATGGGGATAATTAAATAGTTCCAACACAAGTTCAAAGGGCAATAACTCCGCCAAAAATCAATTTACCGCACTAGAATGTGTACCTGGTCTAGATGCCATCAAAAAACATCTTCCATATGAATTTCATCAAAATCCGCAAATAAATGTAGGCGTGAGAGCGCTTACAAGGCAATTTTAGCAAAATGTTAAAGTTCAAAGGGCAATAACTATTACAGCACTTGAATTCGAATTTGATCGAGCTGTCATCAAAACACATCTTCCATATAAGTTTCGTCAATATCCGTAAATAAATGAAGGCGTGAGAGCGCTTACAATGGGGACGGATGAAGTGACTGACAGACGGACGGACGGATGGTACGAAAGAATGACAGAAGGACGGGCGGAGTGACGGACGGATGGACGGTACGAGGGACAAATGGCCGGACGCCCGGCATTTCTATTCCCCCGCGTCGCGTTGCGGCCGGAGGGGGGGGGGGGGGGGGCAATAAAATGTATAAAGTGTAAAATGAAAGAGAAGTATAGGTTACAAGCTTAAATTGTCAGTTTTCGAAATTCTAACACTGCGGATCCCAATTTTTGAAAATGAAAATCATAAAATTTTAGTGCGCATCTACATACACTGTGTGTTAATACTGTCAAGAAATAAAATGCATAAATTGAAGAAATGAAAGAGGAGTTTGGATCACAGGCGTAATTTCAGAACTTTAAAATTCGACAGCTTTGGGCCTCAAGGTTTGAAAATCAAAATTCTAAAATCTTATTGCGCATATAGTGTATGACAATAGTATATAGAAATAAAATGCATTGAGGGAGCAGTCATTATTTAACAAGGGAGGGGGGGTCACGAAAACTATAATGATAAATTAGCCATCCCCCCCGGAAGGTTGAGAAAATTAGAGAAATCAACCCCAACCCCCACCCCCGAACAATCCTTTAAGATATTTTGACCCCCCCCCCCCCCATTCCTTTATTTCCTTCCATAAAAGGAAAACAACTATACTAATGAAATTTATAGATCATCGTATCATATTTATAGATACAATATAAAAATAAAGCATGCATTGAAAATAAATTTTAAAAAGTTTTTCAACTGAACTAACCTTTATATCAGTCCTCATCACTTTCGACTTCAGCATCACTCTCACCTTGACTGTTTCCACTCTCCTCTTGCCCCCAATTTTCGTGACCACTCATTTCTTCCACACTGTCTCCCTGAGCAACAACTGAACATGCAACAACTTTCATACTGTTTTTCATGCACTTCCCAATATCTTTCTTCCACACAATTCTCTAAGTTTTCCAAAATCAAACATTTTGCAGTGTATGGCATGTTACATATTCTTCTCAAATAAAACAAATAAAGATTTTGCATATTTTATAAGATATTGTTTCAAATTGTTCAACAGTAATAGTGTTTGTACTGTTAATAGCCTTTTCTTTGCAAATATGAAAATAATTTAAACCCCCTAAAATCCCCCCTTCCCAGCTGCTAAATAATGACCGTTCAGTAAGCGAGAAATGCAAGAGGAGTTTAGGTCACTGCTGCCTCTGTGTTCCTCTCTATCGTCTCTTCTGAATATTGGCGATCGTGTAATGAATATTATGGCAAGCCCTTCTCGTCAAAACTATGTCTAATAATTTTTTGAAAATGTAATTTTCAATTCTCATACAGTATATGTTTTTGAAGTTTTTAAATCTCGGTGTGTATTTTTGAAATCTCAGTGTGTAATTTTTAATTCTCAGTGTGTGTTAAGTTTTTTAATATAAGTGTGTGTTTTTTAAATCTCATTGTGTAATTTTTTCGAAAAAAGGCTTAAACATAGTTTTGACGAGAACGGCTTGTCATAGTATATAGTCTATATTGTGCAGTAAAGTCAAACTTCGTGGGATGGAAACGTATATCATCCAGTCTACGCTCCAGTCGCTCGAATTATATAGATGATGTTGCACTTTGTTAGTTTTATCTGATGTTTCAAAAAGTTTTGTGTCATCAGCAAAAAGAAATAATTCTGATAGTACGCTTTCTGGTAGATCGCTGATAAAGACAACAAAGAGTATCGTTCCAAAACTGACCCCCGGGGGATGCCAATAGTTACATCATGCCAACTAAAATAATTTCCACTTATGTGAACACGTTGTTTTCTGTCGATTAGTATACTCTGCATGAATTTTTTACTTTATAGAGTATTTACGTCCATCTACATCGAGTACTTTTAACAATTGAGGTTTATCTATATACGACTGATGAAACCAAAGTATTGATAACTAAATAATTTGCTGCTGTCCATATGATCCACTATTTCCTTTCTAACTAATTTTACCATTATTTGTTAGGCTGAGTGGTCTATAATTTGCTGGTTATGCATGTTTTGACTCCTCTCTTGAAGCAGGCGGGTATTTATTCGACTTTCCATCGCTGTGGTACAGTACTGCTATTGAAGCTTTCATTGAAAATCATACAAAGGGTACAGTACTGCTATTGAAGCTTACATTGAAAATCATACAAAGGGTACAGTACTGCTATTGAAGCTTATATTGAAAATCATACAAAGTTTTTGAAGTTTGATTTTGCACTTTCAGCTATTTGTTTCTCTCTTCATTTCCTGTCATTTCTTACAACGGTCTTTAATTTGTTTCTTGCTTTACATTAATCCCTATATCTTTCATCGTCTCTGTTCTTTATATAGCGAGTCCATAACCATGTTTTCTCCTGTTATATTCTCTCGAGAGTGGAGTTTTCCCCTTCTTCCTGTTTTGTTTCTTGGATTTTGGGATACACTTGTTCATGGCATCTGTCATTTTTTTCATGAAAATATCGATCATGTCCCTGGGTTTATACCTGATAAAAGTTCTTCCCATGGCCAGTTTATGTCTTATGTGTCTCTTAGCTGGTCAAAGTAACTTTTAAAGTAATTTTATTTCTCATGCACTTGTTTTAGATTCAAAAATAAGTAGAAATAATAATTGAATGATAGGATGCATTGATTACTCCTGCCTAAGGTATCTTCATACAGAATAGAAGAAATTCGATTTCCATCATTAACCAGTATTAAGTATAAGATCGATGTTTCTTGGTAACTCAAATAGAATATAAGACTTCGTCGGGGACAATTGGTAACCAAAGCAATACTCGTGCTGGGGGCTTTATCCCAGCAACCGTTATGCCAAATTACCGGTAGATACATTAGGCTGGTGTTGTTTATTTTCCACATGTTCCATGAAAAAGTAACACCACTAACATTTTGCTATGACCCAAAATCAGTGGACCTATATAAGGCAGGCACATTCAAGTTCAAGGATAAGGATTATGAATTAGAATATGTACAACAATGCAAATACTTAGGAGTATACTTCAATGCTTCAGGTACACCTTCTCCTTTGTTCAAAATGAGTTGTACACAAAAAAAAATGCTTTAAAAGCAGAATGATTTCCTGTCTTTACACCCAAGCTTAAAAACAAACATGCATTTTTTGGACCACACAATGAAGCCCATTTTTCTTTATGGATGTGAAATCTGGGTCTCTTTCTAAATTTAGAGATGGCATCGAAGTATCTTTAAACAAAATTTACCAGAACTTAGTATGCGAAAGGTTGCACACTAAAACTAAATTTTCAAAATACAAGGGTACATAAGAAAACAACTAATTTTGCAGTTCTCTCTGAGCTTGAACGGTCTCCTTTACATTTCGATAGTCAATTCTATGGTGAACTGATGGCTAAGATTATAGAAAACATCGACTCTTTTCCTCTATTGCGTGATGCATTTGAACACTCAAAAGATTTACATAGCCGACAAAGGCCAATTGTGGTATCCTTCAGTCCCCAAATTTTACAGTTAATTCCTGAATTATCAATTAAACAACATTGCAAAATTTAAAAAAAAAATCGATCCGTAAAATTTTGAAAGAGTCGTATATAAAAAAAATGGATGACCGAATTATCCAATAGTTCAGAGGGAAGGCTACGTAAATACTTAAAGTTTAAAACAAATTACGGGTTTGAAAACTATTTAAATATTGTGAACAGTTTTGAGCTTAGGATAAACCTGTGCAAATTTAGATTATTTTCTTATCACTTTAATATTGAAACTGGCAGATTCCAGGGTATTCCTCCACACCAACGACTTTGCCCGCAGTGCGACTCAGGTGAGGTTGAAGATGAAACTCATTTTTTATTCTCTTGTTCGAAATATAATAAAGAAAAGCAAGAAATGTTTAACGTTATATCAGAATCTTGTTCTATTTTTTCCAGCCTTAACACTGATAATAAATTAATACGGTTATTAACCTGTGAAAATGCCACTGTTCTGCAAAGTCTTAATAAATATATTTACTATCACTGCAAGTAAATCCGGGATTCACACCCCGGTTCACATCCCCCTTTCTCTGAGTAACTTATTATAATTTTAATATTTTTAAATTTGGTAATCATTTTTGGGGGTTTTTTTCTGCACCGTCTATCAATTGCATTGTTCGTCTGCTTCAGACACGAGGAATGTAGTTTTGGTACATATCCTTGAGCACCGTCCGTTGGTGTCTCCTGCAGATGGAATGGCGACTAAACTTTGCTGTATGCTGGCTTTCATGCATAAGACAAGAGGAGGATCTTATATAGGGATTATGTTTATAAACCTTCCCTCAGTGTCCTATGTAGTTAGTTATATACACCGTACTACGAAATTCTATTGATTGTTAATTTACATGTATAAGACATGGAAGAAAGGGCGGAATGTTATAAGATTAATTGGAATATGAATGGTATTGATTGGCAAAGCTCGTAATAGTCTATGTTGCACTTGACTTTATTTACATATGTACTCTGTGACTTTTATTGTTGTATTTACCAATTATGTCAATCAATTGTATCTCATTTTATGCCCTTTATGGGCTCTGTAATTTGGAAAATAAATATTCTATTCTATTCTATTCTATACAATGCCGGTTGATGCATAGCTCTACGAATGATACATATTAAATACATTTTATTTCTGGCTGTTGCATGTCCATATTGTCTTCTAAATTGTGACTTTGTGTATACATGTTGATGTATTCATCTTCAATTATTCCTTTTATATGTAATTGCCACCTGTGGAAACATGATTGGCAAAACAAAATATTCTTATTCTTATCCTATAACAATCCTAAGCCAGGGTTAACTTGATTTCAGCTATATTGACTTTTACGTCAAGGCAATGCACAAGATGTGCACATTTCGACGATTTACGACTCATCAGTTATGATCAATGCCTAAATTATGTTTTGAAAATTTTTCCTCTGTTAATTTTGAAGTTATTTTAACTTTGTAAAACTTTTCAGATAAAGACTTTATTTTTGAATTTGAAATAGACTTTACAACAAATAACCACCTATTCTATTTTTAGAATTCAGTCCAGTTTTTATCAAACACCTTAATCACATGATTGAAATAATTGAAAAGCAGAGTCCTGAATATTGCATTTGATAATAAAATTTTGTGTTACGTAATTTTATAAGGTTTATTTGTAATTTAGAATAATAGGTGAATATTATTCACGGTATGAGAAATAACATGGCGAATTCTATTTATAGACATCACACGAAGCAGCCAGACTATACAAAAGGGAAATCCCCGAAATATAAAATCTGAGTTATTCCATTGGTTTAAATGATCACGTGTAGAAGGGATTTTCCCAAGATGCTTTATTTTTCCATGGAGGTCAAGTAGATTATATATTCCAGCCAGGACTGATATATTTTCTGGAAAACCAGACTCCTTTCATTTTCAAGAGAATTATGATTTGTGTATTCTGATAAAACAATAAGTATTTTTTAATCGATGTAGAACCTTAATTTTTAATCTGTGGTGGAAAATGTCTACGAGACGTAAATCAAAGCAGCAAAACGATTCCACACCAATCGATGAAAAGGAACACGCAGATCGTATTGCCGCGGCGGAGGCGATGTCGTGTCTGTCTTCCATGGTAGTTTTGCCCTCAAATTCGGAAGAATTATTCGCATTAAGCGGGAACTTAAACGTAACATCTTCAGAGAATGGACAATCAGGGAAAAACAAGGCCAGGTTAGGAGCCAGCAACGCCAACAAAAAGGGAAAAACCAGAAACCGGTCGACCAAAAATTCTCCTACATCAGCACCGGCCAAAAAGTCCCAAGCAACAGCAGATAAGAATCTTACTCAAACAAACAAACAGAAACAAAAGGCACAAAAATATGCACCTAATTTAGCAGTTCCAAACAAAAAGCCAAATAAGTTACCTGACCAGGTACTATCCTTGACAATAAATCCAAGGAATCCAAACCATGAGCAGAAAAAGGCAGAAGTTGCTAAAATTCAAACATCTGTCCCAGAACAGAAAACTGATGAAAAAGTAATTCAACCACCAGTTCTAACTCCTGCTTTTGTTCATATAGACCATTCAATTGGATCCTCAGTAATACAAATTGATCACAATAAACCAGGATGTGGGCTACACAACCTATCAAGTAATGACTTGAACAAGATATTAGCAGGAAAGTTACCATTTCAGGTAAAATCTGACAGTGCAGAAGCTCAGGAATTCATAGCAAAACATGTTGCATCCAGAATCGTCAATCTAGCCAGCACAGAGAGTGTTGAGCTATCTCAGTCTGCAGTAGAGAATATTTTAAGTCATATGGCTTTAAAACAGAAGGTTGACTCTAAAGAGTCTTCAGAATCATCTCTTCCACTGAAAAAACGAAGATTACAAGGTTATAAAGAAGATGATCAAGCAATAGCAGATGGATCAGAAAAATCCACAGAACAGGATTCTGTGAAACCAGAAGGTACATGTAATTCCTATAATATAACAAGGAGATTTTTAGAAATAAAAATGATTTTATGATGTTTTGGAGATTAAATTTAATGCACTGATATGATTAAAGAATTTCCATGGGCAATTAAAAGTTGACTGATAGTTACACATGTACTATATATGTTGTGAGGTTTAACAATTGTGAATACACAAATTGAACAATTCTACATTTTTGAATAGGGAGGTAGTTTTGATGTAAGGAAAGAAAAGAATTTTTTAAAAACATTTATAAGCCTCATAAAACAAGAAATTGAATTCTTCACTACATGTGTATATGTACATAAACAATAAAATGGATAACAGGAAATGTCTTGAAACAATGATATACCAATCGATCAAAGTAACCCAACTAATAGAACTCAGGACAAAATATAACATAAAAGAGTACAAAACACAAACACAACATAGAGTCAGTTTTTATGGATACCCAAACCTCCCTCTTATCTATCCTAAAAAAATTTATAAAACACTATATAAAAACCAATACAGTATGATTACCAACAAGGTGACCGCTTGCTAGAACTGAAAAGTTATACTGGATGGTACATAATTTAGAAAGCAGGGTCAGAATGTGCTCGTTTGAACTGTAAAACTAGCTAAGGCTCTCATAGCTGCAGTTTGAAAAATGTTGCTCTTCTAAATGAAAAAATCTGAAATAACACTACCATAAAGGGTTTAATGCTATTTCGTCATAGAGTTGAATAGAAATCGGCAGTATTCTTGAGAGGCCAGTATAAATTTCAAGTCTTCCAGTCATTGGGAGAAAGAGCAATTTTTACAGAATTGCACGTATTATTAATTTCATATTTATAGCCCTTACTTTGAAAAGATCTTAACAACCAAGTTTCTGTGGGTTATTAGAAGACCTTTGCATTTATTCATGATATTACAGTAGAAACTAGGATGTGAAAACCCATTCATGATAAGTGCTTTTCTGGAAGCTGGGTATTTAGATAAAAGATGTTTATATCAATTATAAACTTTTTTAAAAGCATTAAGCATTTTCTGAAATCTATAACCCTGTATGGGAAGTACATGTGTAGTATGGTTTTTCTCGTTAAAATCTTCTAGCCGAGAGCAAATTCATGCGCTAAATACCACAAGATAATTTCCAATTTGTAGTTTTATTTGATAAAAATAAACTAAAAAATGGAGATTATAATATGGGTTGCCACCCATGAAACTGTTGAGGATATACATAGGAAACAATGAGCAATACACATGACAGTGAATTGCGCATTCTGAACAATACTAAAAAATATGTGTGGTAAGGTTTTCAAGCTTATAAAAATTATTGTAGGTAGGTATTTTAAAATTTGATTATATTATTTTACCTTGTCTTTTTTTGGATAAATTTTATGTTTTTAACTGTGTGTAAGCGTAGTTTTATTCCGGTGTGTTTTGATTCCGGCTAACCATTAATCACTAGTGTGACGTTTCCGTAAATAGTGGGAAAAGGTTTGTTATTAATTTACAAGTAAATGTTTATGTTTACGTTTTCTTTCAATACATTATTTAACAAGATCAGGACTATTCAAAAAGGAAACCAGTTCAGTTTCTTTAGATCCATTTAAACGTGTTAAAGTATCAATTTATAATTAGAGTAAACAAAATCAATATTGTAAATGAATAATTATACTCACCTGGTGGACAGGTAAATAAAATGGAATATTTAGAATATAGTACACTTGTACAAAAGGCCTATATTAAAGATTCCAAATACCCAAACGGAATATCGGATAACGAAAAAAGGAGAATTAGGGCAAGGAAAGATGATTTTAAGATAAAAGAACATGAAGGTGTCGACCTTCTGTACACCAAGGACGATAAGGCTGTTGTGTTGAAGGAAAAGAAAGTTGAAGTCTTAGAAATGTGCCATGTACAATCTGGAAGTCATCTAAATAATTACGTTAAAATGTAATTAATCAATATTCAAAGAACCGACGAAGGCATTCATAATGACAAAAAATTATTAAGAAATGCCCAGTGGAATTTTATCACTGGGGATTTGATTCCTCAGGAATCAGTTTACTGATGGAATTTAATCACTGTTACATAATCGCCTGTAATAAATAATATTGATGATTGTTGTTACATAATGATCATCTACATGTGTTTTATTGGGCAGCTAGCTATCTGTCTTGAATTCGCTTCAGAAGTTTTTGGTCCTCATCACAAACTTATAAATACTTTAATTTTTAATTTTGTGTACCATTTATATCACATCGACTGATAAATTTTCTTGCACAGTCATAGCATTGCTCTTTCCTCAGATGTTAAATTATACATGAATGAATTGGTGAATATTTCTTGTAAAGAAAAAAGTTATTCCATCAGTGAATTGATTCTGGAGTAATCATATCCCTAGTGAAAAAAATCCAGTGATCAAAAATCACTCACGTACTATGGTTTTTATTATGTTTTCAGTGAAAAATCCCTTATTTTAGATGGGTGGAATTTTTTCACTGGACATGGAATAAAAACACTAGTGATTTTTGGTCGGTGGAATTTTATCACTAGGGATTTGTTTCCTCCAGAATCAATTCACTGGTGGAATAAAATCACTGTTACAAGTGCTTGTACAAAAATGTCAATAAAAACTTTAGCGTGTGCAGAAAAAGTCAAGTTCAGTAGGGAAATCCTTAAAACATATATTTTTATACATTGTATGGCATAATACATGATTTAAGGGATCTGAAAGGATAATATTTTATTTATTGACCATATTTTTTAAGGTCCAGGAACATCATTTCAACAAGAAAGAGTTAACCCTGTGGCAGTAGATCCATCAACAAGTCTTATGTTATTGAATGAAATGCAGGTAGCTTTACAGCAGGATGAAGATGGTGATTTGTAAGTATCAATAGAAATATGGGGTATATATTAATGGATTCTGAGAACTTGCATAACTCATTTATACATGTAGTTACTTCCCCTGTTGAGTATTTAAGGTAGATCATGACCGTAAATTATATTTCTTTTTGATGGAGAATGGCTTGAACCAAAATTTTCAAGCAGGCATTTTGTACATATATCGTTCTCAATCTGAAACAGACTTTGTTGTTTGTTTGCGGCATCTATATAAATAAAGTAGTTGTATTGCATTTCCAATGTCATTGATGTTACATTATATGGAACATCCAGGACTTCTTGAAGCATCATGTGGTCATTTATGGTCAGTATACCAAATCTCGCATATGTTAAAAAACTGAAGGTGTAGGTATTGAGACGGAAAATATCCAATTTGTAATTGTACAATATGCAACAAATTTTAGTTGTTCCTAGATACTAATTGCAAATATGTACATGTATTTGCACATAACATGTTGGATTATGATCTCAAAATGAGCTGGTTTTTCTTTGCCAAATACACGTATAGAAATTTTAAGGAAAATAGTTTCACATGACAATATTCGTACTGTTTTTATTTTACCTTCAACCCATAGGCATAGGTGTGACTTTATTGACATTTAGCAAAGCACTCTTCTCAAACCACTGATATGGAACATATTGAACTTAAAGTGAGTTCTATATATATCTCTGTATTGAAGGCTGTGACTTTTAAGATGAAGAACAGCAATAAAAGGTTATTCCTTTTCTCAAACTTTTATCATGTATATACAGATTTTGTGTGAAATTCATTAATCACCATATCCCTTCTTTCATATTTCACAATGTATATTAGCTTTAAATGCATTGCAATAATTTTATAACTAAATTGTGATGTATTATCTATATAATAACATATCTTTATATGAAATGTTATGATATTCTCTTTTAAAGACCTTTACATATAGCTGTTGTCCATGAGAATATTGTAATGGTCCAGAAGTTTGTACATCTGATGAGTATATCTGGTAAAAGTGTCGACAAATACAACAAAGCACAGCAGGTATAGTAACATATATAGTAAATCTGTCATGCTAGTTACATTTTTTTTTGTATTGATAAAAGGCTTCACTAGACCAAATGAACTGGTAATTCTCGTGGAAGTGATTGAATATATGTACAAGGTACATTCATCATGTCTAGATTACCAGGAGTACAAAAAAGTTATGGTCGGGACAAGGGTATTTCCCAAAAAGCTTATATTTATACCTTGAGGTCAAGGTCTAATGAGGGTAACAATGATACGACATGTATTACTCATTAATACTCTCAGAATGCTTGTTTTACCTTGATGTCAAGTTCAAATGAAGATAACGATCTTCATTCTTAACATGATATGTCTATATTCAAGAACAAAAAAGTTATGACCAAGTATATTGCCCCAAAAAGCCTTTTATTTGACCTTGAGGTGAAAGGTCAAGGTCAAATGTTAATGATGATGATTCAGGACACACCTTCTCATCTGACAATACACATCTACATTCCAAATATCAAGAGTCTACCTCAAAGGCCAAAAAAGTTATGGTCCAAACAAGCATTTTGTCAAAGAAAAAACCTATTATTTGACCTTGAAGTCAAAGGTCAAGGTCAAATATTGATCATGATGATACACGACACACCATCTCATCAAAATACATCTTCATACCAAATATCATGAGTCTAGATCAAAGGACAAAATAATTATGGCTCAGACATGCATATTGTCCAAAAAAGCCTATTATTTGACCTTTGGGTCAAAGGTCAAGATCAAATGTTGATCATTTTGTCAAAAAAAAACTATTATTTGACCTTGAGGTGAAATTTTACCTTCACACCATCTCATCAAGATACATCTTTATACCAAATATCATGAGTCTAATTCAAGGGACAAAATAATTATGGCCCAGACAAGGTAGTGTGAGAAGAAGGAGAAGAAGAAACGCTACTAAAACAATATGTCTCCCTTCTGTGAAGGGGAGACATAACAACAATAGTTCAATAGTATTCTAGTGTACAATATCCTATTTTATTGGCTCAAAGTCAGTCACATGATGTTCTTTATTTAATATATTTTTTAAAGACTGCAACATGATTTCCAATTTTTTTTTTTGTTTCTCATCTGGTTTTTGTGTTAGGTCCAATATTTTCACGTAATGTACAAAATTGTATATTAATGTCCAACATTTTATTGTGTCAAGCATAATAGTGTGTCTACACTTGCTTTTTATACGACCGCAAAATTTTTGCGGTCGCATATTGGTATGACGTTGGCGTCCGTCGTCAGCGTCGTCGTCCGAAGACATTTGGTTTTCGCACTATAACTTTAGTATAAGTTAATAGAAATCTATGAAATTTAAACACAAGGTTTATGACCACAAAAGGAAGGTTGGGATTGATTTTGGGAGTTTTGGTCCCAACAGTTTAAGAATCAGGGGCCAAAAAGGGGCCCAATAAGCATTTTTCCTGGTTTTCGCACAATAACTCTAGTATCAGTAAATAGAAATCTATGAAATTTTAACACAAGGTTTATGACCACAAAAGGAAGGTTGGGATTGTTTTTGGGAGATTTGGTCCCAACAGTTTAGGAATTAGGGGCTAAAAAAGGGCCCAAATAAGCATTTTTCTTGGTTTTTGCACAATAACTTTAGTATAAGTAAATAGAAATCTATGAAATTTAAACACAAGGTTTATGACCACAAAAGGAAGGTTGGGATTGATTTTTGGAGTTTTGGTCCCAACAGTTTAGGAATTAGGGGCCAAAAGGGTCCAAAATTAAACTTTGTTTGATTTCATCGAAAATTGAACTATTGGGTTTCTTTGATATGCCGAATCTAACCGTACATTTAGATTCTTAATTTTTGGTCCCGTTTTCAAATTGGTCTACATTAAGGTCCAAAGGGTCCAAAATTAAACTTAGTTTGATATTAACAAAAATTGAATTCTTGGGGTTCTTTGATATGCTGAATCTAAACATGTACTTAGTTTTTTTATTATGGGCCCAGTTTTCAAGTTGGTCCAAATCGGGGTCCAAAATTAAACTTTGTTTGATTTCATTGAAAATTGAATTATTGGGGCTCTTTGATTTGCCGAATCTAACCGTGCATTTAGATTCTTAATTTTTGGTCCCGTTTTCAAATTGGTCTACATTAAGGTCCAAAGGGTCCAAAATTAAACTTAGTTTGATTTTAACAAAAATTGAATTCTTGGGGTTCTTTGATATGCTGAATCTAAACATGTACTTAGTTTTTTTATTATGGGCCCAGTTTTCAAGTTGGTCCAAATCGGGGTCCAAAATTTAACTTTGTTTGATTTCATCAAAAATTGAACTATTGGGGTTCTTTGATATGCCGAATCTAACCGTGCATTTAGATTCTTAATTTTTGGTCCCGTTTTCAAATTGGTCTACATTAAGGTCCAAAGGGTCCAAAATTAAACTTAGTTTGATTTTAACAAAAATTGAATTCTTGGGGTTCTTTGATATGCTGAATCTAAACATGTACTTTTTTTTTTTTTATTATGGGCCCAGTTTTCAAGTTGGTCCAAATCGGGGTCCAAAATTAAAGCTAAAAAAGGGGTAAATTTTTTTTTTTTTTGGGGGGGGGGGCAATTCTCCACAGCATATTGTATTGCACAAGAAGCAAAAAATTGAATATAAATTCAAATCATATGACCAATTCTAAGTTCTTTATTTCAGTTATTCTGTGTCAGAAACCTATTATGTGTCAAATATTTCAAGAAATTTTCAATTGCACAGTATTGTGCAATAGCAAGAAATTGATATGTGTGCCCTGTTATCAAAACTTTATTATTAACAAATTCCATTGGAAATTTGCCAATAACTCTAGTTTAATGAACTTCATTGGAAATTTGCCAATATAAAATGTGCTGATGAAGCTTTTTTGTTTATCTCATCTAAACTGCTTTTAAATTATGTATATTTTAAATTTGCCATCCATGACTATGATGTCATTTTCTATTTTAATATGTTATGGTGTATTTAAATGGGCTGTTATGGTTGCAAAGTATAAAGAAATGGGGGGGGGGGGGGGTTGTTGAAAACAAAATTTAGGGGGGGGGGGGGTAAATGAGAAATTGGGGAGGGAGTAAATTTTTTTTCATTTCATATTTCATAAATTAAAAAGAAAATTTCAAATTTTCTTAGCAAAAAAAGGGGGGGTTACAATAAATTTTATTGGGGGGGGGGGGGGGGGGTCAATGTGCAACTTCATAGTGTATTGCACAAAAGCTAAAAAAAGGGGTAAATTATTTTTTTGGGGGGGGGGAGTGGGGGGGGGGGCAATTCTCCACAGCATATTGTATTGCACAAGAAGCAAAAAATTGAATATAAATTGAAATCATATGACCAATTCTAAGTTCTTTGATTTCAGTTATTCTGTGTCAGAAACCTATGATGTGTCAAATATTTGAAGAAATTTTCAATTGCACAGTATTGCACAATAGCAAGAAATCTTCAATTGCACAGTATTGCGCAATAGCAAGAAATTGATATGTGTGTCCAATTTTAAATTTTAAATTGGTTATTTCTGATTTATATATAAAAACAAATAATACTGATATGGTTTGAATAGGTAAATTAAAAATTTTTAAGTTCTTAGACAACATTCATTCTGTGTCAGAAACCTATGATGTGTCAAATATTTATTCACAATCCAAATTCAGTGTTGTATCAAGCTTGAATGTTGTGTTCATAATTGCCCCAACTATTCAGGGTTCGACATCTGCGGTCGTATCTAGCTGCGCCCAGTGGAGCATTTTATTGTACCTGTTGACATGTTGCAGTCATATCATGCTTTGCTTAGCGAAGCCCTTTAATACAATTGAACTATAATTTTGGTACTTCTTATCAGTACCTCCCTTCCTGATGTTGGAGTTTCCTTCTAACAAAATCAAAGTTAACCCAGGTTAACTCTTTTCAGACAAATAAGTAAAAGATTCACATTTGAAATATACTTGATACTGACTTTTTTTTAATGAGAACTCTGGCTTTCGCCAAATCAGTTTTTCCAGTCAATACTATTGGCAGTCCATATATCTTGATCTTGGCCTAGACAGCAGTTGTTTCTGGATTCTAGAAACATAGGATTTTTTATTTGGTCTTATGTAGATATTTAATTTCAGACACCATTACATATAGCAGTAGAGTTGAACTTCATACAGGCAGTCCATACATTATTACTGGCAGGTTCTAATCCAAACTTGGTCAATAAAAGTGGAGAAAACTGTATCCATATGGCTGTCAAAGCTAATTCACTGGATTGTCTGCAGCTCATATTTAAATATCATTCTAAACCAGATGTTAATGCTAGAAATTTTGATGGTAAGTTGTTCCACACTAAATGCATTTGAGAATGTGTGTTAATTAGATTGGGGCCAGAATAGCTGCAAGAGATGGTAGCGGTCATGAAATTTTAAGAATGGGGGTAAAATGTTTACCTATTGTAATAAGGATTTGTAAAAATTGTAAGACTTGGTTCTGAAATTTATAAATGGGTCATCCTAGGATAAACTTTCCATGATGTATACATGTATTTGCCAATTCAAATTCGTTCTAAGTTCTGATTTTTGTTTTGATAGGAAGGAATCAATACAATGCAATGCAAAACTCTTATAGGGGAGATAACTCTGAAAATCACATTAAATTTATTATAGCTTTTCTCACCAACTGAGTTTTTGTTTTTTCATCTATGGTTATATTTGTACATGTATTATAAAGTAACTGTAAGTGAAAGAGTGATATTATTTTGTCATGTTCACAACTTGGGTTGGTTCATGTAAAAATAAATTACCATGACATGCATTTTACACAATAAAAAAATTGTGTTTTGTGTTTTTATCAATTGTTCCACTTTGAATTTATGTGTGTGGGTGAGAAAGAAAGACTTGCAAAAGTATAAATGAGTTGAAGTATATGTACAATGTATCCAATATTAGTTTCCAGGCAGTGACAATTACATTGTACCAAAAGAGGCTTGCTGTATCATATGCTATCCACACTATTTATATCAAGATGTGTTTACTCACTATTAAGGTTTTTACTACAAGAAAGAAGGCAAGCTGACAAACACACTTGCTAACACAAGTCTTTTACAGTAATCACCACTGTCTGCTGGTAAAATTTGTCTTTCTCATTCACATTTTTAAAGGCATTTCTTCTTAGGTAATAATTGACAGTATTAAGGTTCCTATGATTTGTTTCTGCCCTATAATTTTTGTACCTTTGATACTTTTATTGAATTTAAACTACCGGTATTTATATTTTTAAAGATAGACCTTATATGTAATGTTTGTGTTTTTGTTTTAGGACTAGCACCTATCCATGTTTCTGTGAGGAAGAATAATATTGACATAGTGAAATTCCTGTTGGCAGAAAGAGCTGATGTTAATATTCAGGTTTGTATTTTAAAAAAAAAAATGAAAGGATATAGGGTCAGGTAGACGGCATCCCATCTGGTGATACACATTAACACATTTGTTCTTCAAGGATTGGAGGAGCCCAGTTATCTCCCTTTTGGCATCTTGGTGTTGTAATGTTATCAGATTTTGGCTGAGATTCTATTTGCAGTGTTATAAATATTCTTCATGTTGATATTGTGTCGTTTTCTGAAAGATCTATGTTGAGAGAAAACAATACAAAAAAAAAGGTCTTGGTTGATACCTGTAAAACTGTACTTTTCATTATCATTCATTAAAAGTTTTATACTCCCATGAAAAACAGAATACCATCAATCTTTTCAAACATAATTTGCACCCATCAATTTTTTCAATACACAATTTTATAGTTAAGTCATTTTAGATGATAATGTAATGTGTCTATAAAATTTGTAAATTCTGATAAAAGATTTTTTAGCTCACCTGACCCAAAGGGTCAAGTGAGCTTTTCTCATCACTTGGCGTCCGTCGTCCGTTAACTTTTACAAAAATCTTCTCCTCTGAAACTACTGGGCCAAATTCAACCAAACTTGGCCACAAGCATCATTAGGGTATCTAGTTTAAAAAATGTGTCCGATGACCCCGCCTGCCAACCAACATGGCCGACATGGCTAAAAATAGAACATAGGGGTAAACTGCAGTTTTTGTCTTATATCTCAAAATCTAAAGCAATTAGAGCAAAACTGTTCATCAGGTCAAGATCTACCTGTCTTGAAATTTTCAGACGAATCGGTCAACCCTTTGTTGGGTTATTGCCCCTGAATTGTTAATTTTAAATAAATTTTGCAGTTTTAGGTTATTATCTGGAATATTATTATAGATAAAGACAAATTGTAAACAGCAAAAATGTTCAACAAAGTAAGATCTACAAATAAGTCAACAAGACCAAAATCGTTGATTGACCCCTTATAGGAGTTTTTGCCCTTTAAAGACGGCATCCGGCGTAAACTTTCCTTTAAAGATCTTTTCCTCTCAAACCACTGAGCCAAATGAGACAAAACTTTGGTGGAATGGTCCTTGGGTGGCCCCCTTCCAAAATTATGTCTGGCATCCCTGACTTCCAACCGAGATGACTGCTGTTACTAAAAATAGAAAAAAAGGGGGGTGACTTTCAAAAATCTTCTTATATGAAACTACAAGTCCAGTTGCAACCAAAGTTGGCAGTAATAGTTCTTAGGAGGTTCTCTTTCAGAAATATGTCCAATGGCCCGGACTGTTAACCAAGATGGCCGCCACAGCCGAACTTAGTTTAACATAGGGCCCTATGGGAAAATTCATTGAAAAATCTTCTTGTCTTAAATCACTTGAAAAATTGGAACCAGACTTGGCAGCAATGGTCCTTAGATGGTCCTCTTACAGAGGTGTGTCCGATGACCCGGACTGTCAACCAAGATTGCCGCCACAACCGAACTTAGTTTAACATAGGGCCCAATAGGAAAATTCATTGAAAAATCTTCTTGTCTGAAACCACTTGACATATTGGAGCCAGACTTGGCGGCATTGTTCCTTAGGAGGTCTTTTTTCAGAAATATGTCTGATTTCGTGGACTATGAACCAAGATGGCCGCCACAGCAGTACTTAGTTTAACATAGGACCCTATGGGAAAATCACTCAAAAATCTTCTTGTTTGAAACAACTAAGCCAATTAGAATTAGACTTGGTAGCAATGGTCCTTAGATGGTCCTCTTTCAGAATTTTGTGCGATGACCCAGACTGTCAACCAAGATGGCCGCCACAACTGAACTAGTTTAACATAGGTAGGAAAATTCATTGAAAAATCTTCTTGTCTGAAACCACTTGACATATTGGAGCAGGACTTGGCGGCATTGGTCCTTAGGAGGTCACTTTTTCAGAAATGTGTCTGATTTCGTGGACTGTGAACCAATATGGCCGCCACAGCAGAACTTAGTTTAACATAGGACCCTATGGGAAATTCACTCAAAAATCTTCTCGTCTGAAACCACTAAGCCAATTAGAATTAGACTTGGTAGCAATGGTCCTTAGATGGTCCTCTTTCAGAATTTTGTGCAATGACCTAGACTGTCAACCACGATGGCCGCCACACCCGAACTTAGTTTAACATAGGGCCCTATGGAAAAATTCATTGAAAAATCTTCTTGTCTGAAACCACTTGACATATTGGAGCCAGACTTGGCAGCATTGGTCCTTAGGAGGTCCTCTTTCAGAAATATGTCCGATCATCCAGATTGTCAACCAAGATTGCTGCCACACTGACCTTTGTTAAATATTTGACCCTATAGGAAAATTCATTTAAAAATCTTAGCCAGTTGGAACAAGACTTAGCAGAAATGGTCCTTAGATGGTTCTATTTTAGAAACTGGACTGTCAACCAAGATGACTGCCACAGCTGAAATTAGTTTAACATAGAATCCTATAGAAAAACCAGTCAAATTGACTGCAACACTTAAATTTTTAGGTCTGCTCAAGGTGAAAAGTTAAATCAGGTGAGCGATACAGGCTCTTGAGAGCCTCTAGTTGTTGATGTTAATACATTTGTACAGGATGGTAAAAGTGGTAGAACTCCATTATTCTATGCAGTAGAAGGGAATATTTTACCAATGGTAGAATTGTTCCAGAAAGTTGGAGCTAACTTAGATCTACCAAACTATGCTAGTGTGACTGCTGTAATGGCAGCCCAGGCAAGAGGATTTCACGAAATTGCATCTGTGTTGTTGAGATGTATGGATTCTAAAGCTTACCTTGAAATGAAGGAAAAAGAAAAAGGAACACCGCTAAGAAAGGTTACTATTTTGTTTTGAAAATTAAAGGATAATGGGTATTCATCAACTAGAAATTATCACTTTTGAATTTGTTTCAACTTTAAATTGATCAGAAACATCTGCTAAAAATCATCAAAAGGCAAGCTACATGTGTCTAATTTGCTATGTAAGAAAGAAAAATGAGCTATTTAATTCATTCTCACTGAAGGCTGGTGGTTCTCTGCAAGTACTCCATATTCCTCAACCAATAAAAATATGACACCATGATATAACTGTTGTACTGACAGTAGTGTAAAATTCCAATAAAAAAATTAAATCAGATGTAATTTGGATCTTAATAATCCAACTCATATGAATTAAGACAAAGGGTAATTTGAAGGTCAATTTTTGAACGATTCTGCAACACTCACAAATTCTAAAGGAAATATCGACCAAATTTAAAGATTTTTAAAATAAAGTTTTGTACTAAAGTTTATACAGCTAAGTTATAAAAACTATATAATACCTTTTTAAGGCCAAAAAGATTTATTCCCAACCTTCAAACGTAAGATTAAACCACCGAGTTCCCAAAACCCTGCTGTTGATTTAACATCAAAGAATTTAAAAAAAAAGAAAAAGAGAATTCAGAATTAATTTACGGTGCTTCCACATATCATATTTTACCATGGATAGGTCCTTTATGCCAAATATTTGGCCATGAGCGAAAGCAAATGGTAAAATATTGGCATGAAGGGCATACCCCTGGTAAAATCATGATATTTTCAAGCCACCATGAATTATTTCTATTCTATTAGGACAGTTTCTACAACTTTTTTGAAACGACACAAAACATAGTGCATTTATGTAAAATGTTGGAAAAAATTGAGGTTGGAATCATCAGATATAAAAATCTAGGAATTACTTTAACCTTAGAAGCAATTTCCATAATTGATGACATCAAGTCTCTTTAGTGCGTTGAAAATGTCATTTGGGATTAAAATCTTTTGGCTTTATGCGTGATTTCCATATAAAAAATTTCAGAAATACACTTCAAATAGCAATGGGATCAGGGAATTACTTACATTTTGTACATTCTTATAAGCCTGATTTTGTTAAAAGTTTTTACGTTGTAAATGAACTCTACTGTATTAATATACAAAACATCCTTTGTCCTGATACATGTATTATGAAAAAATATTTCAGAAGTCTTCATGACGAACTTCCTAAACTGCATCTGATTCCCTTTTTATGTTTGATAAATCCTGTTAAACTTAAAGTAAATATTTCATATAACTAAAGTATGATGTTACATTTTAGATGCCTATTCCACGAATTCCAAGTAAATCCCATCTGATTCAAAACTCAGAGTGCAGGCCTTCTATCGTAGATTTTCAACAACTGGCAAATTCTGATTCAAATGACTCAACACAATCTAGCTTTCATAGTAGGAAACGAACAAAAAGTACTGATGTGAAAAAGGATAAAGAATCGGCAAACACTGAGAAAGATATGAAAATAGAAAAAACTGCAGAAAGTGGCATCCAGGAAGGTACAAAGGAATTAATAACACCTGTCCAAAAACTGGACAATGAGGGCATTCTTATTCCACGGGAGCTTTTAGAAAGACTCCAGAATACAATGTTATCATTACTATCTATGCAAAAAGGACAAATAACACCTGGTATTTCTAATGTGCAGACTAGTTCAACAGCTACCTCTCAGGGGACTACACCTGTACAAAGTAGTACAGGTAATTTAAGTCTAGCAAGTATTTTACAGAATGCCATAACAACAAATCATACGAAAATGATATCTTCTCCTAGTAAAGCTATCGAGACAGTGACTTCTAAAAATAGTAACACAGGAACTGGTACTGTAAATTCAGGAGGTACCAGTAATTCTGCAAAAATGCAAAACTTTGCAAATGTTAAGGAAAAGGACAATAATAAGACAAGACATGCTATGTTACAACAATTATTAAATGTAAAAAATTCTGACTTGGACAAACCATTTGAAAAGAAGCAACAGACCTCGGAGAGTAACCGGACAGAAGAACCAATGGATGTTTCCGAGTCCATAAATAATACGGATAATTCTCAAACTGTTCCTACTAAACTAAACAAAAATCAGGGAGTTGGTCATGCAGCCATGAACCAGCTTGGCCGAGTTACCAGTGTTTCTTCCTCCTTACAGGCCACATTGCTTCAGATGCTTCAGGCAAAACAGAATAAACCACTGAACTTGAGTACTAGTAAAGAGAGTGGAAATACCTCATGAAATATAAATGATGTATATAAGGGGATTTGTGAGGCATTTTTACAGTTTTATTTTTTAATGTTAAGTTTTTCTATTTTGTTATCACTCAAGAGTTTTTAGTTAAATATCTAACTGAGGTTTTGAAAAAATGAATTGTTTATTGAAGGTACTACATGTTGAACAGATTTTTCAGAATTTGAATATACCTTAATCAATTTGAATTGTTGTAAAAAAAAAAAATATTTTGCCTATAGAATTTTCAGTATAAAAGGGAGATAACTCTTCTTAAATTTTATTAAATTTTTAGATTGCATTGATATTTAATGCACAAAGTACACGAAAAATATTGGAAACGCATGCTTCAGCAAAAGTTTTTTTTTGAAACAGTAAATATCTAGAATGTAGACAGACCTCTGTAAAATTTAGGTCTTTGTTTTTAGATACTATTTTAGACTTTGTTTGATCTATACAGTTATGGTACATGTAATTCGAGATGAATCATGTACACATAAAGTGCTATATAAGACTATTCATACCGTAGTTTACCAATTCAGTTTTAGTACTAGTATTTATTATTTATTTTTTTTAACATTTATGTTTACAAATAGAAGAAGTATAAAAGCAGAGGATTTTATTTGAATACTATCTGTATATCTAGGTCATATAAATTTATTTGTTAGGCATTTACTGGGCAGGTTTCACTTCAACATATATAAAATGGAAGATCCTTTTTGAAAAGGGAGGGAAGGGGGTCTGGTGGGCCAGTCCATATCATAGCCATATAAATATAACAAATATCATATAGGATATCGAAAATTTCCCTGAGGGAAGGGAAAATTCACAGCTTTTTCTAGTGAGTCTTTTCTGTCAACACAAAACAATTTTTATACGACCGCAAAATTTTTGCGGCCGTATATTGGTTTGGCGTCGTCGTCGTCCGCAGACATTTGGTTTTCGCACTATAACTTTAGTATAAGTTAATAGAAATCTATGAAATTTAAACACAAGGTTTATGACCACAAAAGAAAGGTTGGGATTGATTTTGGGAGTTTTGGTCCCAACAGTTTAAGAATTAGGGGCCAAAAAAGGGCCCAATAAGCATTTTTTAATTATGTATAAAGAAATGGGGGGAGGTGAAAACAAAATTTAGGGGGGGTAAATGAGAAATTGGAGGGGGGGGGCAATTTTTTTCTCATTTCAGATTTCAGAAATTAAAAAGAAAATTTCAAATTTTTTGTTGCAAAAAAAGGGGGGGGGGGGTTACAATAATTTTTATTGTTTTTTTTTGGGGGGGGGTCAATGTGCAACTTCATAGTGTATTGCACAAAAGCAAAAAAAGGGGTAAATTATTTTTTTTTGGGGGGGGGGGGGGGGGCAATTTGCCACAGCATATTGTATTGCACAAAAAGCAAAAAATTGAATATAAATTCAAATCATATGGCCAATTCTAAGTTCTTTGGTTACAGTTATTCTGTGTCAGAAACCTATTATGTGTCAAATATTTAATTACAATCCAAATTCAGACCTGTATCAAGTGCGAATATTGTGTCCATTTTTGCCCCAATTGTTCAGGGTTGGAGCTCTGCGGTCGTATTTATTATATATAGTTAACATTTAACATGTACCAATGTTTTGGTGTTGGTATAATGATCTCTATTACTTAATTAACTGGCTGTAAGACAATAACAAAAAGTTATTGAACACTATTTGGCATTTAGCATTTATCAGTTGCAGATCCAGGGGGCATAGATTTGACCCTGTTTATGAAAAATACAAGCTGAATAAGGTATATTTTGATTCAACAATTCATTTTCATGGCATTAATTGTTATGTCATTGTGGACCCTTCCTGTTATCACTTTTGCCATATAGTCTGATTTTTGTAAAAATGTAAGTACTTTTATGTACAGCAAATATTCTTATTCATAAAATGAAACTTTACATTTTTAAATACATGCATTTGAATTTCCCTTTAAAAATACAAATGTAACACATTTTATCATAATAGCCATTTCCATTTGATTGGAAGCATTTGATATATTCTGATTATGAAATGACTGAAAGGACAGTGAATATTGATTTGACGGAACACAAGAGTATTCTAGGTAATGTCAATATGATCAATTTGGTTTTATTGACAAGAACCATAGAGAGTATTTTTCAATATGACTTCATTTTGAATTGGTGTTTTTTTTTTCATTCATATTTGCACTAGACCAATATGCCTTTTTTTATTTAATGCACAATTATCTTTTTTAAAATGTGAAAATATAGGAACTAAAATTTTTGAGAAAACTACGAAAAATCTCCCTTGTGCATTGCTCTGTCCTTAAATCTTTTGGGCATTTCCACATTTTTTTAACTTTCTCTCTAGCACTTTCCAGGCGAACTATGCCTCAAGGCATTGTGGCCCTTTCCAGCCATGTGTTTGCCCCTAATCCTCTCCACTGATATCTGGATACACCTTTTGGTCTTGATTGCAAGAGAAACATAGCTACAGAAGCAGTAACATTTGGGACCCAAATTCACAAGTATGAAGTAACAGTACCATGCAGAATAGCCTAGGTGCCATCATTTGTCACAAAGGGTGAATTAAGAGGGAGGGGTGGGCTGCCTTTTGGGCCCCAAATGGAATATTGTGGGGTAGGAAAATTTTACTAATGAGCTGTACAGGAAAAGCAAGGGTCATTTAATACCCCAGTGTGTGTGAAATATTTTTTTTTTTGAACTTTTGAGCACCCTAAACAGTGCAAAAATGCCCAAAATTGCACTTTTGGCCTCAAAGGAGTTACACACATCGATCCTACAACACAACTTTAGTTACTTTTACCTCTTGATAGGAATTAATGGAAAGATGGCAGCCCACTCTAACACTTCATGCATTACTAGGTATGTCTGGCATTCACTTTGGTTTCCATGCCAATGGGAAGTCCCAAAATCTGCAAAAATAGGCATATTTCTGGTGGGGAGGGCTTTTTTACCTGCCATCCTCTCACCCACCATCCCAGCCCCCATCTTCCCTACCTCTTATATAATGCACTGGTAAAATTTCATTCACAGATTCTGCCTCATTTGCATATATATTACAAAGGAAAGCTTGCAAAGTCTTGAAAACAGACAATTTCTGGAAATAAATTCAGGGTTGAAAGTGTTATCTCTTGAACATTTTGGATTCTTGTTTTGATTTTCAACATTTTAGGTCATGAGCATGACTAATGAGTCATACATCGATGAAATATGCACATCTTGTTAATCAAAATTTGTATCATAGAATTTATTGTATACTGAAACAAATATGGCAAAAAAGCACTTTTATGCTTGAAGTATTCATCAGTAGAGTTGGTCCGGGCAATTCCGTACACCTTCAGCTTTCATCAATGCCTACTGGTTCCCATTTTACGTTAGGTTGACTCAAGGCACGAATTTGAACATTGTAAATCTTTTTCTTTCGATTATACACTTTGTTTTCACCCAAAGCAAATGATCTGACCCAAGGAATACCAAAAAACTAATACTATGCCATTGAGGGAAATTCTGTACTCCAGTCGTCTAATTCCGTACAATAATTTTTTGATTGAAATAGAATTAAGAAAAGTCATTAATATCGGTACAATTTCTCAGCTTTGAAAATATTACCTTCATTCATAGATAGACACAGGGATACTGTATAATAACACTGATAAGTATAAATAATGTAAGTTTTCTTCTTGATGCATGTATTTTTATGTCTGGAAAAATGCTGGTTGTCTGGTATTTTTATTTTTTTTTTTTTAGAAAAGTCAATCAAATGGACCTGTTTTTCCATTATATTATACTGATTTGAGACCTTTATAGGATTGACCTTTTTGAACAGCACGACTGAACTTTCGTGAAATACGAAAACAAGTATCCAGACAATATTCGTAGCTTTTTTTTTCAAAATGCATCTTTTCAAAAATTCCAGCGAACAAAATATTGGACAAAGCCCAAATAAACATATAAGCTATACTCTTTCGTGAAAGAAAGTAAAAGATATGATATTAAAAAACATTTTTTATGCAGTAAAAACATCAAATACACTTTATTTATCAAGTTGCATCACATAATATGGCAAAAATTCAACTGTACGGTAATTTCCCAACTGTACGGAAATACCGACTCTATTTATGCAATAACCATTTTTAAACTAAACGACAACTATTTGAGGTCAGAGGAATCCTCAACCACAAGAACATAGGTTATTGAATATTACAGTTGTATCATTGGAAGGAATTAAAATTATGAAGATTCAACTTATGTAAAAAAATGCAGATGAAATATGTTTTGTTTTAACTTTTCCATTTTAGCTTTCTTAATTTGGTATATTGTGATTATGTGAGTACTGCTGTTAACTTACTGCCATATTTGCATATCTGACAAGCTGTATAAGTGTCATGCATGTCTTATAAACCATTGTTTTGTTGGCAGCATATAACATTTCTGTTGCATTTGTAATGTTATTACATCAATAAATGTATATGTCAATGACTTTTTGTGCATTTCATCCTGTTCTGTATATCTGATATCTATCCATTAATAAAAATCAACACTGAGAACCTCACAGTTAATAAACAATGCTAGATTAATTTAAGCAATTCCTATAAGGTTAAAGACAAGTTTTAATTAGGAGTTATGTGTACCTGTTTCAGAAACTAACATCACTAAAATCAAGTGAGCAGTCTGGTTTCTGTAATATGGTCTTCAACAATGAGCCTGATGCTGTACATATTTCCCTAACCTACATTTATGCTTAAGTTTTACATCCAATTTATGAGAAATGTATGGTTTTATAATCTGACAATGCATAATGGTAAATAGATCTGCATACAGACAGGAGGGGCACTATCATGCTTCATTTATTTGGGATTGAGTATCTTAGGAGGTAAGCGAACAGACTCAAAGAAGCCTTTAGCTGTTAAATTTACATGGTAAAGATTGGTCACATAGCATTTTAAAATTAAAAACTTACAAAGATCACCCCGAAAATAAAAGGATATGGGAAGCACTTATAGATTGTACTGCATTAATATGAGTGGTCGCTCAGATACTTCAAACTCACCAGCAAGCCGACCTACAAGACAAACAATCCCCTACTCCCCCTCAAAGAAAATATATGATATCAATAAATTAAACATATTCTTGTAATTTAAAGTAACTAGTGTCCATGTAGATATTTTTATCTTTCTCTTGTAATAAATGACAGCAATGAAAATAGTTTTATCTTGTTTATTTCAAATCTCACATAAAAATATAACAAAATCTTTAAAAAAATCAATACATGTACTACATGTACAAATGTACAAATGTATAGCTATTTCAATTAACTGTCTCTTTACAGTGTCTTAGTTACTATTTTTTCTTCTTTCCCCCCATCTTCCCAGGCCAGGGTTTATGATCTGCTAAAGCTCCCCACAAACCCTTGACAGATTTCATTCATATTCAGCAGGTCTGCATTTATAGTGATATCTATTAACAAATATTTCCAAATCACAAATAATCTCTACAGGAAAAAAACATTCACCTCCTTTCACGTTTACAGCTAGTTTCTTCAGCTGTTCCCTTACATGAAACATTTAAGAAAATGTATCTTCTTTTTTTGTCTCAGTTATACATGTAAGTAAACAGGGATAAATTTTATCTGTCCATTAATGGATAATCTCTCATAACGTAGTAGGCAGTCAGATTACTTTGTTTGCGGCCCAGTGAATATCAAAATCTGTTGAGATCAAGCTGATCCTAAACCCTTGACTTGGGAACCTCCGTCCCTCCCCCCACCCCCAAACCTTTAAATTTCAAGTCTCAAGTTAAATAAATAATTAATTTATACCTAGTATTATGCCTACCTTCCTGCTCTATAAAGACAAATATCCGTTCACAGAAAGCTATTTGTCCAGATAATGGGAAAGAATTTATAATGTGAATAGATTCCTGATTGATGTGTTTTTATTGACGTTCATCATGAGGCCTTAAACAAAGAGAACATTTTGTTTTTCTTTGCAATTTAAAAAACCCTCATAATGTGCAGAAACCTTAGTATCAGTCTTGTAACATCTTTGCAATTAAAGCTTTTAACTGACAATTCATGAGGAGAAATCTCACAAATACTTCATAATTTGCTTGTCGTAGGGAATTCTGAAGCACAATGTAAGGGCACATGAAAATACATGTTAAGTATCTTTGATGAGATGCTGAACAGCACATCTGGTTATGATCCAGGATAGTTAGTTGAAATGTTTAGCCTTTTAACTTTTCCCTTTTTGTTTTATTTTTTTCCCATTTTATGCATGGCTTAACCTTTAGCTTGTCTGATAGCTATCCAGACCTTTTCCATTTGATTATATTTTAGGCAACTTGGTAATAAGAAACATATGAAATTGGCAATTAATTCAGGTAAATAATATCAGTAAACAGATAGGCCAAAAATGTGAAAAATGAGTGTTGTACATATATGCTATGTTATTTCCAGAATAAATATACCATATCATTGAAAATATAAGCCTATACCTCAGGCATGGGCAAACTTTCTATAGCTTCCATGCAAACTGCTGTAGAGATGAGAGATATATAAAGTCATCTGTTATTTTAATAGAATGATCATTTAATTGTTTAATAGAAAAGAAACATTTAGCTGCCTAATTCATATTAAATGAACACTACATTGCACCATTACATGTCTTCTACACTCCACTTGTATGCTGCCTCAGATACCGCCTTTTTACTGGATAAATTAGCAAAATATTTAGCCTCAAAGCCAGTAGACCTGTCTACACCATCCCATCTGTAACCTGGCATTATGTTGAATCTGTTAGGAGGAGGTGGTGGACCCTTATACTTTGGTAGTTCTATAAAAATAAACAAAATAACTAAATGTATTAACTTTTTCCAGGAACAACTGAATATATTCCTTAATAATTCAAAAATATCTTTGCTAGCACATACATGTAGATTATAAATGTTCAGTCTCTGAATTATCCTAAATAGAAAGTCAAATAAGCACATAATAACTTTCCTCTTAAAACTTCTAGTCAGTGTATAACTGGCAAAATAAGTCATTAAAATTGTTTACTGAAAACAAACTTGCAACTGACCATTCGATTGTAAGTTAAATCGTACATGTCTATTGCAAGGCAGTTTATATCCACATGCAAAAAAAATATTTTCAATCATTTTTTTAATAGTTTTTTTACGACTGCGTATGTTTGTGGTCGTATTATGGTATGAGCCTGTCATTGCTGTCCGTATACAGTTAGGTTTCCGCTCATTTACTTTTGTCTATTGAACTCATCCTTATGATATTTTACCATAATGGTTCCCCATAATAAATACAGGTTAGAACTGATTTTGGGAAATATGGCCCCTTCCATAGCAGGGTTTTAGTTAGGATTTTAAGACCATTAGTCAATTTTGAGCAAAGTGGGTCACTAAACTGTACCATTGTAGTTATTAGTATGTCCCCTCTAATAATAATATAGAAATGAAATTATTTTATTCAGTATTTCCATGACTCAAGCTATTATTTCTAAAAAATAAAATAAAATAAATAATTAAAATTTATATTGCTTTAATGTAAAAACATAGTTGTGCTTTGCCATTTTAACAATTTTTGCGGTCTTTGGTTAAACCTGTTAACAGTCATGTGACAAATATACAAACTGAATAATGGCGATTCTAAATAAAAGATCCTACGAAACCTTATTTTATCACAAGGCACACGTCTGCAATTAATAACGATTACATAATTATTCCCTAAAACAAATATCTGAGCCAATTAAAATCTATTAGGTAGATGATTACTGTTTAATTATTTCCACTGCCAGTTCAAGTGTCAACACCTGTTTAGCGTTGTCACCAAAGAGTCTATTTATCAGACAACTAACTTGAAACTTGTTAAGAGGTCAGTAAAAGGCTTATAAAGTTGCGATAAATTTGGTTTTGTACATTTTTAAGATTTTCATGCAATTTTAATTATTGCTGCAAAAATAAAGTGACAAATCTACTCAGAATTTTAACTGTCAATTTCAAAATAAATTTGTCAATGAGGAAAGTGATGAGCACTAGCTAAATCCCTGTTGGTTGTTAAGGTTATCAGGTTCAATTCTAAAAGACAGCCAAGTGACAATTTCTGGAATGTTGGTAACAATTGTCTCAATGAATTTAAACAGTAATAAAGACATATTCAAGTGAATTTTCTATTTTTAAACTATGTTGGATATATTGGTTGACATGTCAGGGTCATTGGATATAATTTTGATAGTTTTAACAATTAAGGATCATTGCTTCAAATTTGAGTTCCAATTGACTTTATGTTTCAAACAGTAATCATTACACATCTCCACAATAAATCAATTTAAAAACTTTTTTTGAATGTATGAACTGTCAGTTTATAAAGAAGTGAATAAAATTAAAAAAGACATGTATATAAAGTTTAAATATGGTCGCCAAAATATGCCCAGTGCTGACAAGGCTTGTGATCACTAGAACTAACTATAGCATTGGACCACAAAGGACCCAACAAAATCCATTATAAAATATGATTTAAACCTTTTATTTTCTTTGTATCTTTTGGTTTCTTTTTCTTTATAAACCGTAACATAGGATCATCTGCTCTTTCCATTTCTTTCAGCTGTCTATCTAAATCTTCATCATCTTTAAATCTGGCTAATGGTTTCGACATCTCATGAAAATGATCTTCAATGTTTCTCTGTTGCTGCTCTTGTTGTTTCATTCTGAAATAAAGAAGAAATGTAATTAACCATCAAAATGACAGCCCCATTACTTCAACTTATACATGTAGTAAGACTGATGCTGTTTGATGTCCAGTGCCAATTGTTACATGCATATTCAGAACGAGAACTTATTTATTTGATATTAATATGAATCCTACTTTTTACTAGGCTGATATGCAAGTTGGATTTTTAACATGTTAGCTCACAAGGTAATGGTTTGTAGGAAGATGTTTATTCTACATTATTCAGATACCAAGCCAACCATTCACCACTCTTACATGTACTTTTAAATGCTGCATAGTGGAGAAGTCTTTGTTTTGAGAAATCCATGACCTCCTGCACTCAGGCCAAAAACTACCACCAGAACATCAAGGCTTTTCTCTTACACTAATATAAGACGTTCTCTGTGGTACACACAATTAGATTTATTTAATTTCATACTTGACAAGAAGGCAGTCTAGATATACTTCTTGTCATTATAGTATATACATATGTGTTTTTTTATTAATACAGATATTTTGTGTGTTCTAAACTAATACAGAAAATTGTAAAATCCGAAGTGCTGAATTCTGAGAGTTTGAATATTAATCACAGGGCAAACTAAACAATGAATCATTCTGGTGTAAAAATTGCTTCCACAAGTTTCCTGTATGTAGGTTCAAACAGGACAAATTACAACTTCAAATGAATAATGACTATAATTGTGTAATATTTAAGTGAAGTTTGTAATCTGAGAGTTAGAGTAACTTCCTAAATGGATGTTGTCACATACTATTAAAAACTTCATATTTTATATTCCATTTTTCTTGCAGCTGTTAATAAGTCAAATGAATTCCAAAGAATATGATGGATAAATTCATGACACAAAAATCCCTACACAATCATAACACACGGCAAGCAGAGGAACAGTATTTTTTTTCTGTACTTATTCTATAAAAACAGTGAGGACTTCAAAATCAGAGAACAAATCTCACATGTCATTGCAATTTCACAACAGCCACAAGGACCAGGAGTATTTTAAATCCAAACTTGGCAAACTTTCAGGAATTTTAAAAAATGTCAAAAGTTAAGAAATTTCTGATTCTTAACAAATTTTCTCTAAAAATATGAGTATATATTACCCTTTCCCCCATTTTTCATATTTTTCTGTTATTTTTCTTTCTTTTTCCAACTGTTCAGCATCTTTTTCTGCCTCTTCCTTCATATTCCTTTTCTTTCCAGTTTTTCTGTCTCTAAATACTGTTTCTGCATCTTTACCAAGTGTACTGCTACTTATCTATATGAAATTAAAACAAATTATTGCAAATTACTACATTTTTAAATACTTTACCAATATGTCAGGATTTATTTCTAGCTTATGGGAGATGAAACCTACAAATTAATATTAAAAATCTGAAAGGCAAAGCAGGTCAAATTGGAATTTGAGCCAAAAGTATTTCTATCTTGTATTTTTTCTACAAGTCTATGTGCAATTATCTTTTGTTTTTGTTTTAGTTTTACAACCAAGTTGGACTTTTTCTTATACAGCAAGTACTAACAATTCAACAAGGAACACACAAAAAACAAGATTACTGTAAGCCATTACTCACTAGTGATACCCCAGCCTTGATAAGGTAAACAAGAGGCTCACCAGAGCCTGTATCGCTCACCTGGAGTCTGGTTTTCATTGGACAATTAATCAACTATTTGACCAAGTTTGTTGCAATTGGTTCAATTGTTCAGGGAAAATTTGTTGAAGATTTATTTTTCATAAGGTTTAATGTTAAAATATGTTCCCCGATGGTGGTAGTCCTGGCAGGAATTGACCAGGAATAAGGGTGAACCTTAAATAAATGTAACAGAACCCGACCTCAAATTACACAAACCAATAACTCCTAAATAGAATTTGGAATTCCCTTCAAAATTTCAGGGTAGGTAGATCTCAACATGGCAAACATTTTTTAATTTACATTTCACTTCTATCTCAAATAGTTTTGGAGATAAATGCAAAAATGTTAAAATTTTAAAAATTTGACAAAAAAGGGCAATAACTCCTAAATGGGTTTTGGGATTTCCTTTAAAATTTCAGGGTATGTAGATCTCAACATGGCAAACATTTTTCAAATTTACATTTCACTTCTATCTCAAATAGTTTTGGAGATAAATGACGAAAAATGTTAAATTATGAAAATTTGACGAAAAAAGGACAATAACTCCTATATGGGTTTTGGAATTTCCTTCAAAATTTCAGGGTAGGTAGATCTTGTCATGCTGATCAAATTTACCCCATGTCAGATTTTCGATATCAGTAACGGTTTTTGAGTTATTAGCAAAAAACAGCAATTTACCCCTATGTTCTATTTTTAGTAACAGTGGCCATGTTTTTCGACGAATCAAAAATCCCTATATCAGTTCTATGCAGGGTACCCTAAGCAACAATCTTACCAAGTTTCATATGATTTTGAATAGTAGTTTCAGAGAAGAAGATTTTTTAAATAATAACATAAAAAAAAGCCAAAAATGTGAAAAAAGGGCAATAACTCCTAAATGGGTTTTGGAATTTCCTTCAAAATTTCAGGGTAGGTAGATCTTGTCATGCTGATCAATTTTACCCCATGTCAGATTTTCGATATCTGTAACGGTTTTTGAGTTATTAGCAAAAAACAGCAATTTACCCCTATGTTCTATTTATAGTAACGACAGCCATGTTTTTCGACATTTCAAAAATTTTAAACGATAGAAATTTTCCAGATGCCCTAAAGAACAATTCTGCAAAGTTAGGTTGAAGTCGGTCCAGTAGTTTAGGATGAGTTAACGTTTGAAAAAGTTTACAGACGACGACGACGACGACGGACGCCAAGTGATGGCAATAGCTCACATGGCCTATGGCCAGGTGAGCTAAAAAATAAACAAAGTCAAACAGGTCTGATGTCGCCTTGGTCCAAAAACGTATCCCATGATATGGCATACCTATAGAAGTGACAAAATATCAATTGGCTGTAATGAGTAGTTGCAGAGAAAAGTGTGACAAAATATTTCTTTACAGACAGACGGACAGAGGCACGCATGCACCAAGGGAACTACAAGGATAAAACAGTATACCCCCCTCTCCTTTGGAGCAGGGGTATAACAAATTCACTGTTTGATCTTTAACATCATTTAGACATTTTATGAATTCAGAATCTAGTTATAGTGGAACTTCAGTCAGAAACTTTCATTGAAATCAGTCTATGGTATTCATTATCTAGTTACATTGTAACTTCAGTCAGAAAATTTCATTGAAAGCTTTTTATAGTATTCATTATCTAGTTACAGTGGAACATTATCTACCGGGTATATGTAGTTATGTAAGCCAAAATAGTGTCCTGTGAATTGGTGTCCGTCCAGTGATAGCATGAACCATTTTTCAAACCTAGGACATTTTTTCATAGGTAAATTGTGTCCGGGACACAGTAAAATAAGTAAATATTGTCCATGGACAGTATTAACTATGAAATAATGTCCGGCGGACATCATTTCATGGGGGACATTATTAAATCCTACAGTTACAGTAAAACATCATTCACTTAAACACAAAGAACTTGAACACCATGGCAATCTATAATAAATTTGTTATTACTGTTAAGAATTAGTACATTTGTGTGGAAACCTCAATTTTTGCTATTTTCCATACATGTATCAACAATGTAATCTTGGAAACAACAAAATTCACAATTTTTATATTCATAAAGGGCCACAAATCTGGAACTGTATAATACCTAATTCAAATTTGATCTGTATATTGTGGTAATAAGCATTGTGTAAAAGTTTCAAAACATTTGGCCAAGGCAAACTCAGGTTAGAGTGCTGAAACCAAAGTTGATAGACAGATTACCAATGCAATGCAAAGAGATAAAAACTGTCTTTGAAAATGTTAATTTTTTGGTAAAATGAAAGAAAAAGGACATTTGAATTATGATGTTCCAACTTTATAACAACTCTTATATTCCATCACTTTTAAAGTACATAGAAATTACTATTTTTCTGGTATATTTATATGTGAAAATAATATCTTGATTTACCTTACTAAATGCTTCGTTCTCTTTCCTTTTCAGTCTTTCTGCTTCAATTTTCATATCTTTAGCACTAGATAGTCCAGCCCTTTTCCCTGATAAAGTTTTGTCCATTTTCTCTTTCTTCCTTGGGGGAGAGTTATCTGAATCAGAATCTTGTCTCTTCCTCCTAGGAGGGGATTGATCAGATTCAGAATCTTGCCATTTTCTCCTTGGAGGTGACTGATCAGACCCAGAGTCTTGTCTTCTTCTCCTAGGAGGTGATTGGTCTGATCCAGAGTCTTGCCTTTTCTGCCTTTGTGATGAATGATGTGGGTGAGAATTCTGTTGTCTTCTTCTTGGTGGAGTAGAATCAGAATCTGACCTATCATGTCTTCTCCTCTGGGGAGACAAGTCTTGTGTTCTCCTTCTTCTTGGTGGTGATTTGTCAGAATCAGAATCATGTCTTTTTCTCCTTATGAGAGTCTTTTCTGGTCCCCTTCCATTCTTAGATTTACTGCTTTTTCTTGGATGTGAAGAATCTGAATCATGTCTATGTCTTCTGGGAAGTGATTGGTCAGAGTCTGAGTCTTGTCCTTGTTTTCTTGGCAATGATTGGTCAGAGTCTGAATCATGTCTTTGCTTTCGTTTTCTAGGTAATGACTGATCAGAATCTGAATCATGTCTCTGTTTTATTGAATATGATTGGATATGTTTTTGTTTTCTTGTTAAAGATTGGTCAGAGTCAGAATCTGAATCAAGTCTATGATTTCCTGTGAATGATTTAGATCCTGAGTCTGATCTGTGTCTTCTTTTCACTGAACCATCTGAATCTGAATCATGTCTTATTCTCCTTGACTTGAAATCTTTTTTATCACTAAGAACATTTTTGTCTTTAAATAATAATTTTTTATTTTTAAGAATGTCTTCATCTTTAATACTTTTAATCAATGCAGGATCAAAGTCATCTGCAAGGAAAATACATATTATGATACTATGATATTACCAGTATTTTTAATCGCATTAGAATACATTAATACATGTATACACACTGTCATTGACTGTGTATTCATTGTATTGTGGGTAAAGCACAACCCCAAATCTAAATATAGTATGAAATAAATATTTATAATCCCTTATTACTAGAGAAGTTTAAAACAAAGAAAGCTAGTATTATACTTGTAACAACCATATTTCTACTGACCTTGTCACTTAAACTGATATACACAAAATTAAATAAATCCACATTATAATATACTATTAATGTAATGTGTTTATTAATGCAATAATTGACAAATTTTAAATTTCTCTAGTTAATAAATAAACTTTTAGTAAACTGCTCCACATTAGATGCATATCTGTACAATTAAAAGAACTATAAACCAAATGATTCTGTCAGTTTATGTGTTCAAAACCATAAGCATATTAAGGTGAATGCAACTATTTGTCTAAACAAAATGTATTCAACCCTATGAGCCATATTCAACTATTCAAATTACAAAATCACAAGTGTGCTGTTACTTTAAATACCAGGAATTTAAGGAATTCATTTTTCATCTCTAATGTCTCTTAAGTTTGATAGACACTTCTCGGTTATGTTTTTGCTTCCTTATCTATTTGTTATAACCTTTTCCTAATGTTTTCCATCTTCCATCACTATGTCTGTATGATTCAAGCTGTTTTATATTATCTGGACGCTCATCAATGATTGCCACAATGGTGGGATCATCTTCCCCAATGTCTTCATCTAAAGTATTATCTATATTGTCGGGGAGTAAGGACTTTATATCCACATCATCATCAATTATTTTAGATCTGAAACAAAAGTACTTTAATAATCACTAAAATTGATATTACATATATGTTTAATTTAAAGCATTACTTGAAACCACATATCTTAGGCCATACCAACTGATTTCATTTTCTTCGCATTTTCAAATATATTCCACTTATCAACCAGAAATCTACGATTACAGAGTTCGCCTCGTTCCCCCACTAATTTTGGTGTGTGGCTGTGTAGCTCTCCGAGATGTACCATTACAGGAAGTAATGATTGTACATCGCTTGGTGTCTGAGAACTGAACTCAGATGTAAAACTTAACTAAGTCAATGAAGCGCAATAAGTAATTCAGAGTGGCTTAATTTTGGTCGGAGGCTGTGCTACTCCCCAAGATGCATCCTCACACCAAGTTATATGACTGTAGGTTACTTGGTATTGTTCAGAAATGGATTTAACCACGAAACTTGGATGCAGATTTTAAATTCATGTTTAAGAAGTCAGTGAACCATGAAAATGAGGTCAGGGTCACAAGACATTTATACGATAAGCTACCTTAAGCTTGTGGACCATAAATCTTAATTTTAGGTATTACATGTGCAAAGTTATTAAAGTTTTAAAAAAGGTTTACGTAGCCGTCACCGCCCGAAAGTAATACCTATATCTTGCCTTTGCGACTTTTTGTCCCAGCCGAGACAAAAATCCCATGTGAAATTTAAATAAAATATTTATTTTTTTGGTTTTTTGGACTATTTATTATATCAAAGATGACTTTCATATAAAGTCTTGTGCAATAATGTAACAGTGTGAATCAAAGACATGTCATGTTTATGTGGCTTGTCGCTATTATATGCTCGATTAAACACCACAGGTGTTCACACAATCAGGCCCTTAATTGACCGGTAATTGAAAACAAAACATTTTCAAATCTTATCTGAAAGTATATATCAAGGGCATGTTACTCTTTCAAACACAAGAATCTGCAGTTGTTTGTTGAGAATACATGTATATGAAATAAACGTGTATGTTTATTACGTTTGCAGTATTTATTAGTGTGTTTTAGATACACCTGTATTTCACCAGTAATTAGCATCTACACATTTTAAAGGTATGGTTTGTACTGTAAAATCACTGTTCACGTACATGTACATTGTTTTTTTTACTAACTGGTATTACATGTATCTTCATAAGGACTGTACAATGTATGTGTATATTTACTTCTTAATATTTCCATTTGAGAATAAATGTGTCATTTCCGAGACTGTTCGTACATAATTGTATCCCCAGAATCAGTTCATAGTTTTCAATACTAGCTAGAAATTGATACCTAAAATTAACTGTTACGAAATTTTAAAATTTGTGAGAACTAAGGAGTATCTCCCTCATCATGTGCTCATGCATACCTCTGTCCTTAAATTATTTTGGCTTACTCCTTTCTTTCAATTTGGTATTTTTGAATTTGCTGTTCTATGTTGGTATTTTTGGTTTTGTGCATGAAAATTGGTATCAAAGACTTTTATTTCTAAGTTTTTCTACAAATCATCTACATGTGCATATGTGCTTTTTCAGGGTTTTTTTAACACTAGTGGTGCTCCATGTCAGTCTGTTCACCTTATTATTAAAGAATAATTAATTGACACTTAATTAGAAATGACAAACTGTTTGTTATATTACATAATAGAAGATTCGCTTGGTTTGTTTAGTTAACGACTGATAGGGATTTTGACACCTGTGTTTATTGTATCCGATTTTATGTACATGAATGCCAAATTGACAGACAGCGGTAAATTTGCATTATTCTCTCGTACATGTTTATATACATATATAGCTAAAAAAATCAAATAGTTTTCAAATACTTTTCTTATGAAAAATTTCATTAAAATTATTTTTATGCAGTTGAATTGCATCGTCATCATTACAGAATTTTTTTTTACGGCAAATGTTAAAACATATCTTATTAACTCTAATGGATTAATCTTTTCAATGATTTTTGTCCAAATTATCATCAGGTCAAGAAACTTTTAATAATTATAATAAAACTGAACAAAAGTCAAATTAAATTGATTAATATCTACTTAAACAGTTTGCATGAAAAAGTTTTGAATTTCTACCTTTTGTATTTAGCTAACATTATCTTGCATCCCATTAAAGATTCCCTAATAATTATTCCTTAATGTATTCAGTCCCCAATTTTTGCCCTTTCGCTTTTCAGAAATGCATCAAAGAAAATTTAGGAGGCTTTATTTCTGTTTCAAATTCTACCCTACTGTTAAAAAAAAATAATGCATTTGAAACGTCAAAGACATTTCTCTAAAGTCATTCGAAAGTAATGAAAAGGAATAATTTTTTACCATTAATTCCATGTAGAAACTAAAAGTCTTGATAAAATTTCGTTAGATCTTATTTTCAAAGATATTAGTCTCCCATTTTTTTTTGCCCTTTCGCTTTTCAGAAATGCATCGTAGAAAATTTAGGAGCCTTTATTTCTATTTCAAATTCTATCCTTACTTGTTTGTTAAAAAAAAATAATGCATTTGAAAATTCGATACGTCATAGACATTTCTCTAAATCAAGTCGTTCGAAAGTAATAAAAATTAAGGAATAATGTTTTACCATTAATTCCAAGCAGAAACTAAAAGTCTTGATAAAATTTCGTTAGATCTTATTTTCAAAGATATTTCTTTTTTAAAATTATACTTTTGTAATTACATTGTATTCAAAAGATTAAATACATCTCTTAATCCACCAATCAAAAGTAATTTAGAAACACTTGAGCTAAATTTTGATGTTTTTCTAACTTCATTGATTTGTACGTGCATGTTACTGTGACGGGAACATCAGGTACATTGTAAATTTGTGAATGGTCAAGATAAGAATGACATCATCACCTGTGTGGTTTCAAACAATACACCACATATTTAACGACACTGTCAATCAAAGCTCTGATGTTGGAAAGACCTGTATTTATTTACAGGAAAATTGATAACAATACAAATCAATAACGCAAAAATATTTGCTTTACACAATGCAATGTAAATAATTATTTGAGGCTGCGTATAATTGAAATACCATATTGTTATTCAACATTTCACTGAAAATGACACGATTACCATCATGAGCCGTGACGAAAATGACACCCGATCAATATATATCCCATCTCCTTCCCTCGCGACAATGTTCACGTTTATCGCGGTATCTCGATGACCCTCTCATCACGGGCATCGCGAAAAAGATTAAATTTCGTCACGACGGCAGGGGAAATGTTAGTTTCGCGAGATACCGTCTGTATTTCTATTTCTGAACAATAACTTTTGCTGTTTTGACTTCGAGCAGTAAAACGACCACTCGATAAGAGAAACAGGACAACATCCCTGCTTTACCTAGCATATTTCGATGTGGCTTTATTGACTTTTCTCCTTTTTTTCTTCTTTTCTTCCTTTTCTGGAGCCGATAAATAACGTTTTAAATATTCAGCTTTGCTTACTTCTGCCATTCATTCGTTTATGAGCTCTTTGGTTTTTCGGTAAATTTCAACTAGAAAGTGTTCATCAACCGAAAATAAGGTAACATGTAAGATTATGTAAGAAAAAAAATTTAATAAATGAATACATATGTTATATGATGAACAAAATATATGTAATAGAAATAATAATAGAATTTTAAAAAAGACAAACTGATTTAAATTAAATTTTAAGCAATATCATTATGGGATTTACTTTCCGACTGCATAACCACTTAAATCAACACTTTATGCTAACTTTTTGTGTCTTGCCCAACTTAGAAGACTCAGAACAGTACAGTACATGTACTAGTTCAGCAACATAAACAGCAGTATGAGTATCCCCTTAGACAGACGACAGATAATGGTTGAAACTAAAGGAAAAAAGGAAAATGTTTCACTTTTGGTATTGTCACAATATATTGTCATACAAAATTTGTTAGATATGGCAAGGAATTAGTTTATAACCATTTTATAAGAAATTCTCAAAAAGATTTGTAACTGGTATGTCACCAACTCAAAAATATATGTAACCATTTTATCAGAAATTCTCAAAAAGATTTGTAACTGGTATGTCACCAACTCAAAAATATATGTAACCATTTCAAAAGAAACCTTTTCAGATTTTGACATGGCTTGTGCGTAATCTGCATCGATGCTTTAATTTGGCAACATACTATCACCATTTTATAACTGGTTACCAAACAAGTATATTAAAATGGACTTTGACTTATTTCTTGCCATATATGAAATTTGTATATATGTGAGAAAGCCCAAGCCACTGCCACAGGCAATTATCAATATTGTGTCCAAAATTCTTCCTATAGTATATTTCCCAGTCTACTATGTGTCCCACAATGCCATGAAAATCTTGATAATGTTTGTAATGTGTCAGTAAAAATGGTAACCGTTCCTTTTATGCACTTTAGTTATAACTGATTACCGCTCTTTCCTATCTTGCATGTTTTCAAATTTTTAATATGAAAAAGGTGTGACCTGGAATTGGAAAGTGAACAAAGTGTTAGGTAAGTTTGCTTTGTTGGTATTTAGTGAAAAATGCGACACTTTGGTCTGCATCTTTTATTGTTGTCAAATTTCATTCCAGGTGGATTTTTTCATATTTATTTTTACTTTCATGACACTTAATGTTAAAAAAGTCGAGGTAAGTCCATAAATAACTTGTTTTGTTCAAGATGATACAATTCACATACAATTAAGGCACTTTCTAAAAAGGCTTCAGAGGGCAGCATGGTGCTCAAAGATGGAGGCAGGGTGCAGTGCCATGCTAAAATGACCTAGTGAAACCCCTATCAAAAGTTTGTTGGTATTAAATTGGGGTGGAGGAGTTTGCATCTTTGTTGTCCTTTCCTTGTAATTGAAGAAATTTTGTTAACCAAACAAGGGTTGTTTTATGAATAACACTGATCATGCATTATCATAAAAACTGAAAATAAATAAAGTTGGAAATATGGATGATCATCACTGTATTTTAAAAAAAATGAACCTTTAAGTAAGAAACATATCAACATTCTTCAAGAACATACAGTTTATCTATTGAAGATGTCAAAACTTACAAAAAGCTTTCTCCATACAGAAAAAGAAAGTTCTATCATAAAATACCCATAGGTTTGGTTTTAATAAACGTACCAGTTGTGGCATTATCCTCATCTTAAGTAATTTAAAATATGGACTCACCATTTTTCAGTTGTATTCTCCAAATATTTCAAAATCATTTTCAAATCTGGTGAGTCTTGGACTCATAAAAAAATTCCTACCAAAAACCCTGAGCATGTTGACATGTGCAGATGTATAATAATATGCAGAATGTTACATGTGTTAAGAAATCTATGACTTTCTCATGATGAATTGTGGGACATTAGTTAGTTTCATTCAAAAATTCACCCCCTCATTTGGAATAAGAGTATGAGGGTTGGCCCAGGCTTTTGGGGCAGCATTCCTCTTATGTTATCAGGACTGTTTCATCTGGGTTCATTTACAATGTAGGTTCTTTTTAATTTTGTTTTGTAGGATTCAAGATGGAAGGAAGATATTCAATTTGTATCATATCAGTCACCTCCAGTATATAATGGAGTTGCCATGGAAGAATGGAAGGACAGGTTAAAGTTTATATCTGATGACCTACATTGGCTCTTACAGCAGCCCCATGATAAATTTTGGTGTCAGGTAAGTGTTTTAAATGAGAAAAAGTTATAGAAGCTTCTACAAAGAAAAACTCCTGAGCTAATTTAATAAATTTTATGTGAAAAGATTTTTAATTAAAACATTGGCATTATTATCTTATGAAATAAACTGAGTAGAATTATTCAGTTTTTACTATTCATTGTGTGGGTTTGTGGTCTAGTGGTTAAGGTTGTGGGCTAAGTTAATGAAGGTCTTGGTTTTAAGCCTCAGTGAGATCCTGGAAAATTTGGTACATTTTATTCACCCTCCCACACACATCTCTGATACTCAGACCAGAGTATAAAATTTGAATATGTGGGTAAGTTGATCAAAGTTAGTACTACATACTGACAACCATAGTAATGTGTGGTTGATACATGTATCTCCTAGGTTTGTCTGTTCCCTCTCAGATGCCACATGGTTTTCTCTGAGCAATTCAGTTTCCTCCACCATAATAACAGACACAAAGTATCCAATAACTGCCTTCGTGTTGGGTTGGGGATTTTCATGGTGTTAGGTTGTAATTAGATAGTCAAACATCTCCATTAATCCTCTAGGGAGTGTACATGGATCTGCTGGACCCTTGCAAATTTTCTCAGTAAGTTTGGAGAGTTAATTTGTTAAAAGTAGTTTTAATTCCGGAATACACTTGAAAATTATGGAGAAATGAAAACATACTTATTAACCCCATTGTTACAAATGTCAAACAGTTATTATTGAATGTAATGATGACAGAAAAAGATCACCGAGCAGATAAAAACAAGTTTGATAAACACCCAAAGAGTAATATGTAGGAAAAGTGTAAATTATACCAGGATTTCCGGTATGTTGACAATATTGATAACTTTTTTTTATGATTTAATTTAGGTAATACATGATAGTACTTTACAGAACTTACTAGACACTTATCTTAGATTTTCACCTAGGTATGTTATGAATTCAATTTAAAATATAATTTTTATACTGTACTCAGATTTGTATGAATTACCTTTTAAACCATTAATAACTTTTTTCCATTGATTGTTTTAATATACAATGATATAATAAAGATAGTAATCTATTCATTATTGGAATTTTTTTAACTAAGTGTTTTAATGATATTAAATTTAGTGATTATTGAAACTTTCTATATTATACATATGGTAAAACATAGTTTTTGTGAATTTGGTTAAAATTAAGTTTTAAAATCTTTTCACTTGACATTGTCTTGGTTACTCATTACCTGGGAAAAACAACTATGAAAATTGTTATCCAATGAATAAAATAAATCCACAGTACTACCATACTCAAAATAGTGATAATTTAAAACACTATGTTCATTTTATGTAGATATTATGGTATATTGGAAATATAACTTCTGTCTCTTATGATTAAATAGTCTTAGTAACAGAACTTAAAATCTAGCTATGTAAGTTAATTAAAAAATAAATTGTAGGTCATATGACATTGTCTACAAGTTACCCCATGATGTACAGTCCTCACACAATGAGGTTCACAGACTCGTGTTCATGGCCTGCCTGAGGATGGCTACATACAAGGAGTCGCAGGTTAGTTTATAGTAACTAATGTCATGTATATGTATGTTATGACCAGTTTCATGAATTCAACTCTTAAAAATATAACATCAAGACAGTCATTTCCCATTTTGCACAGAGTTCGCGAAAACTTTTTTTGGCCTGTCAGTCATAGGACTGACAAAGCCAGTTTTTCTGTCAGTCCTACAAAATTTTTGCAGGACCTACAAAATATGTCAATTTAAGCCTGAAAAAAAAATTTAATCGCATATTTCAAAGAAACATTGTTTTATTAATATTAATATAGTGTTGTAGACACTTTGATTTCTCATGATCTATGATTAAACTCAATCTGAAATTGCTACATCCTGTCAAGAATAAGTTTTTATTTTTTAAATTTTCATTCGGCCTTGTAGTGCTGTTGCCGGAAAAGACTGTAAAGTAGCGTATACATAATGAACACGTTATTTGTTTTGCTTCGGTATCGTACTGAAGCCATTCTTTTTTCTCTTTTCAATTGGCAGAGAAAGACCGGTCTGGTCTCTGTTCCCGTTCATATAGCTCCCTTTTTGCCTTTTTGGCTTCAAGGGACTGTTCTTTGGTCGCCGCCGATCGCTTACCTGGGACTACCCCAGAAAGAAATGTTATAGAAAATACTCGAAACTGGTTTGTTTAAAATAAAATCCGGAAACCAGTACCGGAAATCTAACTAGCCGCGGATACATCTGATGACCGAGGTAAAAAAATGAACCGACAGAGGAAATGCAACGGGCATTTTTGCATCGGTCATCAGACCGCCGCTAGCGATCAAAATACCAGTCCCACTCGAATTTTGGCAGTCAGAATCCGACAGGACTGATGATTATCGCGAACTCTGTTTGCATTGGACTTTAATTTTTAGTGGTATAGAAAAATGATTGAATAGAAAAAATTTGTATTACTGGAATATACACATGTTTACATAATATTCAACTTTGGAATAAATTAAATAACATTTCTATATACTAAATATTGTAGACTAATCAACAGAAATTAGAACTGACTTGTCATTGCCATCTACTTGTATTCCTACATCTTTTGGATAATTATACCCTAATTATAAAAGGGGTACTGTTGTACCGTTGTAGTTCCGTCCATGTGTGCATCTGACAGTAACAAAATTTTTTGTCAAACCTTTCTCTGCAACTAGTCATCACAGCCACTTGATATTTTGTCACAAGCCTTCTATAGATATGCCATATTGTGGAGTCATTTTGGACCAAGGCAACATCAACTTTCTGTTTGATGACTGTTTATGTTTTGACCTTATCGAAAAACAGGGGTATTACTAGTGAGCAATGGCTCACAGTAAATCTTGTTACTTCTGTGAATTTATAGCTTGAGAGCTGGATTAATGCAAGTGGAAAAGGGTTCCCATATGTTTCATTAGATGCAGTGTGAGACTTACTTTCTGTTGATGACATGCATTTTATAGAAACATCTGATTCCATGTGTATGAGCATTAGCTGACCTCCCATGTTTTTAGTGAGAACTACTTTTTGTTAATGATATTCTATTATCTGTATTTGCAGGAACACCATCTGACTCCCAATGTTTTTGGTGATATTCTGTATGAGAATTTTCTCTTTGATATTCCAAAGATTTTTGATCTTTGTGTACTCTATGGCGAGGGGAATGGACCATTATTGATAAAAATGGTAGACAACATATTCACACAACAACCAAAGTACAATGATGACCTTCAGTGTGCCATTCCAACTATTGTACAGGTGATTAGAACAGATTTTACATTAAAATTATTTTAAGAATGTTGTGAAAAGCAGAACTCAACAACTATAATAAAACAGTTTTTAACTGGATTTTCATAGGAAAATATCGGTTATTAATTTGGTGATGTACGGCGGGCGAGCGGCCTAGCGGGCGGCTGCCAAACAGTGTCCGTGCAATAACTTATGAACTGTTCAACCAAAGCTTTTCAAATTTTAATATGTTGTTACTGATGACAAAATGGAGGTCAAGTTCGATATTGACGATTTTCACTTTCACCGTTCAAGAGTTATCGTTCTTGAAAGATTGAAAAATGGCTTTTCCAGTGGTGTCTGTGTGATAACTTATGAACTGTTCAACCAAAGCTTTTCAAATTTTAATATGTTGTTACTGATGACAAAATGGAGGTCAAGTTCGATATTGACGATTTTCACTTTCACCGTTCAGGAGTTATGGTTCTTGAAAGATTGAAAAATGGCTTTTCCAGTGGTGTCCGTGTGATAACTTATGAACTGTTCAACCAAAGCTTTTCAAATTTTAATATGTTGTTACTGATGACAAAATGGTTCGATATTGACGATTTCCACTTTCACCGTTCCGATATTGACGATACTTATATACTCTCAAAAATTCCAATATTTGTCACTTACTATAAATAGGAGGTCAAGATTGATTTTTGCCTTTCCATTTCTGAACCCTACAAAACCCTACAAAAATTCATTTATATTTCTTTACTTCATCCTGTTTGGGAATCCAGATTTGCAAACATCATTTCCATGCAGGAAAATCCAGTTTGCTGTCATTCGACAGCCTCTTGTTATACATTCACCCCCTAACTGCATAAAATACAAAAAACTGATATACAGTAAGGTCAAAAATGAATTTATTATATGGTCATTTAATTAGATTTAATGATATTTTTCCTGTTGTTTAACAGATGTTGTTTCTTGAATTAGTGCTTCATGAATGTGATGGTAATCAAAAAGAAAATTAAATTGAATTTATTTTGCCTGTGATATATACTTGACAAATAGTTTCACCAATGATGTCCTGTGTGTCACATACTTTGGCAAGAGATTTCTTGATGAAAAACTGAACTTCATTACTATTCTGTATATTTAAAATAACAGTTAGGTATGTCTCAAAAGTCAAGTGGATCAGAACTTGCACATATTCTGCAACATCATATTTGTTTGTGGTGATGTCATATATGATGCAAAAATCAATAAATTGCACACTAAATTTGAAAATGAGCTGTCAGAAAATATTTCGCTCATTTCAGCAGTTGAAATGACAATAACTCATTATGGCTATCAAAAACAAAAGGTAGTGTAATACTTTTTATGTTCATTTTAAAGAAACGTTTGATAAATTCCTAAAAAACCACTTGCAGTTTAAAAATAGACACACGCTAGTAAGTATATGATTATTTTTCTTTTGTTGTAGGTTTTCCATGATATAGGAGAGAAATGTGGTATCAACCTTGACAAGCATGGTAACTTGTCCCCCGAGAAACTTGATAATCCAAGAAAAGATAAATCTCCACTAGTTACAATGATTATCTCAGATTTCCAAGATATTGTATTATATTTAGCTGATATAGCACTGACACTTGCTAACTTCCTTGAGATCCATCCTCAGTCCTGTCATATGTTTTTACAGGAGCATTTTATACCAAGGTAATAATATTATTATTATTATGCAGGTCTGCTTATCATTCCAGGGGAAAATACCACTGTTGCAGATCTCCAAATATTACATGGGCTACAGTTCAAAAGAGATCAGTGGGCAAAGAATCCTCCATTTGAAATGAATAAAACAGAAGTAGTATGAAAATTATTGACAAAAACATCCTTAACACAAATGAAATGGCTAACTCATTTTTAGGAATGATTGCTGTAAAGCCATATAATTTGATTTCTTTGAAAGAAAATTTTATGTTGATTTAATACATGTAGATACATCTGTATTATATTATCAATAGGTTAGCAGAGTTTTACGATGCTGTGTTTCCTGAAATCTTACAAGCAATAAAGACAAGAGCTTTTGAAGATATGAGGTACATTGTATTTTAAAAACAAAATTAACGTAAGTTTAATTCGAAATTCAAAATGCAAGTTCCAAGTTTTTTCTTGTAATGCAAACATTTCTATTAATAAGAATAATTTAATATAATATATGAAATGATGAAACTACAAAAAATAAAACATGAAAAAAATGTTGGATAATTATCATGTTATGTATATTTTTTTATTGATTTGTTCTGCAAACATTACATATATAATATAGAATATTTGAAAATTTTGACAAAACTGATATAAGGTCTATCATACACCTATAAATTTTAATGTACATGTATATAAAAATTGTTAGAAGAATCAAATTAAAATGTACATGTAAATGAAATTATTACTGAACACAAACTTTTGTTTTAATATCCAATATATTTTTTTCAGTCATCAGAAGATTTTGAAGAGAAAATTAAAACAAGCAACAAGATCATTCATGAAAGTTGTTAATCTGATTATAAACCACTGTTTTATACAACCAGTCTTAGACCAAAGGTTTGTTAAAATTAATACAATTTAATAAAGATAAGAGCCGGGAATTTTAATTTTGTACATATAATGTGATAAATATATAAATATTCTTACTATACAGAAAATTACCATTTCTATCAAGAAAATTTACAAAAGATAAAAATTATTTCATAAATGATGTGACAATCATTTAAATGATTTTCTTTAATGAAATTCCATTCAGTTTTTAATCAGATTTCTTCAGATATTGAGAAAGTATGTACATGGATTACAAAAATACATTTTAAATTAAAAAAACATGAATTTAAAACATTAAGTTACATTTAAATCATTAGATTGTTTTTTCTTTAGTTTTATTGCCGTTGAATGACTAAATCTAATATTCTTATTTTATATATTACAGCTCAAAGAGTACAGAATGTATAGAGGGGTTTATTGAAATTTTCTCATCTGTACTGGCAGACAGGAGGTTTGTTAAAAAATTTAGTTACTTGTTTTGTTGTTTAGTTGTGGTTTTATGCCATTTTCAGCACATTTGGCTATTTTGCGGCCACCAGTTTTTATTGGTGGAGGAAGCCGGAGTTATCGAGAGAACCACCAATCTTCGGTAGGAAAATTTGCAAACCTTGTCAATTAAGATTGGAGTCGAACACACCCTGCCACAGGTGAGATTCAAACTCACAACCTTTGTGTTGATAGGCTAGTGATCATTAGTAGTCATGACGAACTACCTGGACCACTCGGCTACCGAGGCCCCAAATTTAGTTACAATACTAGTACTAATGCTGAAATCTACAAAAAAGTGATTAAAATATGTTTATTCACAAATGCACATCAAGTATTTAACAACTCTTTTTATTGTTAATAAGATGTTTCTGGTGGCAAAATGGTCATCTTTGATTTTGACAGTATGATTGGGAGAAAAATAGGACCTTGATTGGTTTTCATATCATAAATGAAAGGTTTAACATATCTTTTTCTAATTTCAGTATATTGTTTACAGTTACAAAATAAAGGTTCATTGTGATTTTTATGATTATGAAGTTTTCCACTATAGAGTTATGCCCATTGATCGAGAAAAAAATTATACTTCAAGTGTTTTCCGGATGATAACTTTTCCAAATTTTGAATTTGTTTTTTCTCTAATTATTTGTTAATTTAACCCTTTCAAAATTTTGAATGTGTGGTTGCCGTAGATCTCAGAAAAAAGGTCATACATAACCTGTCAGAACAACTTTTATGTTTGGATTTCTCGGAATTGACCAATAACACCATACCAAATTCTAAACATATTGAGCATGTGTACATGTAACAATTAGGAACGTGGAGGCACCCAAAGGGGATTTTGGTTAAATAAATATCCAGGAAATATCGAAATATGAAAATTTATTGTAATAAATAAAGAAACAGATTCTTACATCTTACTTGAGGATTATCATAGCAAGGTATTCAGTGTAACAAACCAAAATTCAGCATGCCATAAAAAGTTATTGCATGAACATTATTTTGAATGTAATTCATACTAGAATATTTACATTTATTATATTTGAAGTTGGTGCTGTACATTAACAATAGCATTCTTCTCAGTAATAACTTCACTGATATGTTTACAATAACTCCATAAAATCAGCATTCAGTTTAGGTATGAATCTTGAAAATAACATTCAGTTGTTTAGAATTTTATTCCAGAATCCAATTCAGTTTGTAAAAACTTAAGTTTTATTTTTAAATTTCAGATTTTTAGCAGATTTTGACGGATGTTATCAAGTACAGATGTACCTAGATATAATTATGCAGTCCTCATGTGATGTGTATCCTTCCATAGCAAAAGCCATTTATAGTTTAATTTCTTCTGTTTGAACGAGCAGCATTTTAAAATTTCTTTTGAACAAACCTGTATTTTTATGTATATGTAAATTTCATGGAATCTCTCATTTTTATACTATCTGCCATTGATGAAAAATGTTTTACAACCCACTAAACACAACATCAACAATGCTACAGATAAGCAAAACACTATTGCAAACCAAAACAATACTGTTAAAAAGAAGCATTCCTAATAAGATTTAATAATTACAGTAAAAACATATATCATGGTAGAGGAGGAATTCAGATAATATGTTTTAAGTAAAGTATAACGTAAAATATCATATACATTTTAGAAGGACATTTGAATAAGAATTTTTCAAATTGATAGATGACAAAAATTTAAAACACTTATTAATAAAATGAAAAGTGCATGTAATTCAGTAAAGATATCCAAGAAAGACTGTAAATTCAATTAGTTTCTAGCAAAGAAACTTGACTGTAAACATGTACACTCTATAATAACTATTCCTTAGCTCTTTTAGTGATGAGACCCGGATCCAGTACATACAGGAAGCTGTGCATTCAGCTTTTGCTACATTTGGTAAAAGGAGGAAACCAACAGGAGGTATGAATAGAGGAGGAAGAACCAGTCCTGATGGTTCCCCTGAACCTCTAGTGGCAACTGGTGGGACATCAGTGGAAACAGGAGATCAGTACCAACAGGAAGACTATGATGTGACCTACAATGTATTTATTAAAAATCCCTTTTGTGAGCTTATGTCATCACTTTGCGTCCGGTGTCCGTAAACTTTTACATTTTGATCTTCTCCTCTGAAACTACATATACTTGGCAGATTGTAACCAAACTTGGTAGGAATGATGTATGGAAGGACCTCTACAAACAGTCCACCTTTGGTTCTGGTTGGATGAACAACATAACAACAAGAGGCCATCTTTGATTTTTATTGGCCAATTTTAAAAAATCTTGTCCTCTGAAACTACAGTATGAAATGTTTTGAAATTTTGCAGGATTGATGACAACAGTACCCCCTACAACCACTTTTGGTTGAGATTCATCTGACCAGCCTAGAGCTGCGGCTGTTCAAAGTTTCCATTGAATCAATATGGGAAAAGATTTTTTGTCATTTGCTCAGGAACTAATGGGCAGACTGTAAGCAAAGTTGACAGCAATCTCATATGGAAGGACAGATACAAATGATCCACCTTTTTTAGGTCAAAGGTCAAATATCAAGGTTTCTTTGACATTTTGTATTTCTTTAAAAGCCTTGTGGATACAAAAGAGCTTACATTTTATAATGGCTTAAAATAAAAGCCAGGTGAGCGATACAGGCTCAGCTGAGCCTCTAGTTTGAGTTTAATTCTTAATGTGTTTATAATATGAATTGATAATGCAATACAAATACATAAATTCAACAATTTTACATGATAATCATTTGTTTTTGTTGATAATAATCAGTTGCAGAATATAAAAGAATTGCTTTAATTAAATCTGCATTATTGTCTGTTATGGGAGGGTACATAATTCTATAAATGCTTGAAATAATTTCCGAACTGATAATTTAATTTCCATACAAACATAATAAATTGATCCGCACTCCTTTTTTGTCACTCAGGGAAAATTGTGTCATTCTGTTGTCACAGTTTGTCTTTTGAATTTGCTTGAATATATACTACATTCTTCTGCATGTATGGATGAAAGTATATTTGTTTTGTATTCATAGTTTGATTATAATTTTTATCTAAGGACTATGAAGGAGCCTGTAGTGAGCCTAGGAAGATTGGAGTAGAACTGGATTCTTTGATTTCTTCAGTAAAGGACTTACTTCCTGATTTAGGAGAAGGATTTATAGAGGTATTACTCAGAAATTAAAACAAATATCTAAGTTTGTGTAATATATTAAAGCCAAAAATGGATTAATTTCTTACATTGTATTATTTTCTTACATGTTAATCAATGAAAAGACATTACTGTGTATAGACTGGTTACTATACCTGTGATACAACTGAACATTTATTCAGTCAGTCTATTAGTTTTTTTCATACCGTATTTGGTTGTAGAAAATACGCAGTCATAGATTATTCGCACCCCTTCTTTAGCTCTTACATGGAAGAAAAAAACTTAGTTCTACTATATTATATGCACAGATATTTTGGCAACAAGTCCAAGTTGTGGTCATCATGAGATCGTTGTTTTTCATCATTTTCGGAACTGAAACATCTTTTCATTTCTGTCGAGTCTTTTGATTTGTTTTATAAATGTTTTTATGCTATTAAAATAAAAGATAAATTAGGAAAATGCCTAAGCTTTAAGACAAATTGATGAATTATTCACAACGGAAATCAACTACTACCTCCTAATTTCCGAACGACTTGTTTGTTAGTGCAATATTAATTTAAAATTTAGTGAAACAATATTTGAACTAGTGCTATCAAATGTTATAAATTACAATGTTAATTTTATTTTATTACTGAATTATGTCAATCATTTATCAATTTCTGATACCGGAATAGTTTGTGAATAAAAACAAAATATGACACCGGGAACCAGACAACGATACAAACAAAAACGGCGGTTGAAAAATCAAAATTGAACAGGAATACCTTTTAATGAATTCTAGACAGTTCGGTACCTGGACATTTCGATACCAAGACATTTTGGCACCAATTTGGACAGTTTGGTACTTGGACATTTCGGTACTAGGACATTTCAGGACCTAAATATGGACAATTCAGTACTACAAAACTGGATACGTTTTGCATCAAACCAATCATGTTTTCTTGTTAAAACACAGAAATTTTATACTTCAAAGTATATTTTTTTAGTTGAATTTAAAATCTTTCAAAATGGTTTGTTTTTTTATTTTGTTATTTGTATTTTTTTTGTTTTTTTTGTTTTGTATTTTTTCATGTATTTTGTATACTATTTAATTGTTATTCATATTTTATTATGTAATCAGTCCATTGTATGAATGATAACAATATTTAATTTTATTTTATTACTTATTTCATGTTTCAATTAAAAACAAAAGAGTAACAAAAAAGAATAATGAGATAAAGTGATATTGATAAACATATGAAACCATTACAGCACTATATATTTAAAACTTTCATCATATTTGTATATACTATGGACTATTTATGTCTGAAATAGGGGCCTTGGTGGCCGAGTGGTCTAAGTAGTTCATCATGACTACTAATAATCACTATACCTGTCAACACTGAGGTTGAGAGTTCGAATCTCACCTGTGGCGGGGTGTGTTCGACTCCGATCTAAATTGACAAAGATTGCCAATTTTCCTACTGAAGGTGGGTGGTTCTCTCCAGGTACTCCGGCTTCCTCCACCAATAAAAACTGGCCGCCACGAAATAGTCAAATGTGCTGAAAGTGGTGTAAAACCCCAACTAAACACACAAACAAATGTCTGAAATAAATGATTATTATTATTATTATATCAAGGATCTAAATAATCTACTATTTAAATCATTGACTATATTAATAGTTTCTAAGGAATCATTAATAAAAAAAAATGATAATGGAAACCATTAAAGCACTACACATAATGAAATATCAAGGTTCAATATACATTGTAAAAACATATATAATGAGCACAAATGAGCAGTGGATACAACATATGTTGTCTGACATTGTGGTAATGAAACCAATGACTCCAAAGTTCCCATTTTAATAACATTCCTCCCCGGGCATTCCTCATCTTCTACTATTTTCTCAAAACAAAATTCAGCTTGTATATGCCGGCTTTAAATATCCTTTGGAAGTTTGTTTTGATAGTATGGTAGATGAATGATAAATTTGTGATAATTGATTATCATTGTTTTCATTAAATGCACCTTTCATGTGATTAAATTTATAAATTAAAAGGTTTATTTATTACTTTATATAAGGTACCGAATTGTCCAAATTTAGGTGCCGAAATATCCAGGTACCGATTTGTCCCAGTACCGAAATGTCTTTTTATTCAAGTACCGAACTGTCCAGGTACTGAACTGTCTTGATACCCTTTTCATTGCCTTAACGCTTTTTCCAAGGAGTTATAAGAGGTATGAATTTTACTCTCAGTTGGTTTCAGTATCTTTTTATCAAATATGGGTATATAATGTCAACAATGATGGCGATCAGTGGTATGTAAGAAATTGTTCTCTTGAACTGACATTGAAAGGTCACCAGAAAAAGTCTTGTGGGCCTGTAGTACTACATAATATGCATCCCTTTCTCAGCTTTATTTCTAGAGGTAAAAAAGTGCGTATAATCTACAACTGAAAACGGTATTTGAAAAAAAATTACATATTGTAGAACAAGAATTGCACTTTATACAGAATTTACCAGCTTTGTTCAAAACAAGAATATTTTCAAAGATAGGGCTGCCTTTAATACAGGTTTGAACGTGTATAATGTTTGCAAGAAATTTTGCAAACTTTGTAGAATTTAATCAAACATGTATATGATATTTTACAGTTGTGCCTAGATGAGATGGGATATAATATAGAGAAAGTTATCAATGCTGTATTAGAAGAGAAGTTACCACCTTCTCTGAGAGAGATTGACAGAAGACTACCAAGGTATATTTTCGAGACAAATTGTGGTTGGGCATTTTTTCATTAGTTTACCAAAAAAATATGCCAAAAGATTTTGTTTTGTTTCCATGTATTAATGCTTGAATTAGTAATCATATTTTAATGATGAGCTTGTAATGTATATGATTTTTTTATTGTACAATAATTAACAGTGGTACTGCACTGATAAGACTATTTAAACCATTAAAACAATAAAATATTTAATACTAATTTTCTTACAGGGAAATGAATTGGTTAAGAAAACTTTCAATTGTATTAGAAGTAAATAATGATATTGTGAATGATGTAATGTGAAAAATAGAACTGTTTTTATGTGTTTAGCAATTGGAACCTCTATTTTAGCCAGTTTTTACATAAGCTATTTTTTATATTTGTAGAACCAAACCAGAAGAAACTGTATTGACAAAGCGTCATAATGTTTTTGATAATGATGAATTTGATGTATTCAGGCATGACAATATAGATACAAGCAAGATCCACAAAGGCAAAATGTATGTTACTCATTATAAAGGGAAACAAAGACATAGAAAAATTCATATCGTCTTTTGGTGTGTGTGAAACGCATTTATGTATAACATGCACCCCTTTTTTGGCCCTTGAAATTTGAGAAAAAAATTCTTCATGTTCAAACTTCAAAATCAACAAGGTTCCCATTGAAACATGTTTTTTTTTGGCTGTAAATTGAAGTCGGTCGTGGTTTGACTAGAAAAATGTGTTCCACAATAAAGAATTCAGCAATAAATCCATAAATTCTAATAAAATATTCAGATACAACAAACACATTTTGAAGAACAGGAAGCATAGGAATGGGGTGTAAATTTAAATCATAGTTGGATTACAGCAAACCCGATACAAACTTGAACAACAATAAATAAAGAAATAAAAATAATAAAAAAAATAATGAATTTTAATTAAAATATTGCAGAAAAGAATATATCTTCAAAAAATTTTTCATTAAAATAATATTTAAACAGTCACAGGTTCAAATTGATGTTAAATTAGTTTAACGTAAAGTCACCACTTTACAAGGATTACAGTCACATGACACATGATCACCTGATACATTGGAAATAAAAAATGACTGTCGATTTCGTCCAAAAACACGTTTTCCATTCAATTTGTTCAAATATATCATCTCTATTCCCTGTAAGATCACAATTATAAAGTAAGTAATGACCAAAAGAAACTTCTACATTAATGAGACAGTGGACGAAATTGGGTTTCCGATTTGAAAGTAATCTCGAAACTGTCATCATCTGGTCTCATTTTGGTCTGATATTGAACCTCAAAAGAAACTAAGAACTTATATTGGCATGTATAATATGCACCCCTTTTTATTAAAAAAGTATTGAGGGTATAAAACTGCATGTTATACACACTAAAAGACCGTAAGTAATAAATAACACATTAATTCAAGAAAACATAAGCCACCCATTGCAGAAATTTTTTACAATATAATTAATCATAGTTGTACAATTTTTGTCTCACCTGCAAGATAGAGGCATTATTTTCCGGCAATGGCAACAGGTACTTTTAAAATCATATTAACTTTCAACACACAATACCTACACTTAACCTAAAATTCATGCTTGGTTGACTCATATCACATTTTCGTAATAAATCAATTTCTGGCAGTTGTACACTTAAGCCAACCATATTTGGTCAATTGATAGTTCTTAGTGGGTACATGCCAGTCTGAAACCATGGCCTAAATTTATTGCTTGATTGACTTGCATTACATTTTCCTAACTCAGTCGATTTCTCAGCAACTGTAATACCTATACTCATCATATTTGGTCTACGGATAGTTCTTATTGGATACATGCCAGTCTAACACCTGTCTCCCAACCTTGACCTGAATTTTATGTTTGAGTGACTTGCAATACATTTTCGCGATTATTATTTCTCAGCAACAGTACTAACTAAACCTACAGTGTTTGGTCGATAGTTCTTCGAAGGTATAAACCAGTCTGAGACCTGTCAGCTGACCTTGGACACAATTTTAGGCTTGAGTGACATGTATGAAATTTTTCAGACAAATGTCACCTGACCATTACTGTTTCATTTAATGCATTTTTCCTTTTAGCTTCAACTTGGGGTATCAGATAATCTTTATTCTGTGTCCATGTGTGTACTCAGGTGAGACATTTAGTGTGTCCACTCTTGTTTTGTAAAATGGGGACCATTTTTTACTTTCTTACAGTAGTGATTCTGTATTGTAAATGTGTAGTGAGAAAAATTGGGGGATGGTGTTTCTAAATGGTGACACATAAACTTCTTTTAAAACTACAGTAGAACTTCAATGGCTCAAACTCCAAAGGACCGTCAAAACGAATAGTACGAAAAATTCCAAGTGCCATACATATACAAGTTGGTAAAGGTGATCATTACCATAATTTTTGTTTAAATTAAGAATTAAAAAGGTAAATCACTAGTTAATAGTTATTATAACTTCTTTATTATATCCAACTTTAAACATTTACCTGTCAGACTATTCACATCTGTGAATGTTAGACGAATAGCTGTAAGTATCAAGTAAAACGCTTGTCCTTTTCCTATCGAGTTTGAATTTTCCGTGGTAAAATACACAATTTTATCATTGTGGGGGCCAAAGTCTTTGACTTTTCGAGAAATCGGTGTTCGAGAAACTGGTGTTTTTTTAATATAAAAATAAAAGGAAATTGACGGGACATTCAAAACGGTTCGAGCCACCAAAGTTCGACTGTTAATACTTAAAAAGCTAACTTAAGTGAAAGTACAGAATTTAAATATCTCTTGTAGCATACATCTCAACATAAATCAAAATTACTTGCAATTTTCATAATGCTATGACCCTTAGTATATATACATCTTTAAAACTGAAAAATAAAAGTTTTTCATTAAATTTATTATTTTTTAACAGGAGTAAATCTGATATGGTGGACCTAAATACTAATCCATCAGATGATATTAAGAGACATTTGAATGAGAGGTATGGGTACCAGTTAGAGGAGGCTGGTGATGAAGAGTTACAATTATATGATGATGAATACGATGACACCTATGATACTAATAATGTTGGAGCTTTTGATGCTGATTCAGCTGATGAACTGACAGCTAGAAGGTTCGTGACTTACTGCTTTTCGGACCATTGTCTAGTATCCAAATATAATAAGATCTTTTTTTTACGTAGGATATAAAATATCTGACAAATTTTTAATGAAAGAAACAAAAAATAGTCAAATGTAAAAACTGAATTATTAGATCCATGTAGATATAGAATTAGTAAAATTGCTGTTTTATCTTTTAAAAACCTTGAAAAATAATGAAGTCAATACGTAAAGCATGTCCCCTATTAAAAAGTTTACAACCCCTTTCCTTAACCAATACCAAAAAGAAAGGAGGTCCTCTGTTTCATGACCAATTAAACTTGAAATAAAATATCCACACTTGATTACATGATTTTCTTTATTAGAAAGAAATTTTATGTGATAAAGCTTAACAAGGGAATGACAGAAACCAAAACAAACCAAAGCATAGTTTGTTCAGTTAAAGTTCTAGAAAAATATCTATAAAGGAATTTCAGAGGTAGTACAAGATATGGATGGTTTTGGAGAACGACTTATCATCATAAACATATATATAATGTTGAAGTGTGTTATGCATCTAAGATGCAGTAAATTAGTAAAATAATAGTTCAGAAATATTAGGAATATGCTATATTAAAAAGTAGACAAACACCTAGCATCCCCCACCATCACCAACCCCTCCAGCCCCCTTATTGGCATTCAGTGTCAAGTTTATATATTAAAAAAAATGATAAATTTTTCACATTAGGATTATTGTTTCCAAATCGTACCATTACCTATAGATTGGAGTAGGAAAACATTTATTTTGTAGGCCATTCACAGTACCAAGGATACTGGGAGGCAAGAAACAAGAGGATGATAATAGCTCTGATTCTGAGTCAGAGGTAATATACTAAAAATGTATCCCTTTGTACCTTACTCCTCCAAAAAAAAATATATATATATTTGCAGCATAAAAATTGTAGTCCAGCTTTTTATTTGGGAATGTAAAGTTAACCTCTGATCTTGACATACATTGTAATAGTCCTTGTCAGATATCAAGATATTTTTCAACACAGCAAAGATTAAACAAAAAACACGAAAACTTCCTCTTGATATACACTCGTTGAAATTGTATTACCAGTAATGTGACAATATGCCTCGATTAATTGTTCGCCAAGTTCCTGAACTGTTGTATATTAGAAATAAGAAAAACCAAATAAAAACTGAAAGACTTAATATGATTGATAAAAATAGTGGAGAAAAAGTAGATATGAAACTGTTTAAAACAACACAATATATTTATATAACTGTCAGTTAATACTATGTGAAATATGTTTTCTGTTTTTTAGGAATCTGACACTGGTAAGCTAAACAGGGATGAATTCATACAAAATCCTGCAGTTCTGAGACAGAGGGCTGAGGAGCGTTCTCACTGGCAGGCACAGAGAAGAGCTCAAGGTCGTCGTCATGGTCAAAATAGACCTGTAAATCCTGAGGGTGCTGAAAAGAAATATGATGTCAAAGGGAAGCCAAAAGGTCAAGGACAGGATGCTGGTGTTCTCAGAAATAGGCGATGGAAAGAGCAACACAAAGGTGGAAATAGACGCCAGATGGCAGATAAAAAGAGAATGGGCGTTCCACCTCGATAATTAACATCTAATGAATTACTGACTGTGCAATATAATAAATTATGTATTTGTCAGCATTTTTTTTTTATTTTGAAGATGTTTGAATTACGAAATGACAAGAGATATGGGGTAAATGTCAATAAGACAATAATCCTGAAACAGAACTAAAAAATACAAATAGAGGTTGTAGTATAGCCTTTATCACAGGGCATGTGATCACACTGTATGTGACCAAGCTCATAATGGCCCCATATTAACAAGTAGATTAGAGGCTCCCAGGAGCCTGTATAGCTCACCTGGATTTACATCTTCATCAAGTCAAAATTTGACTGGTGGTTATACTTTAGTCTGTTGGTGGTTGGTTAGTCCGAGATTGCTCTGACGCCTGACAGCCTTTTTTGTGATATGCTGGGGCAGTGGGACATTAAAGTGCACTCCGTATAGAAAAGATGGAAATTGCCAACCCAGTCTTTGGGGCAGCAGTTTTTATACTCGAAATTCCAATTATCCAATTATATGTAGATAAATCGTACACCAATCGATTCCTTATTCATTTTTCTCTAAGAATATGTACATTTTATTCACTAACAATCTCCCTGTACCACAAGTGAAAGCTTTATTCCTTTCAACCCACCATTTTCATCATTTCACTTTGACATCCCACGGCCCCAGTATATCACAAAAAAGGCCATCAGACGTCAGGGCAATCTCGGACTAGTGGTTGGTATGAGTTACGAGCAACTGATGTCATCTCATCGTAGCTAAATTTGGTTTCATTTGGTACTTTGGTGTCGGACAAAAAACATGTTAAGTGAATTTCCAATAGGGACCTATGATACACTTGTCATCATGGATACTTTTGATAAGGAACTCTAACACAGTTTGGTCTGCATTTGTGGTTTCAGAGAACATTTAAAACATTTTACCATAGGGTCATATGTTAAACTAAGATGGCTATGGCGACCATCTTTCCTGGCTGTCCGGGTCAACAGATGCAGTTTTGGAACACACCCACTTATTAACTATTGCTGCCTGGGTTGGTTCAGTTTGGCTCCGTTGTTTAAGACAAGAAGAACTATAAGTGAATTTTTCCACAGAGTCCTATTTTAGACTAAGATTGGCTATGATGGACATCTTGGTTGGGGAGCCAAGTCACTGGACATAATATTGAAAGGGAATCAACATTCTACCAGTTTGGTCTTAAATGGCACAGTGGTTTCAGCAGAGTAGACTTTCAAAGAATTTTCCTTTCTTAAACTAAGTTGAGACAGCCATCTTGGTTGAAAATCTTGGTCACGGAAAATAATTCTGAACTACAGGATCACTAACCTGGAAATCATTTGCAAGTTGGCAGTCTGGAGGAACTTTACTACCAAGTTCTAAATGGTTTTGCCAAATTACTCACAGGTTTCAAACAAGAAGGTACGTCTTTTAAGTGAATTTTCCCATAGTGTCCTATGTTAAGCTAAGTTTGCCTGTGGCAGCTATCTTGGATGTTTGGTTCCAGTCTGGATCCAATTCTGGTAAAGGAGCATTTCGTTTAATTTTGGTTCCAACTGGTTTACTTATTTCAGAGAAGGAGATTTTTTAGTCAACTTTCCCATAGGGTCCTAAAATATGTTCAAATCTGGCGGCCATCTTTGATGTTATCGGGACCATATAAAGGACCATTGCTGCCGAGTTTGGTTGCAATTGGAGACATGTTTTCAGACAAGAATATCTTTAAGTGAATTTCCTGTAAGGTCCTATGTTTAACCAAGTTTGTCTGTAGTGGTCTTGGCCATCAGATACAATTCTGATAAAGGACCACCTAAGGACCATTGCTGCAATTAAGTTTTGTTCCAATTGGCCAAGTGGTTTCGGAGATGAAAATCTTTAAAGGAAAGTTTGGCTATGACAGATGGCAAGTGATGGCAAAAGCAGGGCCATGTGGGCTAAAAAGGACCATCTAAGGACAAATGCTACCAAGTCTGGTTCAAATGGGCCAAGTGGTTTCAGAAGAGAAGATTTTAGATAATTTCCAGAAAAAATAAAAGAAAAAAGTTGTTGAATTTCTAAGGAAAGCACTCATCAAGGTGAATTAAAATAAAAAATCCCCATTAAAATTAAATGAAAAGTTAAAAAAAATTACATATTAAGGAACATTGCTTTTTTGGCCCTTTTAACCCCTTATATCTCAAAAACTGTAAACGATAGAAGAAATCTGTTAACAAATTGCTGGAATCGCTCACAAGATGAGTTAAAAGAAAAAATCCCCATTAAAATTGGATGAAAAATACAAATTTTGGCCCCTTAATCCTTTATCTCTGCAACAAGAAAAGACACACAAAAATACATGATTGTACATGACAAACCATCAAAATCTGATAAGAAATAACTAGAGGCTCTCAAGAGCCTGAATCGCTCACCTGGATTTATCTTTTCACCTTGAGCAGGACTAAAAATTTTAAGTATTGCAATCAATTTGGCTGCATGGTTTTTCTATAGGGTTCTATGTTAAACTAAGATCAGCTAGGGTTGACCGATTTGTCTGAAAATTTCATGGCATTTTCGTCATCTTTGTAAAACTTTTAAAAATCTTCTCTGAAACTACAGAATCAATTTCAGCCAAACTTAGGCTGAAAGATCCTTAGGGTATCTAGTATAAATTTTGTGTTTTATTTTCTTGTCCATTGAGAAACATGGCTGCCTTGGCTAAAAATAGAAAATAGGTGAAAATGCACTTTTTGGCTTATATCTCGAAAATTAAAGCATTTAGGGCAAAACTGACAAGTAGTAAAAATGTTTATGAGGTCAAGATATACCTGTCACGAAATTTTCGGACGAATTGGTCAATCCATTTTGGGGTTATTGCCCCTGAATTGTTAATTTAAAGGCAATTTTGCAGTTTTAGGTTATCAACTTGAATATTATTATAAAGACAAAAAGTAAGATCTACAAATAAGTCAACATGACCAAAATCGTCAATTGACCCTTTATTGGAGCTTTTGGCTTTGAAAGATTATTTACATGTAAACAGAAAATAATGGTCCAACATTGTCACAGATGTTTAGGGCATTACTTGAAATAAATTAAATGGTAGCTGTATTAGTAAAATGGAGCATCTAGGGTCCAGGTCATTGAAAAATTCCATAGCAACTGATAAAAAAGTCCCTAGCAACCATATATATTTAGGTTAAGAACCTTATAATTTACCTGTACAAGTCAAAAGAAAGGTCAAGGGTCAAAGTACATAGCAACCAATGAAAAAGTCCCTAGCAACCATCTATATTTGGGTTCAGGACCCTACAATTTACCTGTTCAAGTCAAAACCAAAGGTCAAGAGTCATGCCATTGAAAAAGTCCCTAGCAACCAATCTATTTGGGTTCATGGTTCTATATTTTAGCAGTACAAGTCAACATTAAGGTGAAAATTGCAACTGTATACATTAAATAACAAAAATAATCATTGACGCAAGATCTACCTGTACACAAAAGATGACAGGTGAGCAATTCAGGCTCCTTGGGAGCCTCTTGTTCTATGTCTGCATCCATCTTCTTTAAACTGTCATCAATCCCCAATTACTAATCTTTTCTGAAACAGTCAGCTGTCAAGGTGTGTACATACTGAACCAATTGGATCAATATTTAAAAAAAGAAAATTTAGTAATAAAATTTGTTAAAAATTCTTTTTTGAGACTATTATGCTAATAAATACAGGGACCAAACTTACTGCATTTTCCTAGGTTGTCCCTTTTTGTCCAGGGTATCAATATAGGAGCAGTTAGGTGGCTTATAGTCAAAAATAGAAAAATCGCTGTAACTAGAATTCTTACATCTTCACTAGCCAAGTATAAGCTTTTCTTGGAATACCCAGTTGCTTGTGAATAATTCTTGCATCTTAAACTTCCTTCAATCCTGAAATTTTTACCCTATTTAAAAAATATAATCTATCTATAAATTTTACCAAATAAAATTGGCCTACGACGAAAATTATTGGTTGTAAGTACCAAGACAGTACAGGGTTTAACATTGGATATTAAAATTCCAAGAATTCATACCTCTCAAAAATATCAATCTGGCTTCAATGGAGAGACCATAGCTTTGCATTTGACCATACACATTTATTTATCCTGTCTGAAACTGAATTTTGATCTGTTCAACACATATAATTTGATGTGATACCAAGACAAAGTTACTGTTCCAAAAATTCTTTTTTTTATCATTGTACTTAAAAATTGGCTGATTATAATGGACTGTTAATTTTCCAAAGGAAACTGATCTATTGTCAACTGCTTAACATGTTCCTGCTAATTAGCTCTGAAATGATGTTTAAGCAGTTTTAACTAAATAATTAAAAAGAAAAAAGTTCTTCACGTTTATTAATTACAGTAAAAACATAACAAAGCATGTATAAACAAGAAGTATATGCAAAAAATCTAGATATAAATGCATAACAATGTCTAGATATGCTTATTCACATAGAATCTGGATTTGTTTGTAGATTAATAAATATTTTATGATCCACAAAAGGACTATTCTTATGAAGCATTGACTTGAAAGATATCTTCACCATTTAACATTTAGCCACACAATCTTAGAAAAATGAGAAGTATTACCTGTAAATATTAGACTATGGTAACTTTTGTGCAATAAACAAAACAGGCACACTAAGAAACTAAATTTGATTTTAATATTTGTCCATCCTAACTCCCAACAATAATTAGAACACGCAATAAATCGACAAATTCATAGAGGGGACATCTACTGTCTCTGCCAACCTCCTGTAAAATGTCCAAACAAAATATTTTTAAATAATAAACAACAAATTCATATTGAGCAAAAAATGTATATAACAAGAGGCTCATCAGAGCCTGTATTGCTCACCTGGAGTCTGGTTTTCATTGGACAATTAATCAACTATTTGACCAAGTTTGTTGCAATTGGTTCAATTGTTCAGGGAAAATTTGTTGAAGATTTATTTTTCATAAGGTTTAATGTTAAAATATGTTCCCTGATGGTGGTAGTCCTGGAAGGAAGTTGACAAAATTGACCAGGAATAAGGGTGAACCTTAAATAAATGTAACAGAACCCGACCTCAAATTACACAAACCAATAACTCCTAAATAGAATTTGGGATTCCCTTCAAAATTTCAGGGTAGGTAGATCTCAACATGGCAAACATTTTTCAATTTACATTTCACTTCTATCTCAAATACTTTTGGAGATAAATGCAAAAATGTTAAAATTTTGAAACTTTGACAAAAAAAGGGCAATAACTACTAAATGGGTTTGGGATTTCCTTTAAAATTTCAGGGTATGTAGATCTCAACATGGCAAACATTTTTCAAATTTACATATCACTTCTATCTCAAATAGTTTTGGGGATAAATGACGAAAAATGTTAAATTTTCAAAATTTGACAAAAAAGGGCAATAACTCCTAAATGGGTTTTAGCATTTCTTTCAAAATTTCAGGTTAGGTAGATCTTGTCATGCTGATCAATTTTTACCCCATGTCAGATTTTTGATATCTGTAACGGTTTTTAAGTTATAAGCCAAAAACAACACATGCACCCCTATATTCTATTTTTAGCTACCACAGCCAAGTTTTATGTCAGATCAAAATAAATTGAGGATCGTTTGTAGAGGACATGTCATAGATCATTCCTATTAAGTTTCAAACCAATCGGCCCAGTGGTTTCAGAGGAGAAGATTTTTGAATGAAAAAATTTTGAAAATTTGACAAAAAAAGGGCAACAACTCCTAAATGGGTTTTGGGATTTCCTTTAAAATTTCAGGGTAGGAGGATCTCAACATGGCAAACATTTTTCAAATTTACATTTCACTTCTATCTCAAATAGTTTTGGACATAAATGACAAAAAATGTTAAAATTTGAAAATTTGACGAAAAAAGGGCAATAACTCCTAAATGGGTTTTGGAATTTCCTTCAAAATTTCAGGGTAGGTAGATCTTGTCATGCTGATCAATTTTACTCCATGTCAGATTTTCGATATCTGTAACGGTTTTTGAGTTATAAGCAAAAAACAGCAATTTACGCCTATGTTCTATTTTTAGCAACAGTGGCCATGTTTTTCATCGGATCAATATAAAATGAGGATCGTTTGTGAAGGACATGTCATATATCATTCCTATGAAGCCTCGATCCAATCTGCCAAGCCGTTTCAGAGGAGAAGATTTTTGAATGAAAAAATTTTGAAAATTTGACAAAAAAAGGGCAACAACTCCTAAATGGGTTTTGGGATTTCCTTTAAAATTTCAGGGTAGGTGGATCTCAACATGGCAAACATTTTTCAAATTTAAATTTCACTTCTATCTCAAATAGTTTTGGAGATAAATGACAAAAAATGTTAAAATTTGAAAATTTGATGAAAAAAGGGCAATAACTCCTAAATGGGTTTTGGAATTTCCTTCAAAATTTCAGGGTAGGTAGATCTTGTCATGCTGATCAATTTTACCCCATGTCAGATTTTCGATATCTGTAACGGTTTTTGAGTTATAAGCAAAAAACAGCAATTTACGCCTATGTTCTATTTTTAGCAACAGTGGCCATGTTTTTCATCGGATCAATATAAAATGAGGATCGTTTGTGAAGGACATGTCATATATCATTCCTATGAAGCCTCGATCCAATCTGCCCAGCCGTTTCAGAGGAGAAGATTTTTGAAAATCAGCCAATCAGAAACAAGAATTGCCTCTGGTGGCCATGTTTCTTGACCAATCAGAACTAAATGAGGAAACTTTGTTGAAGACCTTCCATACACCACTCATGCAAAGTTTGGTTGGAATTGGCCAAATGGTTTCTGAGGAGAAGATGTTTGAATGAAAAGTTTACGACGGACGGACGGACGGACGGACGGACGGACGACGGACGACGGACGAAAAGTGATGGCAAAACCTCACATGGCCTTTGGCCAGGTGAGCTAATAAAACTAATCTGTAGTAGTGAATTTATAACAAATTTTTAGAAAGATTATTGATATCTTTAATTACATCACATAATACCTAGTATTTTTTGGAGGTACCAACAATATTCAGGTTAAAAAACAGAAGCAAAGTAGAACTTTAGCTGCTTGAATCCACAAGGAAACCGGTGTTAGGGCTTATCTCAACTTGCAATGAGAGGAAAGACTTTTTTTGTTGAACAACATTATAAATAAGAAAATCAATAAAACCACTGTTCCATTTACCAGACTTTTTAACATGTAAATGTAGGAATTTTCTGTTATGAATAAATCCACCACAGCACAAAGTACACGTAGTTTAGTATAACTAAAAATTTTTTGAAGGGTCTTAATAGTGAAAATGAGACACCCGTGGAATTTCACTAACCAAAGCTCTACTTTATCAAATACGATTCAATGATTCCCACATCTGACAAACCACATAATCAAAGAAAAACATATAATGTGACATTTTCCCCCAATATATTAAAAATTACATACTCAAATGGTAGAAAATAATATTATTAGCATAGAAATATGAAATGATAAATAAAACAAATCTTATAAAGCAATTCATGACCAACTGATTACTTATTTTCTTATTAACAGTGTTAAAAAAACGTAACTCTATGTAATGGTAAACAGAAAATGAGAGTTTTTTTTATCATTTGATTGAAACGATATACTTTTGATTTGTAATGATATCAAATAACTAGATTATTATAGTTATCGTAGTTATATTAATTTAAAAACCATTGTTTTAAGTATTTTTCATGCACTTTGTGCATATATGGTACAACCCAGGGATGAGATATCAAATTTAAGAACAACTCATAAAAAGAGTTGTCTCCATTTACATTAAAATTCCATTGGTGAAATGGAAGACATGACTGAACAAATCTCTAAGTTCAATTGTTTTAGTTTTGACTTGCTAACAGGATAAAGTGATGGTACATTTCAAATCTATAATGGATGTAAAATTATGAAAAATTCATTCCTCTACCCAGGGTAGAGGTAACATTAATACAAGAAACAATGAATAAAAAATAAAATATGTCACCTTCTAAAATATTAAGTATATACCCTAAGGTTTAGAAAATATCAAGTGAAACATCACTCTTATCTGGATTTTTTAGTAATCTATAATTGCCATCATGAAGGCCTAATGCAAAAAGTCATTCCCTAATGCAAATGAGAAATATGAATGTCCATAGTCAGATGCGAATGGAAATTTTGTTTTAAACTAGAAATACTGTGAGCAAAGCTCACTAATTGATACCCCCGCACCCCCTATCAAAAGGAATGGCAAAGTCAATGTTTTGCTATGGAAAACCCCAAAAGTTGGTCAGATCAAAATCTAAAATAGGAGGTGCACTATGGCATCATGTGATAAAGATTCTCTGAAAGTCTCATGGAATTCCCATTAGTGGTTCAGGAGGAGTTGCGGATGGCATACTGGTACCCCCTATCACAAGGAATGGCAAGGTCCATGTTTTGGTATGGAAAACCCCAAATGTTGGTCAGATCAAAATCTAAAACAGGAGGTGCACTACAGCATCATGTAAAAAAAGATTCTCTGAAAGTTTCATCAAATTCCATTCAGTGGTTTAGGAGGAGTTGCAGATGGCATACTGGAACCCCCTATCACAATGAATGGCAAAGTCCATGTGTTGGTATGGGAAACCCCAAATGTTGGTCAGATCAAAATCTAAAATATTAGGTGCACTACAGCGTCATGTAATAAAGATCCTCTGAAAGTTTCATCAAAAATGGCATCATGGTACCCCTATCACAATGAATATCAAAGTCCTTGTTTTGGTACGGGTAACCCCAAATATTCATCACATCAAAATCTAATATAGGAGGTGCACTATGGCATCATGTAATAAAGATACTCTGAAAGTTTCATCAAATTCCATTCAGTGGTTTAGAAGGAGTTGCGGATAGCATTATGGTACCCCTATCACAAAGAATGTCAAAGTCCATGTTTTGGTATGGGTAACCCCAAATTTTCATCAGATCAAAATCTAAAATAGGAGGTGCACTATGGCATCATGTAATAAAGATCCTCTGAAAGTTTCATCAAATTCCATACAGTGGTTTAGGAGGAGTTGCGGATGGCATCATGGTACCCCCTATCACATTGAAAGTCAAAGTCCATGTTTTTCTATGGGAAACCCCAAAAATTGGTCCGATCAAATTCTAAAATAGAAGGTGCACAATGCCATCATGGGAAGAAGATTCTCTGAAAGTTTCATCAAATTCCATTCAGTAGTTTAGGAGGAGTTGCGGATACAAAGGTCGGACGAACGGACAGACGGACGGACGGACACAACGAATACTATATATCCTGCTTTTTTCAAAAGCGGGGGTATAAAAAGGTAACTGATCCTAAAAAAAATGGTTAATACCATTGCCTTATACATTTTATCTTGATTTATACTTGATTTATCAATGTCTGAAATTTATTATTGTGCACCACTGAAAATGCAAGTTTATATAATTGCTATGTTCAACCCTCATATTTTTCACATCTACTTTTTGAAATCCACAGTACTCTTTGGCAGAAAAGACAAAAAAAGTAAAAATATATAATTCCCAGTAACAATAAATTATAACATTTCTTTAATTCAACTGTTTTCTTCATCTGTTAATCATAAAACAACTTGGCTAAATGGTATCTAATGAAAAATGCTACACCACTACAAAATACCTGTAAAAATATAAAATATTCGATTATATTAAAGAATATGAAAGCTCCCTACAAAATTCCAATACATGTACTAAGCTATTTCAGCCATATTTTCTAAAATAGACACTTTTGAACATTTTAAACTTTGAACTTTCTATAACTGATAAAAAAAAAACAAATGTAAAGAAGATAATATATGTACATATTATGATTATTTATGTACAAAACTCAAACATTCAGAAAGACAGGATTTTAGAACAGTTGTTTAACAATAGTCCTCTTTACAGTTTACAGTTTGTATATAAATTATGAATTAAAATTGACTAATATCTCCCGTCGTCTGAATTGTAAATCTGAAATGATACCATAATTTTAACATATACAAATTATGCTACAATTTAACCAATACTAGAACTGTAATCTATGGAAATTTTACTAGAAAGTAACAAATGCAAATCATACTAAAGAATTTCTTCAGAAAGTTCCACTAGTAGAATGTTTAGTAGTTAATTTTTTCACTGTATTTACCCCTTATATGTCATACCTCCTGTTATCTAAGATAATTTTTATAGTCAGTTAAAAGATAATAGTAACAATTTTTATAACCATATTTTTTAAATGTGCTCATGACAAAACTTTCATTGTATTTGTTTTGTTTTTGTTTTCAACGCATTTGTCTATTTTGCGGCGGCCAGTTTTTATTGGTGGAGGAAGCCGGAGTACCCGGAGAGAAACACCGACCTTCGGTAGTAAAATTGGCAATCCTTGTCAATTAAGATCGGAGTCGAACTCACAACCTCAGTGTTGACAGGCTAGTGATCATTAGTAGTCATGACGAACTACCTAGACCACTCGGCCACCGAGGCCCCCACTTTCATTGTAATAGTCATGTTTACCTGTATTGCTAAAAGTATGATGACTAGTGTCCTCTCATGCATAGGTCCAGTAAATTTTAATATTAAATTAATCAGTGTCATATTATTACATTCTGTGTATTGGCCACTTTCTCCAGTATGTTCCTTAATATCTAACATTCTTAGTAATCTAAATATGTTCACAAATAACTTTCCAATAATATTCAAATGATTGTATTTAAATTTGGTATAGCTCATTTCAATTTTATTAGCTGTACTGTCATATCTGAAATTAAAAGATAAAACCAAATTATTTGTGAAATATAAAATCTTTATGTAATTGATTATATGTGCATTCTGATCACATTTTATTCTCCAATTAGGTGATTTACATGCTAAATAAAGGGATCAAATAAACTTTCAGTTATATAAAATATAAATCAGGAGCCCAATAAAGTTTCCTGGTATTCTTGTCCTCACAATGAACAGAAGTTTATACTGAGTTTCGATTTATGATATCATGTTTTCCATAGATTGCACCAAAAATGCCTTTCTTCAAATCAGCTAGAAATTTACTTTTTTGTGCCATTTCTCTATAACAAATAACGATTTACTGTTGTAGGATAAACACATTATATGTGCACTGTCATAAAAAATAAATTTTATTTGCACTTGCTGTGAAAATAGTTGTCTAGTTGTTTCTAAGACTCATATAAATAAGATTATATTTTCCGACAATCTATATAATTTTTATGTATAATGTTTATTTATCTTGTACTTAAAAATATGATAATGGATATGCACTTCTGAGACAACAGAATATCATGATTATATGATAAAACCCAAGTAGATTTATAGTGGTAACCTTGTGGCTGAGCAGTCTAACTAAATTAATTTGTATTTCTGACAGCAGTAAAAATTTAGGTGTTTAATTTTTTTGTCAAATTTGAATCACATGACACTGGTTAAAGAAGAATGATAAAAGGTAGAGATGATATTGATCGATTTCAACAAGATGGATGATATCTGAGATTTTCTTTATCACCATCAATTCAGTTATTTGCTCATATAGTAACATTTTTCGATTACTGAATCACTTCATTTTGACTCATAATTAATTACTGTATGTATTACTTACTTTGGTAACCTATGCCTTGGACATGGTATAAATTTAAATAGCTGAGGTACTGAGTAAATAAAGTTGATAACTTGTGGTATAAAAAATAACAGCATTGTTTTACTAAAATGTCCTAATATAGCTACTACGGCAAATGTCATCCCAGAAAAATAACAAAATGTATCTCCAACAAACACTCTCGATGGATACCTGAAATTAAAAACAAATGGCAGGGTTTAAGTTAATTAAAATACAAAAATTCACAATCTGGAAGGCATGTAGAAACTTCAATATTCAGAATTTCTGTGCCAAGTATGTGACTGGCCACCAAATTTCCAATAATTTTTTTTGGTACTTTATCACTTCAATAATTACTAATTATTACAAGTATTATATTTAACACAATTACCGGCTATCGGTGTCTCTTGTGATCAAATAATCAAAGACCTAGTGTAATTTAATAATTCTAAAGTGTTACTGGCTTCTTTCCATACTGGCCAAGGTCTAAATTAAAGACAGCAATGGCCAAGGGTCGATAAGTATCAATAACTGGTTTATTACAGATATCACCAGTTAGTTAAACTGTTAATAAATAATTCAGCAGGTCCAAAACATGCCAATTACACTTCACTTCTGACTGTATTGCCCCAGGCAAATGCGGGAAATGACAACTGTGCGAATTTTGCCTCTCGCTTATTAATCCGATGCTGAATATGACATTTTTTTTGGACAAATATATGGGTCATATAAATTTTAACATATAAGGGCCAAATTTTACTTATAATACTGGTAAAAGACATTTAAGGTATATTACACAAATCTTACATCATTACAGTTTGACTTACCAGTTATGAATCAACAATGCTAAACATACAGCAATGAATGGCATCATGAAATATAGACTAAACACATGGGCCTCCGTACAACATCCTACAAATACCAGTATAGGAAAAAATAGATTAAAAGAAGAAACATTCAACAATGCCAATTTCTCTCCACTGTTTGTGCACATCCCAGGAAGAGCACTCAAGGCCAAAAATTTGAAAAGGTTTTTCAGTCTATGGCTACAAATAATCTGATATTGAGTTAATTAATATTAAATCATTTGTTTTACTATTGTGCTCTTTTTTAGCAGAAAGATATGTCCCATGAATAAATAATTCCTATATTCTTATCCTGAGGTTAGATTCTTTTATTTTTTACTGTTTCGGAGTCTTATAATAAAATGAGTATTTTATATGTATCTCTACTAACTGTAAAAAATGTTAAAACACCATTATAATGAACAGACTGAACAAGGGAAAAGACAGACCTGAGACCATAATTAATGTTCATTAACTTATATCCACAAATATAGTTCCTCATATTCTAAAGTGTACTTTTTTCATATGATTTTTTAAATTTTTTATGTTGTCCTTTTTTCAAGTATAGTCTTATTAATAATATGTCATAAGTAGTAAAGTACTAAATTTTAAATAAATAGCTGTGATTTGGTTATCATAAAAAAAATGGACCAATATCAGGACATCATGCACAAACATGTATTGAATGAAAACTAATACATTTGTACCCCTAAAAGACATTTTCGTCTGTCAGAAATGATAGATTTTACCCTATTTTTTTTCATTTCAAATTATAGGTGTACTCTGAATAAAAGAAAAATTACAAAGCTTGTGCTAGTGCAATTTTCAAATTTCATTTTGTGATAATGTAAGAAAAATGTACTATGAAATAATTGTGGTCTCTGTTCATTTTATACCGACATTTAACAAATTATAAGTAAAATCCTAGCAAAGCCCCAAACCAACAATAAAATAATAAAAGCTTACTTTTATACAGTAAAACTTGTGAGTTTTCAGCTGTAAAATACACCTATTATGTAGCATTACTTTTCTGTTGTTTTTTTCATCAATGAATGTAATTATGTACATTAAGTCCAACAGTAACTTTTCCAATTAAATTATTTAAATCTAAGTACTTCTTCACTGCACATAGACAATATTTTACATAGAATTCAATATTGATCAAATTCTTACACTATTATAAGGATAATGTATTATGTAAAAAGTAGAAATATGAACCTTCTTTAATACTGAAATGTAAGATCTTAAATAAAACACAAAAAACTTTCAAAATAAATACTGAGAACCTCCCAATCACACAACTTTATTGCTTTCCTGTGGATGAAAAGGTGAGGCACCATAGAATGCTATTTGCAATTACAAGTATAAGAATAATACTATTACTGTCTGGACACCTCAGTTCATCAGATGGATTTTTTGCATTTTGAGTCTAAACGTTAGAATTATTAGACAATCTTTTGTTGGTGAATTAACCTTATTGAGTCATCCAAGAAAACAAAAAAATTATATAGTTGTTTATGAAGGTTATGATTGTATACCTCACAAATGATTCTAAATGGGAATTTCCAACATAAAAATTAATGCACTTGAAAATTTCAAAAAATTAATAATTTGAATTCATCAACTCAGACCTATCCTAAAATTTGTAAAACTAGTGCACTTTGTGTGTATTTCATGCACCACGGAGTTGTAATACTTAATTCTATAAAATCTCATAGGAAGAGTTGTCTCCCTTTTACACTGACAATTCCATAGGCAGAATCTTTTTGTTTCTCTTGAGAAGACATGATTGAACAAAATAAGGTCATGATTGAACAAAATAAAGTAAGTTCAATTGTTTCAGTTACAACATAGCTCAATGCATCTTCCACCCAAGTGACTGGACAATTCACATTGATTAAGGTATTTAAATGCTGAAAAATCCATTTTACAAACTGAGGCATTCAGACAGTAGTTATACATTGTGTTATTGTCCTCATACAGAGATTTATTGGCTCAATAAAATTCAAGCCCAAAATGTATTTTATTGACCCGATAAATCCCATATTAGGACAATAACACACTTTATAAAGAATATATTGATTTGTTTTTCTGGTAATTCATGGACTGTACTAGATGTTTTTTTTACATGTAAGCGTTCATCAATCAAATTGTTAGATTTTTGTATGTGCTTGTTGTGGAGGGTATAAATTATGTTGATTGACACTGGTTGTCGTTTTGTGCAAAAGGGAGGTAATTTGGATTGACTGGATAAAAAATTGTACTGAAATTTATCTGGTCAATTTTGACCAATCAAAATGCCAAATCAGGATAAAGTAGTGTATTTTATATGTAAAATTATACAAATCTCTGTCATTCATGGATAAAATAAATTCATATTATGATAAATAAGAATTTAGTCAATCTTTGATTACCTGATAATTCCAATACATTGAATGTGACAACGGACAGTGCTATTATAAGTGATTGTCCAGATTCCAGACCATTAACACCAGCTAATATATTGATAGCATTAGTACAAAACACTGCCAGCATACCCATGTAAAGATAATAAAAAAATCCTGAAAAGAGAAATTACAATTTTTAATTTTAAGATGCAATCATCAACATGACCTTCATCTGTTTTAATTATGGGTTTTGAATAAAAAATATGGCAAAAATATAGTCAAAATGAAACAATGATGTCAAATAAATTGTTTTATGATGTCACTCAGAAATGCATTAAACACTGAATAGATTATCACGAGAACACAGCTTTTATTGAAGATAATATGAAGTTGAACTGGAAGTTATTGTTCATACATATATGTGTAATATAAAAGAAAATCAACTTATTATACAAATACATACAGGGATCACCACAGAATGAAAATCAAGGGTGGGGGAGATATGTTGTGTCGTGTTCGTTTGCATCCCTCCTTCGGCATAAATGTGTCCTTAGAAAGAAAAAAAACTTAACATACATCTTTATTATATTACTATATATATATATATATATCAAGGATAAAACATAACAGCACAGTAAGCACAATTGTCATGTTGAGCACTACCAAATGTTTCTAACTCATGTCTTGTTCAGTTGTCCCTGCTGTCTGTGTCTTCATTCAATTCAAGATCTATGCTTCTGTTTGTAATGCTGTTCCACAAAGTAGCTGCTCTTTGGTAGTTAAAAGTCTATTACAGTGGTACATTCGTGGTCTGTTTCTACCCTCCGTACTTTCGCACTGAAGAAAGTGGTAATGTCTTGCTTTGAAGATCTCTTCATGATTACTGAATTGTCTAGTAACTGTCCATTATTTATTCCAAATCATAATTTTGATTAAAATAATTAACAGTTTTTTTATATTTCTGAAATTAATGTTCAGGAATGTCGGCTTGAACGATTCAACGTCAGCTTGGTAAGTTCAGATTTGGTGTACAGTTGTTACAATTAATTTTTCAATCAGCTGATATGGAAATCATTAGGATAACAATGTGTAATCATCACTTAATAACATTGATTGTAGATTGATAACTTTTCTTTCCCTGGATGAAGGAAAAAAAACAGTTCAACTTTTTCGTGGATTTTTCGCATTTTGTTTACTTCGTAGTTTCACCGCGATGTTCAACATACAATATTTTTATCAGAAATATATAAATCTCTTTAAAAATTACTTTTAATTATCTAAAATGACGATATTTATTCATTTTAATTACATTTAAAGCCTGTTTTATTTATTTTTCATCTAAATTGCCAACATTATTTTTCCGTGTATGTTGTACAAGTCGTCTGTTCAACCACGCGTAACAATAAAACTATTTACAATCAGCTGTTGTACACATCCCGGAGGCACTGCCACTGTTCACACTATTAAATGTTAATTAGATTGTCTAATTGCCACTGACATGATAATTGGTATAGAGGTTTCGGTATTTAATTACAATCTATTGATTTTTGAAGCGTTGCGGACAACAAATTAAGCGTGGCGCATGCAAATCAAAGGTGGCGGAGAAAAATCCAAGCGTGGCGCACCGCCACGCTAGAATAGGTCATGGTGATCCCTGACATATTGAAAATAGATTGACTGATTGGTGCTTAATGCCACATCTTTTGTTAACACTCAGAAACTAAAGATTTAGTCTAATGGGACTTTTATTTCAAAGTTTAGGAAGGTCCGTTAAATGTTTTCTAGGTTATGAAATGCAGATTCACGCACATATTTATTCAAGAGGTAATCGGATCCCATGCATGTTATCAAGTAGATAACTAATTACAACATCTTCTATATATGCATCAATTCACTGTACAAAAATGTAGCTCTTGAAAAGATAGTAAATTTGTAAATTAATTACTGAAAATCTTTGACAATATTGCAAGTTTATTGTTGTGATTGAAGTTCATACTGTTAGTTTAAAACCTGCCAAAGTGATTTTTAGTTGCAGTGTTCATCATATTGCTTTCATTCATTTAATTCTTACTAACCCAAATTGACATCATGTCCAAAGTAAAATCTCAGTGGTTTTGGCACAACAATAGTTGTGGATCCTATGTTGACAAAGTAAACCATCAGCAATGGAAGTGAGGCAATCGTTGGGAGCAAAACTTTATGCCTCCATTTTAAGTTCAAAACATCGTCGGCAAATCCAAGGAATATCATACAACAAATGGACAATAAGGCTGCAATATATTCTATGTACTGAAATAAAAAAAAAACATATTTAAACACTGTTGTTATTCAAGTCCAAAGACTGGCTTCATTATTTTTTTCTTAGCATTAAACATCTAAAGATGTTTATTTTTCAAAATTTTCTCTTCAGCAAAACATGCAAAAAGAGGCAATTTTTCTTAATTTTTAAAGAAGGAAATTCATTTTCAACCCTATATTGTTTTCAGCACAACTTTTTCTTCAATTACATATCTGAAAATATTTTGATTGTGACTGTCATTTAATTTATCTAATTTCAAGACAAATTACCTCATGGTGTGGGAAACTCTTGTAATTTTCTGTATAGTATAGATGCTTATAAAATGGAACTGGTATGAACAGAAACATAATGATGAGAAATATAGCTCCACAAATCACACCTAAAGCCTCTGGTCTGAAAAGTTATAAATGCAACATAATAATTATCCAGTTATTACAATCTACAATGATTTAGTATGAAAGAATATTAATATGTTGATTAATTCTTGACATAAAATCCTTAAAAATAAATGTCAAAAGTTTGAGAAAAAGAACATCCCTTTCATTCCTGTTCTTCATCCTTTATTCATACATTGTGATTTTATGCACTTTTTCTTGATTGTATTATTTATCTTCCTGAATAGAGTGTTTATGACAGATTTTCATATTCAGTTAACAAGTATTTTCCATATGATGTAAATACCTTTATGTTCAACAGAAAAACAGTTTGGCTGAGATTGGCATAGTAGCTTCAGAGGAGAAGATATTTAAAATTTTGACCCCCCTTTTTTCTATTTTTATCTTGGCCGCCATTTTGGACATAATTTTGGAAGGGGATCACCCAAGGACCATTCCACCAAAGTTTGGTCCCAATTGGCCCAGCAGTTTCTGAGGAGAAGATTAAAATGTGAATTGTGGACAACAGACCCAAGTGATGAGAATAGCTCACATGACCCCTAGGAGAGGTCAGCTAATTATTGGAATTTTATGTAGGTTCGCTAAATATATTCATATTTTTATTCATTTTGATTATTCTATTAAAGTGTAGTTTTTTAATGCCAATAAGTTAATTAGGACACAGCAAGGTGTCGATTTGGATGTGTTTATTTAAGAATACCTGTGTTCTACCTGTGAAGCAACTTAATGAAGCCAAATCTGGTCTAATTGTTTTTAATAAACATGTTTAGCATGTGACAGACTGTTTGCTTTAACCTCTACAACATTTTAAATATGATACCTTGTTTCTGTGAGGATAAAGAAATACGCATTGATTGAACATTTTAAAACTTTGAATAACTTTAATTACTTTTCCCTTTCCCCATGTAAGTCATTTGAAAATGTATGCAAATGACATGCCACTTTTGATTTACAACTTTGTGGTTTTAGGATTTCATCCACATCGATTGTGGCTCCACCTATAAAAAGATGGCTGACCTCTGTAGATCGCTCATATCAAATTATTTTTTGATCCCTGATCAATACCATATTGATTTGATTTAATAATAAACACCAAAACCTTCTCATCTAGGGGTAATGTTTACCATATGTGCAAAATATTTCCTATAACTTATGCTTTAACAGTTCCCTAAAAATTTCTAATTTTAAAACTTAACCAAATTTGGAACACTTTAGGTACATTTTTTTTTACATCCATTCAATGATCACCCTAATGATCCTAATGATCACCACATGAGACACAATTTCCAATCACAAATAGTTATTTTTGAGTAATAATCAACTAATTAAAACAACAAACAATGCTTCAAATTTTTAAATAGATATTTGAAAAGCGTTCAGTATTTTTGGTTAATGTTCAGAAAGAGGTTAAATTACCCTATACCCTAATTTGGCTATACCATTGGCAGTTTTGACAAAGTTTCCAAGATATATTGCTGGAAATTCGGTCCAGCAAGTATGGATAGAAAAAAAATTAGCTCACATTTACAAACATTTGAATGACCTGGATGTTTTGATTGCGATTTTAATTTTCAAACCAATGTCAGACTTTTGGACCTGGAATGTTAAAAATCCCGGAACAATCCCGACCTCGTTGGTATTGTCAGACAGACCCACGAACTTCATGAAGACTGTACCATTATACCTTGATTACAGTTCGCCAATAGGGGGAATTTTGAAAGCATCATCACTCGCATGATCTATGAAAGTATCAAATAAGAAGCTACAATAAAGTGTGGTGTAATGTTCAATCGCATCCAAGGTGAATATAAATCATACCCCCTGGTTTTTCCTAGAACTGCTAAAAATTTAATTTCAAGTTATCATCCAAAATATAAAATTATTTATATATGCAATGAATGTAAATGTGACGTTTTCCTTATAAAGATCATGTAGATTTTTTTAACTGGCATTAAAAATTTGAACTTTCATAATAGAAGTAAATGATAAAACCCGGGGAATCTGCATTGCTTTTGTGAGCAAAAATTTGTTCCACTGGAATAAATTTTCCGTGATATTAGTTCCAGAAGGATTTTTTTCATGGAATAATTTATACGCAAATTATTCCATAATGATAAACTTGTTCTTTGATTTACCTGGTGAAATGCTCCATTTATTATGAAATTGGTTCATTACCTGGTGAAATATTTTACATTCTTTTGAAATAATTAAGTTACATATTGTAACATTTGTTCCTTTACCTGGTGAAATAAGTTCCATATTGTTTAGTTTAATGCAATTAAATTTCATGGATATGTTTAAACGTACCTTTAACTGACTATTGTGTTTACATCATCTTGGGTGAGCTTGATTACAAATTTATTTGATCCATATAAATACATACATGTATTGGAAAAAAAATATGACTCCAATTTTATCAATTATTCAATTTATTACTACATTGTAAAATAGAATGGACTTATGGTTGAAGTGTACTATACTATCACATTTATATAACAAACCAGTATATAAATTATTCATCATGTTCATATAAATAATAAATGAAGTGGTGTGATTATAAATTAAGCAGCTACATGTATTGGACGACACAAGTTAATGGTAACTATAAATCAATACACAATAACTAAAAATATGAACCACGAATGAATAAATGTTGGCTTATGTTGTCCCTATTTGTCTTGTCGAAGGCACTATAACTGCAAAAAATTTTTATTGTTATTATTATGAAATATGTTCCGAAATAAATTTCTTAAGTATTGTCATGAAATATGTACAGAATAAATTTCAAGCAATGGAACATTTGCCATGTGAAAAATGTTCCTTTGGAACAAATTTCACAAGACAAAAGTTCCACTTTTTTTTTTTACCGTTACAGATTTTTTGTTACACTTTGACTTTCAGTGTGAAATTCACCTCAATGTTTTTTATCCCCTGTAGTGACCACTCAAGACAAATATAAATCGTTTAACAAAATCAAATAAATCTCCTTCTAAGACTCTTATAAAGAGTTTTGATAACCAGATACATGAAATAACTGCGTACACTTTTTTCTTCCTAGATTTACTTTGGTCTATCCCGAACAGATTTACTTGTACAAACATCTCTCCAAAGCGCGGAATAATTTTGTAACATAACGCAAATCCAAGAAATGACAATAAAGCATTGACCAACAAGTTGAAATGCAAATCATTCTTCTCCATTCTGTCTAAATACAAATAAATATGATGAAATTTTGCCGGTGTTTTCACGTGTCCACCATGATAGATGTCTAATTTCTGGATCGGATCAGGTTATTTTCCGGAAACCAATGGATTCCTGATATGATACATATTTATAACCCTATTTAAAGCCTCCTATATATCACTTTATTTTTATTTTACATTTATCTCTGAGAAAAAAATATAGAATGGTCAAAATCATTAAAACAAAAACGTGTCAGGTTGACACTAATGTCTTTCCTTCAGTCATATCAAACTATGAAAAGGCATAAATTTTAGAAAGTCCATATCATGATGTATATGTGTACCAATTTTCATCACTCCTATCTTCATACAAAATAAGCTTTACAGCAAACTTAAACCTAAGCCAGTAGCATTAGATTTACTATAATGTTCAATGAACCATACTTGCCAGTTAACATATAAATAAGAGAAACCCTGAGAAAATCGGTGAGGGGTCTTGGCACCGCTGTAAGGTCCCCATTGTGTAGAGCAAAGCCCTTGAAGGAGACCAGGGTGGCAATGCTGAAAATGCCTTTAAGATATTTGATGGTGTTTCTACAGTAAGTGAAAAAAAAAGATCGATTTGTTAGATGATTTTTCTAAACTTTTTACATTTGATGCAAAAAGTTAGGTGCAGACTTTTTTCCTTCAAAAATTTGAAAATTTTTGAGGGAAATATTACTATGAACCCGGTAACCCAGCAAGGGGGTCTAATTCCTGGAGGCTCAGGGTCAAATCTGGAGCATGGGCGTGAAACCTAGGTAAAAACCATAAAATAGCATGAATTTTAGAAAGTTCATACATGTATATCATGATGTACATGCGTACCAAGTTTCATGATGAGGCAACCCAATTTTCATAGAAAAAAGCTTCAATGCAAAACTTAACCTGAGGATTCACCGTCACATTGCCCATGTTCGTTGAACTGTGATATTTAGGTCTGTAATATATTTCAGAAAGTTTATATCATGACTTAAATGTGTAGCAATTTTGATGAAGATTTGACCCCATCTTCATAGAAAAAAAAGCTTCAATGCAATAACCTCACAAAAATCTCTGTCCCCCCCCCCCCCCCCCCCCCCCAACTATTGTTGGTGAGACATAAAAATCATATAAACCCTATGTGGATGGTAGGTTTGAACCAATTGTGTTTAGTGTTAATTATATTCACAGATACTCGCCCATCACTGAAATTATATTTTTATATAGTAGACATATTGCTAGACCAGTAGGTGTTATAGTGTCTCAACAAGGTGAGTTTGAGATCAACCATAGCCAAAGGTGAACATACTTTTGACAGTATTAAAATCTGGTTTCAACAGTATTGGGTTTATATACATGTATAAAAGTGTTGGAAGTGCCACCAGATAATTCTAAGGCACCACATGACTTAATGAATGCAAAGATTTGTCCAAAATGGCCTACTGGCTTTAGATGAGAAGATTAAAATGATGAGAAGATTAAAATGATTTAACCTTACAGATGGCAACAACTTACCTTAATCCTTGGCCCAAGTGAGTTAATAATAAAGCTAACAGGTTTCACACTTGACCACTAGATGTCAACTTTTGGTCTGTTTGGTTCAGAGATAGGATATTTTCTTGACATGCATTTACTCTATAACATAGTCCTATAACTTTCATGGATGGATGGATGAATTGTTTAACATCCAGTGGGAGCCAGGTGCATATCAGGACGTGTAACTTTTATGTCTTTTTTATTTACTTGTTTTGTCGTTTATGCAAATTGCCAAACTAATTCATTCAGTAGCTATTCTTAACTTATTTTCACTGTGTGTCTCTTTTTGTTAATTTGTATCAAGCACTTTTATAGATGAAATGGTGAGGGTTGAGTTTTTGCTAAACTAGTTTAAAATTGCCACATTTTTGTGTGCCTGTCAGAAGTCAGTAGCCTTTATCAGTGGTTGTATGCTGCTACATGTATATATTGTCTATCATTTTGGGTTACAGTTTTTATTTAGATATTTTGTGGTTTGGTTGAACTTCTTCAAAAACTTTTAATTTTTAGGGCCCCATGGTGAAGGCTATATATCAACATATTTTGTTTTTGATTCCAGTTATGGATCAATTTTTATTTCCATACAGAAGTTATATATACATGTAAAAGGAGAAATATGGGGTCTGTTTCAATGGGATTTCCAGATGAATGGATAAGTGTCCAGTGGAATATAATATATAATTGATGATCCAGTGCTTAACCCTTTGCATGGCTGTCCTTTCCAACTGCACATACATGTATGTCATTAATGTAATATTTATGCACACTGATTAATTTCTCACACAATGTACAAAATGTATATGCATTCTGGTACATTAGAAATGATAAATACACATATTTAACATTACATTTATTAAAATCAGTTTCTTTCAATAAAACCAATTAATATTACAAAAATGTGATACACAAATCAACAATGTAAAATATCACAGAAAGTTACATGTATTAATAAGATCCAGGTATTTATATGTATATAACACTGTGTTATTATGCATGTATAATTTTAAGCAAATTAAAAAAAAGCCAAAAACAACTAAGAGCTCACAGAAGAAAGTAATTGTTTCACTTTCTACTTATAAATGTTTGAATGAAATGAATCACACAAAGATTTGAAAAAAATCTAAGAATAAAACCTAATACCATTTAAAAATTCAATTTCTGGTTTTTGATTTAAGTTATTATTTCCAGGAGAAATCACATTTCTTCAAAAACAAAACATTGATCTTGTATTATTACAATATCATAAATTATTATATAATTAATTTTGTAGAATATTGGGTGGATGTCAATGTAAAATTTGGTACCAGTAATAATGTAAAATTCGGTATCAGAAATATTTTTCACAGTACAGAAATTTTTAAATGAAAAATAGGGTTGATTTTTCAAACTGGGATTTCGCAATGCAGCTTCAATGCAAAAATAGGAAATACCTCCCTCTACATAAGAATTAATAGCACATCCTTTTATTTTCTTACTTTTAGTCCATTGTAATCAATAGAAAATCCATGTTATTTTTGCAGTAAATGTGATCCAGTAATTAACAAGAAGCTGCCTGAGTAACAACAGTCTGATTTTCCTACATCACTGTTTTGAGCCACCCACCTGCATGTCTTACTTTGCCAATCTCATAGCTGCAGGATTTTTTCCATTGGAAAATCTGGTTAAAACCCAATTAAGAATCTGATGAGAACAGCAGGAGACCTGCCATCCACTAAATCAATTTTTCACAGATATTTTATAATAGTTACAGTAATTATCCATATGATTATACATAATGCCTAATGTTGTCCTCCATCAAACCATCAGTCCCTCAACCAAGTGAAAAGGTTATCATTAAAAATTTAAATGATCTTATTGCCACCTTTTGAAACCATGAAATTTCTTATCTTTTAAAATTTCATTTACCATGTTTATATGTACTTACAAACTGAAAAATAATACATCTAATAAAATAATTATCACAGTCTATAAATTTTATCAGCTAAATATTGACTAAATTATAAAACCTTTGCATCTGGACATCAAGGGGCACAACTCAGCATTCATTTACCCTTGTATACCAAATACATGTATCATTTTAAAAAATCTGAGGAGAAAAAATGCACTTGTTGGTCTTTGAAAATCAAATACAGAATATGGTGACTCATATTTAAAAAAAAAAGGTTAATACTAAATTAATATATGTCTGCAAACATTGTTTAAAACTTGTTTAATTTTTGGCTTGTAAGATATTATTGAACTCTAACAGATATTACTGAATTCTATCAGAATAGTTTCAGAATTAATTTTTACTAAGACATATTTTGTAAATCTTTATGAATACTACAAATTGTTCTGCAAGAAACTAAGGACCATCGTCTTGTAGTGTTCACTAGCTTCATGATTTCTAATGCCATGTCTCTCGTTTGGATAAATCTGTAAATAGAAAGTCAGTATTAGGCCAAAAAAAAAATATTATTAGCTTCTCAGGCCCCGCCGCGTGTCCCTTAAACCCGCCGCATTCGTCGTTTTTTATCATACAAAAAATAAAATTAAAAATTGGCAGTTCCGCGTCCCGCCCGGAAATTTTTTGCGTCTGTTTCCGTTACCGGTAATTTTTAGGATCGCGATCTTAATCAGCGAAACGTTTTCATAAACACGCTTTATCACGTGGTGTGGTGATTTAAATATACATTGTTTGTTAAACTTCGTTCAGCATGGCATCATCTTTAGTGTCATGCCAAGTCCTCTCTGGAAGAAAAACCGTCGTACTATGGAGATACATTGTGATTACATGACGGAGTGCACATTGGGGGAGTTGCTAGAATCGATTAAAACAAACGATGAAGCAGCCTTTGGAAAATTTAAGGGCTACACCGCCGACGCTTTCATTGGGAGGTCGAAGATTGAATTTGATAAAATTAATATGAATTGTAAAGTCAGGGAAGCTATTGCTACGTTTGGTAGATATATTAAATATGAACTTAAGAAAACACAAGATGACATTATCAAAAAGAAGACAACCCATATGTATACAAAAAGTTGGTTTTAATTTCCCATTAAAACAGGATTCTTCAATTTCTTTTTTTTATACCAATATATTAGAAATAACAGATGCTATATTTTAATTCAGACACAATGAAAATTTCCATGCAAAAAAAAAAAAAAAGAGCCGCCCTGCCTCATTAAAAAATTTCAAAAATGGCCTGAGAAGCAACAAATTTTTTTAAGTAAAAATAAGGAAAAATAAAAAAAAGACTCCTCCCTGCCTCATCAAAAAATTTGAAAAGTGGCCTGAGAATCTAATGATTTTTTTTACATGGCCTTAAGACTGTTATTTATTTTATATAATATTATTATTGGTTGCTATCATTTTGTAAAGGAATTTAATGTATCAAATAAACTTTATAATAATTGCAAATCAGTATTCCCCATAACAATTTTAAATGGCCCATCCTAAAATACATTCAACTTTAATATCAATTTGAAAATTGCATACCAAGTGAAGTCTTTCATTAGTATACAAAATTCCTAAATCAAACTGTACTTTTATAAATCTGTCAGTACAACAGAACCTACTGTCTGTAACCTCAGTTTGCATAATGGATTTTTTTTTAACACTTTGAAAGTTGAAATGCAAGATTAAAAAGACATTTTTTTTATAATATTGTTATTTCATTCATAGAAACAAAAATTTTACAACTGTTTGTAAAGGCTATATTTTTAAGCTTCAAATGCACTTCTGAATGGAAATAGGGAACTTCCAATGCAGAGATGATTTCAAATTATTTTTTTTGTTATTTGTCTGCTTCTTAATAGTTGTCATACTGGTACAAGGTTAGGACCCCAAACATATATACTTTTGACAGGGCACTACTTAAGCACCATTTAACTTAAGTTACAACTTACCTGTAATTGGTAAGGCTTGCAGGATTTGATTAATGCATTTATTAATGTACTTGTGTGATGAAAATGAACATTCTCATCAATCAGACCATGTATAATCAGTAATCTGTTTAATCTGTAACATACAAATAATACATTATTTTATCTTTTGTGAAATGTTTTAATATCTCAATTAAATAATGCCACATGCCAGTAATGCAGGTTGCAATGTAAGCAGTAAAATAAGTACCAGCCATCCTCAAGGAAAACAAGTATATTCCATCATTTATTCCTGATAATCAAATTTCAAGACAAAATTTTGGATGTGGATGGGGGTAGAGGGGTGACAATATTTCCACTAAATTTACTAGATATACAGACACTAACCCACCTACAGTACATAAATGCAGGACAAAGGTGATGGAAAATACAGAAATGATGCAACCACAAATGAAAGTTTATCCTCTCACCCAATTAACTTATATCAGAGCTGAATTGATCTGGACCAAAATAATGTGTGAAATGTTAGTCACTTTATTAATGCATGGACCTAGTTACTATCCCCAATGTTTGTACTGACAAAATATCATTCCTCTATAACTTGTACTTGGCAGCATTGCTTAGATTACAAAAGTTAACTAAAGTCATTTATCAAGAAATGATAAATATATATTTAACATACTGGATACAACCAATATAGGTACAGATTATTGGGTTTTCTGCACATTGATATCGTAAAATATCAGCCGCGAGCCACAATATGAAGATTTTTGGCGAGTGACTGCATCGAACGAGCCTAAAAGATTCATATTGTGTCAGGGGGCTGATATTTTACAATATCTTAACGCAGAAAACCCGATAATCTGTTTATCGTACAAATTCTGTACATTTTAGTCGCCTCTGTAACACATTTTTTATGCTTTGTTGTCTTCCTGGATGTAAACTTGATAAGGTCTGCTCTAACATTGTGACGTCGCTAATAAGTCCTGCTCTCATATTGTGACGTCGCTGATAATGTCTCCTCATACATCACAAATCCTTAACACGGAGATTACAGAGTGGCTGAGCAGGGTTATATAGACGCAGTACGATAATTGACTTACTCATCAGGAAATTTATCAACATAGGTAAGTATTGAACTGTCTCTGTAACTGTCTTCGTTATTTTCAGGAACATTCATATATCTCTCTGTATATCCTGTATCATATAGATTCCAACTGACAACAGGTGCCCCAGCTACAGCCACCTATATATTGTAAATGTAAATAAAACTATTACAAAGATTCAGACTGACAACAGTTAGAGCCAGTTATACAAGATAAATATAGTATCATACAAATTCCAATTAACAGGTGCCCCAGCTACAGCCACCTATATTATGTAAATAAAAATATATCATAGAGATTCCAACTGACAACAAGTGACCCAGCTACAGCCACCTATATATTGTAAATAACATAATATTATATAAAATTCCAATTAACAGGTGACCCTGCTACAGCCACTTATATAATGTAAATAAAACTATCACAGAGATTCCAAATGACAACAGGTGATCATGCAACAACCACCTATATTATGTAAATAAAACTGTATCATAGAGATGCCAAATAACAACACTGCCATTATTACAACCACACATATAATCAAAATATAGCCACCTACATGTATATAATGTAAATAAGACTTTATTAAAAAATTGCTTCAATCCCCAGATTATGTCCTGAACTAAGAGATATGAATTATTAAACTGAAATGCAAAACTCAATGCATGTACCTGCTGTTACCTGAACTGTGAAATGTTTTCATGTTTGTTCAGACAACGATATCAAAACATAAGAATTATGATATATAAATAATGATTATAGCTTTATGAGAAATATGCCTAAATGCAAAAGTCACTCAAGCTGAAAATAGGGTTGACCCCAATGTTGTTGTATTGCACTTCATTAGAAGACTGTAGTGGTAAATTATTACGGGTATGGAAAAATAATTTGGTTCAAGAAATCATCATAGGTTTATCTTTATAAGAAATTGGTCGGAATAAAAAGTGCAAGCAATTACAATTTGATTAAAAAAATTATCCAATATTCAATATAATATTCAGTATTTCGTCAGTAACGTTAATGTATGAAATCTGTAGGTGTTTGGAATCAAATTATAACAATAAGCTGAGTGACAATAAACAGGATATTCCTACAGTACTGTTGAAGTTTTACTCCTGCAAGCCTTGCTTGCCCAACTGTACTATGCAATTATTTTGACAATATTTTGTATTATTTTGTAATGTTTTTTAAATTGTAAATGAGGGCCTCAGGGAAGATTAGTTAGCACTAACTGTGCTACCCTCTATAATTATTATTATTATTACTACTAGACTGAGCCAAACTAATAACTGAAATTATTTTCATTGGAAAATCCAGTTAAAAACCTGATATCTGATAAAATTGTCAATCTTTTTAATAAACAAACCTTGAACACATGTGGATATTTGGCTAGTCCAAGTAATGATAAATAACCACCTGTAAAGAGAAGTTTTAATAAATTCTAACTTAAAAATTTCTCTTTTTCAACAAAAATCTCCAAGTTCTAATATACAATATTATACAAACTACAACAATACTAACGTTCATGGTTTTCCACCTTTCTAGTACATTGTAATAATACAATATGCATTTTGCAGTTTTACTGAATTCCTGAAAGCCACACTCATGCATAGCTGTCCTTAGATGGAACTGGTTTCACCCTTGTGGTTATTTTGGCATTTGAATCACTGTAAAACATTTTGTTATTTGTTTTCTGCTTTCAAAATTTTAGGCCTTAAGCACAACTGATGCATCTTAAACCGATGAAATGTGCACATCTTGTGCATCAACATTCTTATCATAGAATATTAGTATCCAACAATATACAATAAATCCACAGTAATTACGTTACATTTTTAAATTACAAGAAAGTTATACCATATGACCATCCATGTATAGCAACTCTGTCTAGATCTATAAAATCTACAATGGAAGCCAGATATCGCAATCCTTCTATCTGATCATCCAGTTCTACGGTACCCTGCAATATAGTCATTTATAAGTAATTTGTGTACATTTCCTTTGATCTTACAAGCTGATAATTTTAGTATTGTGGACTGGCATAGAGAATAAAATTATCGGGTCAGTTTCAAGGATGAAACCACGTTACTTTACATCAACATCTTTTTTCTGTGTTCATAGGCGTCATTTTAAAGAATGAAACAATTATAACTTCATTCATAAAACTGCAAAACTTACAAAGATGTTACTTTCTATTTCTCTTAAACTTCAGTACTAACAAATTTGGTTAAAATTACTGATAAAAAGAATAATGGGAATTTGTTATCTGTTAGTGACTTTATCTGGTTTGTCATCTGACTCGCCCTACGAGCTCATCTTATATCAAACCTGATGACATCAGTATCGGAAAACAAATTGCCGTTATTCTATATATAATTATAATCCTAATGAGAGTAATAAACACATAAAAACTCTTTGGGAGAATCAACAAAGAGCTCTAAAGAACTAATGAAGGTGACCATTAGGCCATTTCGAGAGTAAGAATTTCATTTAAGACTTTTGTCTTTTCCCAACAAAAATACATAAGTTAAAAATTTTCTATTTCAGATTTTCGGTATAAATCTGTAAACCGTAACTTATCACTATTACGTATAATTTAGAAAAAGGTTTTACAGTCTTAAATTTCCAAGGTATCTGTTAAAGCTTATATAACATTTTATTGACCAACAATAGATTATAACCCTAATTATTATAATATTGTATAATTCAAATGCTGTCATTTGTCAAAATAGATCACATGGTCAACCCGTAAAAAGCTTGTAAAATAGGTGTTTCCATAAATAAAATTAAAAATGTTGAAAGACTAAGAGTTTCTAAAAATAATATTTAGTTGAAAGACCCTCTTATTCCAAAAATAGAATTTAGAAGAACAAATTTATAAAGCGATATTTTGATTGGGTGTTGGATTAGTCTAAGGGCCAATCAGAATCGATCTTTCATTCTTACTTTGGAAGTTCATTAAATATGTGATATCTACATGTTGTTTTGTTAATATTAAATTGTTAAAGTTTATCATTTTCAATTCAATATCAACATAATGAAAAGGATATAGGGAAAATATCAGAGATTCAAAACCGTAAAGCACAGGTTACTTCGTTAGTTATTGAAATGGAACATGATTGATATTTTGTGAATTTGAATATTATAATAAAACAATTATAGCCTTTAAAATGTCGGTCGATACATGTTTTATCGACCTCGGACTTCGTCCTCAGTCGATATAATTTCATCAGGTCGATAAAACATGTATCGACCTCCTCTAAAGGCTATAATTGTATAATATGATAAAACCTGTCAATACAATACAAAATGTCAAAGTACGCAAATACGACACATACCCGTCCAATATGCTGTATTGGATTAGTCAATATGACCTGGTTAGTCAATGAAGGTATAATTGTGCAAGTTTTTCCATATTGGCTTAGTTATTTGTCCTTGGCTATCTATATTGGACTTTGGCTTCACCTTTTGCCTCAGTCCAAATTGCTTGCCTTGGACCAATAACTAAGCCAATATGGAAAACCTTATGCAATAATATGATATTATTAATTAACAATTTCCGTATTGGCTTAGTTATTCAATTGGTCCGAGGCTTGCTGTATTGGCCTGAGGCGAAGTCCTCGGCCAATACAGCAGTCCGAGGACCAATAACTCAGCCAATACGCAAATTGTCAATTAATAATATCTTTATAAATTAACTTTTCATAAACATTACATAGAATTATCTTTTAAATATAGCCTGTGAAATTGAACCACAATTCTCTAAGAGCTCAAGGGAATCTTATGCACGAACGTGAAGTTACGAAAGTATACTTTTTGTAAAGAATGAAAAAAAATCATCTATTTTCTAGTTAAACTTTTTGAGACAAGTAAAATGAATGGTCACAAGTGGGGTAAAAAATGAATAGTTAAAAAAATTTAAGTAGCTTTTTGCACAATCGTCCAACAGTGCAACGTCCCTATAGATTTCCATGTGTGAAAATCCCCGGATGTCGGCCAATACAGACTGGAAGTTTTTCTATATTGGCCTTGTTCGATTATCTGTATTCTATAGACATATTAACTGTTATTTAAGCAAATAACACAGTAGTTAATTAATAATACTATAATATTATGTTTTGCTTACCAGTTTGTCTTTCAGGTAACTTTCATATTTCAAACCTCGATGACATGACCCTCGGCCATCTATCACAACCACTGTATATCCATGGGTTGCTAAGGTATGATGTCGTAAAAATCTAATATGAGAAGAAAAAAGACTGGTGAATTTTCGTATTATATTCATTAAAGAAAAGACATCCTCTGAACCAGACAATAAAGAAACTGTAGATGGTTGTGGAAGGAAATATATACCATGATACTAAATGTGAATATATAACGATTCCGAATTTATCTGTATCTTATTAATCCTTTGGTCATTTTGACTTTTCAGTTTGCTCTGGAATGTTTTGGATTATTGTTTCAGCTTTCTCCATAACCACTGAGTCGTAAATCTATGAATAGTACATATCTTGTTCATCCAAAATTGGTATCAGAGAATATTAAGGCAGCAAAATTATATACATTTGTAACAGAAATAATAGTTGATCACAAGTAAAAGTTTAATACTATTTGAGAATGCTTTCTAGCATTTGATCTCAGAAATATTATCTCATTGTAACAAAACCAATTTCTTATATGAAATTTCAAAATAAGCTAATCTTTATTGATAAATCTGAAAAATCCAATATTTACCCTATAATCGTAGTCAAATTAAGCACAAGTTTTGGTCACTCAACATCAAACATTTTAATATACCTGACACCTTTGAAAGCATTAGTAACTTGCTGGACCTGTGGTCCTCCATATACCATAAGTACTGTCGGCCTTTTCTCTCCTGGTTCACATCCAAAAGGTTCATAATACAAACCATGTAACTTGTACCCACACGTACTGTCAAAGCTAAACAATTTTGGAGCTTGGTATTCTGGACAGGCTGAAATTAACATTAAACAATGTGAACAAAAATTCAGACAGAAATTAGTTCTCAGTTGAAGAAAGGCTTATCTGAGGGATTAAAAATAATTATCCGTAGAGCTGGAGATTTATCTTTTTATTAATCATTACTGATTCAGTTTACCGTGAATGTATAAACTAATTAATGTTATTTATTCGTAGCAACACATGTAGCAAATAAACTGAGTCAATGATGAAGATTTATCTGAATCTGGTATGTCCTGGACAAAATTGGAATTCCAAATAGATTAGGGCCAAGGTATCAAGAAGGTATGTCATCCAATGTATATTAATTATACAGCCATTCAGTTAATGTTTTTATACTTTATAGTTGAAACCTTGGCCAAAAAATCAAGAAAAATTTGATCTGTTAGATCCCTATTTTCATGACATTCAAGGCAAGCTTTCTCAACATTGCAGCATCAAGGTGGTCCAGATAAATAAAAAGCTCATTGTTGGATAGATCAAACTAACCTGACAAGTAAGGCATCTGCTCAAATAATGTTCACATTGCCTGAAATAGGTGACTAAAAATTTGTATGAATTATTTATTCTTTTTTATACTTTTTTTTTGTCTAAAATACTTCTGTTTTTCTTCAGAAATATCAATGAAATAAAGTTGTATTACCTGTCGATGACATGAGTATACCAAGTGTTTCTGTACAAACATTCCCACCTCTATCATGACATAGTCTGAATACTTTACTCATGGAAGTCTGTTGTATTGAACTGTACACTGTCACAAAGTATTTACAATCCTAAAAATACATATATAAATGTTTTGAATCTGCTGGACCTGGAAATGTCAGCCTTTTTACAATGGCTTAACAATATATCTGGCTTATAACAAGTATATCTACTTATATATAGATAATAAGCTACAAGAACTTTTTAAGTTACTGGTAGTAAAAATTTCACTTATATGTGTGCAATATCCTAAGTCAAGAATAAATGGATATTAAATATCATGCTGTTTAAATTACCAAAACAACTGAACACTATTTACCCATTAATTCATTTATTCCCATTGAATTACAATATTTCAATGCAAAACAAAATAAAAACATACATCATTTGGAACATTTTCCCACAGTTTCAATTATGTAACCTTAGAAATAAACTTTTGAGTTACAACACAAAACAACTTAAATATACAATGAATAAATACTTCATTACAAACTATTCCAATTATAAAAACACTGAAAACTTACAGAACTAATTGTGATATTATGAGAAAATCCCTCCTCTGTCAGTCGTACTACATCTTTAGGATTGTCATATGACACACTATATCTAAAAACATAAAAATATTGGTTTGTAAGGGTTCAGATATTGATTATATGCTAACGTAATATGAAAGTCTCTTGCTTAAACCTGGAAAATACTTCTGTAATATTCTACCATTAATTTTCATTAAAGATTTATTAAAATCAAGCACTGGTAAACTAGCACCAAACTTCATCACTATCCACTTACTATACTTAGAAAAACTAATAACTGGATTTGTTTCTGTTTGAAAATCCAGTTAAAAAGGGAAAAATATAAGAAGCTTTAGTACCATACAGCAGCTTATCTAGGCTGGAATAAATTTTACAAAGTTTACCAAAAAGTTTTTCATCTTAAATGTGGGGAAAATATGAATGACCGCTGACATACCTTGCAAAAATTACCAAATATGCAGTATTCTACATTTAAACTCAAAGATAAGAATATTTTGCTAGTTTAAGTATTGTACATGTATATAATACTGCTATTTCATGGGTGAATGTAAAGAAATTGTCCCCAAAATATAAAAATTAGGAGAACATCTATGTTTTGTCCAGAAATAAATATCTGCAAAAATTATTTATACACATAAATCAGGTATATTCTGGAAAACTGTCATCCATGACAATTAATAACACATGTACAAGATATATAAATCAAAAGAAACTCTTAATACTCACAAATGAGTTTCCAGAACAGAATCTTTCAAACCGATGAAGTATACAACTTTGTTCTCTTTATCAACCCAGATCTGTAAAAGTTGTAATTCATCAAATGATTAACATCAATGAAATTTGTTCTGCTTGAAAAAGATTTAAAATCCATATGGCGAAGAAATTCAAAATGATTATAAACAAAAATATCAGTAACAAACTTTAAACTATAGGTGTCCACAGAGCCAGAGTAACACCCCCCCCCCCCCCAAAAAAAAAAAAAATGGATCTTTGCAAGAGCTCCAAAATTGAAGCATTTTTTATGTCTACAAACAATTAAGGTCTAGAACATCCTACCCAAATTGCACATCTGCACACACGAATCTATTACTTTGCCAAGTTTCATATGTATATAAAAACTTTGTCATTGTTAACTGTTTATTGAACTGCAATTCACATACCTGTTTACCATTAACTTCCCAATCTCCACTAGTTAAAGGTAATTCTTCTATCACATCGGCTTCTAAAACATCTATCAATAAAATTTTGGTTTCATGTTAATAACTTTTTGATTTTCCAAAATACTGTAGTTTCTAGCCACAGTTAACATGTTTTATAATTGGTTCTGAAGTTTCAGAAAAATGTTATTGCAAGTTTGTACATATAAAAGAAGACGGATTGATCCAAGGCAACCAAGCGTTATTTATGCAACATCCATGAAAACAAACATTGCCTATGGTCAGCAGGGTTTTACCTTTTTTGTCCTAAATAATATTTAAATATCCTACAGATATTTACATCTGCATCTCAAATTATTATCAGGAAAACCCCTCGTTTCAGATCAAAACAGATGCATAGACTAAGAGATGACTACATACATGTACATGTGCTCCTGAAATATTTTTTGGGGAAGCAAGATTAAAGCTATCATCCATGTAAAGATTACATACATTGTTTACCTTCTTCAATGGGATCTAATAAACTTTTATCTTTATCACAGCACTGTAGCTTTGACGTAACTTTGTACAGATGTCTATAACCAGATTTCTCACTCGACCATACATAAATAACTTCTGAACTACTTGGCGATGGTAAGAAATACAAATTATCATGCACCTGTAATTATTCATGCAATACATAATCTCTTACATTTGTTAAATATAAGAAAGTAAAAAAATATCATATTGTTTACTCTTGAAATTTTATATACGGGTAAAGTAATCCTAAGGTGGGAATATAAAAATTATACCATGATAATATGCTCAATGAAAGTGTTCAGTCTTTCTTCATAACACATTGTCTTATAGAATCCTGACCATAACACATAATCACAGTAAATCATACTTCTTTTTGACAGAAAATAACTGACCAGAAATAATCAGTTGTTCAATTAAGGTCTGGATACCTTAAAAGCTTACTAAACAATTTAAAGCTACATTACATATACAGTAGAACTTAATGTCAAACTGGTGGTTCCAGCAGAAATCATTGTATATAATGACATACATAAAGAAACACAATCTTACATTGACCCAAATATCGGAAAAATCTTCATAAATAACTTGAAGAGGTGGATAATTCACGCTATAATCATACTCTGGCATCTCAACATCTGTATCCATGGCAACAGGAATAAAACATTCCACAGGAATGAGAATTAATGAAAGACGCATCTGGGAACGATTCATTAGCTGAGCATAAACACTGAAATTAAAGCAGTCATAATTCACAATTCATAGAATTAAAAACACAACAGTCCTGAAAGGGACTAATACCCTCCCTTCAGCAACATATCTGTTTGAAACCTACATAAACATGATAAAGTTCAAATCATCATATTTTTCAAAGTACTTGCCCAAACAGAAAATCCTGACAAAATGCACATCCCCATAATGTGATCTAACACTCCATAAAGTTTCATGAGAATCATGCAAGTAATGTAGGAGGAGTTGCAGACAACACATAGAACAAAGTTTTGTTTTAAAAATGCCCAGGTCCAAACAGCTATATCTTTTGCATTTCTTGTCCAAACAGGAATTCCTGACAATATGCAAATCTCCATAGAGTGCTCTACTACTCTAGAAAGTTTCATGAGAATCCATCAATGATGTAGGAGGAGTTGGGGACAACGTTATTTTGGACAGACAGAAACTTATATATCCCTCAAACTTCGTTTGCGTGGAGAATAAAAATACAGTCACTTTTATTATATGGCTCTGATACTAAAATTATTTTATTTCAAGTTCTTGAATGATAATTCCAATTTAAGACAACAGCAACACTCAGCAGTACATACTGTGAATCCTGTCTTAACCAAACCCAATGGACTGAAGATTTTGTTTGGATCAGACAAGTATTCAGTTAGAAAGATTTACTGTAAATTAATGCAAACAAAAAGCAAGGTGAAGATTACAATAATTGAGCTATTGATTTTTGCCTATAATATTCTCCTGCAAAATCTACAGCAATGGCATTAATATATTCATTATTGTTAGTTGCTGAAGAATCACAATAATAAGTGGACAAAATAATTTCCAAATTTACATTATTTACTAACTAATATCCACTGTATGTTCAGGACACAATAGGTTTTTTACACAGATTTCTTGTTTATTCAGATTACAATCGAACTATATTATACATATTATACTTATTCTATGTAATGATGATACTAACTATTTACAATCAGGTGTCCAGCCAGCTCTTACTATGTACTCCATCCAAGGAAAGAAGGATGATAGGGGTTCATATAACTGTTTCTCAACAATGTTGTCTTGGACCTTTAAGATAATACATTACATTTCTAGAAACAAACATTCACCTCATCACATTGATCACAAAATTTATCTGCACAATTCTTCACTAAAAAGAATTTTAAAATTTGAAATCAAACTATCGAGAGTGTATTAGTTGTATAATTAACTGGATAAAGTGAAGAAATCAATTCCCTGACTGAACAGAAAATGCCAAGTATAATATTCCACATAGAACTGAAGGTATATTGTACACACCAAATCTGCTACAATAGCACAACTACAAAAAAAGAACTATGGGAGTATCAGTAACATGGTTATGTTAAAACAACTGTTAAGATATCTTGGGATCACACAAAATCTGTACATATATGTCACAAAGGTTTAAGCAAAGGAACATCACATTTATTGCTTTCTTCATCTCAAAGTGTATATGTGAAATTTTCAAGGTTGTGTTTTAGGAAACGGTAATCAACATTACTGAAAGAATAGTATTTAATCATAAATTGGAAAATGGAAAAATGTATGGATATTGGGTACGTGTCAATGAGACTTCCAAGTATGATTGTTGCTGTGCGACTGCTGTTGATAACAGCACAAAACAAGCTCTACATGGTCCTTATTGTAACTGTTTCCTGATCTATTTATCATGAATGTTTTACTATAATATGAAATTACAATGTCCTTGAGCTTAAGGATGATTGCTGGACTAATAGAAAATAAATAGGATTTGAAAAAGGTGTTTTAGTTTGAGAGAACATATGAATAGTAAACAAATAAGCAAGAAAAACATATAGGTTCATGTGCTCATTTAAGGGCTATAAGGCCTTGAAAATTTGCAGGAAATGGGTTTTCTCTGGTTTTTCATTGTCTTTGCATTGACAACTTCAGTCTCTCAAAGATGTATGAAAAATAAAAAGGATTTCATAAAATTTTGTCAAATACCATTTTAAGGTATATATGATTGAATTAGAAAAAGTGGGTGTTCATGGGCAAAAAATTTCATGTTTAAGAAATGGATAAAACCCAAGGATTCCGAAAAGGCAAAAAGACCAAAACATGACCAGCGAGCATCCTTAAATGAAATAGAATCATTTGTCAGTTAAAAAGCTTATTGTTTTGAAATACCTGTTCATCTTCACCCATCACAAACTCTACCAGCTTCAAATAACTTCTAGCATTTGTTGTTCCTATTTGAAAAAGACATTTTCTGAGTATGTTTTATAAATAAATTAATATATTCAATTTTATGATTTTCTGTAATAAAATACTCAATTTTCAGAGAACATTTGATCTTTTTTTTGTATTATGGACTTTGTTTAAAGTTTAAATGCAAGAAATCCCCAACCTAAATATAAGATGCTGATTTAATGAATAAGTAGCAATATGCTATTGGTACAAACACTTTTATTTATGGATATTTAACCATGAAGAAATATTCAAGAAGTCAGTTGTACCTGTAAATAAATAATTCAAGCATAAGGTAACCACACAATGCTGACACTCATCAACATCTTTTACAACTGATGAAAAAATACTCACCAGCCCTGGGATATCTGTACTCATCAACACCCTTCACATCTGATGGTGAAAAAATACTAAGTATTTCTACTTCAGATTCATCTACTTCTTCATATAATATCCTATAATGGTTTGACTTTTTAGTGACTGGTTCCCACCAATAGCCTGTATACCTGTCAAACTCTTCCTGCACAACAAAGGATGGGACTCCTGCAGTCATTGGATCTGCACTCAAACTATTTAAACCTAAAATGATAATGCTGAAAAATTGTCCTTACAAGACTCACAGGTTGTTTCCATAAGTTTCACTTGAAAGTATTACATGTATATTCTGTGTACTGAGTAAGAACCAGTTCAACAATATATCAAAAAGAGAAGTGGGACAGTAAACAAATGGCAACAAAGCTTTACTGCCATAAGAAAATTGTAGAGATTTGAGAAAGGACAAAATAATTTACCTTGTATCCTTTTCTAACAGCTATTAACGTATTATTACAAGAAATAAAGTAATAAGTCATGATAAATTAAGAATTATATGTACCATGAATGTTACTTCATTGACTTTACTTATCCATATATTTTACAGTAGGATGATTTTTATTTTTGACTACATACCAGTATGTTTAATTCAGATTTCATAAATAATAGTCGTTAAATATTGAGACTGAAATGATCCCAGCATATGTGTTGTTCACAAATTTTATTGATATTATCAATAATTTTATGGTTTAAAGAATCATGTTACTATGCCGTCATCAAAGTTTTCTGGTCTTCCTTGTACCTTTATCCCAAATAAAGCAGAATGTCTAAGTTTTAATTTTTAATGTTTGTTGTAGCATTTCGGTAAATGATGTTTCATAACACAAACATCAACATGTATATTTTGTATGCTTGTTTTTTTTCCTCATTTTGTATGAATTCTTAATTTCTGATTTTATCTTTGGTCATTCATTTAAATTATATATAAATGATAGTCTAGAGATGCTTCTTGAATTACTATGATAAAAACAAAACAATTCTAATGGAACAATCATAAAAATCAATTTAAGTGATACTTGTAGATTTTGACCGATTTTACTGGATATAATTTTCAGGAAGAGGACTTTTGAATTTTTTCCCTATCTGGTTGTTTTAGGCCTCACTCACCTTGATTTAACTTTTCAAAATTTAAGTGTTGCAGAAAAATGGCTGGTTTTTCTATAGGGTTCTATGTTAAACTAAGTTTGGCTGTGGCAGCCATCTTGGTTGACAGTCCAGGTCAATAGACACATTTCTAAAAGAGAACCATCTAAGGACCATTACTGCTAAGTCTTGTTCCAACTGGCTAAGTGGTTTCAGACAAGAAGATTTTTAAATGAATTTTCCCATAGGGTCCTATGTCAAACTAAGTTCAGCTGTGGTGGCCATCTTGGTTGACAATCCGGGTGATCGGACACAATTCTGAAAGAGGACCATCTAAGGACCAGTGCTGCCAATTTTAGTTGCAACTGGCTCTGTTGTTTCAGACGAGAAGATTTTTGAGTGAATTTCCCATAGGGTCCTATGTTAACCTCATTTCGGCTGTAGTGGCCTTCTTTCTTCATAGTCCATGAAATCAGACATTTCTGAAAGAGGACCATTACTGCCAAGTCTGGTTCCAATTGGCCAAGTGATTTCAGACAAGAAGATTTTTCAATGAATTTTCCCATAGGGCCCCCAAATAAATATGTTAAACTAAGTTCTGTTGTGGTTGTCATCTTGGTTGACATCTGGGTCATCGGACACAATTTTGAAAGAGGACTATCTAAGGACCATTACTACCAAGTATATTTCTAATTGGCTTAGTGGTTTCAGACAGGAAGATTTTTAAATGAATTTTCCCATAGGGTCCTATGTCAAACTAAGTTCAGCTGTGGCAGCCATCTTGGTTGACAATCCGGGTGATCAGACACAATTCTGAAAGAGGACCATCTAAGGACCAATGCTGCCAATTTTAGTTCCAATTGGCTCAGTAGTTTCAGACGAGAAGATTTTTGAGTGAATTTCCCATAGGGTCCTATGTTAACATAAGTTCGGCTATAGCGGCCTTCTTTGTTCACAGTCCATGAAATCAGACATTTCTGAAAGAGGGCCATTGCTGCCAAGTCTGGTTCCAATGGCCAAGTGATTTCAGACAAGAAGATTTTTCAATGAATTTTCCCATAGGTCCCCCTATATGTTAAACTAAGTTCTTTTGTGGTTGTCATCTTGGTTGACATCTGGGTCATCGGACACAATTTTGAAAGAGGACTATCTAAGGACCATTACTACCAAGTATATTTCTAATTGGCTTAGTGGTTTCAGACAGGAAGATTTTTGAGTGAATTTCCCCATAGGGTCCTATGTTCAACTAAGTTCAACTGTGGCTGCCATCTTGGTTCACAGTCCACGAAATCCGACAAATTTCTGAAAGCGGACCTCCTAAGGACCATTGCTACCAAGTCTAGTTCTAATTGGTTAAGTTGTTTCAGACAAGAAGATTTTTCAATGAATTTTCCCATAGGGTCCTATGTTAAACTAAGTTCGGCTGTAGCGGCCATCTTGGTTAACAGTGTGGGTCATCAGACATATTTCTGAAAGAGGACCATTACTGCCAAGTTTGGTTCCAACTGGCTCTGTAGTTTCATAGAAGAAGATTTTTTAAATTCTCTCCCTCCCCTTTTTTTTCTATTTTTAGTAAAAGCAGCCATGTCGGTTGGAGGTCTGGGATGCCAGACTTAATTTTGGAAGGGGGCTACCCAAGGACCATTCCTCCAAAGTTTGGTCCCAAATGGCCCAGTGGTTTCAGAGGAGAAGATCTTTAAAGGGCAAAAACTCCTATAAGGGGTCAATCAATGATTTGGTCATATTGACTTATTTGTAGATCTTACTTTGTTGAACATTTTTGCTGTTTACAGTTTGTCTTTATCTGTAATAATATTCAAGATAATAACCTAAAACTGCAAAATTTCCTTAAAATTAACAATTCAGGGGCAATAACCCAACAATGGGTTGACCGATTTGTCTGAAAATTTTATGACAGGCAGATCTTGACCTGATGAAATTTTTACCCTCTGCCAGTGTTGCTCTTAATGCTTCAGTTTTTGAGATATAAGACAAAAAACTGCAGTTTACCCCTATGTTCTATTTTTAGCAATAACAGCCATGTTGGTTGGCAGACAGGGTCATCGGACATATTTTTAAACTCTGATACCCTAATGATGCTTGAGGCCAAGTTTCATTCCATTTGGCCTAGTAGTATCAGAGGAGAAGATTTTCGTAAAAGTTAACGGACGACAGCAACCAGACCACAGACCCAAGTGATGAGAATAGATAATATTCAAGTTAATAACCTAAAACTGCAAAATGTCCTTAAAATTAACAATTCAGGGGCAATAACCAAACAAAGGGTTAACCGATTTGTCTGAAAATTTCGTGACAGGTAGATCTTGACCTGATGAACATTTTTACCCAGTCAGTTTTGTTCTAAATGCTTTAGTTTTTGAGATATAAGACAAAAACTGCAGTTTACCCTATGTTCCATTTTTAGCCATGTCGGGTCATCGGACATATTTTTTAAACTAGATACCCTAATTATGCTTGTGGCCAAGTTTGGTTCCATTTGGCCCAGTAATTTCAGAGGAGAAGATTTTTGTAAAAGTAAACGGATGACGACGGATGCCAAGTGATGAGAATAGCTCACTTGAACCTTTGGGTCAGGTGAGCTAAAAATAGACGCTATCTTAAAAAATTAGGGCGGTGGTGCTGAAAAAAAGATTGATAACATGATAAAAAGAAGAAAAACCTTTATGTGCAAACGTAAGTCTACATTCCTGTTGTGTTACAACATTTGTCACCCAAATATCATTACAATGTACAAATGCCACAAGGTCAGAGTTCTTAGGACAGATCTTTGGATCAAGTCTGGCTCCTGTTGTACTGGTATTAATAAAAACTGGTAAAAGTTTTTCTTCTGACTGAAACAAAAAAAGAATATCATTGAATGGTTATAAACAGCACTTTAATGTTCATTTTCCATAAATAGGGTAACTGTACTTGGGAATAAAATATTTAACTTTGGAGAAAACTTAATAACTCTTCAGGGAACACTGGAATCTTGGAATAAAAATACATGTGTAAGACCTTGGGATATACAAGTATTTTGAGCAGATGGTATATTTATTTACTATTTTTAAGTCTTGTGTACACTTACATATAAAACTGTGAAACCTTTACATTCAATAATAAAAACTATTTTTAAATTAAACAAATATTGTAATGTTTAAAAAATTAACTTTTTTCACAAATTACTGTTGCGTAAAATACGCAGTATTTCTTCCATAAAATACGTTTTGATAAGGGGGATGCGTATTATACAGCCATTTGATGTTCAATATCTGACCAATATGAGATCAGATCATAACAGTTTCCAGATAATTTTTGAATCGGAAACTCAATTTTTCCACTGTCTCATTAGCATTGTTTCTAAAAGTTTTAAAAGTTTCTTTTGGTCATTACTTCCTTAATAATTGTGATCTTACAGGGAATAGAGATGATATATATGAAAGAAAAAATTAAATGAAACAAATTCAAACATGCCATTTTTTGTTTCCAATGTATCAGGTGATCATGTGACTGTAATCCTTTTGAAGTGGTGATTTTAGGTAAAAGTAATTTTATTATAACATCTCTTTGAATCTCATACTGTTTTATTATTATTTTAATGAAAGTGGTTTTGAAAATATATTTTTTTCTGCAAGATTTTAATTAATTCATTATTTCTTTATTTTTATTGTTGTTCGAGTTTGCATCAGGTAAACTATGATTTAAATTTCCTATGCTTCCTGTTCTTCAAAACATGTTTGTTGTATGTGAACATTTATTAGAAGTTAAGAATTTATTGCTGAATTCTTTATTGTGGAACACCTTTTTCTAGAAAAACCACGACCGACTTAAATTTTCAGCCAAGAAAAATCAATTTTCAATGGGAACGTTGTTGATTTGAACACAAAGAATTTTTTTTCTCCATTTTCAAAGGCAAAAAAGGAGTGTGTGTCATACATAAATGTTTTTACACACACCAAAAAATGGTATGTATACACCTTATCAACATACAATTACACACCAGAACATTGAATTCAGCACATGTAAACAAACTGTTGCATGCTGGAAAAACAAATTTCCCATCTGACATATCATATGATGTGATTCCATATGTTCCTAGTCTTTTCCTCTCTCTTAGAAGTTGTTCCTCTCTGGAAAGTTGACCATTTTGAAGAGACGTCTAAAAAAATGCCTATTATTACTTACATGTACTTGTTCACATCATAAATTAATTAATTTCCTACAATTTTCTATAGCTTCTTTTTAATATGTATCTGTTGATCTGACAATTATCCAAATACATACAACTATGAAGGTTAATATGATAATAATTAACAAAATAATAAAATAATAAATGTCCACAGAAGAAGAAATTATCTTACACAAACACTAAAATATTTTATATCTTTTAGAAATTTTGATCAGGAGTTTGGGCTTCTTATCAGGATGCTGCAGTAATTTTGTGCTTTTTTTTTAAATTTTGGTCAGGAAATTCCAATCTTTTTTCAGTAATAGGAAATTAGTAGTCCAAACTGTATGGTAATTACTGCAATGACAAAAACCTGTTCTTAAATATATATACCTGAAAAGAATCCAGTAAAATTCTCCAATTTAAACCAGGAACAATATCAGATGTACCCTGTGGTATGTCCACATAAAGAAGTGTATTTTCTCTACAGTTATGTAGTATGCCTAAGAAATAAAGTCTGGTGTGAGGTCCATTTGGAGTATCTACAGTCCTAAACGCAAAATTGCTCGGAACTCGACTAGCAAGTGTTAATAGTAGCTTCCTTTTCTGTTTGATGTCATGTCTCAAAACATCCCAGGATCTGGGTTCTGTTGGTGTTTTTTGCTTTGGTGATGCTGCAGCATTTGGATCACAAGAATCCATCATCATCTCTGTTGCCATGACAAACGAATACCTTCTTGACCTCAACTGTTACAAGAATGTGTTTTCAGACACAACCATCTACAAAAATTTTTGTTTTAAATTGAAAGTTGTTGTAAAAAAACAAAATAAAGGATTTAGTCAAGATAAGCATGATTTGACTTCAGTAAGTCAAATGGTAATTGCAGGAAGTAAGTGTCAAGACTCTTTTTTTTTTTTTTGTTCAACACAAAAGACACAACTAATATTGAGTATATCCCGTTGCCTGCACCCATCAATTAGTGCTAAAGGACAAGTTAATTGCCAGTGAGGATGCAGGTTTGCTTTCCAACAGTTTGAAGCATGATGACTTGATCAGTGTTTGGAAAGCTTTGTACATGAAAGATATAAACACCTGCAAACAGGGAGGTAGATAGTATATTAACAATATTTTTATCTTCATTACTCATGATCCATATAAATTTATTTTCTGAATTAAGTATATTAAATTTTTTACACCTTTTACTAAAAGACATCATATAGGGTTCTCTATACTGTTGTAGATGGGCACAATCCACAAGGAAGTGTACCTCATCCTCAACAGCATGATCACATAGTTTGCATAGTCTATCTTCAACATCTAAATTAATGTATCTACCTTTTTCAATGTTTAGATCATGAGAACTTAACCTTAGTTTTGATAGTATACTCCTCTGTTCCTGAGTGCCAAGGTTAAATAAGGATAAGGTTCGAGTTTAAAACAATATTTAAATTTTCTATATGTTCTCAGCCTGTGCAAATGTTTGTCACTTCCAGACAGGGAGGTTCTGATTTCATCAGAAATGGGACTAAGATGAGCCAACACAACTGTTTGGTGGGAAATTAGTACTAAACAATGGGCATTTTGTTAAAATATAATCATTTTACTGCAGAAATGAGCAAAAAAGCAGACTGGATGGAGAACAGAAAAAAAATTCTTACGATTTGAAATTTGGCGCTCTCAGAATTGATTTCTCCCTTTTGTTATGGTACTATAGATGGGGGGCGGATCAGTCACAGATGACATACTCATGATACTGAACGTGTCAATTGTAACGAGCCCCTGTGGATACATGGTAGCTAGATAAACACTGAATATTTCAATCACCAATACTGAAAATCTATTTCTTATACTAAAATATAATAGGTACAGTTTTTTCCTACAAAATAAAGTAGGCAACATCAGAGACATGTATGTTTTATATGTCCCTGGCAACATTTTAATTTTTGGGTGGAGTCACTTCAAACTTTAGTCAGATAAAATTAGAAATGTTAGTGTCTCCATAAGTTTTATCAAGTTTTCACATATTATTGAAATACAATAAAAAATAAACTTTGAAGAGACTTTTTAGGAATATTAGCTTAAAATGTTCAGTCAATAATTCCAATCTAGCACTTCCAAGTTTGTAAACCAATGATCGTTTTAACCTTAATGTATCATATCAAGATGTATTTGGTACGTTTGTAATAAACATGTGGATTATTAGAATCTAATCGTTGAATATAAACAATATTTGCACCTTTTCTTTCCTGACAAACGTAAAAGTTTTTTGTGTTTACGAAAATTAAAACCATTGAATTTATAAAATTCAAACCAAACACGCACGCTCTTGACATTCCGTATTCCCCTTCTTCTTCTTCTTATTCTTCTCTTCGTACGAGCTTCCTTGATTAGGAACACCCCTCTTTTGAGGGTAAAATGGGTAATACTTTTTAAGTCTTTTAAACTATTTATACAGGATATTTACAGTTAGTAAAATCTAACATGGACTTTTAATTTTATAGGCATGGGTGAGTGATTGTTGTAAGCAACCTTCACACAGGAACTGTATATGATAGTATTATATGATCCCTGCTTCACACATTTATCAAATTCAGTCTGGTATTGTGCATTTTGTAACACATGGTCTTGGTTAAAGTTTCTAATTCCTGTAGTTTCAATTTGCTTGTGCTTAGCATCTTATTGAAGTTTGTACAATCTAAAATAAGGGTTGTGACTTTATTTCTGTCATTAATGGTCTCTTTCCATTTCATTTCTCCAATATGTTTGGTTATATAATGTTTAATTGGCACAAAAGTTTCCTTTCTAGTATCACTCAATCCTGGTCACGTAATTAGCATATGTGGGAGGTTTTCTGATTCTTGGCTACACAATTGACATGTAGGAGCAATTTCATATCTACTAAATTTATGTCTGTCTGCCTGTAGGGTATATGTTCTTGTCAACATCCTGCTTTTAATAATGCCTTTACGAACATCAATGATAGTAGGTTGCAATGTATTATAGGAGATATGCGGCTTTCCAACTGTAATATGTTTTGTAGCTAAATATTTTGAGAGATGTCCTTTGATTTGCATCAATTTGAAGAGCATTATTTCAATAATTTGACAAAGCGGAGTTTACAATTCTCTTCCATTTAAATTTTGTCGGTAGTTGATTTTGAAGCTCCCGCCGGCGAAATGTTTGGCAGATCATATTTTTGGAGTATTTCCATTACAACAACAAACAAAGCTTCTTGGATTATCACTGTTTATTGACGGTTGGCGTTGTAGTAGTTCTTGAATAGTTACGTTTTTGGCTGACAAAAGAGAATAGTGTAGGGAAAGCTGACGCTTATGTATTTCTCCCTCGATTGGAACTGCTCCTAATAGTAAGTAAATGGCTGACCCCCTTTCTTCTTGGTTGAGATGTTATTTAAAATGCCAATTCAAAATCTAAGACAAACGGCAATTTACAATTAAATATTAGTCTGCTAATTTTTACAACCTGACTCAGATCCGCAAAATAACGATTCTCATTTAGAATAGAAAATGGAAACGGTGTCAAAGAGACAACAACCCGACCAAAGAGCAGAAAACAGCCCAAGGAAACAAATTCATCTTCAACGTAGCGAGAAAATCCCTCACCCGGAGGCGGGATTCAGCTGGCTCCTAAACAATAATGCATACTAGTTCGGCGAAATTGACGCCACACTAAACTCCGAAACATACAAATGAACCAAAATTAAAAAAAAACACACTGACAAGACTGACACTAAATTAAGGCTATAGATCTCGACTTTGGGACAGGCGCAAAAATGCGGCGGGGTTAAAGATGTTTTGTGAGATCTCCGCCCTCATTGTCTTTTTCAAAATGCAAACTCGCTGCGCATACAGCTAAGTTACTTTTGCTTGAGAACGTGGTGCTAAGAAGCAACTCGGTGTCAATAATCAATTTGATTTGATAAAATTACCATGGTTTTCAGTTTAAGAAATATTTTTTGTTTCTTTCCTGAAGAGCCATTAAGGCAAGGAGGATATTTGCTTCATCTTCTATAAATTGAAAATTAATCATTTGGAAAAAGACATGTTTGACAAAATTAAAATATTTCTGTATGTCTTGCGACCTGCTCTACGGAAGTGCATACTTTTATATATACGACCATCATGATGACCAAGTCTGGTAACAACCATTGACAACATGATTTTGGCCTCACTAAAAATTTTTTTTAAGGGAAAAAAATACAGCTAGATCTGAGTCTGTATAAGTACTGTTGAAGATATGATAAGAAGCGATATACTTTGAGTATCTATTACTTCAGAAGCTGAAACCTGCTAAAAATCAATGTATTAATTTGCACTTGATATTTGGAGAGGTGAAATCATATCCAATTGCTACATTCCAAGGTAAAGGTTAAGAAAGGATACTGATATTAAGTTTTCTTGTTGTATTCTTTATAATTAAATGAAGCTTATTTTGGACACAGGCATAATTTGGACATTTGATTTAGGCGATATGATATTGTGATATTGTGATTATTTTTGTCCTAAGTGATGAAAAATGAAAAATAAATTGACAATGAAGGTAGTGGGTGTTACAGAGAAAAGTAGAGGAGGCAGAGGAAAAAGGGGGTATACAACAGACTAAATCCATTTCACATGTGCCTATGATTTTGGATAGATGAGATGCATGTAGCTAATTGTTCAAACGTTAACTATAATTTTCAGTTTAAAATTTTCACTTCCTTAATTATGACTGAGGACTGAAAATTTTCTGATGTGTTAATCCTATGACTTTGTGTGTCCATGCAAAATTCTGTAAAGGAATATTACTTAACAATCGAAATCATTGAAAGTGAGAAAAGTGATTAACTTTTGAAAAACCGGACCCTGATTGCGAAATTTTGGAGATAAGGCATCATTCAATCGTTTGGGCTACATTTTTGTCCCTTTTCTGGAGACACTCGTTGAGAAAGTTTGCCTAGTTAGTATAAGCGAAGGCACGACTACTATCTTTTTTTAGATAACTATCCACTAAAACTATACGAAAATGTTGTCGATCAAAAAATCGGCTTGTTAACTTTTGGATATCTCGTTTGAGGTATATTTACAATAAGAGTCTTAATTGCACAGGGTTAAGTACGTCTAATCGCTACCAACAATAATAATTTCGTATCTTTGTTCTCTATTTTCCTTGTGAGCAACGATGGAAAAAATCTTTATGTCCAGATTTTAGTATTTAAATTCTTGTGTAATGGTGGCATGAAGGCTTCAAAAATAGAATGATTGAATGCTACCACAATTGGAAACAGGTTTGAAACTCTTAATACATGTATTCATCATTAAGTCTTGTGGATTTTATTTTGGAAAATCAAGACCATCTACAACCACTTCAATGGTTTTGTTTTCGTTGACTATATCTCCCCTTTTTGTTTTTGTTGTTGTTGTTTTTTGCCTTTGAACCTATTCTTCATCGTTTTAAAGTTATTGTTACGGATTTTCACATGTTCTGCACTACTGACAAGACATGACTATGCACCAAGTAGTAACAGTTTCGATGCTTTGTTGATATTCTTACAACAATTCGTAATTTTTCATAAAATGTTAGGAATACAATACATTGCAAGTTGAACATGGTGACGACAAATTGTAATACTTACTGTCTGTAGGACATATGTATTCAAGACAAAACTAAATCTTTGAATCTAAATCATTTAAAATTCTAAATGTTTTTTTTTTACATATTATATAATTTCTTCTAACTTTCATCTCTGTATGATGAAAATAGCAATTTTGGTAATACATGTATATAACCGTAGTCATACTTATTCACATCCTCCCAAGTCAGGGTTTTGTATCCACGTTCGGTCCAACAAATGGGACAAATTTTACTTACCAGACTCCGAATGAATAGCAGCGCTCTAAATGGACACTTATTTCAGAGAAATATTATTGATTCGCCAAACTGTCCATGTGGAGACGAAGAAACTGTAGGTCATTATTTCTTCCACTGTAATAGATTTATCGGCCAGAGACAGAGACTACTTGCTTCACTTAATTTACCAATACCAATATCTTCTAACTTATTTTTATTTGGATCTGCCCTCTTAACTAATAACCAAAACACAAATGTTTTCCATTTAGTACAGCGATACATCATTAATACTAAAAGATTCACCTCTTAATTAATCATCTTCTGCACTCAGCACTATCTCTTGCTAATATGAAGTAAACACTAACTTATTAACTAAATATACAACACTGACCTCTAAGATAACGAGTAAAATTTGATACAAGGGAAACGAATTAATATAAGCTTTAAAGCTTGTTTTCGGATCCCATTAATTAATATTTATTGTTTTATATTTATGCATGTTATCAATGTAATTGTAACTGTGTATAATATTGATTAATAAAATATGTTTACACTAAAAATGATGAACAATGAATAAAAACATATATTAGTTATATATTTATTAGGTATATACGTAGAATTATTGCTATCTCTTCATATGAACCCGAGAAAAGTCCGATTTTTGGTTCCGCTATCACCATATGATGAGTGTGATGTCCTGTTGTTCGATATGCCATCTTTAGGTCTGACTTTGTCGCTCTTGTCACTGAACAAAAAGATCGCCGTTACAACAAATATTATCTGAAACAAAAGAAATCGATATATAAAAATGCAGAACAAGAATCAACAAATACAAATATAGCAACAGAATACTGGCTGTAATAATATACATTTATTGCATTGTAGTGGGTGGAATATGAAGATTTATTTACATCATAAATATCATATTCCCCAAGGGCTGTTTCGGTTACGTTCTACAGGTAATATTACGTTGATATACAATAATATACACCTATTTACTGACTACAAGGACAATAGCATTTTTATTGTTCCCAGAGACACCAACTATTTCCCGAGGCAACGCAGAGGGAAATAGTTGGTGTCAAGAGGGAAATAAACTTGTTATTGTTCGAATAGCCTATAAATAGGTGTTTTATTGTACCAAAGGCATCCGAAGTATAAAAAGTGCGGGGAAAGGTGCTATACATTCAAACTATTGTCCCTAGGGAAAATAGTTATTTATTCACAAGAGATGACTATTGTCCGCTGGGAAAATAGTCATCTCTTGTGAATAAAAAATAATAAAAAAAAATAGCGAATTTATCTGTAGTTCATTTTTATATAGATTATACATACAAAGGTATAATAATACTCATTATATTAAAATGGTCATTCTATATGAATATATGAATTTTTAAGATACTTATTCCTGTCTTTTTCCAACGTATCCACAATTGAAAATATTATTAACCGCTGGGTAAAGCGTTATAGCTCCGTCCTTTGATGGTTTTGCCTTTAACTTTTTGGTCACTTTAGCAATTTTTAATTTACTCTTCAAGTTTTGGATTATTGGTTTGATTTTCAACCTTTTTAGGCCTTGAACACAACTTAGGAGTCTTAAATCGACGAAATGTGCACATATTGGTATCAAAGATTTTATAATTTGATTCTATGCCTTTATGAAGTTCTGATTATGTATTTTCCCTATTTGTATTGGACATGTTGGATTTAATTTAATAAATGTCACAGTTATTAGTGCTGAGTTACCGTATACGTAAGTTATATGATTTTTTTTTTTTTTATCAAAATCTCAAGTCTTTTAGGAAATCCTATAATTCGTTTCCCTTAAGGGAGTAACCATTTGATTTTTATGAGGGGACGGGGGGGGGGGGGGGGGGGGGGGGCTAGGATCAAACATGGTTGATCCTGCCTATTTTGTTTTGTTCAAATTGTGTTCCTGGATTTTTTTTCGGCCGCTATTAAGGTCTAAATGTTTATTCCCATTTGAACCAAAGAATCTGCAGATTGACACAAGTCCTGTTTTTATTCACACCTAAAATGATCCTGTCTTTTTATTTTGCCAAAATCCTGGTACTGCCTTTTTATTTCAAATTTGACCCTAACCACCCCCCCCCCCCTTTCAATAGAAACGGTCCCTATATACGAGTATCTTTGACCCTAAGATGAATACGAACCTGGAGTATCAAGCATATTACCACGACAGGTATAGTAATGAACTTATTTCCTATTACTATGTCCCAAATCACTTCAAAACAGCCCTGTGAAAAGAACGTGTATCAAATAATAAATAAATATTAATAAGGTAAAAACGGGTGTAAAATTAGCCATTGCAATAATAAAAAATAATGCACAAAACTATAGAATGTCGCTGCAGCAAACGCAAACGTAAATGAGAGGTGTTTGAAAAAACATGGTCGGTGGATGTCCGATTCTAGTAAAGCTCGGTACATCGTTGATTCCACCGAGACCATTTATGCTGTATATCATACCAATATGGGCACATATTAAGTGGTAAGTACATACTGCATTGTAGGTATTGTTGGAGGTATTTGTGCTATGCAATTGGCACAGGTTAGGCATTAAATATATGCAGTATGTAGTAAAGTCAAGAAATACCAAGGCGATATTCGAAGGAGGAAAAAATTGAACCACTGATAAACCCCGGAGAACAGCCAAGACAAGACTACAATTAAAAACTAAAAACAAATAACAAGATGGACCCCACCAAAAAACCGGGGTTAGACTCAAGAGCTCTCGAAAGGTAAGCAGTCTCTGCTTCCAGCAGGACACCCACCATGCTGCCCATGTCAAATCCGGTATGAGGAAGGGATAATAAGTATTGCAGTTATTGTTCGATGAAGTTATGTTCTGGGTACAGATTTACTGGTAAGTAAATACCGTATATAGTTATTGTTAGATGTCGTTATCATGGTTATGTTCTAGGTACATGTTAAGTGTAAAGTACATACCGTATCGTAGTTATTGTTAGATGTAGTTATGTTCTGGGCACAGGTAAAATTATCTGTAGCAGGTAAAGTCTTACAACAGCTCAGTGGTGTCTGCAAATCACCACCCGCATAATTTATAATCCAGTTTGTAGAACCGGTAAAGTCATAGTAATTGTCTATTCCACAACAGTCAAACTGGAATTAGAATTAAATTACAATCTGAAATTTTACGTGTTTACATAAGTTTTCTTTGTATTAGGTTTTTGTAGAACATGAACAGATACTGAAATTTTAGTTTCCAATATTTCTGGAAAATTGTATTATGCAGTCGAGAATGTGCGATGACGAATTTTGTATTCCTACACTTGTATGCTTTATATTTTGCTGTAAAATAATTTGAAACTGTGGAAAATATCTCGTAACATAAATACATATATTTGAAATTTGACGTTCCACTTTCTTTCGGTTTTCATTAACTAACATTTTTTTCTTTTCATTTCTTTTGATTTTTTTTATTTGCTGCTTTCCAAGCTATATTTATTTTAAGGCTCCATCTACTGGTACCACCGAAGAACCATGAGCATGAATTACTCAAGAAAGGGAGAAAAATAAAGTGATTAAAATGAAAATAATACATACCTTTTGATTGACAAAATTCCACCCAATTGATACTAGATTTGTTCCATTCATCCCGGCATAATCTGACTTTATTGTAGAGTTTAAAACATCTTTTATTGGAGTTGTTATCTGAAATTGCATAAATTTCTAATGATGATGTACGTAAATATTGACTTTCGCATAGAAGCATTAGATTTTTAAACATTATTTCAGAATAACTGACAAAGAGTTACCCATTATTGGAACGTTAATTTTACTGTTTCAAATACCTAAATAATTTGACTTTGAAACTCGTTTACAACAGAAGTGAGATTTCTGGCTTACTTAAAAAAAAATGTCAATATAATTTTGAACCGAAATATTAAATGAAACTTTTAAGTACTCCGCGAATTCTAATACTAGACTTTCAATGGCTCTACGTATTAGATTTGTAGCTACATTACTGTTAGGAGAACTAGTACTATTACTTCTACCCAACTCAACCCATGTCTAATGCTTTTACTACTAATGCAATCATCATCGCTGATTAATATTACTACCATCAATACTAGCTCTCATTACTACAACTATCACCACTAGTTCTCATTACTACTATCATCACCGCTAACTAATACTACTACCATCACCACTAGCTCTCATTACTACTATCATCACCGCTAACTAAAACTGCTACCATCACCACTAGCTCTCATTACTAATCATCACCGCTAACTAATACTGCTACCATCACCACTAGCTCTCATTACTACTAAAATCACCGCTAATATTATTACCATCACCCCTAGCTCTCATCACTACTACCATCACAACTAACTAATACTACTACCATCACCACTAGCTCTCATTACTAATACCATCACAAAAGTTCTCATAACTACAACCACTACCGCTAACTAATACAACTACCATCTCCACTAGCTCTCATTACTACTACCATTACCGCTAACTAATGCTACTTCCATCACAAAAGCTCTCATTACCACAACCATTACCGCTAACTAATACTGCTACCATCACCACTACCTCTCATTACTACTACCATGAGTAACTAATACTACACCATCACAACTAGCTCTCATTACTACTATCATGACCGCTAACTTATACTACTACCATCACTACTAGCTATCATCACTACTACTATCACCGTTAACTAATACAACTACCATCACCACGAGCTCTCATTACTAATACCATCACATCTCTCATTACCACAACCATTACTTCTAACTAATACTACTGCCATCACCACTAGCTCTCATTACTACTACCATCACCGCTAACTAATACTACAACATCACAACTAGTTCTCATTACTACTACCATGACCGTTTACTAATACTACTTACATCACAACTAGCTCTCATTACTACTACCATCACAAAAGCTCTCATTACAACTACCATTACCGCTAACTAATACTACTTCCATCACCACTAGTTCTCATTACTACTACCATCACCACAACTGCTCTCATTACAACTACCATTACCGCTAACTAATACTACTACCGTCACCACTAGTTCTTATTACTACTACCATCACCGTTAACTAATACTACTACCTCACAACTAGTTCTCTTTACTACTACTATCACCGCTAACTAATACTTTTAATACATCTAATACATCTAATGTTGCGTGTGAATACTCATTCTATAGCTACACCTACCCCATTACACTACTTATTCTAACAAATTATTACATTACAACCGGTGATTTACCGTAGTATCGGAGTAAAGTGACGTCACAATAGCCGCGGAGATATATCAAAAGACACAGTCCGTTTTATTTCAATTTATTTCTGCCCAATGTAATAAAAAGTATAACTAATTTCTGAATTGAAATACCAGAAATAAACAACTTGTGACCGAACTACAGCTGTAAATAACTCGTGCGCTGCGCTCACTCGTGATTTACTACGTAGTTCGGTCACGCGTTGTTTATATATAATTATTCTGAGGCTGATGGTATTCTTCATCGATAACATCTTTGTTGAGTGAGGAGGACAGGTTTTTCAACAGACGATCGGTATTCAAATGGGGACAAACTGTATGCCGCTTTAGACCGATCGGCGCTTTTTTCATATGAAGATAAATTTTTACATGAGCTTCTACAGAGAAAAGAAAAGAAACTAGCCCAGTTCCCGTTCTTGTCAGTAATATACTCAGGTATTACACACAGTGTTTTAGATTTCCAAAGTTCTGATAGACGACGAAGCCATAAATGTTTTTTAAGCAATATTATCTGGTATCTGATTTCTAACTCATTTACATTATATCTTACCAATGCTGGTTTCAAGTAGAAAATTCCAATGGTTACAATCTGTGCAATTATAATTATTAATAAAAATAAAGCATATACAAGAAGGATGCATCTCAGTTTACAGCAGGCAGCAAGGAACGCAACAATGGTAATGATAAGTAGAACCAATCCACTAAGTATCAGTGCTAATGGTAGATTTCCAGAAAATTCCGACAAATCAAAGTTCAAAGTAGAATTCGAAAATCCAGCATCCGAGAGAGCTGTTTCTAAACTGGTAATAACTGATGTGTAGTAACTACCGAAGGCATCGCCAAATTTGGCAATTAGTCCAACAACAAATAGCACTAATCCAATTAACTGAAATAGACAAATAATAAAATTAATCAATAATTGGCAGACCTATATACAATATAAGAAATCATTTTTAAGATATATATATACACACCTGTTCCAGAAAATATCTCAAAAATAATAGAAAGAAACAAAAACTGGGAGAAAATGGAACTTTCTTATTGTATGTTTGTTCCAGAAAATATCTCAAAAATAATAGAAAGAAACAAAAACTGGGAGAAAATGGAACTTTCTTATTGTATGTTTGTACACACATACCAATGCATTTTCTTATAATATTAACTAGGATAAGATTGCCTGTCCTTTAGTGGTTCGTTTTTGCTCAAAACAGTAAGATTGCAAAGATACGATAAATCATTTCTAGCAATCCATCCGGAAGACTAACGCCGCAATTGCTCAATCAATTTTTCAAACAAAAAATTAATTTGCAAAGGAATCGTGATGGCCATTTCCCCCTGGATTACTTTCTTTTCGCTTCTCGAGCCTTTTTTAAAACGTCATCTCATGCCTTTCAAAATCTATCAGGACATAGTCTGTTTTTTTCCTCTTAAGATTTGATATTTAATTATCAAATTAGTTACTGAAACAAAATACACATCTGAATGATTACTAGAGACAACTTTAACATAAATTTGCCATTTTGGGGTCTTTAAACACATTGTTTGACATGACGGAAACTCAAACCATATGTTTGCTGGAGGCAAGTACATGTATTCCTTACGTCTCACAGTAAAATTATTTTGAGAATTCTTCGTGTCAATATCCTAATCAAAGTACTGAAGTACTGAACATCAGAGGACCTCAAGTTATGTTGGATTATTGATAAATGACAGGTGTTTATATAGTACCTGCCAGACAGATGTTCACCTTACAATATAGTACACATAATATAATTTGCTATCATATCTGAGATACTGTCTTATAGTAAGAAACTTATCTTTGTGAATTATCCATGAAATGTTGACGTGGTCAAATGAGAACTATGACCGTATAGTTGCATACTTGCAAAAATCTTTAGCTTATTACTTATGACAGAGAATCAACATAGCAAATATTTTTTTGACTAGTCACTGAATTATGAGAAAGAGGTCAAGACAATCATATTAAAACAGATAAATTGTAATATTTGGGTGAAAGATACCACATGAACAGTAAACTCATATATCGATAATATTATGTCTAAAACTGAAAAAGACAAATAAGAGTACACTAGAAACAACATAGAAAACTAAAGCCTGAGCAACTTAACCCCACCAATAGTTGGGGTGATCTCAAGTGCTCTGGATGGGTAGTAGCAATGAGATGATTTTGCACCATACATATAGATCACAACTACAATATGAATGCGTCGGTCCTTAGAGGCCTGTAAAACAGGGCTTGTAATTCTTTGGTGTATATCTTTTGATTTTCTGTTTGTACATTGATGTGGTCATTAGTTTTCTGATTTATATTGTTTAATATTTGTCATTTCATGGCTATTTCTAACTGATTTTAGTATAGTTTTTTTCTGATTGTAAAGATGTTGTATGGTTAGCTTTATTTCTTTTTCATTATTTTGTTTCTGTGTCTGATTACCAATCATACCACCCTTTTCGTTTCTTTTTTTTAATAATGACAACAGTTTGGTTTCAATTTTCATTTATATATGTAACAATATAAAACAGTATATATATATAATCTCATATTACATCATTAATATTGGTCATTGTTGGAATGTATTCATTTTTAACAATGTACTGTAAAAGTGCTATTTTCTAACAGGTACTTAGTATTATGGTTATTGTGATATCACTTATTCAAAGGACACAGTTCATTTATAGCCCAAAACGGTCTAAAATATAAATCTTACAATTAAACTCCAAATAGTTCACAATTTGGTTCGTAAATTGGTCGATTTCAAATGTATTAGCGCTCAATAAATCAATCTTTCATAATAGTACATTACATTCTCCAAATTAGGCCCATTTTGTCCAAATATAATGATTTGGTGCAATTTTCAGACATGAAAGCTTTAGGAAAATTTGGCCACCATCTACAATCCAAAATGTTTTGTAACCAAAAGACTCAAAATTTGATAAAGAATTCATCAAAATAAAAACTTTTCGGAATTGTATGGCAGCCATGGTTAATTATGCCAAAACATATAAATTTCAGACAAAATTGACCAAAAATACAAATAATGTATAATTATGGGGTCATAGCTTCAAGATATTTAATAGTAGGTGCCAAAATAGTATATTTTAGTCTTAATAGAATTATCACAAGTATTTCTATTTGAAATTTGTAATCGCTTGACCAATTTAGGGCCATTCTAACCCTTCGTGAACCTCTCTTTTCCTATAATATGTAGTAAATTTCTATTTGATATTCCTTAAAATATTCACATATACCAAAATACATTTTTTTATATTACATTTAACGAGAAACATTTTACATGATCCCATATATTTGATTTAATCCAGTTATATATATGCTAAGCATACAGTTATAATGACTTTCAAATGTAGGACTATATTATATGAACAGAATTGAGCATTTTATTATTTATTTAGCATATCTGTTATGTTTTCAAATCATTTATCTGTATGCTGAGCTAGCATTTGTATAGTCTATTAATATTCTAAAATGGATTAAAAGGATCACATGTGTTACAATCAAACTTTGGATTGACCATTAGATAACTTCAAAAAATGTTATAACTGGTATATATAAACATTTGGATTTATTATTGTATTATCCATTGAATTCATGCTATTTCCATTTAATACAGTTCAATAGACTATCTATACCTATTATTAATAGTAAAAAATGCAAAAAACTATAAATATATACATTGGACTAACATATATACATTATTCATAAAAATTAATCATTTATCAAACTTCAAAAAGTTCATCACATCGCATAGCATATACATGTATACATGTAGTTGTACATAACTCTAAACTATATATAAGAGTAAATAATTTGTGAATGTATCAGTGGCACTTGCTTGCATATTAGTTACTATGGGACACGTCTCTAGAATAGTAAAAGAATCACCATTCAATTTTGCGTTTGATTATTTTTTTTGTGGAATGAGCACTTTAAAATAAATAGTGTTTTGTTTAACATTTGTCTGCGGCAAATAAGAGTTCGAAATATTATTAAGATAGTAAAAATATTTCCACATATAAATGGAAATATAACTATAACAAGAGAGACACAATCCAAAATTTAAATTTATCTGTTTTTTTTTTTTTTTTTGGTGATAATAAACATTGTTTATATATATCTATAGATGCATTGGGAATGAGAACAGCATTATTCATGCATTGACAATCTTGTCTACATATATATATCCAAACAGTAGTTTATAGCATACAGTTTTAGTTCAAAAATCTCTATATATATATATATTCATCCGCAACAACAATTTTTCGGTACGTCATTGATATTAAAGATTGTTTGATTAATATACTAACATTTCTAACGACAAAACATTTTCATATTATTAATTTGGATTTAAAAAAAAATCTGAGTATTCATTGAAAACATGAATTTAAAAGAAGCGATAAGGAATTTTATTTTGCACTATATAATGTCCGCGGGTCTATAATTTTTATAGGTCGGTTATCATTCCAAAACTAATTTAAATATATGCATATATGCAAATAAGCGGGAAATTTAGGCGATGGCAATACACCCGAGGCCCTGACGGTCCTTTGATGTAAAAATGATGCAAAATGCTTGACAAATGTCCACATCCGCCACTATTCACGCTATTTAGGAATGGAAATCATGAACTGAATGGTTTCGGTTCTTACACATTCAAATACATTGTATAATATCCTTTACGATAGACATTTGTTAAATATCTAAAATTTTAAAAATTAGCAGTTATAAGTGAAAGAAATATAGGGACAAGTGACCTACTCATTTTTCCGATGGAAATATGCCAATAGTTATAACAGTTAGCCGTTTGAAATAAACAAATTAATTTTTCTGTAAAAACTTTTTTGGGATTGACTTGGTGAAAAAAACACACACATACTATTTTTATATAAAACTTTCTCATTATGATTTTTACAGTTTGGTTAAAGGTTAACATATTCTGACGCCAGCATATTAGCAGAAAAGAAATCTTATTTAAAATTGTATAATATTACTTTCTTATTTTGGTATGTGGTTATTTATCTACTTTAAATTATAAGAAATTATTTTCCCTTGAGACAAAAATTATGTAGTTTACAGACTTTTATAGTGAAAGTCGATTAATATGATTCAGTCCATATTTTCTTTCGACATTTTGGTTTCTGTTTTATTCTGATGCTCTGGATTTTTATTAACGACAGATTGTAGCTTATAATTTAAACGTAACAGTAAAACATGTTGAACTGTCAATTAAAGTTTAATCATAACATTAATTTTTGTAGTTATGCTCAAAATAACAATAAAAACTACCCGGAATTTCTTTTATAAAGATTTTTGTATTTTTAAAACTACTTAAACTCACAATCACTAAAAACAGATGTCTAGTATTCCTCATACCTAAAACTCTGTGACGATCAGTAGTACATATTTAATGCTTATATATTTTAATTGTATGGTTTCTCGATGATGATATATTTGTTATAATTTAAAGAATTAGAAGAAAGGCAACATTTCATAACTCTGTGTTTAATTATTTTGAACTACCACCTTGGATAAAAGCTTAAATCTTCATTTCAGTTTAATGTTGGATTAATATTACTTTTGGTAAATATATATCATGCTTAACATGCTTAAGTTTCTATTTACTTACCAGAAATATAATATTCACAATAACTATGAAAAATCTACCAATAAATACAAGTAGTCCCATAATTTGTATAATTTTCTTGGTAGTCCGTCCTATTCCAAAAAATTAAATAAAAATACCAACTCAGCGGAATAGGCCTAATTTGTTTAAGATAAATATTTATGACTGATTGACATTGATTGGCATGACCTATGACCCACCTGTCCCTAAATGTTTTTAACACATTTTTATTTTTTTGATTAGGTAAATGTTAAATTAACGGTTTAACCGGATTATAATATCCAGAATAGGGAAAACAATTACAAAATAAACAAATTTTTGAATAGATTTGTCATAGCACAGTTAGATTACCAAAAACAAGTAGAAGCATGTCCACAGTTGTTAACCTAATTAGTAACAGAACAATAATTTGTGGTAAATCAACCCGTTGTCTTTTCTTTAAACAAATATATTGACTTTTCACAAACTCTGTTGTCAAATCATAAGTTGTGTAGTTCTCCAAGTAGTATAAGAAAAATAGCCCGTCCAAGCTTACACGATGAAAGTTCGCCCATTTTATTTAAGAAACCCAATTTCTCATCACCAGCTAGATGTTCGAGCCATCCTATCATTTTATATAGGAATATTGTAGGTCTTTGAAACTTTTATTTTAATCTAATCTAAGTGTTTTATGTTTCTGGGTGCTTTGTCTTGGACGTGTTTTAACTATGTATATTGAAACGGAATTTCATTATGTTTTTCATTTATATGTTATTCTTGTTTTGGTCATTCAATCGATGACTGATGTCCTAGATCTAATCTATTCATCACTTCAAACAAAAATGTATTATCATAATAAGTAACTAGAACACTAAAAAATGATGGAATTATTTATTAAAAATAACAAAGACCATACAAAAGTGTATGACAGTGAGTCTGCCAGCAGACATCTTGTGTCGAAAATCTAAGACAAAAATACATGCAAAACTTTTTTCTGATATACAGAAGATGTTTTATACTGTTGACAAAAATGAAAATACAATGTACATGTGATTAGCAATGTGTATTGGGCGTAATTTTTTATTTTAATCTGATAAAGTCAAATCAACCACATCAGGTCGTCTGAACTATTCAGTACTATGGATAAGGAACTGTTCATCAGAAACAAAATAAACAATAACTGAACGAGTACTATACAATTTTAAGGATTTTATGATTAAACATGTTCTCTTTATACCGTGATTTGTTTTATTCTGGACAAAAATAATACCTATCAATGACATAATTATTTTTATATAATTTATATGACATATGAAAGTCCATATTATAAAGTCTAACACACAATGCTTATTAAAGAACAAATAGTTGCTCGTCACAATAGCAATATGCAAGATTCTTTATCAAACAGCAAGTTTTCATGATTGATTAAAAATAAATAGTATTTTTGTATAGCAACGTAATATTCCCTGTACAACGTAACCAAAGGTTAGCGTGCAAAATTCGCCCATATTGCACGGATAGCAACATTGCATTGTAAGCACAGTGTCTTTGATAGTTTTTCGGGTTATTTCCGGGATCTGGGTGGTGTTGCCATACAATAAAAGGGTTATTGCACAAAATTGGGAAATATTGTCCCTCGTAAAATATTATATCGCACTCGCAATGTCGTGCAATATCACATTCTACTCGGGACAATATTTCTCAATATTCGTGCAATAACCCTATATTCTTGAATACAGAAATCAATGTATTTACTTTAAATATAAATCATGGATCATAAAAATTTATAAGTATGATTGTAACAGTAAATATATAAAAAGAAGTTGTCTGATGACCTGATTTTTCTTCCATCACGTATTGGAGCTGCTTATCTGTCGTTCATAATTAAAGTAATAAGCGGATTTTCCCCGTTAACAAAAGTAGACCTGATAACCTTCGACAGCATATAATTGGCAAGACTTAGTACGCTTAGTATGCATTTTTTATCATTGAAGTTAAAAAAAGGCGTTGCTCAAATGTTACTAGGTCATTCCAGTAAATTTGTCACTTTTCAATGTACATTACCCCATGTGTTATCCATAATGCAAATTTTAAAATGACTCTACAAAACACACTGATATTTTTTCTTAAATTTCAATAGATACTGAATTTACATGGAAATACATCTATATTTTTGTTTTTTAAAGAACAACATCAACAATTAACAATACATGTATCCTAAAATCGGGTATATATCTATTACGGCATATTTGCCGTTGTTAAGAAAACCAAACAATGTTTTTCTTCATACAAAAACGTGAAAAGTAATAAGCAAGTGAATTTTATTTCTTCTTTTCTGGACCAACTTTGGAATCATTGTTGTCTGCATACATACATAATGCTGTTAAGAAAAATATTATCTGAAAAATAAAAATACATGCAATCATCTGAAACTAAAGAGCAAATGCGAGCTTAAAATTCTCCAACTACATGTATTCCATAATCCACAAAAACTTTTTGTTTTCTGTCAAATTCAGTCGGACTTTAGTTCGCCATATACCACAATCGAAACTGCAATCTATTTTGTCTGAACGAAACTTTTATAAGAGGCAACTTGAAACAATAAATTACCAAATATACCGTTTTGACAACATTAATTGATTTTTTTCGGTTTAAGGTATCTTTCTTAAGTAACCGTCAGTTCTTAAACATAAATACATTAGTTTTAAATATCCCTTGAAAGCTTTGTTCTGTTATGCATTTATATTGGCAACAATTTTCTGTCCTAGATTTTGTTAAATTCAGTGAAAGTACAGTGAACATGGAACAATTAAAAATTCCTCCTTAAATGTCTGATTTTTATAAATGAAATCTGGAATTATAGAAAATTATATAGCTGCAGGTATCTTTAAATGTCGTCTTCAAATTTTTTTTCAGTTTTTTTAGAACGAGTATTGTGTTGTGGATTCGATGGTTGCAAATTGAGAAACGATGTTCGACGTCATCGAACCAAAACTGATAACTGTTCCGAGCCGAAAACAAATATTTTCTATTTTCTTCTATAATACATTAATATTGTTTTCATCCTGGAATATCACATCAAAATGATTTTTTTTTATATTTATTAAAAAAAACGTGATTTCTAATTACCCTTAAGAAAGCGTGTTTATTTAAGCTCGAATAGTTTTCGGAAACATATTCAACTGAGTAGAAAATAAAGACAATGTGTCAATTTTAATTGACAACGGGCGGAAATATATACATAATTTTATCCTGATTTGGTCTCTCATCTCGCATTTTGATTGGTCAAAATTGACCCGATAAACTTAGTTTCAAGTTCTATGTCTTAAAGACTACAACAGGGGTACGTGAATAGTAACAAACAAATCAATATTCATAAAATAATAAAGCAAAAAAGTAATGCAGTGAACATTATAGCCATTCATTAACATATATAAATTTGTAATTGTGTAATAATTTGTTAAGGAAGACAGCCAATTGAAATTGAAAATTACATGTGTTTGTAACAGCATTAGTTAACAACCGATAAAACAAATTCACAAAACTTAGCAATATTAGAAATAACATTGTAGGAGTCGGAATTAAACAACTCATAAAATTTTACAAGGTACAATCTTAAATCAAGTCAATCCGAAAACCTCTCTTTTCGCACAAAAACGACAACAAACGTCAATCAACATAATTTATATCCTCCATCTGTAACATCGAAAGTTTTTACTTGACTGACGAACACGTACATGTAAAAACCATCCTGTATAGTCCACAAATTATCAGAAAAACAAATCAGGATAAATTCGTTATACAGTGTGCTATTTTCCTAATACGGTATTTATCGGGGTCGCTAAAAATTCATATTGGGCAAGGCACCGATAAATCCTGTATTAATAGGACAATAACACACTGTATAACTAATAGAACAAATAAAGAAAGGAATAATTTCTTGACACATATTTTTAAAAGAATACAACGCAATTGACATTTGCAATTTGTCTGTGTAGGATAAATGTATGAAGTTTATACTTTACCTGGATAATAATACAGACAGAAATAACAGATGCAGTAATAGCCACATTACCAATTGCTAGATCCCATATCTCATCAAAGCAACCCTAAAAATATCAATTATATCTTATAACATGACTAAATAATAATCTTGCTTATTTGATCTTTACAAAATTACTAAGTTATCATATTTTTTATTGTAACAAACGATGTTGCAGTATGCAATTATTGTGATGGACAGATCGCCTGATGATCATTAGAAATCTATTTTTCGTTTTTGTTCTGTACAGTTTGGGGATGCAATGTCTTCTCTACATTTTACTATATACCCGTTCTTTCTCATGCTCATAAAGGTTAATGCAGAGATTAGTGCATTGTCCTCAATATAACCACTGAAAGGATTTAAATTTTGGAACAGATTATACAATATAACCTACTTTGAGGCAGTTTACGCTTCATAGACCGCGAATCGGTTTATGTTTAAGCCTAGACTGACCAAAGTAGGTCATAGAAATATAACATGTCATAACCATTAACAACCAATCAAACTGACTGTTACAATTCAAATCAAATTATTCCCAGATATCCATTTGATGCACTTCATGTGTGTTTATTATCGTAGACTATTAAATGTTTGTTATACATTATGGGCAGATATGTCTTGTGCTTTTCGGATCCGATTTCTTATTTATTCTGTAATTTATCAAATATCTCCTTTCATTTGGACAGATTAACTTACCGTCATATAATTGTTATTGGACGAAGTTAGTGGAGACTGTGCACATGATACATCAGGTGAATCGGGCAGTGTTTGACATCAACTGATTGGTGTAACAAGGTCACCAGATCCATAATTTGTTGGCCAATTCGTGGCGCCAGTAAAATCATAGTAGTTTTCTATTCCACAACATGAAAACTGAAAAATCAAACAGCATTTATTTAGTTGGGTCATTCAATTTGAAAGTATTAAATGTTTCAAATTTCCATATTTGAATGGTACCGTTTGAATAAAGAATCAAGTCCAAAAAATGATTAGCAATGAAAAATGAATCCCGTATACACAAAACGGAATACATACGCAAATGGTAATCTGCAACATAATCCATTGTTTTTTCAACTGACCAAATATGTTTTTCGTTTAACAAAGTTTAACTAGAAATTGGTGCCATCATAAACGGTGTTCATCCTCTGCACAAGTCAAAAAACAATTAACAGTGAAAAATTGCAATTTCACAATTTCAGTCTTAAAATTAGAACCCTGAATCAAATTTAATTTCAAAATTGAAAACCTTATTGCATATCTACACACAGTGAAGAACAATATTATAAACAATTAAACCACTGTAACAAAAAATGAATGGGTATTTCCAGAGACAAGGCAAAATTGGCAATTTCACCATCTTCGGTTCCAAAATTGGAGCCCTTAATCGATTTTCAAAATTCAAAACCTTTGGGCCCAAATTTTTGAAAATCAAAAATCTAAAACCATATTGCACATCTACATACAGTATGTGACAATACTGTATAGAAATTAAAAGCATAAAATGAACAATGTACACAAGGTCACAAGCTTAAATTTCCAATTTTCAAAATTCGACCCCTGTGCCCCAATTTTTAGTGCGCATCTACATACAGTATGAGACAATACTGTATAAAAATTAAATGCATGAAATAAAAAATTAATGAGGAGTTTAGGTCACAAGTCTAAATTTCCAATTTTCGAAATTCGACCCCTGTGGGCCAAAATTTTTGAAAATAAAAATTCTAAAACCTTATTGCACATCTACATACAGTATGTGAAAATACTGTATAGACATTAAAAGCATAAAATGAAAAATGTATGAGTAGTTTAGGTCACAATCTTTAATTTCTAATTTTCGATGTTCGACCCTTGTTGGCCCCATTTTTAAAAAATCAAAATTCTAAAACCTTTTGCGCATCCACATATTGTATAGAAATTAAATGCATGAAGTTATAAATGAATGAGGAGTTTACGTCACAAGCTTAAATTTCAAATTTTTGAAATTCGACCCCTGTGGGCCCCAATTTTTGAAAACCAAAATCTTAAAACCTTATTGCGCATCTACATACATTATGTGACAATATAGAAATTAAAAGCATAAAATGAAAAATGAATGAGGAGTTTAGGTCACAAGCTTAAATTTCCAATTTTCGAAATTCGCCCCTGTGGGCCCAAATTTTGAAAATAAAAATTCTAAAACCTTATTGCACATCTACATACAGCAAGTGACAATACTGTATAGAAATTAAAAGCATAAAATGAAAAATGTATGAGCATTTTATTTCACAATCTTAAATTTCTAATTTTCGAAATTCGACCCCTGTGGGCACGAATTTCTAAAAATCAAAATTCTAAAACCTTATTGCGCATTTACAAATAGTATATGACAATACTGTATATAAATTAAATGCATGGAGTTAAAAATGAACGAGGAGTTCAGGTCACAAGCTTAAATTTCCAATTTTCGAAATTCGACCCCTGTGGGCCCCAATTTTTGAAAATCAAAATTGTAAAACCTTATTGCACATCTACATACAGTTTATGACAATACTGTATAGAAACTAAATGCACGAAGTTAAACGAGTTCTAGAGACAAGGTTTGACGGACGGACAGACAGACGGACGACGGACAGACGGACGGACCGATTACAAATATTCCTAAACTTCATTCGAAGTGCGGGGATAATAAGCATAAGGGATTCTACACTCTGAATCTATTCTATACAAATACTTTTCACTTAATTTCGTAGACTGTATAAACTACCTTTTGATTAACAAAATTCCAGCCAATTGATACGACGTTGGTTCCATTCAATCCCATGAAATCGGTTTTAATTGTTGAATTCAAATTGTCTTTGATAGGCTTAGTAATCTGAAACAAGAAGGAAATTATTTTGTTTGATTGAAAATGAAAAGAAAATTTGTCTTATTGTATAAGCTGGATATTTTCTCCGTTCTATTTATCCATTTTTGTTTTCAGATTAATCTGAAAGTTATTTGATTAATGGTATATGATAGCTTGCTGGTTATCATAAAGTGAAGTAGATCTTCTTGGGGTAGGAGTCTACGTTAAAGAGTAAATAACCCAAAGCAACATATTTTCCTTTCAATATGGTTGTCATTAATCAACATATCACATTAAATGTATTAATCTATGTACATAGAAAAATGGAATACGTTAAAAATGAATTTTATTTTTCTGGTTTGTGTTATATGAAAACTGATTTGTTCATCAAAATTTTCAATATATCAATATTGTTATCAGTAAAATTCAAATATTTAACAAATCGGCTTTTTAAATTGCAAACTAGACACAAAAACAGTGTGTGGAATATGACAGAAGTGGAGCACAATATGTCCCCATTTGAAAAGCGCAGTCTTTTGAAGCACACCTTCACCAAACTAAAAATAATTTTTATTACAAATTTTAAACAACTTGTGAGTGGCGTCTTATTTGTGGTAATTCATGTAACAATGTACTTTGTTTCTGTTCACCTAATGCCCTATGTGAAATATACGTTATTATAGCAAATTAAACTCACCATTTCTGGTTTCCAATAGAAAATACCAATTGTAATAATTTGTGCTACCAGAATTATAAATGTAACCATGGCATAGATAAGGAGCAAACATTTGATCTTTTTCCATGCTCCAATGATTGCACAGACTGTTATGATGAGTAAAATTACTCCACTTAGTATTAAAGCTAAAGGTAGACTACCAGCCAAGTCTTTGATGCTGAAGTCTAAGTTCACATCGCCGTAACCAGCATCAGACAGAGATTTCTCTAAAGAGGCGATAGCACTCTCGTAGTAACTTTTGAATACATCCTCACCAAATCTAGCTACCAATCCAATAATTAATAACACTAATCCGATCAGCTGCAAAACAATAAAAAATATTTATTATTTTGACAAAATACGTGTCAATGAAATAGCACTGATCCACTATTAAATCGATTCTGTAGTTTTAATAGATGAACAGCATACATTTGCTCCTTAAAATACCAGACAAAGCTGCTCGCGGATGATACAAAGCTTGCCTCTACATTTTCAAGTGTCGATCCGAAGTTAACAAGAGGTAATCGCATAAAGAAATCATAATCGGCATCAAATATCAGTCGTTCGGCACAATATAAAGCTTTTGAGCTCGTTGCGGCACTCACTTGTCAAAAAGTTTCACATTCTGGCCTCAAGCTTATCATCACGAACTATTATGTGAAAACCAAAAATTTACAATTATTGTGTGGAGAAAAGTTACAATTTGAAATGAATTTATCGTAATGGTTTAAGAGCAGTCTTTTTTATTTACTCAGAATCATAGATTATTAGTTTCTTTCATGCCAACCGGAACTGACTGTTCTCGGTCAAATCAGAAGAAATCCAATGATTAACAGGCACATTGAAAATAGTTATACTTACAAAGAAAACTATGTTTGTTACGATCAAGAAAATCCTACCAACAGTTAGCAGACATCCCATAACTAACTATCAAACTTTTTAACTGAAAAAAAAATCAAAAAAAGGAAGTAGTCACATTATTTGATCCCAAAAATATTTACATACGCAGTTGCACGGATCGTAGTTATTAAACAGTATGGTATTCATTGAATATTTGAATATGAATGTACCTGTTCTCATACATGACTGCTTAATACCTATAGTTTATCAATCCTTTGTAGACTCTATCAATAAATCTGTGTGACATATAATAATAAAGAATGATCACGAGGGGTAACAGAGTAAACTTAAAAAGAAATATTGATCGTGATATTGAGTGTTTAAACGCCGACATTTCCAAACAACTGACTACCTTATATATAGATCGTTATTCATCCAAATTGGTCTTGTTTCTTCTTAGAAAGGAAAGAATTTATCAAAAACAATAAAAAATGATTGTATGTATAAATATAACGGATCTTCAACTGTGACTTCGTGTATAAATTCTGACGTATGAAATTGTAGCACCTCGACTTGTCACTACTACAAGATTTGAAGACATTTTTATTCGCTGTGAGAAGTGTGGAACAGTTACAAAAAAATTGAGAAAGGAGAAAAAGCATCACCATATGTCAGAGATTCAGATAGAAATATAATCCGAACAAATCTGCTGAAAATCAAGAATTTATGGCCGGACTAATTATTTGAATCATAACAATCATTTGAAAGAAAAAAAACACTACTTACTGCGAAGTAAATTGATAGCTGACCAAACACTGATCCGTTTTCATTAATATTTAACATTATAATGAGTAATAATCTAGTCTTTCAACAGAATACTATATTATATCCAGTTTACTCATTAGTAATCAAAATGTACGCATACATAAAAAAACTAACAAAAATACATATACCTCACAGTTAGTGATTACCAACTACGTACATCTTCCAAAGTCGTTTAACAGCTAAGCTATCTCAGAACAATAATCTTTTCCGTCCTATATTTATATATAAATGTCATATTTTTCATGGATTAAAATAACAAGATAAGAAGAAAGTTTACAAAAAGTTTTGAAGATCCTTGATATATTAAAACTTAGATTGAATTTGTCAATTTAAATATCTTACAAGTTTATATGTAATGTCAATATTTGTAAAACACAAGAAGTTTCTTGATACAAAATCTGATATGAGTGTAATAAATTCTTACAGTACAACTTTAGATAAGTGTACTAGCTTTTAGTTTTAAAATTTTTCATTTATAATTTAAAAATTTTGCATATGTATCTTTAAAACTTTTTACCATAATTTTTCCCCAACTAGCAATATGTGTTTACTTTCATATTTTGCAGGTTTTCAGTTACAATAGGGCTACCTTCGCTATAATGGCGTCAATGAAATCTTACTGCCTATTTGTTGATTTATGTATAGCGGTCTATTATAATCAAGAGAATAAATAAATATTTTCTACACTTTCTAGGAAGGGTTTTCAGTTTTATATCCTCATTTATTAAAGTGTTATTTGACTGTGAAGAGTAAAAGATTCTAAGCAACACAGTCACTGTTTATGATTATTTATCGTATTTCCCCATGCCTATATCGTCCTGCTGAGACCTTCAGAATTTCCCGTATTTCGGAGTTGACCGATCCTAATATGAGCTGACCCGAATATATCAACGACGTCATCCTCCCAAGTCAGGGTTTTGTATCCACGTTCGTTGCTACAAACCTCTGACATCACACATTCATATTTTGTGGGTCGAACATGTCGCCGCCTGGTGTGTGTCCTAGAAAATTCTACCTACGACTCAAATGGTTTCTCTTTTGACCTTGAGAAGTAACCAATGAAAATCGTTCACTTCCGACCGAAAATATGAATGTGTGATGTCAGGGGTTTGTAGGAACGAACGTGGATACAAAACCCTGACTTGGGAGGATGACGTTGATCAGAATATATCAGGAAAACATCCGGTTATAGGCGGATGGCCATTGAAAAGTAAGAAATTCCATTATGATTGTAAGTTAACAATACGATAAATTTATCATCAAGTTTTCCTCAAACAAATATTGTAAAATATAAGCCACTCGACACAATATGAAGCCTTTTTAGCTCGATCGCTACGCTCACTCGCCGAAAAAGCTTCACATTGTCTCTCGCGGCTGATTTTACGATATACATTTGCAGAAAACCTGATAATATATACGTATCATGAAGGCGGTAACATTGTGTCACAGCTGATCACTTCACTCAGATAATAGGGATGAACTTAACGATAAGTCATAAGAAAACTTAGAGTGCATTTATTTCTAACCTAAAATTTATCAACGTTGATTACGGTTTACTCAACGCAGTAGTTGCAGAAATAAGGACTTGACATCCTTGCAGAAATAAACATATCGTTTAATAAACCCATAATGACCACAGCTTGGAAACAGAAAAGCACGTGTTTTGTTTTTAATAGCTACAAATGGACAACAGTGCATTGCTGTTTTATATAGTTCACGTGCAATCCAGCGCGCAATTACAAATAAATGGAACGCTTACATGTGTCAAAAGTAAACGCTCAACGGTTACACGACTATTTTGCGATTACATAGTTTAGGTAAACGTTGTCAACGTTGACATGCAGGTGTTAGAAATAATTGGATTAAACGTATATGTGCGCGTAGTCGTTTACATCGTTTAGTGCAGAAATAAATGGACTCTAACTGTCTTCATGATACAGTTTTTTCAGACTATAAAAGGTTTTAATTGTTTTTGTTTGTTTTTTTTTTTTTTTTTTTTTTTTTGGGGGGGGGGGAGGGGGTGTTGTCCTTTTCGTTCTTGTTTTCATATTAAAGGGTTTTGCTGTATAGTTGATAGTATGGAATACTTTACCTGACTTTTCGTTGTTTTTAAACTTCTTCTTTGTTGTTTTCTTGAGTCTTGTGATGTTTTTATTTATTGGTAAATTGTTGATCTTTCCCGTTATATCGTGTAATTCATGATTTACAGTAATATATAAAATATGAAATATCGGGTGTCTTTCAATATTGAATAACAAAGATGTGTTTACAGATTAAAATGTATACCAAGTACGTGACACATCAAACTAAATATGCATACCTTTTCAATATTTTCGACCTGTGTTTTAAGAAAACCTTGAAACGTTCTATTTAAATTCCACAGAACCACATTCTGTCACAGTTTATTTTCACTCGTTTTACATGTAAACTTCCTGGTAACTAAAAAGAAATATGATAGTTTTTAAAAATAAGTTTAGATTAACGAGATTTCAATATTCCATTTTCAATTAATTCTCATAGATAGATATAGATATAGATCATTCCTGTAACAGGTGTCCATTGGACTCCTCTTCTACAGGCTCGTAATTTTCCATTTCGCTTGTTCTCACGTGACTTCCCGATAGATCTATTCTGCATTATTTTAAGTTGGTTTGTCCTGGTACTGTGTCTCACGTCGGTGTCTCTAATCATTTTTATGCAGCTGCAAGCATTCGAGTCGTAAACTTTATTTGTGATCTTATAGAGTTCGACCATGTCACCTCTTACCCTTCTGTAGCTTAGTGTTGGTAGATTTAGTTTCTTAAGTCTTTCAGGGTAAGAGAGGTTTCCCATTCCTGGCAATTGTTTGGTGGCTCTTTTTTGGACTTGTTCAATTTTGTCGATTAGCTTCTTTTGGTAAGGTGACCATATGGCACTTGCATAGTCCAGTTGTGATCTTACCATGGATTTGTATAGTGGAATGAATGTCTCTTTGGTTAGGTATTTGAATGATCTTCTTATTATTCCAAATATTGAGTTTGCTTTGTTCACCTTTTCACTGATGTGTTTCTCGAATTTTAGTTTGTCATCCACTATAACTCCAATATCTTTTTCCTCGTTTGTTTTACCAACATTTTTGCCCATCAGTGTGTAATTGTGGTCTCCTTGATTTGTTTCTCGGCTTAGTTCCATATGCTTGCATTTGTCTGGATGAAATTTCAGTAACCAGGTGTTACTCCATTCTTCTAGGTTATTCAGATCTTGTTGTAAAACGTTACGGTCTGCTGGTTGAGATATTTCTCTATAGATTTTGGTGTCATCAGCAAAGAGATATGCTGGAGAGTCAACTGTGTCAGGTAAGTCATTTATGTAAATGACAAACAAGAGAGGTCCAAGTACTGAACCTTGAGGTATACCTGAAGTTACATCTTTCCAGGCTGAATCCTTTCCATTTACTACCACCTTTTGTTTTCTGTTATTTAGGAAGCTGCGAACCCATTCTGTTATTTCTTCACTGATTCCGTAACTTTGTAGTTTTCCAATTAGCCTTTTATGTGGTACTTTATCAAAGGCTTTTTGGAAATCCATATATATGCAGTCAATTTTGTTTCCTTTATCGTATATTGCTTCTGTCCATTTGTCTAGCACCTCTAATAACTGCAAGGATGTTGATCTGCCTGAGATAAAGCCATATTGCTTGGTAGAGAAAAGGTTGTTATTTTTCATAAATGAAATTACATGGTTTCTCACTATTTTCTCTAATACTTTGCATACTACTGAAGTGAGGCTAACTGGTCTGTAATTTCCTGCCAATGATTTACTGCCTTTTTTAAAAATTGCACTGACTCCTGCTAGTTTCCATTCTTGTGGGACTATATTTTTGTCTATTGAGTCTTGGTAGATGATCTTCAGTGGTGTTGCCAAGGATGATGATAACTCCTTTAGTAGTCTAGGGTGAAGTTCATCAAGGCCAGGTGACTTGTCTATTTTTAGGTCTTTTAATAGTTTTGTGATCTCCTCTTCTGTTATTTGCAGTTTTGTCATTGGCATTGTCAGAATTTTATCTGGTAGTTTGGGTATATCTCCCTCGGGCTCATTTGTGAATACACTGGAGAAGAAATTTGATAGTATATTTGCCTTCTCTTCATCCAGACTGGTCTTAGGTGATTTGGTATTTTCCGGATCGGTGTGTAATTCTCCTATTCCCTCTCTAGTTTTAAGTTTTGATTTCATGTAACTCCAGGTAACCTTTGGGTTCCGCTTGGATTGTTTGCTTAGGTCTTTCTCATATTTTTTTCTCTGTTTGTCTACTTCTGGTTTAACTTTGTTCCTGATCTTGTTGTATTCCCGTCTTAACATAGGATCACTATTTCTTGTTATTCTCCTTGCTAGATTGTTCTTCAGTCTGATCTTATCTCTAGTTTTTTCATCTACTGGGAATGTATGTTTCTTTTTGCTGTTTCCTGTCTCTGTTATCTTTGGTATATATTTGTCCTCCATTTTCCTTAGCTCCGTAATAAAGCTGTTCCAGTTCTCGTCAATAGTATTTGTGGGTTTTATTATTTCTTTCCAGTCCAGTTCTCTTACACTTTTATTGAAGTCTTCATACTTCGCTTTATTGTATAGTCTTTTCACTTTGGTGGTGCTTTTAAGGTTGACATGACAATTGAAATTGAAAGTTACCACACAGTGGTCACTTTTTCCTAGTGGGCTCCAATATTCTATATCTGTTGCCATGCCTTCCTCATTGGTAATAATCAGATCTAATATTGTAGCTCTACTGTTACCTCTCCATCTTGTTGGTTTCTTAATATGTTGGAATAAAAAGTTGTCCTGGAGGTTTTCAATAAATCTATATTCAGTTGTTTCAGTGCTGTCCCCCTTCGAGTTCCATGAATCCCAATCAATATCAGGGTAGTTGAAATCTCCCATTATCAGAATGTGTGAGAAATGTTGTTTGTTTGCCTCGTCTATCAATTCTCTTAATTTTTTATTGTACTCCTGACTATTATTTGACGGAGATCTGTATATGAGACAAATAAGTAGTTTGTCAGAGTTGTTAAGGTTTATCTTTACTGTTAAGTTCTCTTCAAATTTGGTTACTAGTTGTACCTCTGATGCATCTAGATCTTTATCGATGTATAATAACAGGCCTCTTCCAGTGTCATTTTCAATATTTTTCGAGAACATCTGATAGTTTCTATTTTGTCCCAGGGAATACTCTGATACTCGAGTAGGGTACCTTGAATTTTTTGGTTTAACTTCGGTAACTCCTATGATATTTGGTTTTGTGTCTTGTGTCCTAATTTCTAGCTCTGTAATTTTGTTGAGTAGCTGATCTGCATTAGTATAAAAACAACTTAACTGTGGTAAAATCTTGTGGCTATTTACATTCTTTTTCAACGTTGAGTCCAACTTTAACGTATTTACATTTCTATTTACAATGTTAGACTTCCTGTTTGTTAATTTGTCTTTACCGGCACTATTCTTCTTGCCGAGGGAGGTCCTCTTACTTTGTAGAGGTACCCCCCCTTTCCCTCCTTTTTTTGAAGTTCCTGAGCTTCGGCCCATAGTCTTTTTTCCTCCAATCTTTCTGTTTTAGTGAGATCATTGCTCACTCCAACTTTCTCATATTTGGCCATTCGTTTGGCTTTGTACATGTTTTTGAATAGGCTTATTTTGCTTTCTATCGATAGTAGACTAACCTTCATTGGTCTTGTCTTTTCAGCATCAAATTTTCCTATTCTAATGCACTTTTCTATGTTGTTTGGTTCTACTATGATCCCACAGTCTGTGAAAAGTTGGTTTAACTGGTTGATGTCATGTTGTTCTCTTTCTTCCCGTATCTCAGAATCACTCTCTGTAATGCCGAAGACCATCATGTTTTTTTCTCTTGATTTTCGTTCCTTAATTTCTTCAATCAGGTTTGAAACTGATGTTTGTTCAGGCTTTTTTTTCCTGTTCTGGCTAACACTTTGGTCATTTGCAGACTCCGCCGTTGTCAGTTTCTCACTTATTTCCTCTTGGACTAAAATTCTGATGTTTTCTTCCTCCATGTTTTTTGTGGTGTTAGTTTTTGCTATTTCTTCCTGTACTATAACTCTTACTTCCTCTGTGTCACATTTATGCTCAATCTTTACCTCAAGGGTGCTGATTCTGTTCTCGTATTCTTGCATGATTTGTTGACACACCTCTTGAATTTTTCTGTCAGTTATGAGATGTTCTTCTATTTTCTCCCTACAGGGTACGCAAAACCACATGGTGTCTGACTTGCTAAGAATTTCATACTCTGCGTTTGTTTTATTGAGGCATTTTATGCAAAAATGGTCTCTGCATCGCTGGCATTCCATCAGTTTTGCATTTTGGTCCTTGTATACTGTGCTGCACATCTTGCAGGTCCAAGGATCCACTTCATTTGTGGCTGCTGCTGCGGCGGCCTGCGAGTTTTTTCTAGTAGCCATCGTCTTATCTTTTGGAGGCATTGTGTGTAGGTATTAACAAAGTATCCCTTGTTTCACCTTTGTACCTAGATAAACAAAGTAGCCTTTGTTTACTTTTATTATAGACAAGGTAGCCCTTGTTTGTAGTTTGACAGTTGACTCTCTAAATTGAACAAGGTAACCCTTGTTTATGTCACTTTCTTAATGATAGACAAAGTAGCCTTTGTATATTCTCATCTGTTTGATATGTTTACTAAACAAGGTAACCCTTGTTTGTATTTCTCTCAGTTTATGATAAACAATGTAGCCTTTGTTTATTTCTGCAACCTTTTCTCTACTATTTTGTGATAAACAAAGTAGCCTTTGTTTATTTCAGTCACGTTAGTTTCTAATTGACGCGTTATAAAACAAAGTAGCCTTTGTTTATTTCAGCTTGACAAAACTAAAGTAGCCTTTGTTCTTTTCGGCTTGATAATAAACACGCTAATAAACAAAGCAGCCTTTGTTTATGTCGGTTGATTTATTTTCTTTATGACTTGTGATAAACAAAGTAACCTTTGTTTATGTCAGTCTCGTTGGTCTCTATATATGGCGATAAACAAAGTAACCTTTGTTTATTTGGTCTCGATTGTTTGTTTACGACTCGATGTTAAACAAGGTATCCCTTGTTTATGTTTTTGCTCGACTTTTTTCGTTATTTACGCCGGGACTTGTGATAAACAAAGTAACCTTTGTTTATGTCAGACTCGTTGGTCTTTATATATGGCGATAAACAAAGTAACCTTTGTTTATTTGGTCTCGATTGTTTGTTTACGACTCGATGTTAAACAAGGTATCCCTTGTTTATGTTTTTGCTCGACTTTTTTCGTTATTTGCGCTGGGATTTGGTTATAAACAAAGTAACCTTTGTTTATTAATACTCGATTTTGGCTTGGCAATAAACGAGGTATCCCTTGTTTATTTACTATAGGTATTTTTTTTGCTCTATGACCGAGAATGTCTTTGACTGTTCCTCGTTATCTCAAATCACTGAAATCAGCTTGTAGCTCAACACTAATTGTTTTTGACACAAAGTTTTAACACAAATTTTAACTCAACTTATTTACACTGTAACTCAAGTCAAGAAATATATACAGAATTTGGAATTGTGTTCCTTAGAAACAAAGCTCGTGAGCAAATTTTACAATCCTGTATGCCCAGAGGCTAGCTAATTGCCTAATTGGGTGGATCCCATCATGGTACAAATTGTAATTCTTGCGATATTTTGTTTTTGGGCAAGTTGCTTGTTTGTGTGGATATCTTATGTCCTGTGACAACCTTGGAGATTGACACTTGTTTAGGCTATATAAGTTTTTGTTTAATTCATCTACTGCACTTGACAGATCAGGGTCGTCATATGATTCCGACCTTTTCTGTTTTTTTGTGTCTACTGTTACTCTAAGGTTACACTTTTTTATGCCACTTCTCTCGTCTATTCTCCTTTGTGTGGCTTTCTTTGTGACCACAACTTTAAGAGTTCTGTTTTTGTTTTTCTTCTGTAAGCTTGTTTTTGGCTTGGCCGCTCTGACTTGGTTGTTATTTATGTCAGTTGTTCTTACTGATACTATGAGGTCGTTTTCACTAGGTTTCTTTGATTTAATTTTGACACTTCTTTCTGGTGTGTTGTTTTTTGTGTTTGTCTCCGGCTTTTCACTCTTATTTAAAGCGTTGTATTTGAGGGGCGAGTAATATGGACATTCAATGAACTGAACCTTCACTGTTTTATTAGCCTTGATCAGTTTGGCCTTGAGGGACCTATAGTTATCTAGTATTTTCTCAACATTTTGTTTTGTAGGTTTAATAAGTGAAATGTACTTCCCTTTCTTGGATGTCAGCTCACAGTTCCCCAAAAATACAAGAACCAATGGTTTCTGTAGCCCTTTTATCCGTTCACATATAGAATCTATGAATTTGTGGTCAGCAGCCGTTGTTCCCGACTTGAAAATCACCTCAAATTGTTCGATTTCAGGTAGGACCCTCCTTATGCAGGCGCCCTTACTGTCCGACACAAGAAACGTAGGTCTATTGAATCTTTTGACTAACAAATGGTCCACTATATTTCTATACTCCTTATGAATTTTAGTAAGTGACATCAGTGTTTTAACAAGTGACAGAAGTTTGTTTACTTTTCGAAAATGGCGCCAATGGCATGCAGCTGTTAAGTCAATAATTTTCTGATTTCTTGAGCAATTAATCCATTTTGACGGGAAAGTTTGTTCACAACATGAATATATATCGCTAAGTTGACGAAATCTTTGAAAAATAACACTTAAATCCTGTAGTAAACTCGATTTTTCGCAAAAATTTTCTCGGAGATTTTTTTCTCAACTTGTGTGGGCGGAAGTCACGTGACCAAAAATGAATGAGTTTTTTTGTGCATGAAACTCTTACATTTACATTTCCTTTGTTTGTCTAAAAATAGAAACTTTCTTATACAAATATGATATGTTAAAGTTTGACTACAATAGCATTCGATTACATTTGTATAAAAATCTTGTGTCGAATTCCAAAACATTATTTGGTTTAATAAGTTTTCACATTTTTAGCCTTGAGCATGCTCTGCTGAAGAGCCGGGAGTAGTTAAAATATACACTTAAATTTCATTCGTATTGGTATCATAAAATGTTTTTAATTTGATTCGTTTTGGCATTTGACGCAGCTCTTCAGCATTTTCGGCCTTTGTTTTGGCCTCCAACATTTTCGGCTTTGACCACGTGGCATATGATGAGTCGTAATTAACCGAGATATTAATGTCTTGTGCATCAAACTTAGTATCAAATAATATTTATTGGTAGTCCTAGCGTGGCAAAGTGAACTGTAAAAGACACCAATAAGATTAAACAACACGGTTAAATCAATAATTAAGGATGAAGAGAAAGTTTTCTATGAAAGAAAGACAATTTTACAAAAAATTAACCTCAACATTACAAACAGACAATAATGCTACACCTTGATAGTGTTTTGATAAGTCCTATAATGATTTATTAAATATATTTTTTAATGTTTTGAAGATTTTGCTTTTTAAAAATAAATAGTTGGTGTTATTCACCCCCAAATTTATCTCTCCTGGGTATATTCCTCAATCTTCCACTTCTTTCCGAAATTGACACATCACTGGACTTGATAGTTCACTGGCAATATGACGGATGTCGTTACCGGAGCACGCTAACCATTCCAATGTCTCTCCCGGTTTTGTAGTGGGGGTCATATTGCTAGTGCTTTAGTTTTTGTGCTGTCTTGTTCTATTTTTGTTTAGTTTATTATATGTTTTGTTTTTTTTAGTTATATACATGTATTCTTGTGGCCTTTGTTTGTTGTGTTTCATTCTCATTTCATTTCCCTGGATTTCGAATTTACGGACTTTTCTCACTGTTTTGTCGCTTCGGTATTCTTTTGCCGACATTTATCATAACAAATTGCATTTAAATGCCTTTATATTGAACAAGTCAAGGCTGCACTTTCCGCATCAAACTTGTTTTAATCCTATAGTCATTCCTTTGTAGTATTTTTTGAGTGTGGGATGTTCTATTGTATCGTATACTGATTTTGAAATCACGTTTTTCCCTATTAGAGTAGTTCCGACTATATATTAGACAGACTCGGGAATATACTTTAATTAAACAGGTTCCTTATGACTTGTATACATGATGTTTTTACATTGACAGACTATTGAAACCAGAAACAATATTTTCGTATCACCTCAAGGTTTTACTTTGTTCAATGTGGGACGAAAGACTATAACTCAAAGATGTCCCAGTCGGACTGAAACGGACACTGTCGCCAAACTGCAGACACTGAAATCGTGTTTTATCGGACATTTATTGTAACAAGGGCTTCATCGGACAGTCTTTTTTAAAAACAAGGTATTCGAATAAAATACCCTGCGTTTTAGTATTTGTGTCTATATAATACCAGATGGCACTGCATAAGACCGGATCCTTTTCTCAACAAAATATTGTTTAGTTATAATGTATGTGAAATGTTTACCCTTCAAATTTCCAACCATAGTAGAATGTTTTACCAACAGAAACAAGCGCCTGTGATTAACACCCTATAGGATCACTGGTAACGGTATTTAAATTATTTGTGAGCTTTCGCACTGTTGGTGTCAGAAACATGACCAAGAACTGGGAGTTTCAAGAATATTTTGCGCGATGACATATTTGAAATCTTGCTGTTTTTTTCATTGATCATTTTCCCTTGAATCTGTTGAAATGAACTTTGTTTAATACGGTTTTACGCCGTTTTTTTAGGTGCATTTCAGCAAATATTACTGGGCAGTTTTTACAAGTGAAGAAAACCACCAACCTTGGGCACGCAACTGACAAGTTTTATCAAGTGTGGTTACAGCCGAATGCACCATTTCTGTAATTATACAAAGCCGGACTCGAATTCGTGTCGTATTGGTTACAGTGATCTATCAGCTACAAGTACCTAGACCACCTAGACCATCCAGTTATTCATGAAGATCCTTTCATTTTGGGGAAACGGTGTGAATTCACGACTTTTACCTCATATCCGTTCTTTTTATATTTGTTTTAATATCGATTCAGTTGATACTTTATGATTTATGTAAATCTATGAAATAGCAACAATGTTGATCTTCGTCGTCAACATTCTATTTTTTTCCCTTTTTATATTCTTCTGTTTCAGTTTTCTCGCCCGTTTTCCTTCTCTACCAAAACAGTTACCCTTTCTTATTTTTCCTTTCTCTTTGATTCAATTATCTCATCAGGTGTGAGTAACTTTGTCGGTTTGTGCTTGCAAGTTTTCTTTCCTTTCCTTTGGAACTGATGCAGGCAACTTGAAAATGTTCTCGATTTCAGCATGACAGTTCTGCAACAATAACATGAGTTACGGAACCATCATCCTCGTGTATTTCCAGGTCTCCACTTATGATAGATTGCGTCGTCACTTGTAATTTCGTCGGAGGTTGCTAAGATGGAAATATAATTATCATCGTATTGCCCATGTTGATTAACTTCATCGTTCAACATGTTTGCTCCGATAAATGGATCCTGTGTACGGAAATCAGATGTAGATTGTGAAACGGATGATGTAGACATGACAACCGGGGAATATTTTGAAGTTGCAGTATATCAGATGTTGATTGGATGGCAATAGATGTGGACGGAAGTTGATAGTTAATCAGAATGGACACAGCGAAGGAACTTCCCTGAATTCGCTTTGGTTAAGGGGATAAATTCCACAAACTTTAATCCATTTACTATGTTTTCTGCCCACAATGCATCAGAAAATGGCCAGTAAACCACGTTACCCCGAGTATATCCTCTGTCCTGGAGGACCCTCAGTTGTGTTGTAAACAATAAGGGTTTTATGTGTCTTACCCTTGACTATTACTAGAGCGGGATTTTTTTGTATATATATTTGACAATTCTATAAAATATTTATTTGTCACCTCGGAGGTCCTCAGTGTTCAACATTCGTGCTATAACAGAACAAAGAGGGAGTTGGAGAACGGAGAGAAATGTCTGGATGTCTTTTAAAAATATCCGTCAACCCAATCCTTTAAGGTATCCCATTTTTAATTGGGGTCTTCAATCCCATAGTGCTACCCAGTCTAGAGGCCTTTAAAGCAAGTTGCAAACTTCCAATCCCAGTTTAACAGGCAATCTTTTGTCCCGTTCAGTTTTCTATTGTTCTTATTTTGCATCCAAAATTAACGCTTTGTTGAAGGTCTGTGCGCCTGTTCAATACCTCTGGATCTCCTTTTGGTTTTATGTAACATGTATCCGTCACATAACCTTCTTTCATTAATTTTGCTATGACAAATTCATTTCTCTTTTAAGATACATGTACACGAGCACATGATCCATTACGAAATAGCATTCATTTAACATCATATTTATTTTCCGGTTCCCATTTAAGCTGATAGCCTTCCCCAACAACGAGCTGCCTAGGACGCCTACTGCCCATATATTTCTTATTATGATTTGCCACATGCTGAAAAGAAAACTTATATAACTAAGAGGTAAATAGCTATATGATGGATGAACACAGTCACTACGAATACGAAGTTGGCTTTATTGAACTTGTATTTGCTCATTTCAATGTCCTTGTTTGCATTCGTGATTATTAGATATTTTGCAATACTCATGCTTATTTCGTAACTTTTTTTCCTTCATCCAACGGACATACTAATTGCACTTGATTACGGATTTATACGGAATTTGCCAAGACGTTGCAATTGGGCAATTACATTGAATGTGGTGAAATTCCGGGATTTCCGAGTGATATCAAATCCGATAATTCACCCAGTGAAATCGAAAGCCATATTTCACTCTAGGAAGTGACGTAACAATAGCCGTCGCCAACGATGTTGCTATACAAACGTCGTCGCGTAGTCGCGTAGTCACATAAAACACAATCCCTTGTATTTTCTCGTTAAATTTTATGAACGCACTCGTGAATTAATGTGTTGTTCGGTAGCTCGTTGTAGATTTTAATGTATTTGCATTTCAAGATTAGTTATACTATAGTTATTAATTTTAACTGTCCGGTATTCCCCAAGTCGCAAGATTGTGAGATTTTATTGTCGGGGTTTGTCGGACAGTGGAAAATGACAAAAAATAAAGCCATTTTATTGTTTTTTAATGATTATTTACATAAAAAAAGAATTCTTTGGGGCCAATTTTAATGTGCAAATTTCTTTAAACATTAATCTCAATTTTCGTGTGTTATAAAGACCAAATACGAATATTTTCAATAGAGATTAAGGTTGATAAACATACCATATTAAAGTTGTCCAGACGAATTTCTCTACGAGATCTCGTAAAGGAAGTTCTTTACGCGTGGTTCCTTATTTTACTCAAATAAAATTTCCGGTAAAAATAAACAGTCGCCAAAAATAAACCCACATGCCCGTTAGGCAGGTACTACTCACGTTCCACAGCATCTTATTTATACGACTTGGTATTGTCCACGGTTGTCAGTTGTATTTTGCAGTTGTGTATTCATATTACGATTTTGTCTGTTCCCATAATTTTAGATTTGTTCTACATATGTTTTCATTTTTTTGCATGTTTACAGTTTTTTTTTTTTTTTTTTTTTGTCTAATTTAATTTTCAAAAAAGCACAAATTCATATCTATGACAATGGATTTATTTAGGATATAAAATAATTAGGTAATCTTCCAACTAATCATAATATCTATACATTATTAAAAAAATTCAGAATCCTTTTGTATTTGTCATCAGTAAGGTAATCTGCCCAAACCGAGAGGAAGGCCCTTTAAATATTCCAACCTTAGCTTATATTTTTTAGTTAACATTTTAGTATCTCATGTAGTTTTTGATTTTAATACATTATACTTGGATTTTATCAGTTGATATTATTTTAAAGATTTATTTAAAAAACAATTGCCTTCTATTATGATTTCACTTTAAGGAATCAAGATTTTTTTCTATCAGTAAGGTACACATTGCAATCATTTGATTTCCCAATAAAGATGAACCAAGTTATTTCTCTTTGAGCATTTATATTCTACTATTATATTTTTTATGTTTCGCAAGTTTTGCAAGTACAGGTAAATCCAATACATCGATTAATATGGGGGGATAAAGAAAGATAGTAGTTTCTCTTATCAACGAAAGTAAAACCAACCTGTATGTTTAATATTCTGTTTATCTTCCTCTTAATTTCACTGAATTATAATTATATTTGTCACTTCAATAAAGGGTAGCATTATCAGCTAATTACATGAAGATCCTGGTGTTTTGCTGTAGTTATGCTTGTATTTTACATGTGTTTTTGTGTTGGAGCTCTCATGGAGGCCTGTTGGTGTTAAGTGTAAATAAAGTTGCAGATTTGCTAAAGATGATTATTAAGCATTATAAAGGTTTATGTTAAATTTATAATGCACATATCAGTATCTGTGCTTAAAGTTCAGAATAGTTAAGAGGACCTGTTTATCCGTTTACCACGACTGTTTCCACTAGAAGAGTCCTGATTCTCTGTGCTTTTTATGTTTGTAATATGTGATATTATTGTGACAAAATAGGTTCATTGACTATTTGTAGATTTATATTATCCTGGTTTAGTATAATATTTATCCTTTGAAATGGTTACTATAAATGCATTGTTCGGCTCAGGTATTAACGTGTTAATTTCTTGTAAGTGTTTACAAGTAACCAAGGACATTTTAATATACAGAACCAATAGGTACGGGTACAATTGTTAATTACGGAAATATTCGGATCAGTAGTTGCAATTAGTAGGGCCGTCATCTAGGCGGTCAAATGTTTATGATTCAGGTATCTTAAAACGCTCTGATGATTAGGGGTAGTTATTTCAATGGGTATCGTCCGTTGGATAATGGAATAGTCCATATTACCAGTATATAAGCAGGTGTCTTAGTTAAATCAAAAATTGCGGTGTAGAAGTTCAAAAGAGCCACTCGGAAATAATAACGTATAATAAAATTGCAAGTAATAGTAGGAGAATCTTAATAGTAGGAAGTATTAATAGGACATATTATAGGTTACTAATTAATCCAGCCGTGCTGACTTGGTGCAGGTGCTGAAATGCGCACACGCCAATATAGCTTGTCCAGCCGTGCTGACTTGGTGTAGGTGCTGAAATACGCATACGCCAATATAGATTGTCCAGCCGTGCTGACTTGGTGCAGGTGCTGAAATACGCACACGCCAATATAGATTGTCCAGGCGTGCTGACTTGGTGCAGGTGCTGAGATACGCACACGCCAATATAGATTGTCCAGCAGTGCTGACTTGGTGCAGGTGCTGAAATACGCACACGCCAGAACAGAGCCAGCATCTTAGTACGGGTGCTGAGGAAAGCCCAGCAAGGTAGACTGTGTCGTAGTGAATGCTTGAAATAATAGCTAAGGTACGCACAGGGTTTACAACATTAAAATTTGTAGGTCGATTCATATCTTCCTTTGTGTCCGTCGTCTCCTGTCATTTTAAGCTTGGAGAATCAGTCACGCGCAGGTCAGACGTATGTCAAAAGAACTCGAGGAAATAACCTCGATACGATCCCATAAGGACGTGCAATTGATACCCCCTTGCGCGTTACATAATTTTGGTGGCAGCGGTGGAATTCTTTTTGACATCAATAACAGCTAAGCTTTACCAATATGGATTTAGAGGCTCAGATAAGTATGCTGAAAGAAGAAATACATCGCCTGAGGCACGAGAGAGAGTGACCAGGAAGAAAGAGATCCCATCCAAAAGTCAGTGACGAGCAATCCAAACCAAAGTGACTCTGGAATTATTACGAGACGCCGTCAAAACGTGCACTCGCATACACTAAAGGTAAATAAACACAAAGATGAACATCAGGAGCGGCCAATCTCAAACGCCTATGGTGGAGCGAGATCAAAGTTCCCAAATACGAATACACCAGCTTCATTCGGAAGGAAGATTGATTTGGACGAGTGGAGGGATTACAAATCACACTTTGATGCCTGCGCAAAAATAAATGGGTGGAAAGACACTGAAAAGGGGTTATACTTGGCTGCCGCATTGCGCGGACCGGCTCAGTGCGTTCTAGGTGACTTGCCATCTGATGAACAGGGTCAGTATGGTATCTTAGTTGCAGCATTAGAGGAAAGATTTGCGCCACCCAATCAGATGGACCTTTATCGCGTTCAGATGAAAGAAAGAAGACAGAAAGCGAGAGCCTTCCAGAACTTGGTCAGGCTATCCTCCGTCTTGTGAACAAATCTTACCCGAAGGCACCTTCAGACTTACGTGAAACTTTGTCCGCTGAGAACTTTTTAGATGCGCTCGCCAACCCAGAAATGAGAATTCGAATAAAACAGTCCCGCCCTAGTAATCTGAATCAAGCAATATGTCTTGCTGTCGAGCTTGAGGCTTTTTACAAAGCCGAACTGAAAAATGAATCCGCGAAGCCACAGGAAGATCGGATATCCCGAATGAAAACGCCGAAGATGTGAAATTTGCCGAAGTACTGAGTACTTTCAACGACAAGTTGGATAAACTCCAAAAAGAGTTAAACAAATATAAACAACAAAGCAGAAGTAACCGTAATTTTGGCAAAGGAGGTTCAAACATGAGGAACTTAGAATGTAATAATTGTGGCGAAAGGGGCCATTTTGCCAGGAACTGCAGGGCGCCAAGAGTGGAAAAATCGTCCAGAGAAGCAAAAAATGAATCCAAAGTAAGCTCTCTACGCAGTAGGCGTAAAGGAAAGTCCAGTTGGAGGACAAATAAGGCTTGCGTAGGGGTTAATTCTTGCAACCGAGAAGCTGGAATGTACTTAGAATTAACTGTGAATGGTATGAAGGTGAAAATGTTAGTTGACACGGAAGCCACGTTAAGCCTAGTGTCTAACAAGACTTTTTATTCTCTTGACCAAACAAAACGCCCAAACGTATATCCGCCGAGACAAGCTGTGATTTCTGCCAGTGGAACAGATTTACCTAGTTTCGGACAAGCTGTTTTTCAATTACAAATGGGAGAAGAAAAGTACGAAATGGAAGCAGTTATTGCAGACTTACCTATGGATGGCATTCTTGGATTGGATTTTATGCAAACACATGGCTGTTTAATAACAGAAACAAGAAAGAGCTAAAAACTTCGGGACGCAACGTTTCCTTTATGTGTAGAAGGGAAGATTGAATGTTTCCGAGTTACTGTCGCTCAGAATATAAGTATACCCCCAAGGACGGAGCTTATTGTTGAGGGATGCGTCCAAAATAGTGGTAAGATAGATAACGAGATGCGACTCGCTCTTTTGGAACCAAGTGAGTATTTTGTAAAACGTGACTGTGCCATGTTGGCCAAAATATTAATGCACCCGCGGGAAAAGGTACCAGTAAGATTAATGAATGTCTTTGATGAAGTAAAGACTATAAGGGCTGGAACATCAGTGGCAGAACTAAGCCCAGTCGAGTGTGTGATTGAACAATGTAACAGCAATATATCAAGTGAGGAGAAACAAGGAAATTCCAAACACCAACAATATTTGGAGACCCTAATAACCAAGGCAAGTGAGCATTTATCCAGCGACCAGGCTAAGTCTGTTAGAGCCATGATCTACGATTACAAGGATCTTTTTGCTAATTCCGATGAAGAATTAAGAAAGACGGGCGTAGTGAAACACTAAAATAATACAGGATCAAACCGGCCTGTGAAACAGCCGCCTCGTCGAACGCCAGTGGCCATGAGAGAGGAGATAGATGGACATATTGATCAGATGTTAGCAAAGGGTGTAATAGAACCGGCAGATGGCCCATGGTCGTCTGGGATAGTTCTTGTTAAAAACAAAGACGGAAGTACTCGTTTTTGCGTGGATTATCGTCGGGTGAATGATTTAACTACCAAAGACGCATATCCGCTGCCGCGCATTGACGATTCGCTGGAGCAACTCTCAGGCAACCAGTGCTCTTTGCTCTGGGTACTGGCAGGTAGAGATGGAAAAACATGACCGACCAAAAACAGCTTTTGCCACCCGACACGGGCTTTTCCAATTTCGAGTTATGCCGTTTGGGTTAGCAAACGCTCCCGCTACTTTCGAGAGACTTATGGAAAGGGTATTAGCAGGCCTTCAATGGGAGATCTGCTTAGTTTATTTAGATGATATCATTGTTACTGGCAAATCGTTCGAAGACATGTTGAGCAACTTGCGCAAGGTATTTGATCGGTTAAAGACTGCAGGCTTAAAACTCAAGTCCAAGAAATGTACGTTGTTTGCAAAACGAGTTTCCTTTTTGGGGCATGTAATAACTGAAGATGGGGTGGCGACTGATCCTTGTAAAATTGAAGATATCAAGAACTGGCAAGTCCCCACCAATGTGACGGAACTGAGGTCGTTCCTGGGATTATGCGGCTATTATCGTCGCTACATCCAGAATTTCTCAGCCATCGCAAAATGCTTGCACAAACTTACAGAGAAGGGAAGAGAATTTCTGTGGACTAACGATTGTCAAAACTCGTTTGACGAACTAAAGGGAAAATTAACCACAGAGCCCATATTGAGTCACCCAGACTTTTCAAAGAGTTTCGTTTTAAACACGGATGCAAGCAAAGACGCTATAGGTGCAGTTTTGTCACAAGAGATAGACGGGGTTGAAAAAATAATTGCATTCGGTAGCAGAACGCTAACAAAATCAGAGCGAAAGTATTGCGTTACTCGCAAAGAACTTCTTGCCGTCGTGCATTTTGTAAAACATTTCCGTCACTTCTTGTATGGTCGACCTTTTGTCGTGAGAACAGACCACAGTTCGTTACAGTGGCTCATGAATTTCAAAGACGCTGAAGGACAATTAGCGCGATGGTTGGAGGTGTTAACCACATACGATATGACTATAAAGCACCGTCCTGGCTCTCAGCATAGGAATGCCGACGCTCTAAGCCGCCTCCCTTGTAAGCAATGTGGATTCAAAGCTGACAAAGTTACAGCCCATGTCCAAACCCTGATCTCCTCGGATAGCCAAGTCTTGTCATGCGAGACAGATGAAAAATATTATTCTTTACAGAAGATCCAAGAGCAAGACGCAGACCTTAAAATTATCAGAAAGTGGGTCACAGAATCCAAAAGACCGTCATCAGAAGAAATGCAAGGTCAGAGCTATGTTGTGAAGTCTTTGTGGTCCCAATGGGATCAATTAAAGATAGATAATGGTATTTTGTTTAGAACCTTTCGCGATGACAACCTCAAGTCGGCCATCGTCCCCTTCAGCGAGCGAAGGAAAATTCTTCAAAGTTCCCACGATGAAAAGACTTCAGGACATCTCGGTGTAAGGGAGACTTTAGGGCGCTTGAAACCAAGGTATTACTGGCCTGGTATGCGTAAAGATGTTAAAGTATACATTGGGGGGTGTGACGTCTGTAGCAAGCGGAAAATGCCTTTGAAACGCAAGAGGGCTCCCATGAACATTTGTAAGTCAGGTTACCCCATGGAAAGAATCGCCGCTGACATTCTCGGAGAGCTACCCACCACAAATGACGGCAATAAGTATATCCTAGTTATTAGCGATTACTATACTAAGTGGACAGAGGCTCACGCTATGCCCAATATGGAAGCATCTACAGTAGCCAAAATAATAGTCGAAGAAGTTGTGTCTCGTTTTGGAGTCCCATTAACAATTCACTCGGACCAGGAAAGCCAGTTCGAAAGCGAACTTTTCACGGAGATGTGCAAACTCTCGGGATACATAAAACAAGAACGACACCATATCATCCTAAGTCGGATGGTATGGTGGAGCGTTTCAACAAAACTCTCGCCACAACGCTTTCTGCCTATGTGAGCGATCACCATAACAACTGGGATATACTATTGCCATATGTTATGATGGCATATCGTTCTGCTATTCATGAAACAACTGGATGTACTCCTAATCGCCTAATGTTAGGCAGAGAAGAGTCAACGCCTCTCGATTTAATTTACGAACCTCCCCAAATAGCCAAAACGATTCCTAGGAATACGTGGGTCTGGGAGTTGCAAGATAGAATGGAAGATACACATCGCATTGTACAACAGCATGGCAGTTGTGAAATACTAAGGCAGAAGCAATATCACGACCAAAAATTAAGTTGGGAAAGATTCAGTAAGGATGATCAGGTTGTTGTCTATTTCCCAACCCGTAAACCAGGTCGCAGCCCAAAGTTTACGAGTTATTGGAGAGGGCCATATCAAGTACTTAAGAAGTACACAGATTGGACGTATCTTGTAAACTGTGGGAAATATGGGAAACCCCAAGTTGTGCATGTAGAGAGAATACAGAAATGCCAGTCTCAACAATTGAGAGGTGAAATCCAAAGAGATGAAGCCAAAAGAAGAGACGTCGGTACCCCTCAGAATGCAGGGTTGGAAGGGAGGCAATCTGATGACATGGGGGTTCAGGACACCTTCGACCCGGTACAAGAAGATCCGTGGGTCAAGTCGGACATATCCGATAGACCGAGACGAAATAGAAGGGCCTCTGCATGGTTGCAGGATTATGCACAAGATTTGTAAAGTAATAACTAGACTACATGTAAATAGTATTAAGTTAAGTAGCGTATAAAGCAGTTGTTTGATCGTTTCTACATTTTTTGTTTTGTTTGTGTTTTTCTGATGGCAAACACTAAAAAGACTCCTAGAAAGAAGGACGATTCCGAGATCAGATGTCCTGTTTGTATGGACACCATCGCTACAGAAGCACGTGGTATTGTGCGCCAAGCAGAAGAGGGAAGCCATGCAGTTTTTGTGCAAGGTTAAAGGGTGTAAATATGGTACAAGCAGGAAATATGATTTGGAGAGGCACGTTGCTAGAAAACACAAAGGGGGCTCTGAGATGTTTGCCTTAGATTCCGATTCTGACCTGGATTGCATGATCCAGGAAATTTGTCAGATATACTTTGTGATCCACGGGCAAGAAGTAGTCCGGTGTCGACAAGTGTGAGCGGGCCGGAAATAAGGAAACCTACTCGTCCAGTGGTCGTCACACCCGGCAACACTGTAGTTGGCAGAAAGAGGAATCTGCTTGAGCAGCTTAAGGAGTCTATTGTTCCAACGAAGGTATGCCTCCCTAGGACCACCGCCACGGCAGTAAGACCAGATGATTCTTCGCAGTGTGCTCAGGGTGATTCCACTATTGCATCACCACTGCTGTTCTCGACACTGCCAACCAGTTGTAAGTTGGTAAGTTCCAGAGTAACACGCCCAGCGGTTAGTGTTGCGATGATGACGCCTGTGGTACATGGACCAATGAACGTTACTACACATGTTGACGCTGCAACGCAGACTGAGCAACTTTTGAAAACCAAAAAGCGTACGGTAACTGTCAGGTATATGGAAGGCGAAAGAAGGTTTACGGAAGTGGAGGGAACCGAATGGAAAGAATGAACGATTGATTATTGCTTGAGGATGGCCTGAAACACGTTAGATTGAAATCGTTCTGTAGCCGAGAGGTCAAACAGGAGTCATTTAGTTTTTGATAGTCAGGAAGACTGAAATTATGTGATAATTGTTGGATCATTAATTTCTTTAAGAGGCATAACATGAGTTATATTGTGACGTAACTAAAGTGCAAGGGATTGTCCAGCCAAGGAGGCTTTGGCATAAAAATAAAGATATTGTTAAAACCAACGTTCTTAACTTGCCAATCAAATGTCTCTGTTTCTTGCCAATTTTCTCATAACATGTTTTTGGATCTTTATTTTTCAAGTGGCAGTCAAAATTAACAACCCTTTGAATATGATTTCTTGATCAAAATTTGATACTTAATTTTCGTTTACAGTTGCTCAGATTCTAATGTTTTCAAATAGGTAGTTGCTGGAAAAGGAATTGATCAAAATGAATTCCGCATAGTAGTTTATCCATAGTTTTGTATTGGAAGAAATGGTACCGTATTCTATAGAGGAAATGAAATTGGAATCACTTACCTGCACGATTTCTTCAGGTGTTTAGATGTACAGTTAGCGGGAATCTTGACACAGCTGTAGATAGTAGTCTACAGGTAGGCAAAGTTGGTTGCTGATCAATCAACACGAGGTGTTTCATACAGCTGGGCTGTTTTATTAGGTGTGTCAAGAGGCAATACCCCGGATAGAGTTTGGGAATGAAATAGTTCCATAGGAATCGATGTATTCAACTGTACGGGTAAATGCGGGGACGCATTTCTTGGAGGCGTGGGTAATGTGACAAAATAGGTTCATTGACTATTTGTAGATTTATATTATCCTGGTTTAGTATAATATTTATCCTTTGAAATGGTTACTATAAATGCATTGTTCGGCTCATGTATTAACGTGTTAATTTCTTGTAAGTGTTTACAAGTAACCAAGGACATTTTAATATACAGAACCAATAGGTACGGGTACAATTGTTAATTACGGAAATATTCGGATCAGTAGTTGCAATTAGTAGGGCCGTCATCTAGGCGCTCAAATGTTTATGATTCAGGTATCTTAAAACGCTCTTATGATTAGGGGTAGTTATTTCAATGGGTATCGTCCGTTGGATAATGGAATAGTCCATATTACCAGTATATAAGCAGGTGTCTTAGTTAAATCAAAAATTGCGGTGTAGAAGTTCAAAAGAGCCACTCGGAAATAATAAGGTATAATAAAATTGCAAGTAATAGTAGGAGAGTCTTAATAGTAGGAAGTATTAATAGGACATATTATAGGTTACTAATTAATCCAGCCGTGCTGACTTGGTGCAGGTGCTGAAATACGCACACGCAAATATAGCTTGTCCAGCCGTGCTGACTTGGTGCAGGTGCTGAAATACGCACACGCCAATATAGATTGTTCAGCCGTGCTGACTTGGTGCAGGTGCTGAAATACGCACACCCCAATATAGATTGTCCAGCAGTGCTGACTTGGTGCAGGTGCTGAGAAACGCACACGCCAATATAGATTGTCCAGCAGTGCTGACTTAGTGCAGAAGCTGAAATACGTACACGCCAATATAGATTGTCCAGCCGTGCTGACTTGGTGCAGGTGCTGAGATACGCACACGCCAATATAGATTGTCCAGCAGTGCTGACTTGGTGCAGAAGCTTAGATACGCACACGCCAATATAGATTGTCCAGCAGTGCTGACTTGGTGCAGGTGCTGAAATACGCACACGCCAGAACAGAGCCAGCATCTTAGTACGGGTGATGAGGAAAGCCCAGCAAGGTAGACTGTGTCGTAGTAAATGCTTGAAATAATAGCTAAGGTACGCACAGGGTTTACAACATTAATATTTGTAGGTCGATTCATATCTTCCTTTGTGTCCGTCGTCTCCTGTCATTTTAAGCTTGGAGAATCAGTCACGCGCAGGTCAGACGTATTTCAAAATAACTCGAGGAAATAACCTCGATACGATCCCATAAGGACGTGCAATTGATACCCCCTTGCGCGTTACATTATTGCTCTAATTTTCTGTTATATCAAGTTCCTCAGACAAAATTTTTAAAAAGTCGTTTTTAAATCTTAAGCCAAAATCTATATAAAAATCTGGCGAAAGGCTGTACATTTATATTCATTATGGTTATAATGGTACTGTTAATGATATTTTTGTTAAAAAACTTACCATCTGCATTTTTTATGATTTTTGTAACAAACTTCGAAGACAAAATTATGCTTTGACTCCATTTATATCGTGAATCCAGATACTATTTATTGTACGATCGCAATCATGACTTATACAACGTTTCTGTCTCCTGGATTTTTGCGGAAGTTCACAATTCAAGTGCTGTAGTTTTAGCTGTCTTGTTCTGATAGTTTTCTGTTTGCTGTTTTTAATCCTTTGGTTGTGACTTTATAGTATTTCTTTGCCATGTAAGGGTTTTTCACAAATTCTCCTTGGATTTGGATATTTTTCATGTGTCTACCTACTGCCTTGAATTACTTCTGTATTCTCTTTTGGAAATTTGTAAAAACACTATAAAAAATAGTTTAATATAGAAAAAAGCTGTCTAAGATAAAACAGTTTTAGATTAAAATAACATCCGATAATAGATAAAGAAAAATAATGTTTTCCACATAACCTGAAGATATACATGCAGTAATAATGATGATCTTGACAGAGTTTTTTTTCTATAGTAATGATTCCAGGATGTTGTCTCTCTGACGCTTAACCTATGTCTTAACACTTTTTAAGCAGCCGATTATTGAAATTCAAAGTCATGATGATATTGTCTCCGGGGTCATGTACGACACAGCAAAATGTCAACAACCGGATTTTGACATTAAAAGGTTGATATAACAAACCTTTTTACGAAATCGGAAACGAATTCCTACCTTAAACAATCAAACGTGTCTTATACAAACAAAATGAATAACAGGAAAGGTCAACAATCACATTCCAATCAATCAACTCCACTCAACAGACAAACAATAACATTAAAGAACACAAAACATAAACACAACACATTATCAGGATAGTCTGTCTTGGAGCAGACACAGTTAACAGTAGTGAAGTGTAACTGGTTTTATGGGTTACCCCCTATCTATCCTGGTGTAAAACATACACAGTATGATTACCAACATTCTTATCGGTTTCTAGATCCGAAAAAAATGGTTTGATGATACATAATTTTGATAGCAAGGTCAGAATGAGCTCGTTTTAACTGTAGTTGTTGGTCGGATACTGTCGCTCTATTAAATTAAATAGTCAGAAATAACACTCCAATAAAGACTTTAATACTACCTCGTCATGGAGTTCAATAGAAATTATATTCATGAGAGGCCAGAATAAAAATTAAAGTCTTCAAATCATGACAGAAAGAGCGTTTTTACAGAATTACACAATTATTTCATATTTGTAGTTCCTAGTGCTTTATTCACGATTGTATTACAATAGGATGGGAAATCCCGTTTATGTTAAGGGAATTTCAGATAGCCGGGAATTTGGCTGAAACATGTTGATAGCAAAAACAATTTTAAGATGCTTGTGAAAAAAATAACCCTGTAATATAAGTTTTCTTATTTAATCATATGGTTTTGCTCGTTAAAATCTTCTAATCTGGAACAAATGCGTGCAAAACGTACAATCTGTGATATTAAACATCATACGATGGTGAAAATGCACGTCTCCGTGCCGAAAGTGGAAATTTGTAATAGGAAAATTAAAGCCGTCCTTTTTATCATAAATTTTAGCATATGTATCCCCGTATACGATATTACCTGATGATCTTCTCATTTGTTACAGGCAGAAATAAAGCGGAATTTGTATTGTTTTAAAAATAATTTGGGTAACCAGCACATAGTAGGAATATTGTGGTGTAGTGTAGGAGTATTGAACTGTTCAATGGCTTTAATGTTGCATTCAGGTATGTCTTTTTCTAGAAATCTAGTTCCTAAGGAACTGCTATAATTATCTAATTATGCTCTTAATACATCGATTTAGTGTTTTTTTTCTAGATGATCATAATATTATTAGCGGCCATTTCTGCAGGCACAAAGCCAGACTTTTCATCTAATTCACTTAGTCTGGGTTTACTTATATACAGAGATAAGTTATTACATGTATCTGTTTAGTGCATTTGATAGTATTTGATAAATTTCTCGACAATACTCATAACTTTATTCTCGAATGTATTCAACAGAGAAGAAACTTTTTAATCTCTTGGTCTGCGATGGTGTTTGTCTCCAGTAAAAACATGGACACAGTGACAGTAAATGTAAGGTGATTTTGTAAAAAAAGAAAGTTCTTGGGTGGTTGTCTATCGCTTTCGCGTCAGATGTTATGGAGGAATACTTAAAGATGACAGCTGTACTCGTTTTTTTTGTACGAATAAAATATGATACACATTTCAGTATTGTCAAAATAATGGCTGGAAGAGGACAAAGGTGAAGAATAAACTTCATTGAAATGGAGAGAAAAAACAAGAGGCTCACCAGAGCCTGTATCGCTCACCTGGAGTCTGGTTTTCATTGGACAATTAATCAACTATTTGACCAAGTTTGTTGCAATTGGTTCAATTGTTCAGGGAAAATTTGTTGAAGATTTATTCTTCACAAGGTTTAATGTTAAAATATGTTTCCTGATGGTGGTAGTCCTGGTTGGAGTACTGACATGCTGGACAGTATTCTTCAAGGGATCACCTAAAGACTATTGCAACTTTGGTTCAGTGGTTTCTGAGTTTTTTTTATGAATTCCATGTGGATGTTTATATGTTGGTATTATTTTTGGTCCTTTTGTCGGGCAACGGATGACAGTGTCTGTATTGGTTTTTATTCAATGTATTCATTGAGATTTTGTCTGGTGTACATTTACTCGATATTGTTACATTTTTTATGTTATATTATGTTTCCTTTTGGCAGTCATCTTGGATGGGGTGTAAACCTGCTTGACACATTTTTTAAAATGTATTTGACCAAGTTTGGTTTCAGTTGGTCTAGGAAGATATCTACGATGGACAAACAACAGACGAAAAGTGATAGCAAAAACTTATACTGGCATAGCAGAGTGTCTAATGAAAACAACAAATTTGGCCCTTTTTAGTTCCTTTTTCATAATACCCAAAACATATCCCTTTGTTTTGAGCCAAGGAACATTGTGTTAAAATTTCATAAAGAATGGTTCGCTAGAACTAAAGTACCTACCTACCTACCTAGTCCTTGTTATGCCCGGAGGCACATAGGGCAAGGACTAGGGATCTCCACTCATCTCTGTTCTGTGCCTTCTTTTCCAACTCTCTCCAGGTGGTACCCATCTGTTTGATTTCTGTTTCTATGGTACGCCTCCAAGTTGTCTTTGGTCTTCCCTGCTTTCTCTTCCCTTCTGGAGTCCATCTTAAAGCAGTCTTTGATAAGTCGTCAGATGGTCGTCTCATGATGTGCCCAATCCATCTCCATCTTTTCTTCTTTAATATGGTTACCATGTCTTCAGAGCCAGTTGTTTCATGCAGCATTTTGTTGGTTATTTTGCTGGGCCAAAATATTTTTAGAATCTTTCTTAGGCAACCGTTATGGAAGCTGGATCTGGATCTGGAAACTATCCAGAACTAAAGTAATTGACCAAAAATCAATGTGTCCACAAACGACAAGGAATAAGGGTGAACCTTAAATAAATGTAACAGAACCGACCTTAAATTACACAAACCAATAACTCCTAAATAGAATTTGGGATTCCCTCCCTTCAAAATTTTAGGGTAGGTAGATCTCAACATGGCAAACATTTTTCAATTTAAATTTTACTTCTACCTTAAATAGTTTTGGAGATAAATGCAAAAATGTTAAAATTTTGAAAATTTGACAAAAAATGGCAATAACTCCTAAATGGGTTTTTGGATTTCCTTTAAAATTTCAGGGTATGTAGATCTCAACATGGCAAACATTTTTCAAATTTACATTTCACTTATATCTCAAATAGTTTTGGAAATAAATGACGAAAAATGTTAAATTTTGAAAATTTGACGAAAAAAGGGCGATAACTCCTAAATGGGTTTTGGGATTTCCTTCAAAATTTCAGGTTAGGTAGATTTTGTCATGCTGATCAATTTTATCCAGTCAGATTTTTGATATCTGGAACGGTTTTTAAGTTATAAGCCAAAAACAACACATGCACCCCTATATTCTATTTTTAGCTACGACAGCCATGTTTTATGTCAGATCAAAATAAATTGAAAATTGTTTGTAGAGGACATGTCATAGTTCATTCTTATTAAGTTTCAAACCAATCGGCCCAGCGGTTTTAGAGAAGATTTTTGAATGAAAAAATTTTGAAAATTTGACAAAAAAAGGGCAACAACTCCTAAATGGGTGTTGGGATTTCCTTTAAAATTTCAGGGTAGGTAGATCTCAACATGGCAAACATTTTTCAAATTTACATTTTACTTCTATCTCAAATAGTTTTGGTGACAAATGACAAAAAATGTTAAAATTTTGAAAATGTGACGAAAAAAGGGCAATAACTCCTAAATGGGTTTTGGAATTTCCTTCAAAATTTCATGGTAGGTAAACCTTGTCATGCTGATCAATTTTACCTTGTCAGATTTTTGATATCTGTAACGGTTTTTAAGTTATAAGCCAAAAACAACACATGCACCCCTATATACTATTTTTAGCTACGACAGCCATGTTTTATGTCAAATCAAAATAAATTGAGGATTTTTTGTAGAGGACATGTCATAGATCATTCCTATTAAGTTTTAAACCAATTGGTCCAGCGGTTTTAGAGGAGAAGATTTTTTAATGAAAAGTTTACGACGGACGGACGCAAAGTGATGGCAAAAGCTCACCCTGACGAGCTAAAAACGACAAAATATTATAAGTAAAGTCAAGAAATACCAAAGGGATATAAGTATTTCTAACTACTTTTACATGCATATTCTGTAATTCCAATATTGATGCACTGTGTTTTCAACAAGTTATATTTCACCCGTAGTGCTCAAGTGACCAAAAAGAAGACACAATCAGTGCTGATTAAAATCCAAAATGACAATTAAAGCTAAAACCAAAACCCACATAAGGAGTTATTGTCTTGGTGAGATACATCATAGGTTGCAAACAATTATACCAGTTTGGCAGTTTGAAGTATTTATTTAAACCAAGGTCCGAAATACTAGCAACTGAACTGGTCCATTTCCATCCAACAACAGAGGCATTTGTTGAGTGTTTCACACTTCTGAATGATATACGTTTTTCATGAACCAATTCAACAATGTTTCTGGACCAAACAAGGTTTACAAAGATATGCCTATCTAGCTGGAATTACGTATTTGTAAAAAAAACACATTGATTTTAACAAAAAGTACTCTGGGGCTAATGTTGTTTACATGTTGAAATTTCTCATTGGCAGCACGTTTGTTGAGTTTGGATGAAAGGCGATCGGTATTCAAATGCAGACACACTGTGCTTCGCTTTTTGCCGATCTTTTCTTGTTTTCATATGAGGCTAAATTTTAACGGTAGCTGCTACAGAGGAAATAAAAGAAACTGATTCCATTTTCCGTATATATATGTGATGTTCTGTCACTTAATAATCCTACATTTAAGGTTTACTACATCTCATCTATCACAGTGAACTTGAAATTAAAGACACCACAGATACACCCACTTCTGCTTCATATCTAGATTTGTACCTTCTACATAGATAATAATGGGCGTTTGAAATAAAACTTTATGACACACATGATGATTTTAATTTTTCGGTTGTGAACGTCTTAACAGTAACATACTAAGGTCCACCGCCTATGGTGTGTACATTTCAGTTGAATCGTTACTCCCTGCATGTATTATATACGAAGACTCTCTTGGCAGGGCGAGATTGCTGTCACCTTAACTTCTAAGACAGGATTGTGTTCAGTCTTTGTTAATTTCATCACTCAAAAAAAAAATGACGGTCGTCACCTCGAATTGATTGGTCATGTATTGGACTAGATATGTCCTTCTGGAAATGACACCTCACCGGACTTGAGATTTCAGTGGATTTTACTCACTGACAATGTTACGGGTTTTTGTAGTGTTTATTGTCCTTGTACGTCAATGGATTTGTTTCCGTTTGCAATGTGACGGTTGTCGTTAACAGAGCAGGTCATGATTACCCTTCCGGAACACCCGGTGTTGCTCCCGGTTTCCTAAATGATGACATCAACTTATCCTTAATAAAACCCTGGTTAGGAAGCTTTTGTGACAGCAGTAATCCTCTTTGTCGAAAGTCATGGTAACTCACGCATGCCCTTGAATATCGGGTAAGCTGAGAAACGCAGACGCCATATGCAGGCGATGCTGGTATATTGCTACTCAAGAAGGGAAAGTTAACAATAGCAAAGATGAAGTTATCACATTTATCATAAAGTTTTGTCTTCAAGTGTCCCTAATTGTCTATTTCAAGAAACAAACCAAAAATGAAGCGGACTTCGGTCGGTGTTTCTGTAGTATCCTTAATTTCAAATTCACTGGGGTAGATAAGATGTAGAAAGTCTTGGAATTTGTCGTTATTTAATGTCATCTATATAACGAAAAGTGAAATTAAAGGATTGGGCTAGTTTCTTTTTGTTTTCACGTAGTAACCCTTGAATGAAGTCCGCTTCATACGAGTACAGAAACAGATCGGCGAGGAGAGAAGCACAGTTGGTTCCCATCGGAATGCCGATTGTTTGTTGAAAAATTAGACCGCCAAATTCAACAAATATGTTGTCTATGAGAAAATCTAACATGTTTGTAATTTCATCTTCAGAATACTTCAGAATCAATGTGGTTCTTCACGAAATAAGCCTTTTCTCTACCTATAACTAGAAATTGATACCTGTGTGTGCCATTTTTCTTGACAAAACATTGATGAACTAGTTGCTTTAAGCGATCATTTAATTGAGAATGTGGTATGGTAGTGTAGGGTGTAGGGAAGTCGAATGTTTTTATGCTGTTGCATGTAGCCAATGATTTTGATTTTAGATATTGTAGTAAATTTTTTGAGTTTTTAAGAATCCACATCTGACTGACGCCACTGGTGGAATATGATTTTCACAGTAATTCTGAAGGCCCTCTTTAATATATGTCAATATGAATGTTAAAGTTTTTGAAGGAGATTTTGTAGAGCAATTAGCTGACCCAGCAATGTACCTTTGTACAAAATCAATATCACAGAATGTTTACCTTTATCACTTAATAGATATCCCTGTTGGTGGACTAGAGTCCCCGAAAGTATCTTTATGTGTATAAAAATGAGGTTGCTTGTTTTGCTTTACGACCCTCTATCGTCCGTTTTTTTTCAGGGAATAAGTGCCAGCTACATATCAATAATTATATGGACTCTTTAACAGTCGTGGGCATTGAAATTATACAACCTTCCAGTGTCACCATGCAGCCTTCGATTCCGCCTCAGAGTGCACAGAAGTGCTACAAGGTGGTACAATCTCAAAGTCCACTGACATAACCTGTAGATAACTGATCATGCAAAGTAAGTGCATAAGAAAATTATAGTCTAAATTAAACAGTAATTGCACAGAATTTTAAGTTTCAAAATTTGCACTAATGCTGAAACACTTACGCTAAAATCATGTTTTGAATAGAGCATTGAATACGTAAATGTATCTGAAATACAAGATAATAATAGTACATAGACGAGATTATACATTTCGTGATAATTCTATGTACCTTCCGGGTCTATCAGACAAAAGATGAATCACAGTATCGGCGTTATTATTAATGGATATAAATCACAAATTGTGACAGTTGGTCAAAAGGACCTATATAAATCTTTAAAATCGGAATTAAAACCTTGGATTATTTCCTCTGGATGGCATGAAACATATTACCGGGTATTCATTCAGCAGTCTGGGATGATCAAAACTAACAGTAAATTTCAACATTACGGGAAGTTTCAGGGGAAGGAAAGATGTTTTTATACATTAACATTACTTTTGACTTTCTTGTATGTTGATTGTATGATTGAATTCTATCAGGCCTTTACCTATAAATTTCGGCTGGTAATCGATTTCGTTAATTGATACTTGAGTTATTTTTGGTTCATTCTTTTTGACATAGAATCAATTTCCCAAATGTTCAACTGATGAACAATCCGAGGAAACAGATTCATGTACTTTATGACAAAGGGGTTTCAGTTTGCTCAACTTGCTATTTTTACTTATTAATCTTTAACGATATCATATTGATTTTATCATTACCAAATGATTATATGGCATTTACAATATCGGTATATAAATATTCTTTCATCCATTGTGATCTGTCACCTATTTCAATTATAAAATTAAATACCAGATCGTGTTCAGATATTATTACATACAAGTTTTATGTCAAATTGAAATGTGCTATATGATGGCATTGAAGTAAGCAGTAGAGTAAGATAAGATAGAATCATAACACAAATCCTACTTTTTGTATCTTAAGCAATCGGTCCATTTTCAAGAAGCTGTCGTATGTCTTTCAATATCTATCTAGAATTGACATGCTCTTTAAGATTCAGTAATAATAAATACCAAATGAATTAATGAAAAGTGATTCCCCTTAGTCTGAGCTCCCACTTTGCTTCGATATTCTGAAAGGCACCCCTCATTTTGCTCCGATCTTCTGACAAGCCGCGACCTGTCAGAATATCGGTGCAAAGTGAGAGGTCAGATTTTAATCAGACTGGTGTCACATTTGGTGTGATTGAAAATGGTGCAATAAACGACAAAATTGTCATTATAAATTGTAATCAGATAAGTCGAGGAAAATCCACAGGACCATCCAACAATTACAAATGCGGAGCATAACAGGATACAAACATTCAGCTTACGAATTGTTTCCATTATGTCATTTATACCAAAAAATTACTAAAGTAAGTGTAAACGAGTAATAACTGTAACAAGTCTCCCAAACGAAGTAACTGACATCTTGAATGCCCTACACTGTATTCAATAAAAAGGACAAATATACATAAGGAGCAAACCAAAAAACGCAATCCATTAGATTGACAAACCCGGGAAGACAACCACAAGCACAACAAATAAACACTGAAAACTATAAAAAAAAACAATGAATAACACGAACTCCTATAAAACCAGGAGTGAACCCATGTGCTCCGGAAGGCTGATCAGTTCCTACTCCGTATTTTATTTGTTTTTCGGATGGGGAAATTGTTCCTATAAAGTTTATGCATACTTAATGGAGAGGTTACTTGAAAATCGTGACATGGGTATTTTTTGTGACCCGAGTTTTACAGTCATACAATGTCACACTTGATTAACTTTTGCTTGTCGACATGTTGCATTGACAGATATATATCCCAATATTTCTGAACCGTTAACGAGAACCGATTTTATTGTATGGTGTAATAAAAAGCATTCGGTTTCATTAAATAAAAATGATAAAAAAAAAGACTTCTTACCTGCTGTGATAAGTCCTCCCAACATCAAGTCAGTGCAGTTTATATTTATATAAAATGGTACAAATGTTTTATTAATCTATGACCTAACAAATGAAATAATATCTATTAATACATATTAAGTCTGCATGATACATGTACATTGATGTCTGCCTTGTATCAATATTATATTAAATCTACAGTAAGATGTAAGGACAGAAAATAAAATAATTAAAAGAAAAAAAACTCCACATTAATAATAAATAATTTATGAATTGCATATTCACCCAAAAAAATTAAATCTATCTATAAAGAAAGACAACTCTTAATTTTTTTAACACAAGAACACCAACAAAAAAGAAAAAAACAGCTGGGCAGTCATGATCCCCGGCCAGGAGCAATAGGTCTTATCTTGGGCATAATGATTAACCCGAGAAGCAGTTTCGAAGCTATTCAGAATCACTGATGATACATCCAGTGTTTAAAGGGATGGGACATGAACTCTGAGGATATCTGAGCTTTCGCAAAGAATAAACATGTTTATAATAAAGGGCCAAGAATACCCCCATTCCCCGGGCTATGTGTAAAATAATTTATTGCGTCTCCTTATAACCAATTAGAAATTTATGTGGTTACGGGGTATGGAGTTAAATGTTTTATGAGATTTGAACATTGCGTATTAAAACGTGTTAAAGGGTTAAACATTTTTACGGATTTTGAAATAATAAAAAAATTATTGATTTGAGGGGCGAGGATGACCACCCCTTTTTGGTGGGGGTGTTAGGTTTTTATCAATCTGTTTGCCTTATCATTGGGAAAAAGAAAATATATGATTGAGGGACAGGGATTCAATGCTTTACGAGATAATTAAAGACTAATGATTCGAGGGGATGGGGATGAACCCTTGGGTAAATGATTTATATATCAGTTTATGCGTCTTTCCATGGGGAATAAGACAATATACGGTTTAGCTGTCGGGTTTCTTACAGATTTTTAATTTTATATAATTCAAGATAATTGATTTAAGGTGGCGAGAATGACGCCTATTGAGTAATGAGGTATGTATCGTTTAAAGGGGAATCACGGTATCGTTTATACGCATCGCTCTCAGTGCCGCTATTGTGCCCTTTCTTCATTATGACGTCGCGTCGAATATTTATGAGATAATTAAACATTATTGATTTGATGGATGTAGTGATAACAACCTGGAGAAGCGAGGCATGTGTCACTTGGTGCGTCTTACAATGGGAAATAAGAAAATATATGGTTTAGGGGTGCGGATTTTAACGGTTTGTGAGATAATTGAACATTATTGATTTTATGGGAGTGGAGATAACCCTCTGGGGAAGCGAGGTATGTGTCATTTGGTGCGTCTTACCATGGGGAATAAGAAAATATATGGTTTAGGATGGTCATTTTCACGATTTATGAGATAATTGAACATTATTGATTTGATGAGAGTGGTGATAACCTCCTGGGGAAGCGAGGTATGTGGCATTTGATGCATCTTACCATGGGGAATAAGAAAATATATGGTTTAGGGGTGGGGATTTTAACGGTTTATGAGATAATTGGACATTATTGATTTATGGCGGTGAGGATCACCCTACTAAAGAATGAGGTACATGTCATTTAATGCCTCTTGTTACGGAGAATAATAAAATATATGATTTAAAGCTATGGATTTTAATTGCATATAAATTTATCAAAATTATCTACTTTGGATGGTGGGGATGACCCCCCTAGAGGAACGAGGTATATGTTATTTAATAGGTGTTGTCACGGCGTATGATAAAATATATGATATGAGATGTTATTGGGCGCTCTCATAGAGTTTTTCGATAAAAAAAATTCCCCATAAGGTCCTATAGTAAACCCCTCTTTGAACTTCTCATTATACGTCTCAGTGACGCCCATTAAAAAATGAATAGTATTAGGCACATCTAGAAACATTGATCTTTCATCATGAAAAACATCAGATCCATATCTCTGATGGTTATTGAGAACTCGAAAGAAACAAAATCGGAGAGGAAGTAAAAAATATTCGATAAAAATCGCAAATCTTCGTTTGGGAAACTTAATTAGGTTTGTATATAATGGGATACTATCAAACTTTTGTTTTTATTGTCGTCCCATTTGAATGTTACATTCCTACGGAGCCCCGCATGGGACACAAGAAAAAAAATATATCCTTATCTCAATTTATGATATCGTTATATCGATTTATTATATCGTTATCTCGATTTATGATATCGTGATCTAGATTATTATATCGTTATCTCGATTTGTTATATCGTAATCTCGATTTATGATTATCGTTATCCCGATTTATGATATCGTTATTTTCATGCAATATTGTTAGTTAAATACGTGTCCACTATCAATCCAAACAAATAACCAATTAATTTCACCATTAACATATAATTTCTAAGTCAATTATATAATTTATAATTCCAATACATATAGTCGAGGAAATCATCTCGTAGTTGTTCAGTGTTTCGGTTTAGGTTTTTAGAAGCAAGGCACATCCTCATCAGGCACCCCTAGCCTTTTATTCATTTAGAAAACATAAAAATGTGTTGCCGCCAATCCCATATTATTAAATTTCAATAGAAGAGGAATGGGGTACGACACCGGTCGTCTCTTTCCATGAAAATGTCTTGAATTTATTTCATTTAAAAGAATGTTTCAATATAATACAAAAAATAAATCCAAGATTCACATCCCAACTGTATTTACAACAAAATATAACCCGACTCTTCGGCAGTTAGGAAGAGCTATTTAGAAGCATTGGTATTATATCCATATAATGATGAACAGATCCCAAAATGATAATCTGAGCAACATAATCCTCAATAGACAGCCCGAGTTTCTAAAGTATGCAAAATACATTTATCCAAAATAGCTACATTTGAACAAAACTAATAAGAATAATAAATGTTGTTCCTTTTTAGGTATTACTATAAATATAAAATGGAGAGATATGTTCTAAAATTGATGATAAAAGGGCCGATTTTAATTTTTCAATTACTAACTTCGCCTTTCTTGATGGAGACGTGCCTTTGGCACCATCGTATGGGCTGTACATCACACAGCTTGTGCGTTTAACGAGCGAAACCATACGATTACTAAAACAATCTTATTACAGGGTTGTAGATTTCACAAGTTGCGTAATGCTTTTAAAAAGTTTTATAATAGATATCAACATCTTTCATCTAAATATCCAGCTTCCAGAAAAACACTTATCATGAACGGATTTTCCCATCCTGGTTTCTACTGCAATATCGTGAATAAATATAGAAGTCTCGCTAGTAACCCACATTAAATTGGTAGTTACCTAAGATTTTTTTCACAGCAAGGGCTACAAATATGAACATATGTGCAATTCTGTAAAAATTGCTCTTTCTCCCGATGGCTTGAAGACATAATGGCCTCACACGACTACTGTCGATTTCTATTGAACTCTATGACTAGATACCATTAAACCCTTTATTGAAGTGTTATTTCAGATTTTTTCGTTCAGTAGAGCAAAGTATCCGATCTGCAGGTATGAGAGCATTAGCTATTTTTACTGTTAAACCGTCCACTATAATTTTCATTTCTAGCAAGCGGTCACCTTGTTGGTAATTATACTGTATTTGTTTTTATTGTGTGTTTTATAAACCAGAGTGTCATAATAGAAAAGGGGGCGGTTTTGGTACCCATTAAACCGGTTTAACCCACCACTATTCAGTGTCTGTACCAAGTCAGCCTATCCTGACTCTCTGTTGTGTTAATGTTTGTGTTTTGTACACTTTTATTTTTTGTCCTGCGTTTTGTCAGTTGGGTTGCTTTGATTGATTGGTATGTTATTGTTGACTCTTCCTGTTATCCATTTCGTTGTTTGTTTATAAAAAATATAAAAGATTATCAGATACACTTAAATAAATTATCTATATAAAAGTAAAAAATTTTTAAACGAAATAATTGCAAGACACTTTCATGATTTTTATGGAAAGAGACCATAAGTGTCGTACCCTATTCCTCTTATGTTAAAATATAATAGTTATGTTATTGGCGGAAACACATTTTCATGTCTTCTTTATAGATGAGGATATGCCTTGGTTCTTAAAACCTAAACCGAAACACTGAACAACTATGACTCGACTAGTACTATTGGAATTATAAATTATAAATGATAGAAATGGTAATTGACTTAGAAATTATTTGCTAATGGTGAACCTAATTGGATATTTGTTTGGATTGGTAGTGCACAGATATTTAACTAACAATATTGCATCGAAATAACAATATAACTAGAGTCCCCAGGAGCCTGTATCGCTCACCTGGACTATGTCCATCTTGACTGGCAGCCTGGAACATTGCTGTCAAGTTCCAATTTGACTCACTGGTTTGTTAAAAAAGATCATTCAGAGAACTTTCCCATTAGGTCCTATGTTAAAATAAGTTCTGATCTGGCAGCCATCTTGGATGGCGGACAGTGTCATCGGATATACCCCTGAAAGAGGACCAACTAATGACCATTGCTGCCGAGTTTTGTTCCAATTGGGCAAGTGGTTTCAGATGAGAAGATCTTTAAGTAAATTTCCCATAGGGTCCTATGTTTAACTATGTTCAACTCTGGCGGCTATATATCCTGGATGATGGTCGAGTCATCGAATATAATTCTGAAAGAAAACAACCTATGGACCATTGCTGCCCAGCTTTGTTTCAATTGGCTAAGTGGTTTCGGACAAGCAGATCTTTAAGTAAATTTCCCATATGATTCTATGTAAAACTATGTTAGGCTCTGGTGTTCATCTTGGATGATGGGCGGGGTCATCGAATATAATTCTGAAAGAGGATCACCTAAGGACCATTGCTGCCTATTTTTGTTCCAATTGGCCAAGTGCTTTTAGACAAAAAGATCTTTAAGTAAATTTACCATAGGGTCCTATGTTAAACTAAGTTCAGCTCTGGCGGCCATCTTAAATGACGGACGCGGTCATCGGATACAAATCTAAAAGAGGACAACCTAAGGACCATTGGTGTCAACTTTTTTTCCAATTGGCCAAGTTGTTTCAGACAAGAAGATCTTTAAGTAAATTTCACATATGGTCCTATGTTAAACTAAGTTCGCTTCTTGTGGCCATCTTGCATGACAGGCGCAGTCATCGGATATAAGTCTGAAAGAGGACTACCTAAGGACCATTGCAGCCAACTTTTGTTCCAATTGGCCCAGTGGTTTCAGAGGAAAAGAAAAGTTTAATACGACGACGGCGGACGACGGACGACGGACGCCAAGTGAAGACAATAGCGCACATGGCCCTTTGGGCTAGGTTACCTAATAAACCGAGATAACGATATAATTAATCGATATAATGATATAATAAATCGATATAACGATATCATAAATCGAGATAACAATATAAATCGATATAACGATATATTAAATCGAGATAACGATATCATAAATCGTGATAACGATATCATAATTTGAGATAACGATAGAATTTGTTTTCTTCTCGTGTCCCCTTTTGGGCTCCGTACATTCCTGTCTAAAATCTCGACGATACTATCTATTTTGGCTGCAGATACTAAGAACAGTGTATATAAGATTGTATATTAAAAACCTTATTTAATCCGATATAAAATAAAAATATGGGATCTATCTTAAAAGCAGGATATAAATGTCCGTGATATCGAAGCCATTATTTTTAATTAATCACGTATTTCTTACTTTGTCATGGCAGAAGAATAAGAAATGCGGAACAGACGTCGGATTAAGGAAAATCGTTTGTCTTCATTTCTGAATAATTATACAAAGGTCTGTATTAAAGTAAATAGGATTAGCTTTATTACAGAAATTACATTGACAAGTTCTCACAGATTTATTGTGCAATATATTGGACCTTTCTACATTCACATGATTATAGTTATTAATTATTAATAAAGCAAAGGTTAAACAACGAATGTATGATACTTTGATAACATCTAGAAATCGACGTATAATCTACATACATGTGAGACAGCCAAACACACACCGAAACATTTTGATAGATGTTAAATTATCCATTGTCTTGTATAGACTCTACAGACATCATCAGTCTCTTTTCCTCAATGTTAACACCGACACCAACTGGTAGAAATTTCAAACCATCATATAAATGTAAGCTATTTGAATCATTTTTTTTTATTATATGAGACGAATTGAACTTTCCTTTGTTATTCTAAATTTTTGTGTATTTTATAATTTGAATTTTGCTGCTTCATTACAACTTGTAGAACATGAGATACTTTTATTGGTAACATCTCATTAATATTCTTAACAGTCAGCTGGCACAAGCGGTGTGTGTAAGTAAAGTTAAGAAAACAACTGACAAACTTCGGAGAACAACTAAGAGAAGACCAAAACAATGCAAAAACTACACTTAAAAACTAAAAACATATGAACATCATGGACCCCACCAAAACACCGGGGGTAGACAAGTGCTCCGGAAGAGTAAGCAGTCTCTGCTTCCTGCATGACACCCGCCATGCTGCCCATATCAAATCCAGTATGAGGAAGGGACAACATCAATGGGACATGTACATTTTCGTTTGGGAAAAGTTTTTTCATACCTGTAACCAGTTTATTTTGATACCTACCCTTCTTTCCCTACTACATCCTATGGTTTTATTTTTGTTCTCCTACTGTAAAGTATCTTGTACATTTACATATTATTTGATTTTCAATAGAATGTATGTATCTATTTAGTGGTTACTATAGTAATTTTTGGTAAGGTCTGAAAATGGTTCTATTACAGGCGATTTTTGTCTTTCACTCAGAGAGGCTCAGACTAACAAGTTAAGGTATCATAATCATGATAATTCAATGTAGACACACGTGTCAGAAGTATTATAAAGTCTTGGTTCGCGTTGTTCTGATCTCGATAATTAGTTAAAGTTAATATTGGCACACTAATAAGTGAATGCTAATATATAAACGTAATTATTTTCATTTACATTCCATTTCGTGACAACTCTCTAATAAAATCGCCATAATATTCCATTAACTCGCAATACCTAAAAGTATAATATGCACATTTTACTATTAATTAGGTCTTTCCTTGACACAGCAAATTCAAAAAAATTCGCGTAACGCAATATAATATTGCAATCAAAAAGAATCTTTCATTGAAATGAATTACAAATTAATCAAAAGCTGTGAAATAACCGATGCTGATTTAATTTGTGCATAATAAAATCTGAATGGATGCTCATGTAATAATATAAATTAAGCTTCAAAGCGAAAATATAAAAAGACTAAAAGCTTCTGGCAACAGAATAATTTTATGAGCCATTTGTTACAGCTACTGACTAAAGTACATCATGATGCCCAAAATATAAATATACATGAACAGCCGTCTTTACCATTTTATCACTTATTTGTACAAGGTCAGAGAATCCTAATTGCACCGGGTGCCTAAAATTGGACCACTGCATTCATTATACCGAGAGATACATTTAATTAGAAGATAAATATTAATCTTAAAAACTGCCGTTTGCTTCTGAATACATATATATCAGTTTGCTCTTTATTGCGCGATATGGATAAAATTTTGTTCAAATATTGCAATAAATTTATGCTTCCGTGATACTTCAATGATTTTCCATATTTTTTAGGCAAAAATGAATTAAAGAAACCTCTTATTGTATGAATTGATTTCGACCTTATTTTCAACATACTTCAAATCCAATCTGATAATAAAAGATTATGATGCAATTTCAATTACACCTTGAGGGTTATTATCAATAATATGGTAACGGTCGCTCACGGTGGCTAAATTGGTTCACACTTCGACCGCACAAAGATCATAAGAAACCCAATTTAAATGTCCAGATAACAGCACTTAGACACGTTATTTTCTGAATTTAACACAAAAAACTGTGTAAATGGTCGTAACATGGGTGCTGTGACGTTATTTATCTCCTGATAACTAATTCCATTTTTATGCTACTTGTAAAACACATTTATTTTTGTTAACAAAGTCACCCGAACGAATACCTTGCGCCGTCAACAGCAATCCTTATAAACAGTAATGAGATGTTGATATTTTACTATCCTTTTTATTTTTTCATACATTTTTGAGAGACTGAAGTTGCCAATACAAAGACGAGGAAAAATCCAGAGAAAACCCATTTCCTGAAAGTTTTCAAGCCCTTGTAGCACTAAAATGAGCACATGAACCTATATTTTTTTCTTGCTTATTTGTTTACTATTCATATGTTCTCTCAAACTAAAGCACCTATTTCAAATCCTATTTATTTCCTATTAGACCAGCGATCATCCTTAACGTAATGCCTCCTTCACACACACGGATTTGACTCGTAGTCATTCGCAAGCATCCGTACATTACTCGTTGGTATCCGTTATTAACTCGTCACAACTCGCAGACTTCCGCAGACATTCGTGAGAATCTGTGAAAGTAGAGGCAAATTTTTTGACATGTCAAAAATTTTCTTGCGATTGTCCACGGATTACATTTTCCGTAAATAACTTGTAAAAATCCGTAAGTATCGATATATAAACCGGTCGCAACAACATGTAACCCTCGGTAAACTAATCGCAATAATCCGTAAATGTCTCGTAAACAATTTGTTTTACGATTTGTTACGGTTAGTTTACGATTTGTTTACGGATTATTACGAGTGCTTTTATTTTTAAAAGTGATGTTTACAATTTCATTCACGTCGTTCATGGCTTTCCGGATTATTAATTAAGGGTTATTACGAGCACTTTACGTACCGAAATTCATCTAAGGAGATCTACCATGTGCAATACAAGAAATGAACCCTTAGTATTTCTATTATTTTTGAATTTTGCTAAATACTGGTAATTCCTGTAACAAATCAATGAATAATCATGTCAGACAAGTCTGACGACTGGGTTGGCGAATACCCTCGGGGACCTAGGGTCCACCATGCAGAGGCATCGTCCTAGGAGTTTCAAGATAACAATCCAAAGATACTACTTGCTTGTATTATTCCGTGGTAACTCGGATCAAATCGTAGATTTTTGCCGTAAATGCATCGTAAAACTCGTAATAAACCGTAAATGGCTCGTAATTACTCGTAACCACTCTTAAAGCGCTCGTAAAAGTGGCAAAATCGTAAGGATCCGTGTACTTATACGAATTAGTGCTACACGTAAGGACTCGTAAGAAAAATCTGTGTATGTGAATATAGCATTATTAAAGCGTCATTTAGTTTAATTTTTCAACCGAACCCATCCAAATAAATAGAAAAGTGTACCGTCGGAATCGACAGTGATCCCCGCACCCCCTACAACTAGTGTACACTTTATTATAGCAAAAAATATAAAACCTTATTCCAATCCAAAAATAGTATCTAATAATTCTATTAAGAAATTAAATCAATAAACCCATTGAAAAATTTAAAAAGCTTAGACCACAAGCTTAAACTTTAAAATTTGACACAAGTGGGACCCTGGTTTAAAAATCAAAATTCTAAATCCTTATTGTGCAACTACATATATAGTGTAGGACAATATTATATAGAAACAAAATGCATAAATTGCAAAATTGAGTTTTTCAAAATTCGACCCCTGTGGACCGCAATTTTAGAAAAAAAATTCTAAACCTTAATTCTGTGTAGAAATAAAATGCATAGATTGAAAATGAAAGACGAGTTTAGATCACAAGCTTGAATTCAATATTTTAAAAGTCCGACTCCTGTGGGCTCATTGTTTAGAAAATCAAAATTCTAAAACATTATTGCGCGTCTACAGGTAATGTGCAACCATTCTATATAGAAATTAAAATCCTAAACCCAAAGTGAAGGAGGAGTTGATGTCACAAGAAAGTGTAACGGACGGACGGACGGAGACAATCGTTATATCGCCGAACTTTCTTCGGAAGTGCGGGGATAATTATCATAAAAATACTTTAGAATCGTTATGAATTACATTCCATATGGTTTTTGTCAATCCAACTAACAAGCTGAATAAAATGAATTCCAAGCGCCACATTTGCCAGTGTTAATCAAATTTTTATGACCGATTATATTTTCCAGAAACAAAATGACATTTTATTTGAATGTGAGGTGTTTGATCCTCCCATGAGGATTTTCTATGACTTTTTTTTTTAAGAATCGACTGTTCGTTTCATCATTATAACATTACTTAAACAGCCGCTAAATCGAAAATGTTGATAAAGCATTTTTTTCCCTGAAAAAAGAAAACAAAAATTCTAAATTAATTGCTTTTTTTTATTTTTTAAATTACAATACATGTGGTCCCAGTGTTAAGCAGTCATTTATAAATGCAAAAAAGATGTTTTACTTGTTAATTTTTCAAACACTAGAACCGAAATTGTATGATTATCTTTAATATGTTATGTATACTCGATATAATGTCAAACACAAGTAAAGTGCTTACTCTATGATACTGAATGATAAAAGTAACTGCTATTAGACATGATAATTTTAAATATGAGCCAAAATTACAAATTTCAACACGAAAAACAGCCCATAAAGCACAATAAATCGCCGACTGAAACTTTCATATATATATATAAATATACGCGGACGTCTTCATTGAAATAATCAAAGGTAGGTGGATCTGTCAGAAATTAAATAAAGCTCATCATTGTTTCAGATCGGTCATTTATAAATGCAACCGAATTCTGTGAATTTGAAAGGCCAAAGGAAAAAAGAACGCAACAGGAAGAAACTATATTATTGTTAAGTAGTCCCTAACCTATTATATTATTAAGATTCTTTTGTAATACATGTCCTTTCTGTACAATTGATCTGTGGTCGTGATCAAGGCTAGTTAGCCAAAACTTTGAGCCTGTTATCTTTATTTATCAAATACAAACCTTCCTCCCAAACTAATCAAAGAGTGCATTGAGTAACTGGTCTTTTGAAACTTCTGGTTTAAATTATATTTGTTGTTACAGTTTAAAGGCATTTTCAGTCATAAAGATTACAAGTTACAATTTTTGGACAAGCGATGGCAAGATCGAGGCCCTACACTTCTTGCTGTACAACATTTTTGTGCGTTTCGGCAATACTGTGTGTCGACAGATCATTGGGATTCCTATGGGTACAAACCGTACTCCCTTTATTGCCGACTTATTTTTATATCGGTATGACAATCTTTTATGAAAAAAAGTCCTTAGAGGTGAAATACAGAGTCATGATGAATTTATTAATATTTTAAACAACTGCAGTTATCTTGATGCTGTACTTGCTGTTGGTAACGAGAAGTTTCTTAGTTTAGTTTAGTTTAGTTAGTTTAAACATATTTTATTGTCTAATAACAATTTGGATTGGATACAAGTTATAACAACTTACATAAATCCTCTCCATACAATATATATATACAATGTAAAGACGGACAGTAAGTACACAAAATAATATATTAAATAAATATAAAGCATACAAAAATATTGTAATAAATGTAAAAACATAGACATATTAGGTTTGGGGGGGGGGGGGGTGGTTGAGTACATCTATATAAAAAAAGTTCTTGTTAGATGATCCATGTTATAATTCTATAAAACGTTTTGTTTGGTGTATAAATCTATGAACATTTTCAAAAATATTTTTATTCACTTCGTCACTCAACATATCTGATCCAAATAATATATATTCTATTGTATGGTTTGGTTGAATATTATTAATTAATTGAGCTCGGGGATGTGTATATAGGGGACATTCTAGAAAAAAATGTATAGCATCCTCTAAAGGGCACCCACAGATGCAGCTAGGGTCATTAATCAAATTAACTCTAAATAAATCAGCTTTAAGTGGACTGCAACAATGACGAAGTCTAGTATGTAAAATATTAATTTTTCTAGGTCCAATGAGATAATAAAACGGAACCAATGATTTTTCTCCTCTAACAGACTTGTTAAAACTTGAAATTGAGGGAACAGATCTTATAGCAGGATTTAGAGCGTTCCAGGAACGAATACAAGAAGGATAAAAAGATTTCGAAAACGTTTCTAAACGACATCTAGGAACTCGATATTGAGGTTGATTTCTGAGATTATAATTACCTAATGGTGTATATTCACCAAGACAATCAACCAAATATTCCGGGGCTTTCTTATTATGAATTTTGTGAAATAAACTTAATTTCCTTCTATTTCTTCGAATGGCTAAAGATTCCCAACCCGATTCAAAATATAGTGATTCTTTACTAGAGAAAATGGGGAGACCTGTTACAATTCTAGCTGCTTCAAGTTGAAGACGTTCTAATTTTTCTGCATCCTTTGCAAAACATCCATCCCACAATTCACATGAGTACTCCAGAAGTGGAAGTATATACGCTAAATAGATTTTGTTTAGATTATTTCGACAAAGAATATATTTTAATTTTCTCATGACAAATATTTGCTTAGTCACACTATTACATATATTATCAATATGTGTTGACCATTTACAATCCGCAGAGAAGGTTATTCCAAGATGTTTGTGGTTCTCAACAAATTGGATATATTCATTGTTGAAAACCAAATCTATCATTGGAACATCTCTACGGAATGTAAACATCATACATTCTGTTTTCTTAGGATTGAAATCAACAAGCCATTGATGAGCCCAATTATTCAGACATAAGACATAAGAAGTTTCTTAAATATGCAAAAGACGTTTATCCAAAAGAGATACATTTGAATAAAGTAAATACGAATAGTAAATGCTGTTCCTTTTTAGGTCTTACTATAAACATCGAAAATGGAGAGATACATACAATAGTTATGATGACAGGGACGAATTTAATTGTCCAATTATTAACGTCCCCTTTCTTTATGGAGACGTAGGTGCGATGTGTACATATCACGGCTTGTACGTCTTGCACGAATTTGCTCAAGGCTAGAAGATTTTAACAACGATTGCCAAACAACTTCGTTTACAGTGTTATAGATTTGGCAAGCTGCTAAATGCTTTTTTAAAGTTTGATAATGGATATCAACATCTTTTAGCTAAATACCCCGGCTTCCAGAAAAGCACTTATCACGAACAGGTTTTCCTATCCTAGTTTCTATTGTAATATCGTTAATAAATGCTAAAGTCCCACCAACAACCCACAGAAACTTGCTAATTACTTAAGATGTTTTCATAGTAAGGGCTACACATATCATATTTTGTGTAATTCTTTAGTAACAATTGCTCTTTCTCCGAATGACATGAAGACTTTTAATTTATACTGGCCTCTGGCGAATACTGCCGATTTCTGTTGAACTCTCTGACGAGATGACATCAAATCCTTTATGGGAGTGTTGTTTCCCACTTTGTCGTTTAATAGAGCGACATTATCCCGCATGGCGCTACATGTATGAGAACCTTAGCTAGTTTTTCAGTTAGAATGAGCACACTCTGACCCTGCTATCTAAACTATGTACTGTCCAATAATATTTTTCAGTTCTAGCAAGCGGTCGCCTTGTTGGTAATCATACTGTATTGGATTTTACACACCAGAGTGTCAGGATAAATAAGGGACAGGTTTGCTACCCATAAAATCGTTTGAACCTCACAACTGTTCAGTGTCTGTACCAAGTCAGACTATCCTGAATCTCTGTTGTGTTTATGTTTGTGTTTTGTGCTCTTTTATTATGTTTTTGTCCTGGGTTCTGTCTATTGGGTAACGTTGATTGATTGATGTGTCATTTTTGACCTTTCCTGTTATCCATTTTGTTGTTTACAGAAAGTTATTTTAACCAAACAATTGAGAAATAAACCAAAGTGGCGCCGTCGGCAAATATATCGAAAAGTGATAACAGGACAATTTTTTTTAAATCGTAATACTTAAAACTTAATGGGTCTACTGGTAATGATTTTGTGTAAACTGAAAATTTACTGTTTAGTTTACATTAGTATCATTATGTAAGCAAAACAAAGATAGACAATTAAAAAATGTACAATAAAGTCTGTAAATACGAAACTTCAAAAATCCATTTAGTCAAATTTTGTTATAAGATCTACTTTTCACACTTTTCAAGGTGTCCACTATTGTGAACTGTTGACCAAATTAATTTCTGATATAATACATAAATCTGCTAATCTGCAGTGTTAGTTGTCCAGTCCAATGTGGGGCCTTTTGCTGCCAGTCTTTGATAGTTGCCGTCATTGTTAGACACAATATTTTAGTCAGGTATTTATCTAAAGATCGTTCAAATGTACACATTTAGTTAAGGAATTGATAACAATTTTTTTGTAGACCATCCAACCAAGAAACCTAAATAGAGTTTCTTTTGGTTGTAAACTGAGAGAATACGATTTTTGAAATACGATAATAAAATTTACGTGAAATTGTTCTTTTTCCATTAAAAAGGAATTATGGAGACAGTTTTAGGTTATAAAACCAAATGGATTTCATTTTATGTTTGGTACCAGTTATATTAGCTAATTTGTTGATACTTTAATGGTATAATCGCCACGTGAAATAAATTCTCCCGTCATCCCTTGACGCTTATCAATTATAAAACAAATGATTTATTGAAAAATAAGAGAGTCACAACATCTGCGCATATAAAAAGATACTTTGCATATAAATCTATGACGCTTAGGGACAAATGGGCATGGGACATAGAATTTTTTAATACTTGTAAGCCATAGGGCGCATGTTTTTTTTTCAAAAGAAATGTCAATGGGACAAACCCTTTTTTATGGTGAAAATCGGAAAGTGTCTGTCCCAATGTAAGTCATGGAGACCTCATTACTCAACCAAAGGCCGGAGGTACAGACATACGGACAGACAAGAAAAGCACTACATGCTCATACTACATTTGTTGGTTGGGCTTAAAAAACATGAAGAAACATTTAGACAATAAATGTTTTAAACCAATATAAACAATATCAATAAAACGTTCTAACATCAAACCAATAACAAAGTCGAAAAACTTTCTTACACGAAAACAATAACAATTCCAATAAAACTCTACAAAATGACTAGAACTGTGCACACACTCACAAGGATACCCCCGCTCAGGGGTACATTCAAAGTATAAGTTAAATTATTTCCCCTTCAGCTATTTCGACAGAAGTTATATATCCTTATCTCGTGTCAAGATTCATCAAAATCAATCGAGCTGTCAAATAGTGGTTGTGCTTACAAGGTATATTGTACATGTATATTCACATTGTAATAGAAAAGAGAATGGAAACGGGGAATGTGTCAGAGACCCGACCAAAGAGCAGAAGCAAGATTTCCCCCTTTTAATCAATAAAATCAGTGTTTGGAAGTAAGTGATTTACTCACTATGATGGGACACTGGCATTTTTTAAAACAACTACAGGCAGTGGTACAATCATTTTTTTCTTGTATCTAGACCAGGAGACATGCTGTTATTTTTGTGTCTATAAAAATTTTGTACCGGTCCTACCCCTGCGATAAATATTGCCCAGTCCCTTAATTGTCACCTTACTTAAATTGAATATATGTGAAAATAAGAAGAAATAAAGTGGATTGACTGCTAAAATCGTCTTTCGTTCAGTTATACAATGAAAAGAGTATCACAATGAATAGTGAGAGGGGAAGTGGCCCCTTTTTGTATATGTACGAAACCATGTTTGTTCATCGTTCGATAACCTAAACAAAATCAAATTGAAATAAACCACATAACAATTAATGCATAATATTATTTCCTTGCATCTAAATTTCAACAAAACAGTGATATGTGCTATATCATAAATATTGTTTTAACTAATTGATTGAACTCGGACAAGGTTTACCTTACGTAGAATTTGGATACCGGCCTATCCACGATTGAAGATGTTACTCATAATGGTCTGACGATTGTATGATGAAGATTGATCCAGAAATGCACATTGTTAGCACGAAATTTAGTGTCTGATTTTATTGCATGATTGTTATATTATGAAAAGAAGTACACCTAAAATTGATCAATGACACAAATTTGGTTATGTCAAAGAAACATCACTTTTAACTCCTTTCTTTATATTTAAGCGACAGCGATGTCGACTTCAACACGGAGAAAAATCTCGCAACCCGCTGCAAAATAAAGTCGGCAACAGAATTTGTTCTAGTGTTTTCGATCTCACCGTGTTTTCTTTAAAAGCAACTCTAAGCAAATAGTAGAATTTACATAGGCAATTTTATTTTTAGTTAAGACGAAATCCAGAAAACGCACAGTATAACTGCGCAATCTGTGGATTTTTGAATTCGTGCCTATCTCCGTTTATTCTCACATTTATGACGTCACCAACTTGCAACTGGAGCGTGACCATATTTCGTCCACTGGACGCATTGGCCGGATCCGCGGAAAATGTCCAGGCCACACCCTGACCATTTTTGGCAATTTGTGTGGTTACATAACAGTTTGGAACAGATACGATATTCACGTAGAATACATAGGTACCAGATTCTGGACATCGGAAACAACCAGTTCGGTTATCATAGTGAGTTCCTACGTTGGTAATAATATCATCAAATATAATAATCTGATAATCTCCAAGGTTGCCAATTTGATGACTTGTTCTCGCAGAAAAAGCAGGCTTCATAGGATCTGAAAAAACAAGACGATTGACGACATAAAAACGGACATCTTAATCGTATAGCAATGCTAAGTTTGCCCTTATCCAGTCACTGTTTCACAACAATGTCCTCGTTTTATTTACGTGTATAATAATTAATACCAAATAAAGATTTATGAATTATAACTTTAAAACAGAAATTAGCTTTCTCCAGTAATGTAAAACTTGTTCTAAAAAGACGAAGTCCATTCAATCACTTAAAAATTATATATTACAGAAAACTCCATTGATGTATGACGAGATACCAAACTAGCCGCCACTGGAAGAAAATTTTATCTAGAATAAAAATTTCTCATTACCCTTTAGCTTGTAATATTAATTTTAACGCATCAGAAAAAATTAACATCAGAAATTGCATGTTTTATCGAAAAATATCCAATTCGAATATATTTCGTGTATTTTCCGTCATTATAATACATTGATTATTGACTTGATGCATTTGTATTGAGTGGCCCAAATTTGTTTATCATGATTTGCCTTCAAATTCCCTGTTGATAAAAGTTATACATGTAGTCTTTGAATGTTATACAAAAACTAACCAGCGTTAAATTTCCAGCTTCTTTGTTCAAGTCTTGGTTCCTCGATCTGGTTTACATGGCTCAAATTTCTAAGATCCTTTTCTAAATCTGCAAGACGCTCATCATTTAAAACTTGTTCAGCCATTAACTCATTTATTTCCCTTTGTAAAGTATCATTTTCTTCATTTAAGATTCCCATTGCAACTACGATACAGAAATTGAACAAAGAACACAAGAACTTTACTTTCAACATTGTAACTCTCCCTACTTAGATAATGTTTACTTCAAAGAAAAACCTTATCTGTATGATGATATTAAACTGATAAGTATTGCGAAATAATCGACACACTTTGAAGGTGGTAATAAATCACAGTGCTCAACTTTGCGTTACTTAGTCGGCTATTACTGTTAATAAACAAATTTTAACATTTTGTAGGTGTTGGGGATGTATTCTAAAAAAAAGAGAGAGATATGAAATCATGAAAATACTATGCTTAAGTCAAATGCACTGAAAGACACAGAACAACAGGAACTATTAAAAATCACGGGAAGTGAACACCTTCGCTCCTTAGAATACTAAGTAGTTTCTGTTCAACACGAGGCACACTTTGTGAAGTCCAAAGGTAAAAATGGTACTAATCACAATCGGTAATGATTTGCTAATTGTCAACCGACACAAATTATACACGTCATGTGTGGATACTGCAACATTTTAAAACAATCGTTGCATTTTGGAAAAAAACTATCCCAACAGAATTGTAAACTATGTTAAAACAAAGACCGCCCTATCATCTATAACTCTGGTTATATGACACAAACTAGTTTAACGTTTAAACCATATTTATTTTCTATTTTCGGTATCCAGAGAGTACCATTAAAGTTGTTGAGAAAGAGTAGGCAGTTCCTGAAGTTAATTTTCAATTATATATTTATTTATATATTTTGTGTAGGTGTTAGTGTACTGGGGAAACTTAAAAAGGGAAGACGTTCAATGATAGTTGCAATTCACTTTGACAGAAGTTGAAATGAATGTAGACTTCGTACGCAGCAAACTTTGTATTTCAGTTTTATTTAGTAATGTCAAGTATAAAGTATCTAAAATGTTTGTTTTGGTTTTTTTTTCCTGTTTTGTTTTGGTTTTGGTTTTTTTTTTTGTTTTTTGTTTTTTTTTGGGTGGGTGGTGGGATCGAAGACTTAATTATTTCCACTTCTAGGTCTTAAAAGATAACACGATACCGGAAGACGTAACGTCACGAGTTATCCTCCCTAACGTTACGGCGCTTGTGAACTTGAAACAGACACGACTCGGTCATGCTATGGAATATATTTATATAACCCTCGGCTTATTCTCCCATACCCAATATATTTGTGTCATGTATATAATGTATCGTAATTTTGTTGCTAATTTATCGTAACATAAACAGCTATATCATGTGAAACTGTGAAGTCATTCAAGGTATAAATGAGACCGGCGTTTTACGGGATGACAAAAAAAAAGATGTGAAATTAGTGTAAACAGTTACAATTACAATTGTGAATTTGAAATCAATTTTATTCACAATTAAACATATTTAAAGTCATAAATAAAAGCATTCAAATATTATCTCGTATTTTATTACTGCAGGGTATTCAAAATACACACAAACATGTGGGGCCTCGGTGGCCGAGTGGTCTAGGTAGTTCGTCGTGACTACTAAAGATCACTAGCCTGTCAACGCTGAGGTTGTGAGTTCGAATCTCACCGGTGCCGGGTGTGTTCGACTCCAATCTTAATTGACAAGGATTGCCAATTTTCGGTGGTTTTCTCTGGGTACTCCGTCTTCCTCCACCAATAAAAACTGGCCGCCGCGAAATAGCAAAATGTGCTGAAAACGGCGTAAAACCCCAGCTAAACAAACAAACACAAACATGTAGTTAAACCTTCGATATGGAAAAAACTATATGAGTAGGTTAAATTATAGACCAGCGGCCTGGACTTAAAAAAATAAATTAATGTACCCATAGACTGCACCGCAAAACTGTATATTTTTGGATAGAAGAGAGTCTATATTTTCATATTAGGTCAATCGTCAAAGTCGTGGGTGGTCGCGATTTTGGAAAATTGAGGTCAAAGGTCATCATCTTATATTTTCCCTAAAAGTCAATATCCTCGAAAAAGCCAATTTTCAATTGATTCAACTAAAATTCAAGAAAGGAATTCTGTTCATTAAAGTAGATGCTTTACATCAATAATGTACTCTTATTTTTTTTTCTTTACAGAAACATAAAATGCGCGAAAAAATGACATTTTTCTTCTTGACATAAAGATTTTGGCAACTTTTTAAAGTATTTTATTCTGAACTGAAATGACCTTGACCACAGGTCACTTATTTTACTTACAATTTTTACTTTAAATTACCATCTCTACGTTTTTGTTCACTATTTAATTGTTAGAAGTCGCTTCGCACGGAAAGGATCAATAGTCTCAAAGATGGAAGAAACATTTAGATTTGAAAGTTTTTATATAAAGTGGCCTCTTATACTTCTCTATCATGGGAGTTGTAAAGTAAACAATATCCATATAATACATATATTATTGACGTCGGTTCAAATGGGATATATATATATCAACGTATCTTCGAAAAATCTCATAAGATACACTTACACGCTTTAATTTTTCAGATTCAGTCTTAAATTTCAGTTGAAAATTGAAATGCCACATCGAGTAGACTAAAATGGTATATGTTATCACGGTTTTGTCACACTATATTAAATTGGAATGGATTCTAACGAACAAAATAGGATTTTCAATAGAAAGATTGGATAATGTACGAGTTATATTTTGATTCATTTCTTTCAATATACAAATCAGACAGGGTTAAAAAGGAGGACCTTGACAATTTTGTTCCAGTGGAAGTCAAACGGAGTAGAATCCGTTATACATGAAATTTAATTTCAATTTCTGAATATTTTGTATGATATGCTTTTCCAACTAGTACAAATTTAAAGTCTGGTAATAGTTTTACCTTCATGGAGACATGTCAATACCCTTAAAACGAAGCATTTGGTCTGTTCAAAGTGTTCCAGAAAAATAAGTTTTGAAATTAAAAGATAAAATCAAACTAAACACGTGAGCAGACTGTATTTACTGATTTTAAATCTGCGCTAGGCTTTAAATATCTAAAAGTAATACACGATTTATCAGTCAGCACGGAAAATATGAACATCTGATTAATTTTGTCTCAATATCGTGTTTAATTTATAGTGCAAATATATATCAACTCATGAAATTTTGAATAGTAAAAGTCACTATTTGCTTCAATTTATCTGCCTACTCAATGTGATGTATGTCAAAATTTAAAACAGTATATACCGTATAAGATTTGTTTACCTTTACTATACCGTCTCCCAAATCTCTGTGTATTCTTGCTCCCAAAGAATTTCCACCGAATAAATCGTTAAGTACTCCTATTCTCAGTTATTTTTTTCTCCGAAAATTTTAATATTAACAACTGTTCAACACAAATGCAGTGCACCATATTTTATTACTATTTTATTATTATTATTATGCATTGCGATACTGGAACCATTTAGTTTTATGATCGATGGGTTACAGAATCTACTTTTTTTCCAGTTTTATCAAATTTTGAAATTTTATTCAGATCAACCATAAAGAACTGTTAAATCTGTTCTTTTTTCTGAAAACACATGAAATATTTGCAAGTAAACGAAAAATCTACCTTGCTTGAAATAAGATAGGGAAAATCAATTACAGCACCATCCACAATCAGATACGTAATTAAACAAGGGAAAACAGATGTCAGACAGTTAATTTATATACATTTGAACTATTATCAAGATAAGGTTATGACTAAGTTGTGTTACGGCCAGAAATCAACGTGGAATTGTAGCCAACAAAAGACACAAATCAATAATAAAATTTTACAAGATTTATTATATACAAGTTTACAAAAAGGTATTATACATTTGAAATGTTAACTAAACTGTTAAAATATAAGTCCGATCCTTTTGTCTTTTCTTTATCCGGAATTTTTCTCGTCACTGTTGCGGGAATCCAAACAGAATACTATGTCCAATAAGTCACAATCTAGTGTGATGTGTGTAACGTAAATAAAAGTGTGCCAATCCAACATCTGAGAACACAAGAATGTCAATGCCTGATCTGAATCGTTCCGAAAATCTAACTTTAGTGCCCGCATATATATATATATATATATATATATACGTCACGGATATGTCTAGAAGAGTCGTAGAAACAGAATCTTCTAGACTACGGTAGAAGTTCGAATCACACATCGCATATTATGATCACTCCAGAATTATTACGTAAGACAAATAGAAAGTTCTAATCATTCCATCAGTATCTATTATTATTCCAGTGATTTTTAAACTGCACAGTTATAACAATATTTGGTAAACAACTATCAGTATTATGTAAGCATATTATACATGTTATAAGGCCACACAAAACAAATTAGACCAAGACAAATAAATATAATAATACAATATCATAACACCTCCCCCCTTAAAAGAAGTTGGAGGGTAACGAGAACTTTGCATGAACAATATATACAAAAATATATAGTATGTATACAGTGTTTTAATAAAATCTAGATAAAGCATATATTTAATTTCTTGTCTCATAAAATCAGGTTTAAGTAGATTGAGCCGGTAAGGATGTTGCTTAATTGGAGAAGCATCGCCTACATCAACATCATGACAACAGCAGCGGTTCTGTTTGGCACATCTGGAAAAAAATTTTTTAAAAGAAAATACCAAAGTTTTCAATTTTTCTCTGCGATCGAAAGTCAGATCTGCAAGTTTTGAGTCTAAATTTGACAATATGTCTGAATTTTTCAATCTAACAGTTTGTTCCATAGTCTTGGAATCAAAAGATGGATCAATTATCCTGTTTGTCATGATCGTTCTCCGATTTAACCATGGCTAAAGTGGCAACTGGTTTACTCTCATCTTCATTAGTACGCTCAAAATATGGTTTTAACATATTAATGTTACACACTCTATTTTGTTTACGCCTACCTAGAGTTTTTACAATATAATTCAAATCATGGATTTTACTGTCGATTGTATAAAGACCACAGTATTTAGCCTGTAAAGGATGCCCAGGGACTGGCAAAAGTACAAGTACCTTATCACCAGGCTCAAAAACTCTGTCCCTGGCATCTTTATCATACCATATTTTCATCTTATTCTGTACAGTTTTTAAGTTTTTCTGAGCAATTTGACAAGCAGTATACAATTTTTCTTTAAATCTAGATACATAGTCTGGAATATTCAAGTCAGTGTGTTCAGTAAGCCATTTTTCCTTAATCAATTTCAAAGGTCTCCTTACAGTAAGACCAAACACCAACTCAAAGGGGCTAAAACCAAGGGATTCTTGAACAGCCTCTCGGACCGCAAAAAGTAGAAAGTGAACACCATCATCCCAGTCCCTGTCAAATTGAAGACAAAAAGTTCCATTCATGTTCTTCAATGTTTGATGAAAAAGTTCTAAGGCACCTTGAGATTCTAGATGATAAGCACTTGATCTATACTGAGCAATCCCTAACTGGTAAACGACCTGCTGAAATAAACCTGACATAAAATTTGAACCCTGGTCGGACTAAATAGACTTAGGAAGTCCTACTAATGTGAAAAATTTGATAACAGCTTTGACAATAGTTGATGCCTTGATATTCCTTAAGGGAATAACCTCAGGAAAGCGAGTGGATGTACACATGATCGTCAGTAAATAAGCATTTCCAGTCTTGGTCTTTGTTAAAGGTCCAACGCAATCAATAAGTACTCGGCTGAAAGGTTCTTCAAAGGCTGGAATTGGCAGAAGTGGTGCTGGTGGTATTTTCTGGTTAGGCTTGTCAACAACCTGGCATATATGGCATGATTTGCAGTATTCTTTGGCATCATTTCTACGTCTGGGCCATTAGAAATGTTGTAAGATCGTAAGGCAAGTCTTCCTTATACCTAAATGTCCAGGCAAGGGGTGTCATGGGCAAGTCCAATAATTTCTTGCCTATAGACTTAAGGCACCACCACTTGGTATACCACTCTCCATTCCTCCTCTGGGAAAGCATCAGGGGGCCTCCACTTCCTCATCAAAATGCCATCTTGATGGTAGTAACATTCGGCCACTTTGTCTGCTTCTTCTTGGGGTAGAGCCCTCTTGCGGAGCTGAAGAACTTCAGGGTCTTTATTTTGTTCTTCCATAAATTTCTTTTGTCTAATGAATGGCTGTTCACGTCTGGCCATGGCATAATTACATTCTTGTTAGTACCAGGTGGTCTTATTATGGCCTTTTCTGAGCTACCAGGACCTTCAATGTCGGCAAGGAAAGTTTCAGAAAGGTCCATATAATCATACTGGCCTTCTTGTAAATCCTGATCTTGTTGTTTTCTTGCCATCGCCCTAGTAACAACACAAGCTGGATACAGTTCAGCATCATCTTCAGGCGATATAACATCCACCACCGGTTCACTGGTAACAATTGGTTCAGCAACCACTTTGTTCCTAGCTAGATCATTTCCAGCAATAATGAAACACCCTCAACAGGGAGAGTAGGACGAACACCCACAACAACTGGTCCTGTAATTAAATCTGACTTCAAATAAATACGATCTATACAACCTAACTTCACACCTTGTAACAAAACGGAGGCACCAACGGACGTCTCCTCGGACAAAGGCAACACACCTTCTAACAACAAAGTCGGAGAAGCTCCAGTGTCCCGTAAAATCTTAATAGACTGAGAAGTAGTATTATCAACAATAGAAACAAACCAATCAGACATAAAGGGTTTATAATCCGCCATGTAATCACAAAAACTGGACTTAAAAGCCTGACTCGCAGGACATTCCAACTTATTGGTAACAAGGGGTGTCGTACAAGCACTTGACTTGGGCTTATTATCTCTTTCATTCTTCTTCTGGAGTCTAAAACAATCAGCCATCAGGTGACCATTTTTCTTACAATAAGCACAAGTTAGTGACTTCTTCTCAAAAGTATCAAATTGTGGACCAGACATATTATAACTAGACTGACTTTTATTCTGTGCAACAGGCTTACTATCAGTACGCTCAGTACTTTGATTTTTGTAGTTTCCGCTTGAAGTATTAAAATTTTGACCTTTGAAACTTCTTTAATGTGAAAGGGTATAATTATCGGAAACAACAGCTGCATCTTGCAATATCTCAACAGTTTTGTCATCTAAATGTGTTTTTAAGTCTAAATTAACACACTGCTTGAACTCTTCTAATAACATTAATTGTCTTAATTTATCAAAATTGTTATATATTTTCTTTGACGTAAGCCATTTATCTGTCCAATGGATTACGTTTTTCGCCAGCAAATTCAACATAAGTTTGTGTTTCAAAATTTTTATAAGACCTAAATTTCTGTCTATATGCTTCTGGCACAAGCTCATAAGCTTTCAAAACTTCCTGTTTAACAGTGTCATAATCAGAACTTTTTTCTGAAGAACGAGTAAATTTCAGCAGCATTGCCCACAAAAACACTTTGCAGCATTGTAGTTCAATAAGGCTTCTGCCATTTCAAATTTTGAGCAATTTTCTCAAACTGTGTTATCAACCGTTTTTTCACAAAATTTAGGAACCAAAGGTATATTTTTTGCCGCATCAAAATGTTCTGATTTTGACTCATAATTAGTGTTGCTTTCTACTTTGACCATTTCCGTTTATATTTTCCCAATCTCTAACCTTTCTCTCATTTCAAGTTCTGCCTGTTTTTCTTCTTTTTCTTTTTCCAATCGTTTTAATTTAACTTCGTTTTCCAATTGTTTTAATTTAACTTCGTTTTCCAATTGTTTTAATTTAAATTCATGTTCTAATTCAAGCTGTTTTAATTTGAAAGCATCAACATTTTCGACCTTGAGGTTAAGAGCCTCTTCACCAAAAATGTCTGAGTCAACTAAATTGTCTATTACCAAATTTTTTATAATTTGTTTTCTCATAGATACTCTAAAATCTATTTTTAGATGTTTAGCAAGCAACACTAATTCTTCTTTCTTTTAACTTTTCGTTATATAGATAATGTGTTGTCGTTAAAAAACGACAAATTCCAAGACTTTCTACATCTTGTCTACCCCAGTGAGCTTGAAATTAAGGATATTACAGATACACCAAAGTCCGCTTCATATTTGGATTTGTTTCTTGAAATAGACTATGAGGGACGTTTGAAGACAAAACTTTATGACAAACGTGACGACTTCAAATTTCCTATTGTTAATTTTCCCTTCTTCAGTAGCAATATACCAGCATCGCCTGCATATGGCGTCTACGTTTCTCAGCTTATCCGATTTTCAAGGGCATGCGTGAGTTACCCTGACTTTCGACAAAGAGGATAACTGCTGTCACAAAAGCTTCTTAACCAGGGTTTTATCAGGGATATGTTGATGTCATCACTTAAGAAATTTTACGGTCGTCATCATGAATTGATTGACCATTACAGTGTTCCAATATCTAAGATGATGTTGGACCTGTTCCCACTGTCGTAACCTTTCATGTACCTCAACCGATTTGTGACTTCCACCGGATTGACTTTGTTGAACTTCACGACGGCTGCCGTATACGGAGCAGGAACTGCTTACACTTCCGGAGCACCTAGGTTCACTCTTGGAGTGTTGTTCATTGTTTTTGTTTTATGTGTTTATTTGTTGTGCTTGTGGTTGTTCATTTGTCTTCCCGGGTTTGTCTGTCCAATGGATTACGTTTTTTTGATTGCTCCTTAGGTATATTTGTCCTTTTTCTTTAGTTTATCAAACCCTTCCAGGTCTGGCGTTTTCAAATGCCATTTTGTAGAATTTTGTTGGCTAATTCTAATAAAAATACTGAAAAAAATTTAATAAGATATTATCGTTATCCCAATGCGATCCCCCAATTTCTGTTACGGCCAGAAATCACCGTGGAATTGTAGCCAACAAAAGACACAAATCAATAATAAAATTTTACAAGATTTATTATATACAAGTTTACAAAAAAATATTATACAATTGGAATGTTAACTTAACTGTTAAAATATAAGTCCGATCCTTTAGTCTTTTCTTTATCCGGAATTCTTCTCGTTACTGTTGCGGGAATAAAAAAAGATTACTATGTCCAATAAGTCACAATCTAGTATGATGTGTGTAACGTAAATAAAAGTGTGTCAATCCAACATCTGAGAACACAAGAATGTCAATGCCAGATCTGAACCGTTCCGAAAATCTAACTTTAGTGCCCGCATATATATACAGTTGTCACGGAAATGTCTAGAAGACTGTAGACGGGAACTTGTCGTAGAAACAGAAACTTCTAGAATACGGTAGAAGTTCGAATCACACATCGCATATTATGATCACTCCAGAATTATTACGTAAGTCAAATAGAAAGTTCTAATCATTCCATCAGTTTCTATTATTGTTCCAGTGATTTCTAAACTGCACAGTTATAACAATATTTGGTAAACAACTACAAGTATTATGTAAGCATATTATACATGTTATAAGGCCACACAAAACAAATTAGGCAAGGACAAATAAATATAATGATACAATATCATATCAAAATAAATATAATAATACAATATCATAACAGTTGACAAGTTTAATAAACGGTTGTTTTATCTCAAATCACTTTTTCCATTTTTCCTGATTAATTCTTCTTGTGTGATAGTTATAGACCTTTTTTCTCGTCGCGTATACTGTTGGAAAATTACGCACTAGACATTAAAAACTAGCAATTAATCAAACCATTTTTAAAATACAACATTCAAACTAAACAAATTTCCACTGGTTTTGAGTATTTGTGAATTTGACCTAATAAAATGAACCTCTGTTTGGTCAAATCACGCGACGAGAATGAAAAATGTATATAATAACCTGAATTAGACTCGGAATAGATTTACAATTCCTCACCCAGACACGATTAAAACACTAAAATTAACATTAATGACCAGAATGAGTGTTCCGACATCAATAAATGCCATACAAACGAGTTAGTTAATATGATAGAGAGATCTTTGTAAGTATTAACTGAAGTACTAAGAAAAACGATTAATGTAAATGTCTCTAATGTTTATCAGCAGTGAATGTTTACACTCCAGCATGTATTTACTAAATATGATTTATAAAATGAGAGACATGATGAGTTTATGCAAACACTGCCGCCTAATTGACACGAAAGTTTTCCTATCTAAATGTCATCTGTCCGTTACAAGAACCCTTAAACACATAGGAACGATTTAATGAATCAAAATATTTTAAAAACTTACCATATTAACATATATAACCTCATCGTATACTCTATTGGTATTGAAAAACATCTGATAACAGAAAGTTTTAGGTCAGTGCTATGTTTAGCCCGAAGGTTACTTAATACGATTATAATTCCATGAAACTGAGTAATATGCAGTATCAGTCATGTTACTCGTCTTATTCTGAGTAAAACGTCACCAGATTTCATGCCGAGTTAACAACAACCCTTAGGTTGAGTCCAAAAGGAGGTTAACAGCAATCAACACGCCACATGACAAGCACTTCATTTTATAGTATAAAAAACAGTTTGTTTTGAAAAAATACATTCTGTTTTATAGAGTGGTCGGGGCTTGCGCTTAATAGCGGCACACACTGTTTACGCGAATCGACCCATCAAATGCGCCAAAAGATATACCGTTTGCGCCACAAAGAAATATATAATTTGCACCGATGATACAGGTAAACAATACAGGTTAGAAGTATCACAAAAGTATTCTTACTCGTAGTATGTACATGTATTAACCGCTTCCATTTCCCCCTGCTAACCACGGGGAGGTAAAGTAGGTTTTTACTGGTTGCATCAGTAGTATTTCTAGCGTTGCAGGACTTTTTGGTGCGTATGTATGATGTGTCACCATTCATTAGCACATTGGAAAGTCTATAGGTGTGGTCATCGAATATAACAGATTTTTTCCTCTATTCGTCTCTGAAATTTTAATGTCCATCTTGCCCCATTGAATATATGATCACTTTAAATTTTGAATTCTTTGTAACCTTCAGTTTTTATAGGGAAGATTGTGAAATCACTTAGTAGTACCCAGGGTTTCAAAGAATTTTTCATGCGTATCTCACTTACAATTGATATGTATACAGTTTGCATATGACTATTTCATATATATTGTATCATATATATGTTATATTTTTTTTTACTTTTTATAACATACCTGAAAGGTAAAAAAGTACCTGGAAAATATCATTTTTTTTTGTTGGTGCAAATGATGTATGACCATGTGGCGCAAATGACAAGTGACCCCTTTCAAAATTTGGTGCAAATGTATTGCGCCCATTAAAAGTACAATGGATATCCCGTTAGGTGAGTACATAATAATTAACATTAATATACACTTTGATTACAGGGGTATTTGATTAAAGTAATGTACAATTTAATGCAAAACTGATATATCAGCTGATATTGAAAGTTTATCAAGACCGCTATCAAACGAAAATGATTAATCATTTTAAAATATTCATTGAATTGTTTTTCAGTACACGAATAACGTTAATACAGAATAATGGATTTTCACTGTTTTAAATATAATGTATAAATCTGATGTAATGGATCATTAACCTAAACAATCACATAGGATTCTGTATGGAACAGGCTGAATAAACATTATTTTTTTATAAATCTAAAAATAAAACGAAAGATTGTCTTCTAGCGAATTTAAAATAGTTAAAATGTTTGTGGAAAATATCTTTTATTAATAAAGTTAAAAATTATGAATTAAAAAAAAAGATACTGTAGTAATAAAAGTGTTTCGAACAATGCACCTGTCCTCTTTGGTCTGCTAATGACCGAAACAGAAGCATAACAAAGGAATCTTACTTTTAATAGAATTCCAAAATCATTCAACTGAAAATTTAAATACATATATACCTATCTAATTTAGTTCATTATGTGTATAATGAAAGTATTCCTCATGGATTACAAATTAAGCTCATGGCACAAACACCTGGCAATCTATCCAACACACTACTTCGCAGATGGGATCAAACCCTTTACCATTGTTCCAAGCGGTTAATGATCCTCCTCAAACAACACTGCGAAGAACATCCCAAAACTCTGACTGGCGAATTCCACACTCTTTTGAATAGCTGCAAAGAACATCTCACACCTGACAACTGAAAATTCCGCAGAGATGGCATGGAATACATCCATCCTCTTTTACCATCTGAGGAAAAGAAGAAACGAGTACGACGCTTTAAACGTAGACCACTAGAGACTAATACACTATCGAACATTGTGATCAATCTTTCCAAACACCAGTTAACGGAAGCTGAAACATCTCTTCCCTCGAGAGGCTTAAATTTCTGTCCTCTACCTGCCCATGTCAATGAAACTAAATTGTCAGAGGACCTTGACAATTTTGCCAGAAGTTTTGAATATTTCGCGTCGAAGGAAAATAACAGTCGCTCGGATAGTGACTCAGAAACTTCAGAAGACGAGAACAACTACAAATTTATAAAAAAAAGTACTTGGATCCCTAAACCGACAAAATAAAATGCCACATTGGAATCATTTATTGACAATTTTAAGTCGGACATTATTAGAAATACTATAGAAAACAATAAACCTTTTGATAATCTTACCAATGAAGAACGAACTGCACTGAAAAACTTACGATCCAACAACAATATCGTCATTAAACCTGCAGACAAAGGCAGTGCAGTGGTTGTCATGGATAAATCTGCTTATATTCAAGAGGCTGAACGACAACTTGGCGATGCAAGGTTCTACCGAAAACTAGACTCTGATCCCACAACATCTTTCAGCAGAGAAATAACTGATAGTTTGATAGAAATACACGATGATGGTTTCATCGATGAAAAAACTCTTGAGTATTTGAAACCAGAAAATCAAAAACCGGGCAGATTTTATCTTTTACATAAAATTCATAAGGCCAATGACTCAGGAAGACCTATTGTTTCAGCGAACGGTCATCCGAATGAAAAAATCTCGGAATTCGTTGACTTCCATCTTCGTCAACATGTTTAAGACTTACCATCTCACATCAAAGACAGAACCGATTATCTAAGAAAAATGCAGGCCTTAAATCCACTTCCCTCCGACACGACACTTGTCTCTATGGACGTCACATCCCTCTACAAGAATATTCCACATGCAGATGGCATTGATGCATGTAAAGAAGTTTGGAATTCCCGACCAGAAAAACATTCACCTACTGAATGCCTGGTCAAAATGCTCACGTTGGTACTAAAGAACAACAACTTCACCTTTGATGGCGATCATTATCTGCAAGTTAATGGAACTGCTATGGGCACCAAAATGGCTCCATCATATGCCAACATATTTATGGGCAAATTAGAAAAACAACTCCTTCAATCTTCCATCGAAAAACCGCTTTCCTGGTATAAATTTATAGATTATGTGGATATGAAATGGAATAAAAGTGACGAGGATTATGATACTTTCATCACTCATACCAACATACATCCAAGTATTAAATTTACTCATGAAAAATCTAAATCCAAAATCACTTTCCTCGATACTTCCAGCTCACTCACAGATGGCATCATATGCCCAGATCTATATTCTAAGCCTAGTGACACTCACCAATATCTGTCCCCTAAAAGTTGCCATCCTGCTCATTGTACTAAGAGCATCCTGTATAGTCAGGCACTCAGAGTCAAGCGAATTTGTTCCAACACTGAAACAACTAAAAAACGACTAAGTCAACTCGAAACCCGCCTGAAGAGAAGGGGCTACAAACACAGAGTTATCCAAAAAAGTTTTCAGAAAGCGGAAACTATTCCAAGGAGTAAACTGTTAGAATACAAAGATAAAAAGAAAAACTAGAGGCTCACCAGAGCCTGTATCGCTCACCTGGAGTCTGGTTTTCATTGGACAATTAATTAACTATTTGACCAAGTTTGTTGCAATTGGTTCAATTGTTCAAGGAAAATTTATTTGACAAAAAAGGGCAATAACTCCTAAATGGGTTTTGGGATTTCCTTTAAAATTTCAGGGTAGGTAGACCTCAACATGGCAAATATTTTTCAGATTTACATTTCACTTCTATCTCAAATAGTTTTGGAGATAAATGACGAAAACTGTTAAATTTTGAAAATTTGACGAAAAAAGGGCAATAACTCCTAAATGGGTTTTGGGATTTCCTTCAAAATTTCAGGGTAGGTAGATCTTGTCATGCTGATCAATTTTACCTCATGTCAGATTTTTTATATCTGTAACGGTTTTTACGTTATAAGCCAAAAACAACACATACACCCCTATATTCTATTTTTAGCTACGACAGCCATGTTTTATGTCCGATCAAAATAAATTGAGGATCGTTTGTAGAGGACATGTCATAGATCATTCCTATCAAGTTTCAAACAAATCGCCCCAGCGGTTTCAGAGGAGATTTTTGAATGAAAAAAATTTTGAAAATTTGACAAAAAAGGGCAACAACTCATAAATGGGTTTTGGGATTTCCTTTAAAATTTCAGGGTATGTAGACCTCAACATGGCAAACATTTTTCAAATTTACATTTCACTTCTATCTCAAATAGTTTTGGAGATAAATGACGAAAAATATTAAATTTTGAAAATTTGACGAAAAAAGGGCATTAACTCCTAAATGGGTTTTGGGATTTCCTTCAAAATTTCAGGGTAGGTAGATCTTGTCATGCTGATCAATTTTACCAATGTCAGATTTTTGATATCTGTAACGGTTTTTAAGTTATAAGCCAAAAACAACACATGCACCCCTATATTCTATTTCTGGCTACGACAGCAATGTTTTATGTCAGATCAAAATAAATTGAGGATCGTTTGTAGAGGACATGTCATAGATCATTCCTATTAAGTTTCAAACCAATCGGCCCAGCGGTTTCAGAGGAGAAGATTTTTGAAAATCAGCCAATCAGAAACAAGAATTGCCTCTGGTGGCCATGTTTCTTGACCAATCAGAACTAAATGAGGAAACTTTGTTGAGGACCTTCCATACACCACTCATGCAAAGTTTGGTTGGAATTGGCCAAATGGTTTCTGAGGAGATGTTTGAATGAAAAGCTAACGACGGACGGACGACGGACGGACGACGGACGCCAAGTGATGGCAAAAGCTCACCCTGGCAATAGCCAGATGAGCTAATACAAGAGGCTCACCAGAGCCTGTATCGCTCACCTGGAGTCTAGTTTTCATTGTTCAATTAATCGACTATTTGACTAAGTTTGTTGCAATTGGTTCAATTGTTCAGGGAAAATTTGTTGAAGGTTTATTTTTCATAAGGTTTAATGTTAAAATATGTTTCCTGATGGTGGTAGTCCTGGCAGGAAGTTGATATAATTGACCAGGAATAAGGGTGAACCTTAAATAAATGTAACAGAACCCGACCTCAAATTACACAAACCAATAACTCCTAAACAGAATTTGGGATTCCCTTCAAAATTTCAGGGTAGGTAGATCTCAACATGGCAAACATTTTTCAAATTTACATTTCACTTCTATCTCAAATAGTTTTGGAGATAAATGACGAAAAATGTTAAAATTTTGAAAATTTGAAGAAAAAAGGGCAATAACTCCTAAATGGGTTTTGGAATTTCCTTCAAAATTTCAGGATAGGTAGATCTTGTCATGCTGATCAATTTTATCCCATGTCAGATTTTTGATATCTGTAACGGTTTTTAAGTTATAAGCCAAAAACAACACATCCGACCCCTATATTCTATTTTTAGCTACAACAGCCATGTTTTATGTCAGATAAAAAAAATTGAGGATCGTTTGTAGAGGACATGTCATAGAGCATTCCTATTAAGTTTCAAACCAATCGGCCCAGCGGTTTCAGAGGAGATTTTTGAATGAAAAAATTTTGGAAATTTGACGAAAAAAGGACAATAACTCCTCAATGGGTTTTGGAATTTCCTTCAAAATTTCAGGGTAGGTAGATCTTGTCATGTTGATCAATTTTATCCCATGTCAGATTTTTGATATCTGTAACGGTTTTTATGTTATGAGCCAAAAACAACACATCCACCCCAATATTCTATTTTTAGCTACGACAGCCATGTTTTATGTCAGACCAGAATAAATTGAGGATCGTTTGTAGAGGACATGTCATAGATCATTCCTATTAAGTTTCAAACCAATCGGCCCAGCGGTTTCAGAGAAGAAGATTTTTTAATGAAAAAATTAAGATTTTTTAATGAAAAAAGATTTTTTAATGAAAAAATTTTGAAAACTTGACAAAAAAGGGCAACAACTCCTAAATGGGTTTTGGGATTTCCTTTAAATTTCAGGGTAGGTAGATATCAACATGGCAAACATTTTTCAAATTTACATTTCACTTCTATCTCAAATAGTTTTGGAGATAAATGACGAAAAATGTTAAAATTTTGAAAATTTGAAGAAAAAAGGGCAATAACTCCTAAATGGGTTTTGGAATTTCCTTCAAAATTTCAGGATAGGTAGATCTTGTCATGCTGACCAATTTTATTCCATGTCAGATTTTTGATATCTGTAACGGTTTTTGAGTTATAAGCCAAAAACAACACATCCGACCCCTATATTCTATTTTTAGCTACGACAGCAATGTTTTATGTCAGATCAAAATAAATTGAGGATCGTTTGTAGAGGACATATCATAGATCATTCCTATTAAGTTTCAAACTAATCGGCGCAGCGGTTTCAGAGGAGAAGATTTTTGATTAAAAAAATGTTGAAAATTTGACGAAAAAAGGGCAATAACTCCTAAATGGGTTTTGGAATTTCCTTCAAAATTTCAGGGTAGGTAGATATTGTCATGCTGATCAATTTAATCCCATGTCAGATTTTTGATATCTGTAACGGTTTTTAAGTTATAAGCCAAAAACAACATATCCACCCCTATATTCTATTTTTAGCTACGACAGCCATGTTTTACGTCAGATCAAAATAAAATGAGGATCGTTTGTAGAGGACATGTCATAGATCATTCCTATTAAGTTTCAAACCAATCGGCCCAGCGGTTTCAGAGGAGAAGATTTTTGAATGAAAAGTTTACGACGGACGGACGGACGGACGGACGACGGAAGACGGACGAAAAGTGATGGCAAAACCTCACATTGCCTTTGGCCAGGTGAGCTAAAAAGGACTCCATGCGTTCTTACTTACCACCCATCTCTCAAAAACAGCTTCGGTGTCATTCGTGAGCATTGGAAAACAGTTGAAAAATTCCAAACTATCCAAGATTTTTCCCGAGCCTCCCATGATAGCTTTTAGGCAACCAAGTAGTCTGCGGAACCTGCTGGTGTGGGCTGAAGTGTCTGATAATAGAAGTACTTCTGGAGAATATCGCTCGTGTGATGAAAAACGCTGCAAATGCTGCCTACAGATGCATCCCTCATCAACTTTTCACAGTAAGGCAACCGAAAAGAGCTATAGGATATTTTGCAATGTTACCTGCAAAAGTATGAATGTTATTTACATTCAAGAATGTTCAGTTTGTGGCCTCCAATATGTTGGTGAGTCAAAGCAGCCTTTCCACAAACGCCTCAATGGCCAAAGGAGTGATATCTCTAAGACGCCATTTCTCCCAGTTTCTCAGCATTTCAGACAATTGGGTCCTAAACTTGATGACTTTAACCGCATGAAAATCCTAGTGATTGAACAGAAAATTCACTGGAGTGACGCCCAGCGACAGACTCGGGAAAGATTTTGGATAAAGGAACTAAATGTACATCATCCAAACGGCATCAATAAGAAATACTAACAGTTTTATTTTACACTGATTTTGGGATATACATACACACAGTCACGTATATTTGAGTATCGAGTTTTGTTGTAAATTATGAAGTTCAAGATTTGAGATTAAAATCAACAGATCAAAACTTACCTGGATTACTGAGCTATTTTTACACATACAATTAGTATTGTAAAAACTATCGACACTGACGAAGGCTATTTGTTAACCGAAATATTTGTCAACACGATTTTATAACATCATCTTCGTATATTACCATCTTATATTAGTACCGTTGTGCAAATCTTTAGACTTATATAAACGTCTAAAAATTGCAAAACAACATCAAAATAAAACAAATACAATTTTGAATTATAAAAATAATTCAAACTTAGCAAAATTTTCGGATCACTGAGATCCTTCATTATTTATTTTTATAATTAAGAATTGTATTTGTTTTATTTTGATGTTGTTTTGCAACTTTTTAGACGTTTATTTATTTTTTTAGTTTGCATTGTATCGTTAATTTATTATCGGTCCAACATCTAGTAAGTTCGAACGTTGGTTATTACTTTAGGATATATATTATATATATAGAAATAATACTGCTTGGAACTTACCCGGCCACAACTCCACATTTTCATTGCAGTCTAATATTGACATATACTATAATTTAACTTAAACTAGAGGCTTAGAGGGCTGAGACTGAATCACTTACCTGCCATGAAAGCCGTTTTTATTGATGTATCTCAAAGAGAGAAGTCACTTCTTCCTATCATTATGAAGTTTTGTAAGCCTTGCAGGGACCACATTTTTCTGCATCGAGGTCATTCTACTTACAGGTCAGCATATTCTAAAATTCAGCGGTTCTCCAGAAGATTTTTGCATGTATTTACCATAGGGTTTTATGTTAAGCTAAGTCCTCTGCTGGTGGCCATGTTGAATTAGGGATTTGCACTAAAGTAACAACACTTGGTAAGCACCGTATGAGGAACATTCAGACCATTCTTGGTTTCAAGCAATTCTGTGGTTCTGTAGATTTTTGTAATAAGCCATAAACACTTTCTGTCAAATTTGGCTCTTTTGCACAGTAGTTTCAGAGAATTTTTTTAAATCAACCAATCAGAAATAAGAATTGCCCATGGCGACCATGTTTGTCACCTGATCTGGACAAAATGAGGAAACTTTGTAAGAAAAACCACAGATGCTTCCTGTCAAGTTTCGTTCGATTTGGCCAAGCGTTTTTAGAGAAGAACAGCCAATCAGAAACAAGAATTGCCCATGGTAGCCATGTCTGTCATCCAATCGGAAAGGAAAAAAATAATTTCATAAAAGACTTCATAGATGCTTCCTAGAAATTTTGGCCGACAGTTTTCGCCAAGCAAAATGTTTTTAATCAACCAATTAGAATCAAGAATTTGCCATGACGGCCATGTTTTTTGCCCGATCGATATGAAATGAGGAAACTTTGTAAAGAATCTCCCGTATATGCTTCCTGTCAAGTTTCGTTCAATTTGGCCAAGCGACTTCAGAGGAGAACATTGTTTTATATCAGAGAATCAGAAAAAAGAACTGCCCATGGCGGTCAAAGTAGTCCCGGATCGGGACGAAATGAGGAACCTCGCATAGATGCTTCCTGTCAAGCCTCGTTCCATTTGGCCAAGCAGTTCCAGAGAGAGAAAAAAATTTAATCAAACAATGAGAAACAAGAATTGCCAAGGACGGCCATTCGATTTCAGAGAAGATTTTTTATATCAGCTAATCAGAGACGGACGTACGGACGGACGGATGCCAAGTGATGACAAAGTTCACATAGCCTTTTTTCCTCATAAAAAACTAAGACAAAAAAATGTAAAATATAACACGAAACTCGAATGTAGTAAAATTACAATGTACCAAATTCGATGCACTAATGTATATTTCTATGTTTAACATCGCTTAAATGCTATTCGTCCAAACTATCATAATTAAATCTTAACATACAAAAGCACTCACACTATGCTGATTAATAATACCGTCAAGTTCTTCATTACTATCAATAAGATCCAAGGCACTTTGTGAGTACCTGTGGCGCAAGTCAAAGCCCAGTGCAGAAAGCCAAAGAGCTAAACCCAGTCCAACATGAACAGCTTTGATGCGAGTTCGAAAATTTTACTTTAAATTTACTTTTACATTTTTAGTTTATAAAAAAACTAAGGAGTATTTCCCTCGTGCATAGCTCTGTCCTTATGCGGTTTTGGTTTACAGTTTTGGCCATTTGGCATTTTTTCAGCGAAGCGCGAGGATTATGTTTTGCTGTTCGGCGTACGTACATACGTACGTCCGTACGTATTTATGTTCGTTCGTACGTACGATAGTAATGTCCAGGATAATCTCAGTAACCACTTGCACTGTGTGTGGGGACTGGGCCAAAGGTATCTGAATTTGAATAGCGCCGCTGAGGGCCGGGCTACTAAGGAAGCCTAAGGGTACAGTAATCCTTTGTCACGCAATTTCTCTCAGTTTATTTGGAATACGGAACTGAAACCTCTCAATGCCCAGCTACACGGGTGGCCTAAGGGTTCATTATTTCTTGGTCGCGCAACTCCTTTCACGTTATTGGGAATATGGAACTGAAAGTTGGCTCAGTAATTGTACCACTAATATAGATTGTGCTAAAGGTTTCGGAATTGTTTTAAGTCTCACAGACCATTATGTTTTAAATTTTTGACAAGAAACCATGTATTTTCTGGAACACATCAGCAGTAACACATATTGGGATCATCTAGATGTCAAAAATATGTGATTCCAACTTTGGTGAATTTCCGGAAAGTGTCTAAGACTATTATTTTTGGAATTTTACTTGGCAATTTTAGAGATATTTTTTCTTATCATATCAGCTCTAAGACGGTCATTTGGATTTCAAAAATATGTGATTCTAATTTTCGTAAATTTTCTGAAAGACTCAAACTAGCTTATTTGTGATTTCTACTTAGCAAACATATATATATTACGAATCACTATACCAACAGCACTAGTTTGGATTGTATTGATTTCAAAAATATGTGATTCCAATTTCGATAAATTTCCTGAAAGTATCTTAAACTATTTTTTTTTTTTTGAATTTTGTTTAGTAACTATATATAGATTTTTTTTATCATATTAGCTTTAAGACTAATCTAGATCAGTTGGATTTTAAAGTATGTGATTCCAATTTTAGTAAATTTCCTGAAAGACTAAATTATTTGTGAATTCCTCTTAGCAACCATATATATTTGGAATCACTATAGCAACAGCACTAGTTTGGATTGTATGGATTTCAAAAACACAAGAGTAGCGCGGGGATATGCAGCGGGGCTGCTTCGACTAATCGAATTTGGTCTTTGAACTTTCGGAGTATTGTCCTGGTTTTCAACATTTTAGGCCTTAACCACAACTGATAATTCGTTAAAAATTGACGAAATTTGCATATCTTGTGCATTAAAATTGGTATCAAAGAATTTATATTTTTTTCTTATCCTGCAATACGAATAAGTATATGGCTATTTTTAGTAATAGCTTGCTGTTCTCAAAGTATTGAAAGAAAATAAATGGCTCTATCACCATTTTGAGCTGTTTTCGCCAATAGATCCAAAGAAGATAATACACAATAACTTATAATTGCAGGCCTTAAAAGACAGTAATTCTAATAGGGAAAAATGAAAATTGTTACTGCTGTCTTAGTAGATGCTGAAATGTCTTGGAGCACTTTCTTTGATTAACTTCACTTGACACTTTCCTATCCTGTTTGTGATATCCTGTCATCCGATACACAAATAATATCACATAATTAGAATATCATTTCTTAGTGCAGCTTGGTTGTCTGTTATTTTCTGATATTCCATTTTCCTGTCTGCAATGAAATTTATTTATATCCTAAACCTTCCAGCTCAGTGATTTCAATGTTACTTTTTTAATACAAAAAAGTCTTTACTGATCAGAATTTTCTTGATTTAACAACCAATTTCAGTATATCTGATAACATAACATAACGTACAATTATCAGCTTTTATTTTCGGTCTACGAAACTCTTTTAAAGATGTTTACAGAAATGACATCTAAGTTTATTATCTGAATGACATATCCCTCGGTCTTCATCGCTTTTTTAAAGATTGTATTACATTTAATAATGCCAAATCTTTCTTTGATAAATTGTTACGTCTGAAAGACCATATGTTTGGGCTACTGTAAACAAATTTCTTTCTAAAGTATAAATTATAGGATGCATCTCGTTTGCATTCATAAAGTACATACGCGTCTTTGGTAAAATTGCAAATATTTCTTATAAAAGGTCAAATGCACTGTTTAAATCAAACGTTTTTGTAATGTAGAAGTCTTTTAAAATAAAGTCCTGATTACGGTACTACAAATATCAGACTTGCAGCTGCTTTTTATTTTTAATAATATATACCATGAATATGAAACTTCACACTGGTCTAATATGAAAATATGAAACTTCACACTGGTCCAATATGAAAAGTGATAAAGGTAACGCCTGTGTAAATGTGATGTTTTGCTGTTAATATTATCGGCTTAGTTGTGTGTGCTTGACGTGAAAACGGTCCGTTAAACATGTACCCAGTTTTCATCCCATACTATAACGTAAAGAAGTGTACGTAATTCAGCGCCTCTAACGGTTATCGGGAATTGGAACGTGCGCCGTTAGTAACGCGAGTTACACTATGAATCGGAGAAAAATGTACGACGCAAGTTCGGGAGATCGATCAAGCAGATTTAAAGACCTACAATCAATAACAGCCCTAAATGAATTTAATGGAAAAAGATCTAGCAACGAGATAGTTGCGTCCGAGGTAAGACATGATTCAGAAGACAATGAGAAAGAGCTACAAGACTGGCAAGAGGGACGAAGAAATGTCGAATTGTTTCATCTCGCAGAAAAAAATGAAGGCCTGTAAAAACTGCCCTTTTTAGGTGCGATATAGTACAATTAAGACTTACATATCAACACACACTTACAGTCATTTCGGGTAATTCTGCGCATCATCCTATTCGGCGCATTAACATGAAAATGATTTGAATGCGCCTATTTAAACGATGCGCCGAATTACCTGACAACATAGTATACAATCATATAAAACAGAGCATAAAAGGCTCAAATTTTTAAAGTTTGTTTCAAGTACATAATATTATCGAAATTTACAGATTCTTTGTGCGCTTTTGCTGGGCAGTTTTGTTGACCCGTTTGATCATCTTTTTCAAATAACCATAATATCAATAATTTAATTACATATGATACTAAAACTCATTATTAAATTCTTCGTTCCTTAAATAACTTACACCATGCAATTCAATAAACGTTACTTAATTTTATTTAATAATAAGTGAAAGAGCTTTTGTACACATGGTGGAACGTGTAACACACAAACCCACACGCACACGATTCGCACAGTACACGCACACGATTCACAGTTACACACAAAACAAACGATTTCCGATCGTGATATTACTAAAAATTGCTATTGTAAAATATAAACGAATTAGTTATATTTTATGTCGGATATGGATAGCAGTTTCTCCTATTCTTGACGTTTTTAATCGGTGGGATAAAAATACATAATATCTTTAACCACTTCCCGGTGATTAAATTTCTACGTGGGAATTACCGCCCTTTTTTCTATTGTTATTGAAACGTTAAACTAGAGCAGACTCGAAATGACGTCTATGTAAACAAACTACATAGCTACGAATTTTCTTCAGGTTTTTGTCGAAAATCATGGGAGAAACAGATTCTCCTTCAATTTACTCGTGAGTTATGGAATTTCTCCACCCTCAATAGTTAAATTTTAGATTTTAACACGCTCGCTAAAGGCTCGCGTGTTGAAAATCGAAAATTTAACTATCTCGGGTGGAGAAATTCCATAACTCACTCGTACCTGAAGGAGAATCTATATGAATATTGCATTTGGTTTTAAATAAATAGGTACAATAAAAAGAAGGCAGTGCAATACGGTCGATATTGAACTTTTCTGTCATAAATACAATCTGTTTATTTGCATATGTGATTTTTATTTTTTTTTTTTCTTGTATAAATGGGGAATTTAGTAACCTTGATTATAAAACTGTGAAATATTTTAAATATATCTAAAATCATTAGACCTTTTCATGCTATTTTGAACTTATTAACTACAGCATATTAACAAAAATTGATATAATAATAAGTTGTCAGTAAAGCAAAGTTAGCCCACAATATTTTATGACTTCTTTAAAACAAATGATGGGTGGATGGATGAATTATTGTTTAACGTCCAGTGGCAACCAGGTGCATATCAGGACGAGAACATGTTGATATCACAATAAATATGATCCCTGCTTTGTACTAGACCCACACGCTAAGTCGGATTTTTAATGTGCTAGCTCACGAGGTAACTGTCTGCAGGAAGACATATCACCTCACTCGGACACATTATGCTGATTCCGAGCCGACCAGTCTTTGCTCTTACTCCTAGATGCCGCGGGCTTGACGGAGAAGCAGCAAATACCAATTTTTATCGTATTTCCCTATGGCTATATCGACCTGCTGAGGCCTTCAGAATTTCCCGTATTTCGGCACTGTGACGTCGTAAACAGTTGACCCGACCCTAATATGAGCTGACCCGAATATATCAGCGACGTCATAATGTTTGACCCAACGTTGACCCGAATATATCTGGAAAACATCCGGTTATAGGCGGATGGCCATTGAAAAGTAAGAAATTCCATTAAGATTGCTAGTTAACAATACGATAAATTTATCATCAAGTTTTCTTCAAACAAATTTTGTAAAATATAAGCCGCTCGACACAATATGAAGCTTTTTGGCTCGTTCGCTACGCTCACTCGCCGAAAAAGCTTCACATAGTGTCTCGCGGCTGATATTTTACGATATACGTTTGCAGAAAACCTGATAATATGTACTAATGTTTTTGGTTTGACCCGGCCGGGGATCGAACCCGCGACCTTCCGCACTCGGGGCGAGCACGCTACCACGAGACCACCGAGGCGGTCTAAAACAAAAGACATCATGAGTTGGGTAAAAAATAAATAAAAACTACAAATACCTGCTCATGTGAAAAATGTACTATGAAGCCATTAAGTGTAACATGACATTTGTCAAAAACTTTTTTATTTAGTCAGATTTTTAGAATAACTCCAACAGTCAATTTAAAGTTCAAATCTTTGTTTTGCAAATGTTATGTGCAAGACATAATAATTATGATCATTTAATTTAGGAACATTTTATTTAATATATTCTTTTCAAACCAACTTACGGTCAATTATTGAATAATTTACATTTATAGTAGAAAAAATAGAAATTATGTTAAGGAGGTTAAATTTTAGATAAATGCACATAATTCAAAAGTATGTTGATATTAGATAATGTATGGCCAATAGATTTCTTCATTACTCTGAGAAGCAGATTCTGATACACTTTGATGTTTTATATACTCCAACTCCTGTTTCAAAAATTATTCTTGAATCCCCTTCAAAGGTCAACAATGACGACGCCCTCCAATCGATAACAGAATGGGTACTAATTGTGCGCCACTCCTGGCCGACTTGTTCCTTTACTCATATGAGGCAGACTTCCTTGACGGGCTTCTGAAGGAAAAACAAAAGAAGTTAGCCCGTACCTTTCTCCAACAAAATGGATAACAGAAAAGGTCAACAATGACATACCAATCAGTCAACGCCAGCCAATATACAGAACCCCAGACAAAAAAATTAATATGAAAGAGCACAAAACACAAGCATAAACACAACATAGAGTCAGGATAGTCTGACTTTGTACAGACACTAAACTGTGATTGGGTTAAACCGATTTTATGGGTAAACAAACCTGAAACTCTGGTGTATAAAAAATACGATAAAGCCAATACAGTATGACTACCAACAAGGTAACCGCTTACTAGAACTGTAAAAATTGATTGGACGGTACATAATTGAGATAGTGGTGGGGTTAAGGTATCCGGACCATAATATATCATGATCGAAAAGGTTCTCTTTTTGACAGTGAATGGCTCAACCAAACAATTTAAAGCTGGAATTTTGTATATATATTTTGTCAAGCAGAAACACACTTTGTTGCTTATATGCAGAGTCTGTAAAAATAAGTTAGTTATATTGGGATTTCCGAAGTTTGCCGATAATTACCGAGGTCATTTCATTAAAAATCCGGGAACTTTTGAATAATCACGTGGTCATTTATGGTCCGGATACCTTAAACCGTTTTTTTTTGGGCATTATATATATCATTACATCCTGCCCTCTGGTATATAAAACATATTATGAAAGCCGATACAAACAAGGTGACCGCTAGCTAAAAATGATAATACTGGTTGAAAGGTACATGAATGTGCTATTATAATGTTTTAACTGTAACACTAGCTAAGGCTCATAGCTGCTGGTCGGATATTTTTACACTAAAGCATTTGAATTAGTCTTTAAATAAAATCTGAATACATTTGATTAAGAAAACTACATGTATAAATCAAGAGATCAGTCACGTTTTCAGGTGATTAATCAGACTAGTTATCATAGAGACGTTTCCGCACATATTTTTAATGTGGTACGTGGAGAATATTGAAAAGAAGAAACGTGGTAGACATAATTGGTTTTCGTCTAGCTGTTACCTTTTTTTATAATTTATATTTTCTGTTGGTTTTTTTATTACAAGCAAACATATAGTTATAGTTTTTACTTTATTTTTTGTTTTTATTATTCAACTTTCATATTAAAAGGTAAGAATTTTATGGTAAATAATTCTCCAAACAGATAATGCAAAAGCAGTATTTTTTTCCCTCCTGTTCCTATTTCTTCGAATAGCAGATTTTTCGGTGGAATTTTGGTCTCTTGTTAAAACTAACTTAAAAAGATGTTAACTGTTTCTGATCGAATTTAAATGATTATTTTGTTTAACTGACCAATTGTGAATTAAATAAAAGTTTTTCAATTCTGTCTCGATTTTTTTTTTGCCGCGGTAATTACTACCATGCAATAATCATCAAAGTGAAAAAAAAATCAACCGTTGATCGTTGTATGTGTTAAGTCAAGGTTATCGAGTTGCATTTTTCATAAAAACACTTGAGATACTGGGACTCAATAATTTAGCAAATAAATATTAGCCATTTCTTCAATTAAAGCAGATAATTTAAGGTAAAGAAATCTGAGTTTTGTACGAGATCTTTCTTGTTACAAATACGACTATAGTAAAGATATATTGTTAGATTTCAAGATATAAAATTTTGAGAATACAGACTATATACGAAATATGCAAATTATAAAAGATCGGTGAGCAAACATACTGGCTAAAGGTAAAAAACAAAACTGAAAAATCCAGCATTTGGGCTAACTTGCCCTGATCACGAGCACATAATAGGAAATGCTTACTATTCGAAATCTCAGGTAAACAGTTATAACTTGGAAAAACAATGAGAGGAGAATAATACTGAAATCAAACACGAACATAGGTAAACAAAGTAACTTACGCTTTAAAGTGAAATAAACTAAACAAGATGAATTTCTTCCAGGGTAAAAGTTTTAAAATTATGTTCATATTGAAATATTTTATTTTTAAAAATATATTTCTGTATTGAAATTGAATTAAATAGTAGAGAGTTTTCGTCGTAGGTTAACATACTTCCGAACTATAAGTGATGCGAACCGTTCTTGACTGTTAGCAGTATGTAGAATGCAGTATATAATAGTGTACACATCTGAATTCATGCGAAAAATCTGAGAATTTAAAGAGTACTATTTATTTATTTATAAGCGAGTATGAATAATAGTAACAGAATGGAGATTTCTTCAATAATTTCTTAAATGAAGACAAAGAATTACATTATATTTAATGGTAAGCTATTCCAAATTTTTATAGTGGAAGGGATGAAATATTGGATGTATAGATTTGTTCGTGTTTATTTTAACTATATTTTGATATGGTTGTGGTGAGTTTTAACAAGATTAGAAAATAAAACATCTTACTCGAGAGTTTTATTGTGGTGTTATCTTGTAAGTTTGTGTTTTTTCTGCGTTTATAATTATTTCCCATTTTTCCGTCGTATAATCGATTGTTATTGGTTAATTTAATACCCCACGTTACTATTCTACCAGCTTTTAGTTGGAAATTTTTTCACTTTATCAATAAGAACCTTATTTCGACTGTACAAGATTACATCAGCATATTAAAGAATATTGTCTCATTGATGCTTCCTTCGGGTTTATAAGAAAGAACTTTTATTTGTCATTAAACATAAACATATAGTTTGTGACAAAGACATACAAATACATATAAAGCAAATTTGGAGACCAAATATTATACGCATAAGTATTAGTAACAGACATTATAACATATCAAATGAATTATGAGACTTCTGCCCTCAGTTCTAATGACTGCTTTAAAAAGAAGCCAACCATTCTAATATGTTTATTATTTGTTGGGTTAAGCAAAAAGACCAGTTTTTCATCATCTGTCATGTTTATAAATTCTCCATTTTCAAGCTTAAGACTATTAAACAAAGTTTCCCTTATTTTACTATTAGTTTTACATTTTAAAATGAAATGAGATTCATCTTCAATAGTCTTGCAAAGTTTACAAATTCTATCTTGCCGAGGGATTTTATAATAACGACCTTTTTCTATTTCGAGGTCGTGATCACTAATACGCAGTTTTGTGAATATATTTCTAATTGAAAATAATGGATCTGTAAGATAAAACTCTCCTTTGAGAGATGGATTTAACTTCTTATATAGATATAATTTACTTTTTTCATCATATCCATTTATTCTATCTAAAAATATCTCTTTAAATTTCTCATTTACACCATTTTTTATAGAAGATTTCAAAAGTTTTACATCCTTTAATGACTTGCAACTAGAAATATTGTCTCCATTTTCTACTTCTGAAACATAAGTAAAGTCAAGAAATACCAAAGGGATATTCGAAAGAGAGAAAAATCGTTACAACTGACAAACTCCGGAGAACAACGAAGACAAGACCAAAACAATACATGCACCACAATTAAAAACTAAAAACGTATGAACAACATGGACCCCACCAAAAAAACCGGGGGTAGACTCAGGTGCTCCGGAAGAGTAAGGAGTCTCTGCTTCCTGCAGGACACCCGCCATGCTGCTCATGTCAAATCCGGTATGAGGAAGGGATAATATCAATGGAACAGGTCCATTTTCATTTGGGAAACAGTTTTTTCATACCTGTCAACCAAGTCATGATGACGCCTATAAAACTTTAATAAGGATGACTTCAGCTTAGGAGTAACGTACCCCTGTCTGAGCAACTTTTCTGTCAGGAGCAGGGCTCTGTCCAGGAAGTCAATGTATATGTCACAAGCTCTGGAATAACGTATGAGTTGTGAAATATATACTCCATACACCGGCGCTTCTGGAATATTGCCGCTCAAAAATGGAAAGTTGACGATTGGAAAGTCAAAGTCATCCCGTTTGTCGTAATGTTTTGTATTCAACCTTCCTCTGGTGTCAATTTCGAGGTGAAGGTCAAGATAAGATGCAGACTTGGCAGTGTCTGTGGTATCTTTAATTTCGAGCTCATTGGGATAGATGAGATGTAAGAAATTCCCAAAACGTGAATTGTTGAGTGATAAAACATCATCTATGTAGCGGAAGCTGAAATTAAAGGTACGGGTTAACTTCTTGTGTTTTTCCTTAAGAAGCCCGTCAAGGAAGTCTGCCTCATATGAGTAAAGGAACAAGTCGGCCAGGAGTGGCGCACAATTAATACCCATAGGAATGCCAATTGTCTGTTGGAAAACACGTCCACCAAATTGAACAAATATGTTGTCGATCAAAAATTCAATCATCAGGACAATTTCGTCCTCTGTATATTTTTTGTTAGATTTAGAGTGGTTTTTAACAAAGTATGATTTATCTCTACCAATGACAAGGTATGTGTATCTGTTGTTGCCATTTTTATTTTGAAAGCATCGATGGATTAGATCTTTCAACTTCTCCTTCAGTTGTGAATGAGGAATGGTAGTATAGAGGGTAGAGAATCAAATGTTTTTATGCTGTTACAGACTGAAATGGACCGAGATCGTAAAATATCCTTTAAGTCTTTGGAGTTCTTTAATATCCACATTTGATTGATACCACTTCTTGAATAATTTGTCTCACAAATTCTCAAATTTAGTTCAGGTTTACAGAATAAGAAACTTAAATATCGCTCAGCCGCAAAGGTAAACATAAGATGGGTATACAGTTAAGCACATCAACATATAGAGTTAATGCAATACATATGAAAATTACAAAATAGAAATCAGATCAGAGCACCACTAATTATAATATTACTAAATATAAATGCCCAACCAATATCAATTTAATAATTTCTAAAGTTTTAAGAGAAAATGATATATTTAATAAGCCCACATTGCAATATTTTATCATACCAAAAAAAACCTATCTCTATTCAGATATTGAACAAAATCTGGCCAGTAGCTACGCAAAGCATGGCTATATTGTACCGCATGTTTACTTTATTTTATTCCATTTATTATTATTTTTTCATTGTGATTTCATCAAAAAATGTAATTTGCATGAATTCCAAAGTTTTTAAAATAGCATCAGAACACTTGACCCTAACCACATTTTTTGTTTTGCGTACATAGTTATCAATCTACGAGATTTATTGAAAGGCCATCAAGAAATATTGACCTTAAAAATCTATCAAACAGAATATTAAATTCCGAGTTAATCCAGATTTTCTTTTTCAAAAAATGTACCAGCATATTGATATATGTATTAGCAGTACATTGATTTTCCTTATTTAGAATTCTTAAAGATAAAACAAACTATTATATCATTTTACAATAAAACTTATAAAAAACATGTTAACATACTTTATTGCGTCTTTCAAATAAATACATGTAATTGAAATCACTATCTATATACTGGGTAATTCGAGTCAAAAGTTAATCTTGGAGAATATTTCAAAAAAATGTCGTGACAGTGTATGTCAATTGTTTTAAGAACAATCTTAAGTGTTTCCATTGAATGATTCTTGGAAATCTGGACGACAATCAATTTATGAGTTTTGACGAGGTGCATTTATTCTAAATTTATCGAGTTTTAAAAATTCTGAATATTTATATTTATAAATTCGAAAAAAAACAAAGTTTTATAGTTTAAATATCTATATATTTTTAAAAAGTCGAAATATTGCGAATTTAAAAATCGAATTTAGAGTTTTCAAAAATCGACAATTTGAGCATTTATAAGTCGACATATACAGTTTTTAAATCTAAATATTTACTGTTACTGTTTTTAAACGTTATAATTTTGAATTTTCAAAATCCAAATTACTGAATTTAAGGTTTAAATTTTAGATCCTAAGAAGTCAAAATTTTCAGTTTTTAACAAACATTAGATTTTTAATGAAAGTTTACTGCAAAATTATTTTTAACCATGTCCCTATTACGCTTCTGTATAAATATATAATTTAAAGTTTCTGTATTTTAGTAATTCTTTCCACGCACTTGTCCCCAAATGTTTGTACTAGCTTTATCTTATATTTTGATATGAAATTTACGATTTTTTATGCAATATTTCGTATTCTTTGTATCAAGAATACAGACAAAATCTGTTCGAAATGTCTTTATCATACTATTTCGTATTGGCCTTTAAGTATTAATTTTATGTATACCTTGGAAAGAAAATAGAATTATTTTAAGAACGTTTTCGGTTATATTAAAGCACGGAAATGATTTTAGAATCAGTGGTTTTTTCAGCTACATGTATTTTGTCCAATTATTTCGTCTCTTGTCGATATATCTGGCTAATATTTGAAGACGGCTTCGTCTAATCTTTGATTAGAAAGTATACATACTCAAATCTTCCCTAGAAAACTGTCGTTTGTAAAATATTATACAGTTTTTACAGTCTCCGGTACAATCTACCTTAAAAACCAGTGAAATCTGAAACTGACTATAGTCGAGAAGGACACGTGACATTATACTCCTAAGTCATTAAACAGATTTTTTCAATAAAAATCTTACTTTTTATCGCATTATTGCCTTTAAATGCATTTTCAAGTATACCGATATAGGTGTCAACAGTGTAATTACCCCCAAATGCTATTTCCATAGGGGGGCGACCGCCTTTTCTCAATTTATTTATATTTTCCGATATGAATTTGACATTTACCGAAATATGATTTTTTAGATTAGTATAAGCACGTAAATTTGCAATATACTATAATATTATAATATCCCATTGATATTGTTGGTGAAAAATGAGGCTGAAAAAATACGTGTATTTTTCGTCCAAAATCCGAAATTTTTTCATCATGATTTATTTAGCAAAATTCAAAAATAATAGAAATACTAAGGGTTAATTCCTTGTATTGCACATGGTAGATCTCCTTAGCTGAAATTTGGCTTTCTATTCCGGTATTTTTGGTACGGCTTGTTTAAAATAAGTTTGGTTTTCGGTCTTCCAAATGTTTCGGTTTTAATGCTGCTGATGAGAGGTAACTCCTTGAAATGCGTCGTATACAGCATAGTATAAATTTACTATATCCAATATTAGTATCTTTGGATTGTTATTTTTTTTTTATTATTGACTGCTATAAAAATACTCGTAGCAGTAAATCGATTTTATCACATATCAACTATATATTGATTACATTCATAATTTTATACATATCATTAATATCCAATTAAAAGACGTTCTACTGTTTTATCCGAACACTACTTTGGGTGGCCAAAATAGACGGGGTATTTGTCAAAACCGGATACACTGGTGATAGCTATTTTCCTTACTTCAGTTTCCGGCATACGAAATTTTTTCTAGACTTAGTATGTAACACAATATGGCTGCCCCCATTAAACAAAGACTTTTCTAAATGACCCATATATAGAAAATGCATATGGTCCTATAGCGCTCGCTATTAAGCAAGGAATCGTTTCATGTGCCTACATATAGTAAGACATAATTATGATCCAGTTTTATATAAATGTTTGAAAAATAACTCTGTCTTAAGGCAGTTATAATTATAAATATAATTTATTTTTCCAAAATTTCAGTTCAAGTGGTTGTTAACAAGATTTTGTGGTCAGATATAATCCTTCTGCGTCGATGGTCAATATGGTTCATTCAACCTATGCCAACATTTTGAAAAATAGGTATTAAAATTAGGATAAATTTGTTGCCGTTCCTTGAATGTTGTATAAACAATTAGTAATTAATGTGGTGTGTTGTACAAACAATTACTAATTAATGTGGTGTGTTGTACAAACAATTACTAATTAATGTGGTGTGTTGTAAAAACAATTACTAATCATATATTACATTTAAATGTAAAATTAAAGTTATAGTTGTAACTTTTGTAAAAAGGTATTTGTGTAATATATTTCAGGATAGTATATGACTGCCTGTAATTGATAACAACGGTTAATTTTTCTTGCAGGAAATGTAATAAAACAATTCTTCTAACACAAAATTTATTCAAGCAAAATAGTATTTTGAACAAATAAATAAATAATAAAACAAAGATTAACTGTAATTATGAGTGAGCTCAAACAGATATGAAATACCACTCAATGTCACTTAATGTTACTAGTAAGCACAGATGTTCCAACGAAGATGAAGCACTACTATAGTCATTAAACTGGATTGTGTCGATGTTGTGTCACTGTTGTTTAAGTCCTCCAAAGGATTCCACCAAACATCTTCAATGTTCTGTTTGGGAACCAGAGGTAGGACTGCAGCACGTCTTTACCAACTTGTTACTAAGGTGGATTTGTAGACCAGTGCTTTCTACAGATGAATTGGATATAGTGATATGGAAGAAATATCATTTCTAACTGATCCCTAGGAAAATTCGTACTTAAGTATAACAGCCTATATTTATTAACTGTTATTATTATTATAATTGTATCATCATTCTTTTAAAAAACATCCCAGTTATGCATCCTCAATGATTTTTTTTAAGTTATAGTATGTAAGTTTAATTGCAGGTGAATTGTGATATTACAAAGAAAAACAGGACAAATTTACACTAAATTTATTCTGAAAATTCTGAAAAAAGGCTGAAAAGCAAAATTAATTTGATCTGACTGTTGATTCCTGAAATTTACCTGTAATCATGTGCTAATTAATATAAAAACACATATGGCATTTTGTACGTCGGCATTCTTTGAATATATATTTTCAAAAATGTTGGCATTCCATTTTTATAAATTTAAAAAATAATGCTTGATCCATATTCTTTCAGCTTATATACCATTGTTTGTTGTGGCTTGTCGGGACGGATTTGATCAAATATACATTTTCATATATTTAAAGGAAGAAATATAAAATTGTAAATAGTATTTGGTCAACAGTAATTCAAATTCAAAGCACCTCTTGTTAAGAAAGCAGAAAGTTTATGTATTGCAGAAGTTTGTTCGTGTTATGGTTTACACCACCATTTTTTCGGTACGGGATATTGTTCCTGTGTTCCTGTGCAATGTCCCGTGTCTTGCATTACTTTTGCGATTGGTTGTAGGTTTATTTCACATTCTTAAACCATGATCAATTATCTCTTTAGGCAACTTATCTACGGATATGGATTCTAATTTTCTATTTTGTTCCGCCGAGCAAACGACTAAATTACTGGGTAATCCGTTATTTTTTCTCATAATTATATTTGTGATTATATTCAGAACCCGTAAAATATATAAACGACATCACTACGTTATTTCTATAACTATAATGAATCTGTTTTTTAAAAAGTCAATCCATAAAATATTCAATAAATACAAATTAGTACGCACAACGAGAAGTAAGTTGTCAAAGTAATAAACTGATATGGATTCTCACTGTCAGGATATTTTTTATTTATAACCTTGTCTAGTTTGTGTTTTATATATCATGAATATAAAGACATACCCCTACTGCTTTGTTTCTCCTTTAACATCGCTGGGTCATTTGGACTGGATGGATGTAATTAACAATGTTGTTCCATTATTCCATTCTCCGACTAAAATGACGACTACATTACATCGAAGTGTACTTTTTACGATTTTATTACATAACACAAATTTGTGTACTATAAAGACTACCTATTAGAAGAAAGATCAAATCAACAATGTCTTCGAAGATAAACTAGCATTGTACAAATTTATGTCCGACAATTTCAGAATGCAACCATGAATAATAAGTTTAAAGGACGACTTGGATCGTATTAATTACAATGACGAGCATAAAACCGAGACAATTATTTGCCTCTAATACAAAACCTTGTTAATACCGTAAGTATGGTCTGGAATATTTTGACTTGTACAGTTGTTTTTGGTTAATTCCAACACTTTTATCTAACCTTTCCTGATATCACAAATTAATTTATTTGTTACAAGATAACATCCTGGACTTAAAAATAAAAATAAATCGATTTATTCCTGATATCTACAAAAATCAAGTTATTTCAATTTATTTTTCACGGCAGTTATAATTTTACGATAACCTGCGAAAAAAGACACACGAAGAGGTTATTGGCATTATTACCGCTGATATTATAGATAGAAACCATCTTAATGTAAGTTTATAGGTTTTACTTACTTGAAAATTTTAGTGAATTTGAAAATTATTGATATAATTTGATTTGATTTGTTGTGTTTTACGCCATTTTCAGCAGAGTTTGTTATATCGTGGTAAATGTTATTGGTGGAGAAAGCTTCATTTATAAGAAGAATAACCTACCATTTGCAAAAAATCGAAGTCGACCATGTACACATCGCCATTTAACAGTTATATCGCATTACCCATCTACACTCAGCAATTGAGTACCCGCATTTCAAAATTTAAAACAAGCGACAATGGCTTAATTCGATTTCTTAATGTATGAGATGTTTTCATGTGTATCATGTGTATCATACGCATACCAATGTATTTCTTCATCGTACACAACTTTTTTATGATAATATATTAAGAAGCAATTGAATTCGATCATCTATTTGACTATGTGATTGAACTTTGGTAGGCGATGTATTGAATTGATTTTGAATGCATAACATCTATATTCTATAAATGACAATCATTATTTTACACCGTTTGGAGCGGATGTAATCATCAGCTTGTACGGAGAAATATAATGGACAGTAAAATCTCTCTCTACACGGATAACTAACTAACAGTCTCCAATTAATTTGGTGTAAAATTGTACGAAAACTAAGTTCACTATATTAATGTTTATTAATGGAAATGTGGAAAACATAAAGAAAGATGGCAAAGATCTGAATTAATTTTACGATTTTATTATGTGTGTGTCGTTGATAGCAAATTCGTGTAAATGAACAGCTCATAATGAGATCTGGTTTTATAGTTTATAAACAGTTACAAAATAAATGTATAGGTTTTATATCAGTGACGCAACATCCCGCTATAGATAAAAACTAACAAATTTATCAAAAAACATTTAAAGGATTGTTTTGCGGTGTTCAACAATGCTCCAAAGGTCATATAAAAGGTCAAAATTATTATGAGTAGAGCATGTCATGTCATAATATAAACATTCAATCCAATTTTTATGTAAAGAAAAGAATCTAAATCATCAAGACATTAAAAGACAAGATCTGACTTCTAGCGCATGTAGAGTGGTATGAATATGTCATGGCTTTCCGTAATAAACAACCTAATTATATACTACTTTTCGTGAATGGGAATTGAAATTAGGAAAATATGTCTCATTGTAGTTTTTAAACATTTTAGGGTCAAATAAGAAACAGTAGGACTATTTGTCACATACAACATTACTTCTGACACTATAGTGTAAGAACATCATAGTTGAATGGCTGTATTTATCAAAGACCTGACCTCCTATATATACGACAATATCATATTGAACTTCGTAACTCATACCGTATGAAATAACATTGTTATGACAACGGGGTCAATTTATCAATGAACTGATAAGATCATATTGAACCTCATAACGCATACCACATGAAATAATGTAACAATGACAACGTATTGATGCAGAGAGATAAAGATTATACTCTGTCCAATAAAAAGAATATATTCGGTTGTACACAACAACATTTCCATGGTGATATCAATATCACATCCTCTGAGAAAACTACAAAAGAAGTGAACAAAATAAACACATAAATACAATAGGGAGTTAGGATATTAAGACCTAAACCCTGATGATATGACGTCCCAAACCTTCCTTAATATTTATGACCCTTTGTTGTGGTCAAGTAGATCAAAAAGTACTTGTTAATAAAACTAGATGGTATTCAAAGCTGTTTTACCGTAATCAGTAAAACAACTCTCTTAATGGTATATCCTCGTGAATTATGATTGACATAGATGTATTTGTGAGAGATATCTTCAGGCCGTTTATGTGAAGAACTGCAAATGGTCTCTTAAATGTAGACCTTATTGGGAAATGCTCTCAAGTAAAACTGACTTTATAAGGGTTACTGACAAGACATTGGTATTTTTGAAATACATCGTCGCAATGAAATTTTAATGCGTATTCTGTATTATAGTATTAATAAATGGGTGTTTTCATAATGGCCATGTTACATATCCAAGGTCTGTAGTAAGGGCCTGAAGATTGCTGCAATGGCCCGAGGCAACGCCGAGGGCAATTACAGCAACCGAAGGCCATTATTACAGACCGAGGACATATAACAGGGCCTTTATGAAAAAACGTTGCCTCGGGCCATTATAGCAATCCTCAGGCTATTATTACAGACCGAGGACATATGACAGGGCCATTATGAAAACACCCGTTTCTTAATACTTTTATTAACAAGTTTGTACATAGCATTTGCATTAGTCCGAATAGCACAAATATAATGGTAAGTAAGCAAAACTTGTGAGAACAGTTTTAAAGATTAATTCGGACAGTTTTTTTCAAGAAATGTTCTACTTTGCTCTTCCTGAAATTTCCAAGTGGAGTATTGAAAAAAAAGCAGCCATTTTGAAAAAGTCGGTTGTTATGAACAAAATCATCATAATGTAATGGCCCGATTATTATGAACAAAATCCTGTAATGGCCCTGCTGTAATGCATACATTTTGCTCATAAAGATAAGGCATTTTTAATGTATTTTACCCTACTGGTTAATAAAATATTATTAATTTGACGAGAAAAGTACGAGAAAATTTAGGTATCATCTTATAACACCTTCCACTTCTTGAAGTATTTATGTTTTTGCCATCTTTAAGAAAAGTTAAACATTTTTTTTCTTGTGAATGTACATGTGTACTCATTTTTAAAGATCAGACGAAACTTAATTTACTGACGTTTATTGTGGAAAAAGAATCCTTGTTTAAATTTTAATATACCAATATGCAGTTCACTCAGGCGTGAAATTTCATTCTTCAAACGTCAATATTCATACCACAAAATGTTTATATAATTACCATTAGATAAAAATCACAATCAAACGATTGATTACAGAATATGTATAGCTACCAGTAAATTGATTCCTCTGCTGTCGGTGAGCTATTAAAGCAGAGATTTTTACAAACTCAGTTACGATTATTTTAGACTACTTGAAAATAACTAAAAGTTTAGGTAGTATCTTCAGCTGAAAATGATTTTGGTTTTATTCATTTAATTATTTTTGGATCTGAATTCGTTCTACAACAGTTTTGGTTTATTGTCTCCCCTTTCATTTTGACTTTAAGCACTGCTAATGACATATGGATTACTGGTTTATTGTCTCGCATTTGGTTTTCACTGTAAGCACTGGCGTTAATGACATATGGATTATTGGTTTATTGTCTTGCCTTTGGTTTTCACTATAAGCACCGGCGTTAACGACATATGGATTACTGGTTTATTGTCTTGCCTTTGGTTTTGACTTTAAGCACTGACCTTAATGACTATGGGTTACGGATTTATTGTCTCGCCTTTGGCTTTAACTGTAAGCACTGTCGTTAATGACATATGGATTACTGGTTTATTGTCTTGCCTTTGGTTTTGACTTTAAGCACTGACGTTAATGACACATGGATCACTGGTTTATTGTCTCGCCTTTGGTTTTCACTGTAAGCACTTTCGTTAATGACATGATAACTGGTTTATTGTCTTGTCTTTGGTTTTGACTTTAAGCACTGACCTTAATGACTATGGGTTACGGGTTTATTGTCTCGCCTTTGGTTTTAATTGTAAGCACTGTCGTTAATGACATATGGATTACTGGTTTATTGTCTTGCCTTTGGTTTTGACTTTAAGCACTGTCGTTAATGACATATGATTATTGGTTTATTGTTTCGCCTTTGGTTTTCACTGTAAGCACTGACGTTAATGACATATGGATTATTGGTTTATTGTCTTGCCTTTGGTTTTCACTGTAAGCACTGTCGTTAATGATATGATTACTGGTTTATTGTCTTGCCTTTGGTTTTCACTTTAAGCACTGTCGTTAATGGCATATGATTACTGGTTTATCGCCTTGCCTTTGGTTTTGACTTTAAGCACTGACGTTAATGACATATGGGCTACTGGTTTATTGTCTCGCATTTGGTTTTTACTGTACGCACTGACGTTAATGACATATGGATTACTGCTTTATTGTCTCGCCTTAGGTTTTCATTGTAAGCACTGTCGTTAATGATACATGGATTACTGGTTTATTGTCTTGCCTTTGGTTTTCACTTTAAGCACTGGCGTTAATGACATATGGATTACTGGTTTATTGTCTTGCCTTTGGTTTTCACTTTAAGCACTGGCGTTAATGACATATGGATTACTGGTTTATTGTCTTGCCTTTGGTTTTCACTTTAAGCACTGACGTTAATGACATATGGATTATTGGTTTATTGTCTCGCCTTTGGTTTTCACTTTAAGCACTGACGTTAATGACATGGATTACTGGTCTATTGTCTCGCTTTTGATTTTGACTTTAAGCACTGTCGTTAATGGCATATGATTACTGGTTTATTGTCTCGTCTTTGGTTTTTACTTTAAGCCTTAACGTTAATGACATGGATTACTGGTTTATTGTCTTGCCTTTGGTTTTGACTTTAAGTAATAACGTTAATGACATATGGATTATTGGTTTATTGTCTCGCCTTTGGTTTTCACTGTAAGCACTGTCGTTAATGATATATGGATTACTGGTTTATTGTCTTGCCTTTGGTTTTGACTTTAAGCATTGACGTTAATGACATATGGATTATTGGTTTATGGTTTCGCCTTTGGTTTTCACTGTAAGCACTGTCGTTAATGATATATGGATTACTGGTTTATTGTCTTGCCTTTGGTTTTGACTTTAAGCATTGTCGTTAATAACATATGGATTACTGGTTTATTGTCTTGCCTTTGGTTTTGACTTTAAGCATTGACGTTAATGACATATGGATTATTGGTTTATGGTTTCGCCTTTGGTTTTCACTGTAAGCACTGTCGTTAATGATATATGGATTACTGGTTTATTGTCTTGCCTTTGGTTTTCACTTTAAGTAATAACGTTAATGACATATGGATTATTGGTTTATTGTCTCGCCTTTGGTTTTCACTGTAAGCACTGTCGTTAATAACATATGGATTACTGGTTTATTGTCTTGCCTTTGGTTTTGACTTTAAGCATTGACGTTAATGACATATGGGTTACTGATTTATTGTCTCGCCTTTGATTTTTACTGTAAGCACTGACGTTAATGACATATGGATTACTGGTTTATTGTCTCGCCTTTGGTTTTCACTGTAAGCACTGTCGTTAATGACATATGATTACTGGTTTATTGTCTTGCCTTTGGTTTTGACTTTAAGCATTGACGTTAATGACACATAGATTACTGGTTTATTGTCTCGACTTTGGTTTTCACTGTAAGCACTAACGTTAATTACATATTTATTATTTGTTTATTGTCTTGCCTTTGTTTTCACTTTAAGCACTGTCGTTAATCACATATGGATAACTGGAATGACATATGGATAACTGGTTTATTGTCTTGCCTTTGGTTTTCACTTTAAGCACTGACGTTAAAGACATATGGATTATTAGTTTATTGTCTTGCCTTTGGTTTTCACTTTAAGCACTGACGTTAATGACATATGGATTACTGGTTTATTGTCTTGCCTTTGATTTTCACTTTAAGCATTGTCGTTAATGACATATGATTACTGGTTTATTGTCTTGCCTTTGGTATTGACTTTAAGCACTGACGTTAATGACATATGGATTACTGGTTTATTGTCTTGCCTTTAATTTTCACTGTAAGCACTGTCGTTAATGATATATGGATAACTTGTTTATTGTCTTGCCTTTGGTTTTGACTTTAAGCATTGACGTTAATGAGACATGGATTTCTGATGTATTGTCTCGCCTTTGGTTTTGACTTAAAGCACTGACGTTAATGACATGGAGTACTGGTTTATTGTCTCGCCTTTGGTTTTCACTGTAAGCACTGACGTTAATGACATATGGATAACTGGTTTATTGTCTTGCCTTTTGTTTTGACTTTAAGCACTGACGTTAATGACATATGGATTAATTTTTTATTGTCTCGCCTTTCGTTTTTACTTTCAGTACTGATAATAAATTTGTATTATTTAGATAAACATTGGATTGAAAATGGTATCCTCAATTATTTATTATAATTTGTTTGGCAATCCTTATTTTTCATCTGTTTTCATCCTCCACGCCTGTTTCTTGATTTATTCTCAAATGTGCTGGTTTTAAAGTGCTGAAGTGCAGGTGTATCTTGGCTTGTTTTAAACATAAATTAAGCAAATTAGAACATTCTATTTATATCAAGTCCGAGATTACTTTGGCGTCAATGGGCTGAGGCCATGGGAAGTCACAGCGTAATCCATACACAAAACTGGGCAATTTGCCAATTATGTTCAGATTCGGAATTTAGGACTTAAGTTTATCATCTACAAGAAAACTTCAATTCATTTCTAAAACCATTTTCTCTTCATTTTAATGAAAAGTCCGCAAACTTGTAAGAGGTTGATACATAACAACTGTATGACTGACTTTTTTTTAATATTTATTTATTTTGGCCTTCTGATTTTAGTTTGCTGAGCCAGAAATACCCAGAATCTTTAGCTGAGGATCAATATTTTTGGATATAATCATTCTAATTGTCAAAGAGGCAAAGAACATAAGGTTTTCTTGTCAGCAAAAATTAGTATGAATTAAAAAACTATTGCTAATTCACATCCTAAATTATTTCCCAGTTTTATAAATGGAATATGCCCAATTTTCAAAAAGGATGTTTAACGTCAAAGGAATCTAAGACTATCGTTCTTATAGATATCGATGACCTTCATACTCTTTTTACTGTTGTGAAGGGTAATAGTACTTTTTATGAAGTACACACAAAATATTAATAGAAAAGCTAAATCAGCTGTGAATAAGAACTTTATCTGCTCCTATACTTCAAATGATACAATTATTATTTAAATGAAATCTGATTCATACATACTAGATCATTTTAAAAGATATTTAAGATAATTTTCTGATTTAGAAATTGATGTAGAAAAATCGTCTTTTGAAGCAAAAGGAACATTTGTCAGTACTTTTATCTCTGTCTTCAAAGAAGTATTTACATTCTATCTCTAACGGTGTCTTACGTGCAGTTTATTACAAAATAACATCTGTTTCCTTTCCATATTTTTGTAATGCATCACAATTAATTTGCTTGAGAAATGTGCTTTGACATTATAAATTGAATTAGTTATTGTAGGTATATAGATTAATAAATAAGATTGATATTTCATGTTATGATGTCGTGTATTCTGTCCTTTTATCGTTGCAGATATAGTTTTATGCTTTAATCAAATGAAAATTCTAATGCTACATTTGTAAGTGAAACGTATTTAAAATACCAATACGAACCAGTTCAACATACATGTAAGACAGACCTTTTCTAGAATTCCTCTGGGCACTTTTTAAGACATGATGGAACAATACATGTATTTTCATTATAATATCTAGTGATGTGATCGTGTTTTTTTCTATCACTATATATTAGTTCGATAAAGAACTGCATTCGAGTGAATCCAATAAATTGACAAAGTTTGTAAGTCAATATAACCTTCCAAATTAAAAACAAAATATTGATTATGCAATAACTATTATTTTCATTTCACGTAAGATGGATTTAAATTTTATTTCTAAATGATTTAATCTGGTTAATTTTGTTTTAACACCGAATTGCCCAACAGAATAACGAATCACACAAAAAGGAAAACAGTGCTCTACTAAATGTTGTGTCGTGTTTCAAGAAGGCAGAAACTAATGCATTAATATCTTATGGAGTTGATTGTCTTTTTATGATCTAAGAATTTGAATATAGGTGTATAGATATGGGAAAGGAAGCATTAGGATGAAAGCCAAAATTTAGCAAAAGTATTGAGTATTTGCAGAGAACAAGTTCTTCAGAAGTATGACTAAAGTAATCAAATTATCCGATCGTTGATTGTTTATAAAGATAAGTTTATATGGTAAACATTTGGGAACAACGACAGACTGATTGTAATTAATAACCACCACTAATAGTCCATAAAAACTGCCGGGTCAAGGACTTAATTGCAACTATTTCCATATTACTTTTTTAGTGTAAACTAATTCACTCGAAAACCTTACTATAGGCTACCAGTAGACTACTTTCCTCACGCGGCCTCTGCATTCAAAAACTCATATTCACATGCCATAAGACGGACCACAAGCAATATTTCTATTGCTTCGTTCTGAAAAAATATTAAGATAAATAGGTTCGGACACGAATTCAAAATGTATACCATGAAATCTTCTTCAACGAACTGTTTGTCTTTTCAGATGGAAACAACGGAGTCTGGGTAAATTTCATATGTTATTTTTCAAGTCTTACTGGAAAGGACATCTTAAGATGTTCATTAACGTAATAATATTGATAGAACGACGATGGCTTTAAGACATCAAGATGTAAAACGACAACTGTAAAGCATTTTTTACCTTGAACGGCCATTTCTGTTTTAATTCTTGTCGTTCTGGATTTTCACAATCCTTGATCTTTCAGACGAAATAAAACAAAACAGTATAATCAATTCAGAAATGTTATGCAATCTATCTATGTTGAACTGATCCGTCTTCCGTTTGATTCACAGCAAGTCAAAATACTTTCTACAAAAATAATTTAAAAAAAACATCAAAACTACCGAAAACTCATTATATGATTGGGACAGGAACATATCTGGGATTATCCCTTTTACTAAATGTACATTATAATAATAGACCTGTATCTTAGCGAAGTTTATTAGTTACAGATTTAAAATATATTTTTACAAATCATTTCAGAAAATATACATTTAAACATCTCCTGGGCTTTTCAAAAAATATTTAAAAGGAGATAACTTAATATTAAAATAAAATGATAAATTTGCTAAACAGCACTAAAAATGTGATATATTATTCAATATGCTATGGTGCGTCTCCATAACTGATTAATTGTATGTATTATTTCGTTACATATCGTTTGCATTTATTGAGTGTTCGAGGGTTATTTAAAAGCTTTGAAAAGTTCATCAATATTTCTTTCAAGAAAAGTGGTATTCGCTGGTATAAATTTCTAGTTTTAGGTAGGGAAACGTCTTATTTCATGAAGAACCACTCTAATTCTGACAAACAGTATTCTGAAGATGAAATAACAAACATGTTAGATTTTCTCATAGACAACATAATTGTTGAAATTGGCCGTCGAATTTTTCAACCTACTATTGGCATTCCAATGGCAGCCAACTGTGCTCCTCTCTTCGCAGATCTATTTCTGTACTCATGTGAAGCGGACTTCATTCAAGGACTACTAGGTGAAAAGAAAAATGAACTAGCCTAATCCTTTAATTTCACTTTTCGTTATACAGATGACGTGTTGTTGTTGAATAACGACAAATTCCAAGACTTTCTACATCTCATCTACCCCAGCGATCTTGAAATTAAGGATACTACATATACATCGAAGTCTGTTTCATATTTGTATTTGTTTCTTGAAAAAGGCAATGAGGGACATTTGAAGACAAAACTTTATGACACGTGATGACTTCAACTTTCCTATTGTTAACTTTCCCTAACTGAATAGCAATTGAGGACCTGTTCCTGCTCCTTATACGGCACCCGTCGTGAAGTTCAACAAAGTCAATTCGGTGGAAGTCACAAATCGGTGGAGGCACATGAAATGTTATGACAATGGGAACAGGTCAAACATCATCTTAGATATTGGAACTCTGTAACGGTCAATCAATTCGTGATGACGACCGTAAAATTTCCTAAGTGATGATACCAACTTATCCCTGATAAAACCCTAGTTAAGAAGCTTTTTTGACAGCAGTAATCCTCTTTGTGGAAAGTCATGGTAACTAAGGAATATCTCCCTCGTGCATAGCTCTGTCCTTAGATGGATTTGGCTTTATCCCTTTTGGTCATTTTGGTATTTTTAAATTTGATCAACCTTTTTGATAGTTGTTTGGGTTTTCAACATTTTAGGCCTTGAGCATAACTGATCAGTCGTAGATCGACGAAATGTGCACATCTTGTGCATCAAAATTGGTATCAAAGAATTATATTTTCTATTATCATTTCTTTGAATTTAACAGTTGCTATCAGAGAGACATAAGGTAATGATAATTCTGCAGGTAATCACTAAATACATATTGTCTCCCTAATACCAACACATTGAATAGAAAACGAGAGACGAAATAAAAAGGAAGGGACTTATACCAAGTCTACATGTTTTATTAAAACTTTTTTGTTGACATTGTTTGGAATGACGATTCAGAGAGAATGTACAATAAATTCGCTATGCATATTTTAGGCATTCCCAATTTCTTCTATTAGCTTTACATCAAATTCTGTGAGTACCAATTTGTCATAAAACAGATTGCCACTCCTACAACTCGATACAAGTCACCACAAGAGCTACTTGTACAAGACGAAAACATCAGAACTCTATCGCTCAAGTTATCTGTACCGTCTTCTAATGCAGTTCTCTCTACGGAGAGCTGTTGATGCTATATTCAATTCATACCAAGCCATATACTCAGAACTAGAGAACCAAGCAACAGCCAAGACTATACTGAAGCTACTCAAACTCCAAACAATGACCTTCTTAACAAATTCAAAACTTCCTACCAAATTCAACATTCAAATCAAAAATCAACTACTTCTTGTGTCATATGTAATCAATGTTCCTTGCAAAAGGCCACGAACCGTATAAAACCGAACAACATTCAAGATTATGTTCAGGGCTAGTCACCAAGCTTATGAACATTACCTCTTTATAAAGGGTCTTGTTGGGATAATCCTTATATGCAATCGAACACCTGCATCCTTTTACACAAATACCTTTTTTCATTTACTTCTTGTGAAGTCCAAATTTTTGTGTCCTCTCTCCCATAAATAATAAAACGAATAACAGGAAAGATTATCACTCAAAGCCATCCAACCTACAGAAAAAACACAAACATAGAACCAACAGAGAGTCGGGGGAGTCTGACTTTGTATGTGTCCTATTCCATGTTTCCAATGGAATCTTACTCATCTTTGTCTAAGGTGAAAGATTTAAAAGAGTAATCAATGGGATTTTCTTTACAAACCATGACTATAAAAAGATAACAATATATTTGTCTTTTTCATGATCAAAGCAATTCCTTTTAATCATGATAAATGTAAGACATAGGTAATAGCACATCAAACATTAACCTTAAGAAAGTTCATAAACGTGAAATAACAAGAGAAGATTCCGATAATTTCTGTTGTTGTCAAACCAGGGGCCTTTGTTGTATGTTTCTATGTGTTCTATTTTGGATCAAGTTTATATTAAAGACATTTTACGGTTAGATTGAATTTTTTCCTGTTGGTTTTACACGGGGACTTTTAAGAGCTTTTTATACAATGTAGGCGCTGTACTTACGACCTTTTTTTTAGGATTGTTGTCTCATGCCTGTCTACTTTGGTTATATATAAATAAGAGACCATTAACGTACCTATATGGCATAAAAAGCATTGTTTCTTTATAAATGAAATTACAGCAGGAATACTATATTTTTTTTTAATTTCAGATTTTTTATAGCCAGAATTCTTTACAGCCTACAAAGATCTAAAACATTAATATCGCATAATTTATCATGATCGACTGCATGTTGTGTAATTCTGCGTGTTTCAGGCCTATATTAGTTTTTTGTTAGTCTGGTCTAACTACCACTTTCAGTGCAAATGGCTATATTTTTTGTACCAGCTTTTTTGTGGAGGAAGCCGGAGTACTGAAGAATGGCAATAAGGTTCGGATTCAAATATACCTCGTTACGAGTTTTATTCGATTTTTTTTATCTCAGTGATGATAGGCAAGTCGTCATTCGAACTACCTAGATCATTAGGTCACTGCAGCCCCCTTGATTTTGGACATGAACATGAATTATCTTTCATTATTGTGGAAAATCAGTAACCCTTATTACATTTAACTTCAATCAATAGCCAATGTTTTAAAAAGCAATATTCATTGCCCTATGAAATTTATCAATATTCCGTTATTATGGTGAAAACAATCGGATACATTTCTCCTTTCCCGTGAAACCATTCCTTTTATGCCGTTATCATCATGATCCTACAACACAAAGAGACTAGATAAATCCAGTAATTATTGAAAATCTAAATTGATTTAGCAGTCCCTAATAATATTGAAACAGACAAAGACCAAAAGAGAACATCATAAAGTGTTCTGTATGATCTGTCCACGGTATCCTGATAAGTGAACTCTATTTGAATATTTTAATAGTATTTGAAAAAAAAAATCTAGAAACATTACAGGTGTTCTTTAGGCAAAATTCATATAAAGATCTACTATATACGGGTTAAATGTACGTTCAATATATACCATTGTGACAGGCAAACATTTTGATCTATTTGGATAATAAAGTATTAATATTAAATTCTAAAGAAATCACATCTTATATGTGTTTGTGTGTGTGTATTCTTTTTTATAAAGATTTTTACGACTGGAAGAAAATCGTGACCCTATATAAACCCAAGATCCGATTTTGTTTCACCATTGAAACCGAATCTTGATTATAAACATGTTTAACAACGCTACACCCTAATAAGGTCTATATCCATTGAAAACCCCGTATTTTCAGTGGTTCTCTCTTATTATTGATTTTTGATGACTTGTTTACCTCACTATTAAAGGTAACAAGACTACCCTTAAATGTTATCTCTGTGTTTCCATGTTCAGCATAATGTGATCTTTTGCCATTGACAAGTACGTTATTACTCCTATTGTTGTGTTTTACGTCATTAAATTTTTTCTGTAATATCTAAAACATTGTAAAACACGACAGACAACTACTTACACATGGCTGTTTATCAGAGATATAAAAGTTAAATTTGAATTTTCACTCTCACGAACAATATATTTTATACTAGTGGGACTATGATTAATTTCCCAATCGTCCGCTGGAATTGTAAAGAAAATTAATCCAGGCATTATCTGTAAAATAAATAAGCTAATGAGGTTATTAACAAACAAATAGATGTAATGAGTCATCAATTTGCTTTCCTTTAAATATTCAACTTCAACCTGCAACTACTTCTTAAGATCAAAGAAGACTTCCTTCTTTACGATTTTCTAGTTTTATATCAATTGGATTTTAATTTGTTTTAGACAACCTAATGAAAGTGTCGATAATCTACTTATACAAAATATAACTTTTAAAATAAGAAATATCTAGTAGTATTGTTTTGTGGAGGGGGCCAAAAAGGAAAAGTTCTTCAGCGAAATTCAACATTCCCATTTCAGATTGATATATTCAGGTATGATTTTATGCTGAGCACAATGTCTAAAACTAAAAAATACAGACAAAAAATAAAGATTTTTACCACGATATTGGCCAATCTGCAGTTTTTCTTTCAAGGTGTCGGATTTAGCCCATAGTTTTCAGGGTTTCTTTGTTTGTTGTCTGTCCTTGTTGGATTGCTACGTATTGTGTTTACATCCAGCATTGGTAATTACAATGGATAATAGAATACCTTGTAAGCTACATCAGACTTTCAATATAGGATACAAAAACTTAAATTCATATACTTTTTGGTGCGTGTGGCTGCAGGTCTGAGTACTGTGTTTATCGTCTCGTATTGATTTTGTACAAATCTTGGAATCCGTATCTTAACATTGTGTGTTTTTCCCTACAGCGCCATCTGATAGATCATTTGTTTACCACAATATAACCATAACCTCACTGGGACGTTCTGTTAAGACGTGATGCAACACATCTTAACTTTTCTAGGGCTCATGAATTCAAAGCAGTACTAAACGCCAATCAGTAGTTGACCGCAAATCTTGAGCATGAAAAAAAGATATTTTCGTTTCAAATGAAAGTTTCTAATCAGTAAGAGGTTTTGAATTTCGAGTTCCTGTTCTCGCTCAAATGAATTGTGGACTAATAGGGAAATTTAAAGAAGTGTGTTTCAAACAAATATGGAGATTCATCTTTCTTTGGATGCTTAGTACATCCATTCGATTTCAAGGAAGGATAAGAAATTTGAAAAATAAATCCAGTCTCAAAAATCTAGTCAACAACATCCGTTCTCCGCTTATTCTAGAAAAAATAGTTAAAACATAAGTGTGTGGCCTGGCATTTACCTACAGTAATTTGAAAGTTGTAAAAACAAAATAAACTAAAGAAAAAACAATCCCTTATTAGGTGTCGTTCTAATTACGATAAACAAAATTTCGTCAGGAAAAATTTCTGCCAACAAATAAACTGAAATCAGTATTGAACTTTAAGTGACGGCCTTATTTTTAGTCCTATTTAAAGAATAGCTGATAGAAACTGTCTTCACAAGAAAGGTTGCATAGTTTCCACCATACACTTTACGGTAACTTACAATGAAATATTGTTTTATTCTACGTAGGATTTATATTTATTTTCAGCAAGTATTAAATTAAGTGTTCAAGATAATGCATTCAATGGTTTGAATAGATTTAATAATATTATTGGAAGTTTCGATAACTGAATATTTATATTTCTCCAAAGGCTACCATAACAAAGGTTCAATACCATTATATTGGTATACATGTATTGCTCCCTCCTTTATTAGCAGAAGTGATGAGAGAGGAGGTTGAAGGGGGATTAGCCTGCAGATCAATGATACGCGCCCTGTTTCATACATCCACTCTCACAAAACAGGTACCAGATTCTGCGTTCTCAAAACGGCTCAGGTCTGGAAATATAATGAGAGATAGTGAGTAAACGTCGAGTCTCTCTTGTATTCATTTTAGTCACAAAAATCCCCAAATTTCGTAAAACGTAAACATTTAATTTTCAGGGTAAAAATAGTCAATTGTAGATGCCGTGCTATTACCTGATATATCTTTGAAAAGTTTTCGTAAACATGGCACGCAGAACTTGTGACTGAGCACCGCCCTAACAAAATTCTTCAGATTATCTGAAATAATTATTGTATTCCAGAATTTTTTTTTTTTTTTGCAAAGATTTGAGTACGTGTACCCCATACGTTTTTTTATATGAATATCTTCTCAATGTTCGTGAGCATATTAAAGTTAAATTAGTTGTTTAAAAAACTGTAGGAGAAACATATATGATTTTTCAAGGCCTACGTTTTTTGCAGTTTTGTCCTAGCAGACTCTTAAATTCCCTACATAACAAATCTAGTTAAAACAAGCAGATATAAAGGATAAAAGTAAACAGGGCAAATAATAAAAGGAATTAGGCTGAAAATAATTATTCTGCAACATTTTGACGTTTAACTATAATCTGCAACGCGTAAAAGTTTTACGAACGCCGTTATGACGTTTCCGAACTATTCCTCAACCCAGGGCTCTCAAATATTTTTATATCATTCAAAAGCTTGTGAATTTGGCATTGTAATATTAATTTTTCACGAAACTGTAGGATAAAAAACGGTACTTCTCGATCGTCTTTAAAGGAAATTCGACGTTTTCCCTATATATCTTATGTAAAAAATTCAATTTAGAACATATTTTCAAAGGCTAATGGCAAAAACAAAAATTATAAGCACGCGAACCCCCTTTTTATTCATATTTGATTCTTTATCTATTAACTTTATAACTGACAAAAATTAAGAAACTGTAGATAATTTGAATTACTTCGACTTCACCTTAAGTATTGAAATCTTTATGAATTAAATTTTTCCCCGACAGGCTTTTTCTATACTAGTGTGAAACTAATACTTTTGGAAAGTAAGGATTATTTCCTTCGATTATGTTTTATTTCGCGTTGCCATATTATACTTTGGTCATTTTTGCTTTCTAATCTATACTGTTGAAGATTCTGGGTTTTCCACTGACGACTAATGTAAATTTGAGAAATAAGGTGCATCGAAATTGGCATTATAAAGAGGTCCCAATATTTTAAACCAGGAGAAACCTTGTTATGGGTAATAAATTAGCTAAGAGACGAAATGCGAAAATTAAACCCACACGGATAATTATATCAATACTTTATTCGTGTCTATTTACCACAAATCGCAAATTTAAAACATTGCGAAATTGCATTCATTTGAAAAATTGCGAAACAAAGATTTCCCTGTTACGATATTCTTTTTTCTGCAATTACATACAAAAAGTATAAATGCATAACCCTTCTTTGTAAGCATGAAAATAGTATCCGTAACCACTACAGTCCTTAATCTGCATATACAAAATTGTCTTTTTGTCAGTATTATAACAGGTTTATAACCACCCTCCATTAGATGCGCTAGTGGAGTATTCCTTTAGCTCAGTTGGTGGAGCGGTGGACTATTGATCCAATGATTCCGTCTTCGATCCCCGATTGGTGCGGTAGGTAATTTTGGGAGACAAATCATGCTCTACTGTTACACTACTAAACATGACAGTGGTTAACCATCATTATCAGTAGATGAAAAACAGATAATGAATTTCTCTGTTACAAGTCTGGGCTGATAAAATTATACTGAAAGTCTTTGGCTATTCTATAAAAGCAGGGCCCATTTGTGGCAATCTATCTGTGGTTATTAACATATTTGTCAGAGAAATTGCATCATGTATGCTAAGAAACATCTAGTGCTTTTGTTCGCACGATAAATGTAATTTTTGTCTTAGTTCACAAATAGGCCAATGGTGTGTATCTCTTTTATTTCACTTTGTTAAATGTAACCGCTGACAAAGAATTCCAATTTTAATTTATCCACCGTGTTTAGATCTGATACTGACAGTAAAAAAAATCATCTACATGCATAACAAAAATTAAACATACATAATCATTTATACCAAGGGTGAATTAAACAATAAAAACAAATTTCCGCCTCATTATTTACAAATATTTTTTAAAAAGTTTATCTTATAAGAAGTACTTCAAGCCTTTAATGCCAAAAAAGGAAATAATGGATAGCAAATTACAAATTCAAGTCCTAATGCTACATTTTTTCTCGTTGAATGGTTTTCATTGAATGACGTTGTAAAGGTTAGACGGCATCAACTGTGGATTTAATAATTGGAATTCAGTTAACTTTCGATGCATGAGACGTTTTCGTCACAACCTACCAATATTTTGTAACATGTGTTCAATAAAATTTAAGTCCATCATTTTATGATGTCACTTCCTGTTTTTAATGGGAGTTCACATTGCTAGTGCTTTAGTTTATGTGTTGTCTTGTTCTAGTTTTGTTATACGTTTTTTAGTCTTTTTTTCCCACTGTTTTGTCGCTTCGGTATTCTTTTGCCGATATTTCATCTATCACAAAGACGGAGGACAGCATTGTACCAAAGTTGTTCACCTCTAATCCGATTTTGGAATTTTCACACGACCTATTTATTGTGTAATGCATCTGTTGACTAAATTGAATTCGAAAAAGCGTGAGAAAACATCTTGCAGTGGGTAGAGTGATTTAGTAAATTGTTATAATTATTTGAAGCGTATTCAATAATTCTCTGTAATGATAGAAAGCTTAATGTCCCACCCAACACAGATGCTTTTAATTTTAACAGCTTTATATGAATAACACAAATATCGGTTTTGTGATCAGATATTTCTTTATTTCTATGAATTCAGCTATTACTCCATTGCCATACAATTATACGAATTTAATGGTAATAAGCTAATGCTAATATAGAACTGTATTATGACAAAATTGATGGCTTTGAAACGACCACAAATCATTCTAAAGACTCAACAACAGTCATTTATTATTAACACATTCCATTAGAAAATTAATTGTATTCAATATAGTTATATACCCTCTTCGTTCAATGTTAATTCAATATCTAGATTTGAACCAAAATTGTCTTCAGTCCAAACTGACACTTTCTGATTGTTTCTTTAATATATCTCTTGTTTTCACCATTCCAGTTAGACGTTTTAATACGAATTCTGTTCTGGTTCGACTGACATTTCTTTCAATAAATATTCAAGAAAGCAAAAGACAAAATCACAATACCATCATTTAAAGAATTGTTCTCCGTAGAAATAATAAGTATTAGATATTTCCAATTACCAATTTTTGAAGCAGTTAAAATGTAATGGGGTTTATACAACCATAAGCCATGTACGTAGAAAAAGTTCAGCATCTTGATATATATGTAATTTCTATTGCCATATAAAATCCGAAGTCCTCCTCTGTAGTGACAATAACAAATTTTACGAGTTTAATTTCTGATTTATTCTATTTGTAATAGAAAATAATAATTATATTGATAAAAAATTTTTGTGATGTGGTTATAAAAGTGTAATATAAACAAGAGGCTCAATGGAATTGAGCCTGTATAGCTCACCTGACAGTCCACAATCAATCCATTTTATTTCATATCGAGTGAAAATTGTAATGGACCTTCCATAGATACTTTATACCAAGTATCAGTTAATTTAGCTACATGGTTTCAGAGGAGAAGAGTTTTAAAAATTTACCAATCAAAATAAGAATTGTTCATGTCAGCCTTGCAAGTTGTCTGACCGAGAAGATCTATTTGAAAGGGACTTTCCATAGTTTCTTCATACCATGTATCAGTTCATTTTGGAAAGGGGTTTCAGAATAGAAGATTTTTTTTTAATTCGACTAATCAGAATTATTTAAATGCTGTTGGCAGCCATTTTAGTTGTCGGAGCGAGATGATTTATGCAAAATTTGTAAAGGACATTCCATAGATGCTTCATACCAAGTTACAGTTCATTTGGCATTGCGGTTTCAGAAAAGAAAATTTTTGAAATTTTGACCAATCAGAAATAAGTATTCCTCATGGCGGCCATATCACCTGTTCGACGGGACGAAATATGCAAACTTATAAAGTTACTTCTATAGATGCTTCATACCAGGTTTCAGTTCATTTAGCTACATATATGAAGTTTCAGAGGAGAATCTTTAAAATATGTCCAATCAGAAAAAAGAATTCATTATGGCGGCCATATTAGTTGTCCGGCCGAAACATAATATGCAAACTTTATAAAGGTCCTTCAACAGATGCTCCATACCAAGTTGCAGTTCATTTGGCTGTGCAGTTTCAGAGGAGAAATGTTTTGAAATTTTGACCAATCAGAAATTATAATTCATCATGGCAGTCATATTAGCTGCCCGACCGGGACGAAATATGCAAACTTTATAGAGGTCCTTCCATAGACGCTGCATACCAGGTTTCAGTTCATTTAGTTATGTCGTTTCAGATTAGAAGATTTTTAAAATTTGTTAGAAATAAGGATTCATCATGGCGGCCATATTTGTTGTTTGACAGGAACGAAATATGCAAACTTTATAAAGGTCCTTCCAAAGATGCTTAATAGCAAGTTACAGTTCAGTTGGCTTTGCTGTTTTTAGAGGAGAAAATTGTTGAAATTTTTACCAAACAGGAATAGGAATTCATCATGGCAGCCATATTAACTGTCCAACAGGGACGAAATATGCAAACTTTATGGAGGCTCTTTCATAGATGCTTCACACCAAGTTTCATTTCAATTGGTTTAGGCCACAATATGTAGTGTTGCATTTCACCAGTAAGTTTTGATCCACTGACTTTTGTTGGAGTTATGGCCCTTTGAACTTAGCAAATAATCCTGAAATATACTACCGAAACAGCTTATCAGTGCAAATACACATAAATGTATAGGACTGGTAGGTAGTAAGGACAAAACATAAAGGACAAAAAAAAAATTCCTTTGTATGAATTATGCCCCTTTGAATTAAGAAATTAAAAAAATATTGTTTACATTAACAGCATTCTTTTTGATAAAAACAAATTTTAATTTATTTTATTAAGTTTATGTGTGTTTCCTTTTGTTTGTTTTATATTTTTGTTGGGTTTTTTTTTTTTTTTTTTTGTTTATTTCTTTATAGTGAGAGATTTAATCACGTCCATTTGATTTGGTATATAGTTTTTTTCTAATCTGTATTATATATAATATACACCAGCCATTACTATAAATGTTAATATAAAAAGCGTAATTCGAACATTTTTATTTCGGCGAATATTTGTCTAAGGTTTGATATAAGGCGTATGTTCCACTTTTCATTGAATTTGATTTTTCAAAAATGGTTGTAGTCGGTATTTTTATGGTATTGCGCACGACATGTCAATAAATGAAGCAGCTATACACAGTACATTTTCTATCGCATTATGCACTATACACCGTACACATAATTTACTATACACCGTACACAACAACTAGTTTTCGACCTCCTTTTTCAATTAAAATGACACCCAGGAGAAGTTGTATATGCTCTATTTAGGAACAGTAATGTTTACTCTAAATCATAGTCTGCTTACTATCTGAGAAAAATCCGTGAGAGACTCGAGAATCATGTCGGAAATAACAGAAGTAGTTGAGATCTACAAGTACTTGCGCCTATTTTGGTATAGCTTTCTCATTTTCTTGAAGTACTTTGAGTATATTGGGTATAAATATACGATAAAATCATTTTAGGACAACGCTATATTGTTTCAAGATCTGTACGTTAAATTTTATGCCGATAAAATACAGATTTTCTTACCTGATAAGGCCGATGGATCACATCTCTTGCTCGGTTAGTACCTATATCAGCTGTACGGATGATACCCGATGTAGGCGTTCCAGAGGAGAAGATAAAAATGTAAAACTTTAAAGAAAGATGACGGACGCCAAGTGGTGACAAAAGCTCACATGGCCTTTGGCCCAGATGAGCTAAAAAATTATATAAGTTGGCATTGTCAGCAGATGCACCCGAACATCACTTTTATTGAGAAAATGGAAAAACGAGTAGCAGGTATTGCCTGTCTTTCATTTCCAGTTATGCTTGTGTACTTGTGGATAAAAACATTCTCAGGTAAAGAATTTCAACGAATTTCCCTTATGATAACACGGAAGAATATATATATATAGTTAAAAAGTGGGAATCTCAAATCTTTTCAAGATATCCGAAAATTTATAAAATGGAGGGATAGTCACAGGGACTTATATATAATTTAATTCACTGTATTATAAAAAAAAAACCCCAAGAACATGAATGATTAAGAGGTTTAATCTTAAGCATGTATAGGATATTTGAAATGGAGGAGGTGGAGATTACCCCTATGGTCCAAATATACATGTGTAATATAATTCATGTCATTATGAGTAACAAGAATAAATATGATTTATCTGTTATATTGAAATCCATGAAGACATAGCCAAGTGTACTTAAAAATTCTAATTTTAGTAATAGTGACCTTCATATTTGACAAAAATGATCCCCAAATCAATAGGATTCTTTTCCACGATTCGAGCATTATTCACCCAACTTGGGTTTCCATTGAACATATAACTCTGACGTTATCATGCAGAAACGAAAACAACTATATATACAGTGACATTTGGCCTAATGAACACAAAATCAATAGTCGTTTTTCCCTCTCCAAGGGGCATATTTCAGCAAACGTTGGTTTCATAGAGCAAATATGTCTTAAGTTTTCATTTGGAAGCCCTTGTTTCGGACAGAAAAAAAAACTATCGATAGTCTTACATAGACTGCAGTTATTAATAAACAACAAAATGGATAACAGGAAAGGTCAACAATGACATACCACATCAATCAACGTCACCCAACAGACAGAACCCCGGGTAAAAATGATAAAGAGCACAAAACACAATCATAAACACAACAGACAGTCAGGATAGTCTGAATTGGAACAGACAATTAGATAGCAGGGTCAGAATGTGCCCGTTTTAAGTGTAAAATTAGTTAAGGCTCTCATATCTGCTGGTCGGATACTGTCGCTCTATTAAACGAAAAAGTCGGAAATAACACTCCCATAAAGAATTTGATGATATCTCGTCATAGAGTTCAATAGAAATCGTCAGTATTCGTGAGAAGCCAGTGTAAATTTAAAGTCTTCAAGTCATTGGGAGAAAGAGCAATTTTTTACAGAATTATTTCATATTTGGATTTGTTTCTTGAAATAGACTATGAGGGACGTTTGAAGACAAAACTTTATGACAAACGTGATGACTTCAACTTTCCTATTGTTAATTTTGCCCTCTTGAGTAGCAATATACCAGCATCGCCTGCATATGGCGTCTATATTTCTCAGCTTATCCGATTTTCAAGGGCATGCGTGAGTTACTCTGACTTTCGACAAAGAGGATTAATGCTGTCACAAAAGCTTCTTAACTAGGGTTTTATCAGGGATAAGTTGATGTCATCACTTAGGAAATTTTACGGCCGTCATCACGAATTGATTGACCATTACAGTGTTCCAATATCTAAGATTATGTTGGACCTGTTCCCACTGTCGTAACCTTTCATGTGCCTCCACCGATTTGTGACTTCCCCCGGATTGACTTTGTTGAACTTCACGATGGGTGCCGTATACGGAGCAGGAACTGCTTACCCTTCCGGAGCAGCTGGGTTCACTCCTGTTTTTTATTGGAGTTCGTGTTGTTCATTGTTTTTTAGTTTTCTTTGTTTATTTGTTGTGCTTGTGGTTATTCGTTTGTCTTCCCGGGTTTGTCTGTCCAATGGATTACGTTTTTTTATTGCTCCTTAGGTATATTTGTCCTTTTTACAGAATCTTGACCTTATTATCCCAAAACCAAAAGGTTTCTTCATGGCATCCCATAGGGACATACTTAAGAGCAAATATTTCCCAAGTCATCATCTGAAAACCACTTGTTTCGGGCAGAAAAAAAAATATAATTTTCATACGTTTCCATGGAACAAATATTTCTTAACTTATCTGGAAGTTACTCGTTTCAGTCGGTAAAAATGGGGTATCAGTGACCTAAAGGCGCCAAAACCATAGACTTCTCCCCCCCCCCCCCCCCCAATAGGAAAATACTTCACCCAACTTTAGTTTCCATTGAAGTATTCATCTGGAAACCACTTATTTTGGACGGATGTGTTGATAAAGCGACGACTATAATGCTTCACTGAAAAATTTTCGGGGAGCATAATAAATGGTGAAAAAGATCGTCCAAACTTTAAAATAAAATAATAAAAGGTAAAAAAAAAATAATGATATATAGATAATAAAATTAAAACTAAATCCAAAATAGACCAAAATATCTTCACCAAAAATTAATAAGACACTAGAATGTAAGTCTGTATACAAAAAGATATATAATAATTATATCCATACTGCATTCAGTACATACGGTGCCGTATTAAGAGATTTGGTAGAATGGGTTAAAGGCAATTTAAAATATTCTTTATACCCTTTGACTGCTATTTCGGAGGACCAACACCCCCTCATTTTGGTTTCTCATTTTGTTTTTCTATATATTAAATTATTAACAATAATGTGGGGTTTGTTTCTCCGTTTTTTTTTAAATAATTAAGCTGAAAGTTTTTTCAAGGTATCTTTTTTTATGTTCGGAGGAAAATTGAAATTTAGAACCAAATACGTTCAGTTTAGATTTAAATTTTTATGCAAAACTAATAACGTATCGGGAATACGAAGACAAATAATGAGAAAAGTGGACCAAATAAAACCATCTAAAAAATCATAGGGGATATTTATGGAATTTTATTGTGAGAAAATTAGCATTTGGATTATGAATAAAAATGAATATTTTAATCAGAAATTGAGAGAAATGGAAATTAAGAGTAGAAACCAATGAAGTACATATATATAAATTCACGGGTGCTAGCATTAATTATAAAGACTAGGCACCTGTGATGGAGCACGGGGCCCAACCCATATAGCTACCTAGCCCGTCCCAGGTGGCGAATAGTAGAGACGCTCTCGTTGGGGGGTTGTCAGGTCATAATACGGAAAGACTGACCGCGGACCATAGTGGGTAACGTGTTTGGATTATGCCACACTATAGACCCCTTCTTTAGTTTTAGAAAAAGAGTAAGCTAATGTCGCTAAAGAACGCTAAATTATCCGACCCTATCCATCCATCCACCCTTTTACAGTGGCAGTTAAAATTGGTTCACCTCTGTGTCCTGTCCCAACCTATTTGAATTCTGTTTAATAAACTGTTGAACAAGTTATCGTCCTGAAGAAGGATGAAATATTTGCCACTTGATTTGCCAATCAATCAAATCAATTAAATATAAAGAAACTCATTATGGAAGAAACGTATGGAATAACTAAGTGACAAAACGGTGGGAAAACTCCGTATACTCCAAAGGAAAAGACAAAGTCATGAGAATAAAACATAACAAACAAATGCTAAAAGGATACATGAATAACTAAAAGAAGAAAAACATACAATTAGTTGAACAGGGCTGATTTTAATTAATAAGATATTGAATTCAAAATAACAATCCAAAGATACTAATATTAGATATATTAAATTTATACTATGCTGTATACGACGCATTTCAAGGAGTTACCTCTCATCAGCAGCATTAAAACCGAAACATTTGGAAGACCAAAAACCAAAATTATTTTAAACAAGAAGTACTCATAACCAAAAATACCGAAATAGGAAGCCAAATTTCAGCCAAGAAGATCTACCATGTGCAGTACAAGGAATGAACCCTTAGTATTTCTATTATTTTGAATTTTGTTAAATATTGGTAATTTCTGTAACAAATCAATGAATACTCATGTCAGACAAGTCTGACGACTGGGTTGGCGAATACCCTCGGGGACCTAGGATCCACCATGCAGAGGCATCGTCCCAGGAGTTTCAAAATTACAATCTAAAGATACTAATATAAGATATAGTAAATTTATACTATGCTATATACGACGCATTTCAAGGAGTTACCTCTCATCAGCAGCATTCTCCATCTTTATCCTTGAAATAATACTAAGATAAGTGTAGAAGCTGTACAGCAACAGCTGATTTTGTGAGAGATTTACAATTTTGAAACATATTTTTGTGGATTTCGACTTGTATTTTTCATATATTTTGTGGTTTGTACGGAAATCGTGGTTATTTCTTACTATTTATATGCACATGTATATTTCCTAACTTTAAGGGTTAACTCTTTCCTTTTTGAAGATTCAAATTGCCGAAAATATCCAGTCTTATTATTTTTTTCTTTTCTAAGTGCTCTCTGTTTTGTATTAATTTCACTTTAGTAATATTTTCTCAAAATGAAACTTTTCTGAAGCATTCGCCTTATAAACAGAATGAAAGGTCTTGTGTACTGATACATACAAACGAATGTAGAAACCGAAGTTGTTTTTTCAATCAATTCAGTATTATCGGTATGCAAGTTTGCATACTACCAACAACGTGAACAACCTAGAAAAATTCCCAGTTGCGTTTAATAGTTTGTTGTAGTAATAGACTGTGATCTATTGAATTAATATAGAAAATCTTCTTCTAATAAGGATAATTACTATAAGAGAATTGAAAAGACATATCGGATTATTTATTCTACCCAGCTTTAATTTCACCCGCTGACATATCGATTCTAAAAACCAGCGCGTTGTCTTTGCGATGACACGAGATACAGTGGTAGATGTGTCAAAGCATATAGTTTTAAGGAGGTTATATTGCAGTTATTAATGATATTGGAATATTTAGAATAGGTCCTCAACTGGTAAGTCTGTTAAAGTTTTTCGTGTTTACAATCTTATCTAACAAATATATATATATATTAGTCATCAAATAGCCGCTATATATTTTTTTGTGTTTTGTTTTTAATGTTTCCTTTAATTTGCCTTTTGGTATAATTTAAACTTTAAATTAGTGAAAAGTTTAGAATTGTGTTTGTTTGCTTTTTTATGAAAGATAAAATCAAGATTTTGTTTATTTTTTTGTAACATTTTACGGCAAAAAAAAAAGAAAATAAAAGAAAGAAAAACTTTTAAAAAAATACGGTATTTCAATATACTGATAATTCCAGATTAAGAATATTGATATTATTATCTGATTTTAAAGGAATTTATTATTATTAAAAGTGTGGGAAGGCAAAAAAGAATGTTTTAATACATATTAAATGGACGGATATATTTGAATTATTTATTTTCATTCCATCATGTTGTGGTTATTGGAAAACGAATATTTTTGTTAAATTAGTAAAGTGGTTTTGTATGAATAAAAAGTAAAAGCTTCCATATATTTGCAGCTACGTGAAATTCTCAATTCAAGAATCAGTTTCATCTTATGTTTTTAAATAAAAAGGCAGCCAAATATTTGAAATATTGATAAATAAGCAGAAATGTGACAATAAACCAAACAGCAAATTTCTACAATATATAACACGGAATGGAACAGTTTTAACATGTTTGGCCTGAAAAGGTTTTAAGTCTGTTGGTTTTACCACGTTTGTAGTTTCTTTTTTTATGTTTAAAGTATTAAGCTGTACAACTCACTATGTTACGGTAAAAGTTTGGAACATATAATTTTCGTAAGATCTGTTGCATCATTAGTCTGAACAAACATTTTTAAATGGTTTTTTAAATGCAGAAAATAGTTAATTTGCTGTGACTGTATAACAAACAACTTTGTCCTCCTGTATAATGTATCCTAAAAAGCTAAATTAGATTACTGTCATTTTTTTTACTGAATAGGTATGAATGTCTCCGCCACGATATGACTTCAATTGTCAAAGTGGCGTTAAACATCAAATAATCAATCAATGAATTTTTATAGTCAAAAGCTTACACACATGTACTTCGTCCATCTCAAGATAAATCTCAAATAACTGAAGCTATATTTTTATATAGTGGATTTTGTCGAAAGTACTGGAAATGGTGCTATGTGATTAGGTGCCATATTGCTTAAACGGTTCTAGATCCACCGTGGGCGGACAGAATTTTACAGTATTAAAATAAAATTTGAACGGTGTTGAGTTAATTTTCAGACATGAACACCTAGATCAGTGGTTCCATATAGTCCACATTAAGAATGTAATCTAACAGAGGTTCCATATACGTTCATATGGTCATGCATGTCTTTGTCTCGGTTACCGTTTTAGTTTATTCATATGTTAATATTCTGCAACGATATCAGTCACCGCTAGACATAACTACTGGGTCAATTCAGGGCTTGCGCCATGGTATGATTTTCTAACACCGAAGATCATGTTGTAAGCTCCGGATGTTTGTCTAGTTATGTACTTGTGATTTTATGCCTTCTTTGTTTATTTACTCCATATCAGTTGTCCTCACAATATTACCAATCTAACGGAGGATCCATATATGTTTATATTACCAAAGTAACAATATAATCTAACGGTTGTTCCGTATAAATTCAAATTACCAAAGTAATAATGTAGTCTATCGGTGGCTCCATATATACTCATATTGCTAAATTAGCAATGTAATCTAACGGTGGTTCCGTATACGTTTATATTACCAAGGTAACAATATAAACTAACGGTGGTTCCATATACGTTTATATTACAAAAGTAATAATGTAATCTAACGGTGGTTCTGTATACTTTTATATTACCAAGGTAACAATATAAACTAACGGTGGTTCCGTATACGTTTATATTACAAAAGTAATAATGTAATCTAATAGTGGTTGCATATACTTTCATACCACCAAATGTTATCTAGATATAATAATAATAATACAATTGTACTAAATTTTAAAAAAAATAAAAATCAGTTCACTTGTAGAAAAAAAAAATGTAATTATTATTTCATTCTTTTTTCTCTTCATTTTGTATTTTAATTTTCATATGTATACAGGGGCCGGTTTCAAAGAAGCTATATATCTGAGGACATATCTTAGGATCCTCCAATGGGTATCTTAGGACATGTCTTAGACCTCGTCTCGAAGCTGTCTTAGGATGATCTTAGCAAAGATGTCCTAAACGGGTCGGAAGTTGAATATTTATGAAAAAACTAATATAAATTTAGTATGTGTTTCCTAAATATTACTAAACGTATTGGTTAATATTCCCTAATTAGATCATTTGAAAATTGATTTTTCAAAGAAAAAAAATGAAGTGTAATTATCTTCAATGGTATAAAATAATTTTTAAAACTTTGAGACCACCTAGGAACAAATGCCGCGGGGGTGAAATAACTCTGACGCTGTTTAATATTTTTCACCTAAGTCCCATTACTTACCCACTACTAACTTGAATGAAATAGCCAGAGCTCAAAGAATAAAAAAAACTACATATGCATTTAGTTTCATTTCTATTGCCAGAGATCCTGAAATGTATAATGATCGTGCTATAAACATACATGTACAAGGATTGTTAGGTTATGAGATTCCAGGAATATACATAAATAATCAAAAATCAAATCAAAATATTTATTGTAGACTATAAAACCCATTTGAATTGTTCAATGCATAGCGAACGTACACAATGACAATAAAACAGCTATACATAAGACATATTAAGAAATGAAGAAATAATGTAAGATTTATATGTAGAAACACTTATAGAATAATACCTGAAAGATACATGTTGCATGTATTGTGCTAAATATTGTAGTTAAATAACTACATTTGCACCTGCAAAGCTAAACAGCTCTATCAATTATTACATAAAACAGATATATATTTGAACTTTTTAATACTTTACTTTCAGAGCAATTCTTTTCTTATATAATTTATCTTTGAAATCAGTTTAAACATCGCAAACTTTTGCGCTTGCTTAATCGATTTCTTATTTCTGATAGCAAAATATTCGGTAAGACCTATCTTTATATCTAAACTAGACTTACGGCTTTGTAGTCTTCATACATGCAGGTGACTACTGTTATTTCAAAATTCGTTATACCTCAAACTATTTCTGGTGATTCCAGCATCCCTATGGTTTTTTCCTAACCTTAAAAACTCCAAGTGTTTTAAAATTTTTTTCATATATAACGCGGAAGTTCTAGGCCGATCGATTTTAATAAGCTATGAATGCATTGAAACATATATATATATATACAAGACATTGAACCCGCGCGAGCGCGGGAAAATAAGCATTTTTTTTGTGGTGGCCATGTTGACTATAAAAAGTTGTTGCGGCCATGTCATTCATGGAACAGTGACTCAATATGGATGTTGTAGCAGGCTTTCCATAAACTTTCCTGTCAAGTAGGTGGTATCAACTGATAGTTTCATGTCTATATATGCTGTAGTATTCCAGAAATGGATGTTAATGCAAACTTTAACCCAAGTCAATGAAGCGTGAAATGTAGGTCAACGTGACCCAATTGTCATATGGCTGTTCGTTACTACCGAAGATGTATCCACTGATGAAGTAGACTGTATGCCACGTAGAATTACCAAAATGGACCTTAAGGTTCCATCAAAGTCAAAATCTATGACGAAAACACAACCACATAAATTGTAAATATTTTTATTGTTACAACTAATTCTGAACTGGAACTTGATGAAAAGATTTCATTAAATACACATTTCATAATGCATTAACTTTTTCCTTCAGAATAAATATGAAAATGAAATTGTAGATGTAACCATTTCCTTAGTGACGGATGAATTTTTCAAAAGATGCCATGAGTTAGGTAGAGCATATGTTTGGAAAATAATTGTTCCAATTGTTCCATTGTCATCATGGGCAGGGCATGCGATGCTTAATTTCACAAATATATCCAATAATCAGACGATAAAACCATTTTTAGTGTGTGGATGCGTGTGCTGTCCACTTTTATATTTATCAAAGATGTCCGAGATAAATTTCGTCATTAATGATAAAGATGACCATTTGTTAAAAATAGTTTTATCTAGGGCTTACAGGGAATTGTATGGTAGAGATATATTTAGACAGGTCACATGACAAATAATGTAAAAATAGATAATTGTTGGTTTAATCACTTTGTGCAATGTAAACATCCGAGCAATCCAAAAAAAAAACAACTAAGTTAGGAATTCCTCTCATCTTTACTTTACTTCTTCATATAATCTTGAAAGTTCATAGCCTTTACAGTTAGGAGAAATTGCGTTATTGTAGAAAAACAATCCTGAATACATGAAGCGGAAACATCCCATTCGAAGGAGAATGTTTTTAATTAGTTTTATTCTTCTTCCGTAATTTCAAACAGAAATACATTTAAAATATGTGCATACTTGTTTATTTAAATCAATGTGTTAAAATGATGCATTCGAGAACCTTCTAAGGGATATGTTGGGCGAATTCATACAGGAAAAGTGCATACAAATTCCATTTGCACATAAACAAAACTGCAGTTGAAATTTATAAATGCGAATTGTCAAATCCGATAATAACCTTTATAATCTGAACCATACATCGTTTATTTTGAACCACGCGTTTTGCCGCTTATTCGGCTAATTCGTAAATTTAGTATTATAGATAGCGCTTTGCTAATTACATCAGAAAAAAGAGGTTGTAATGTCATTATCTGTATTTCATGTTACTAACTGGCGACGGAAAGCTGCAGTCTGATAAAGTTCTGTACTGACCAAAGATTCTATACGCTCCTACCTCAAACCAGAACCTGCTGTTTTGCATGTAATTATCTTTGTTCGAATTAATAATGAGTTTTGTTGAATATCTTTTGATAGTGTTTCCTGAACTCATTTAGTACTTATCTTATGGTATTAGATGCTGCCATGGGATTTATCAATCTTTTTTTTTTTGTTCACTCTGTTGGGATATTGTTTTGATGATGCATGCCCTACATTCTCACTGTATGCATATTTCATTAAGATTTTTTCCGAAAAGCGATCGCTTTTGGTATCGGTAAACATTACATGTACCTATTAATAATAATATTGATATGATAATGATATAACAAAATAAACACAGATATTCCTTGCGTATGCATTAATCATCATCATCGTGATCAAAACGTAGAAAACCGAAAAAAAAAATTAAAATTTACTGTATTAAAAATATTATTATCAACATTGTAAAGCGTATCTGCCTCAACGATAGCTTTGTCCCTGAGAGGGTTTCGGGTTCACCAATTTTACAGTGATTTCGACATGCATTTGAACCTGCTCAATGATATTATGGGTAATTGTGTTGACTTGGTTGAAAAATATTCAGTATCTTCTACTACTATCATTGAAGATTGTTTTTTATAACTTATCTTGGTGTTTTGTTTCTACTTTACCAACTTTGACATCAGCATATCTATGTTGATTACCACCACTGGTACTTTTATGCCGTAATGGAAGCGGGAGGTTTGGCGCGCTGTAAAACCTAGATTCAACCCACCATTTCTTTTGAAATGCCTGTACCAAGTCAGGACCATTACGGTTGCAATTTTCCAGTGGTGTGATACCAGTTTTGTCACACGTCTTATGGACTTGCGAGTTTTGTTAATACTGTTATGTACCTTATTTAAACATTTTCAACCTTAACGAAAGGTTATTCTTTGAAATATGAATATTCCGGGCGGCAAAATTGATGACATAAAATATTTATTATTTACACGTTTGTAAACTGTCAGAATTCAAATTTCTTTTTGGCAACACGGTAAATGGTATATATTTTAGATGCATGAAGGAATATTGTTGCAACACTTTAATATGTCGTTTCTTTTTTAATATAATTCTTAATTTAATAAATGTTGATTTCAAAAGGTCCTATTTATTGCATATTGCATTATGACACCGACAATACGCAATTCCAGGGGATGCACACTTATCGTTAGCGTCGCAGTGAACCGTGTTCCGCTGCCCTTGATTCTTCATATATCGGCTCTCACATCTTCAATTTATATATTTTGTGCATCTAAATTATATGAAAATGGTAATTATGGAACTTCAGTTTAATTATTTCCCTGAAATCAGGAAATTGATCATGGCTTTGTTCAATCCGATATCTTGAGAAATAGACACCTGCAAAGAAATCACTGACATGTTTAGTTAAGAATTTATCCTATCAGATGGGATTTTTTCCTACACATGGTTAATTATTTTCTTGATAGGTCGCCGTCAGAAACAGCTCAGGGATATTTCAAATTACACAACTGAACAACGTGTTGCCATAAACAGACACTGAGATAAGACGTTAAGACTATAAAATGAGTGTAATAACCACATTTTTAATTAACTGTTGACTATCTACCTTGTAGCTATTATAAAATTCTGGATGCCTCGTGGCATAAAATTTCTCTTAATTGGTCATCCCTAAATCAGATGAAGATATAAATGTATATAAAGTCCTTCTGTGAAGATATCGCCCTTCTCTCTGCAGATTGGACCAATGTAACAGTTCATTAGCTGTTTCATAGTACGCCCATGACAAGGCAAAATTACCGACACGACACTTTTAAGGTGGCAGAAAATATGAACAAAACCTTGTCATTCCACATCAATTTTTTTACATTTGCTTATTTTGAAAGCTTCGTTTTTATATGCAAAAGGTTGAAATAATGGCAACCGATAGTCTTATATAGGCTGTAGTTATTAATAAACAACAAAATGGATAACAGGAAAGGTCAACAATGACATATTAATCAATCACAGTCATCCAGCAAACAGAACCCATGACCAAAAGTAACAAAACACAACAGAGAGTCAGGATAGTCTGACTTGGTACAGACATGCACTTAACAGTGGTGTGGTTAAACCTGTTTTATGGGTACCCAAACCTCCCCATTATCTATCCTGACACTCTGGTGTATAAAACATACTATAAAAACCAATACAGTATGATTACAAACCAGGTGACCGCTTACTAGAACTGCAAAATTTGGTTAGATGCTATATAATTTAGATAGCAGGGTCAAAATGTGCTTGTTTTAACTGTCCTGAAAATAAGCTAATGCTTTCATAGCTGCTGGTTGGATACTGTCGCTCTATAAAACGAGAAAGTCATAAATAACACTCCAATGCATAAACTGTTGGATGATATCTCGTCATAGGGTTCAATAGAAATCGGCAGTATTCATGAGAAGCCAGTATAAATTTTAAGTCTTCAAGATAAATAGCAATTTTTACACAATTACACCAATTTCTTTTTATTTGTAGCCCTTACTGTGAAATGATCTTAACTTATTGTTGAGTCTTTTACATGTATTCACGATATTACAGTAGAAACTAGGATGAAAAGCCCATATACTATTCACAGCGTTACAGGCGAACATTAACATCGTGAGATATAATATATTACGTATGAAATATCTTGTTATTTATACATTAGTTATTATTATTGTTGAATTGTATTTTGTTTTAATAACTTCATTTGTATTTTTTTATGTTTAGAAGCTTTTTTTTGTACTTCAGAACAAATGGCTAATTTAACAAGTTTATTATTGGAATACATAACCTCTCCGGACCAAGTAGCACAACTTCTAGATCTTCTGAAACAGAATTATTCCTTAGGAAACGACAGTGAGAGCCAACTTCTTCTAAAGCTAGTAAGATCTTATCTACATAAAAATGAAACCCAAACAGAACTGCAAGAACAAGAAGGGATTTATGATATGTTATTACTCTATATTTCTCCTTTGCTTTTAATTCTTGGGACTATAGGGAATGTGTTAGCTTTTATTGTATTGGTAAAAAATGCTCATAAAGTGTCAACTTATCATTATTTGTATGTGCTAGCTATAATGGACATATTGTTGTTAATGACCAATTTGCTACAAGTCTGGATTAAACAGCTGACTGGAATATTAATTCAGGACGAAGCTGATTGGCTTTGTAAATTGTTTGTGTTCGTTGGGTTTTTTAGCAGTGACGCAAGTGTCTGGTTAATAATAGCCGTTACAATAGAACGATGGATTGCCGTGCAGATGCCATTAAAAACGTCTTTGATATGTACACAAAGAAGAACAAAGTTATCCATTATAGGAGTATTAGCTGCTATTGCATCTGTCAATTCACATTTTCTGTGGACTATGGATTTACAATCTACAAACACAACAGAAGTTTGGAATGGAAAAATATGTGCGCCATCACCAAAATATGCAAAACTAATTAACAATGTATGGCCTTGGGTCGATGCAATTATATATTCTTTTTTACCTTTTGTCATCATAAGTGCTGTGAATTTTATGATTGTTAATACAGTCTGTGCTGCTCGTCGAAGACGAGAAGGACTTCTTTTGACATCCAAACAAAAGAAGATTGAGACGAGACGGGCAAACAGTAAGCTTACAGTGATGTTGTTAGCGCTATCGTTTTCTTTCCTCTGTTTGACTCTGCCTATGAATATAATGATGATTGCCGCGGTATTCTGGAATAAGGAGAGTCATACACCAGAAGAAAACTCTACATTTACGTTAATAAGAACAGTCACAGAGTTACTAATGTACACTAATCATACCATTAACTTCATGCTGTACTTTTTAACTGGACAAAGATTTAGACAGCAATTTTGTAAAATTATCATTCCGTGCAAAACATCATTGGCAACTGCAGCTGAATACGATCGAACACAACATGCTGTTCATAATTTAAAAAGATTGGGTTCTAGCGAGTCTGCAAAGTCTACATGTGTACATTCAAATCGTTGTAAATCGATTGAAGGGCAATATGTGTAGTCTATACTCGTGCAAAAACTGAAAACTGTGAATGGACAGTTCTATTTACTTCCTTTTATTTAATGATCTTTTGCAGTTAGAAAATCTGCTAATTAAATAACAGATGGAAAGTAATTATTTTTCTGTATTTAAATTCTACTTGTTTAAATATAGGCTTTGCTTGTTTCATGGTGTGGACTACCAATCATCATTAAAGGCAAAATTACGACCCTGTAATCTTATATAATGGGATTTTGTCTGAACGAAGCATGCTATCATTAGCACAATCAAGTTGCATCCTATTGACTGACTTAACGCACGAAAAAGATGACTTCAAACTCTAGCTCGGATAACTCGAACTTATGCTTAATTGAATAGTTTTGACTTAGACGATAATTTCCTTGAAATTCTTTTCAGAAAGTTTGATAGAGAAAAAAGAAGTACAAAATTCGTATGTCATTTCTTTTGTCCTGAACACCAGTAACATAAAACAATGTTTTATAAACTTGTACATTGTTGGTAATTCTACTGTTAATATAACAATATTTTGATGATGAAACACAATAAATTAAACGTGTAAGAAAATATGTATGAAGATTGAAGGTTTTTGTCTGTGAAATGATATACGAAAAACAATAATCAATGATGTGTTACCTCTGATATCGAATTTCGTGTTATTTGGTTCTGAACGCAAAGCTCTTCTTTCCTTAAAAATATCAAAAGAACCGGAATTTTTTTTGTTAGCCTCTTCGTAGAGTATTGGCACGTGAAACATAATCTGTCAGATCTATCAATAACAACTTCATATAAAAATTTAATTTTCTTTCATTGACAGTGCGATTTATGTTTGCTTTCATATCCGTTGACCCGAGTATATTTATCACTGATAAGGTGTCATATATATTGAGGGTATTGCGTTCAATTGGAATTTATTAAAATAACAAATTAAATGAACACATTGCTATTTTCCGCTCTTCAGGACATTATATGAAAGAATGGAAGTGTTTTGATATTTGATAAAAGGGAAATAATTTGGTTATAGATACCTGATTTCACTCTATGTGTGTCTACATTAAATATCGTCCTTCCGAGTCACAGCTGGATGTCTCTCTCATGCATAACAATTGATAATGTTAAATAATCTCATTATTATGTTTTATTTCAAAACCCAAGAACGTGATTCGCTGTAATATAATTTCCTTGCTGTGGCTTTTTAATTCTAGTTAATTAAATACGAGTATAGTTGCAAAATCTGCTCTGAACTTATGTTTAGCTCACCTGGACCAAAGGTTTGAAACCACTAAGCTAGTTGGAACCAAACTAAGCAGAAATTGTCCTAAGATGGTCCTCCTTCAGAATTGTGTCCTATGATCCGGAATGTCCAAGACGCAGGTTCCTGGGAGCCTCTAGTTAATCTTTAGTTTTGTGCTGTCTTGTTCTAGTTTTGTTTAGTTTTTTATTCATATAGTTATAAATGTATCCTTGTGGAATTTGGTTGTTGTGTTAAATTATCTTGGACTTCGAATGTGTGGACTTTTCCAACTGTTTTGTCTTCTCTGTTTGTAATGTTTTGTCGATATTTCATACCCAATATTACTTTGGATTTTTCAATTGTATGTATCTAAATGCAGGAAAAACACACACCAAACTAGTAATATTTCGTCGAATCAGATTCCCAAAATTTTGAAATTGCATATTGTAAAAACAATCAATTGTTACGAATAAGAGAGATGAATACTACATCATAATGGAAACTTGCATGTTCAATTCCTATATTTTGAATTAAATTTAAACTTATTTATTTATACTGGATTGGGAAAAGAGTTATACTGACTTATGCTAATCCCTCTCTACTTGGCGGGTGCGACAGCGGCCCTTCTCGCGGCATTTTAGAATACTATTTTTCGACATCTACACGGGAGTCATTAACGTGCTAAGGGTGTTGATCTCCCTTAACACGGGATAGCCATTTTTCGTCCCCATCCGACAGACTTGCATCTTTAACATAGACTATCATCGCAAACGGTGTCGACTCTTGTAGTTAATACTCTACCTATACACAAAATTGTAAGATCCCATTATAACTGAAACTTTCAAATTTTAAAAAGATGATAGATCTTACCATACTAAGCTAAGTATCAACACTATTTGAAAGATCTGAATATAAATAATACACTGTGTTTTATTTTGGAACATACTTAATTTCATGCATATTGATCTGGACTCATTGGCGGTCACTCAACTGAGTATCATAGCATATGTCAAAATATGGATGATAAATTATCAATGAAGATAATATTATGTCATATATCTAAAGCCTTTGATACAGTCTGGCATCGTGGATTATTAACTAAATTGCCTCATATGGAATGACAGTAGATTTACTAAATTGGAAAGGAAACTATATCACAGACAGAAGGTAAAAAGTATTTGTCAATAACAAATTCTCCTCTGCAAATTCATTTAGATCCAGTGCTCCTCAAGGGTCGCTTTGTTTTTTTTTACAGGATATAAATGAAATTAGTATTAATCTTGGTAATATTACACGAATGTTAACATATGATATCTCTCTGCCGTATTCTATTTGCTACCTCACTGTACTTGGATAAACCATAAATTTTTAATATGAAACAAATAGCTTACGATTCGGTAACGTTTTCAAACGATGGAAACTGCACTGGCTTTAAAGACAATACTAGTACTAATTTTTATACACTGTATAGGCCGAAGAATTACAACACCACTTATTCATTAGCATTGTCAAATGCCAACAATGCGGACAGCCGAAACACTAATCTTAAGTGTTATAGAGAGGACTGTATTTTATCACCATTGTTTCCTTGTACATGTGGTGCCTATCTTAATTGTTGTATGAGCTGGTTTTCCTTTATGAAGATGTAATCTTTTCTTTCATGCCAGACCCTGTTATCTCATTGACGCTACCCGATTTACTTATATTTTCGTATCAAATCCAAAATGACATAGAAGATATACTAAAAAACCTCTACAGAGTAATACATAAGGGGGTGTATACAATTTTGACCGCACAAGGAAACAAGCAGTCAATATTCCCGGAAATATTGGTGTAAAGATCCCCAAAAAGTAACTGGAAACCTCAATTTTAAGAAATTTTTCTTCCGTTTCGCAAATAAAGGTATGTAAAAATTCCAAGTGATATATAGATGGCACGTGTTTGGCGCCAGAATTAAAACGTTATTTATTTGAACATCAAACAACTTGGTAGTCTCGTGGTAACGTGCTCTCCTAACTTCTACCTGTAAGGTGGCATTAGTTTTCACAACATACTTGAAAATCAATTTATCATATAATGAAATTGAGTGTAAAGATGTTTGAGAAAAAGAAAAAACTTGCCCTTTTATGCCATTTCAATCTTTTAACATTTGAGGTTAACGACCGTAAGCTTGTTAACACTATGGTTGCTGCTTGATCCAATGGCAGAAGCAATAATTTGACAATATTTGTCCACTATGGTCGTTGTATTAGAATCTTACAATTCTGCAAAACCTCATCAGCAATTAAAAATGTATATAAACCAGTGTTTTTATATCTCTATAAGATAAGTTTCTCAGATGTTAGTAATGTTCTTAATTCGGGATTAGAGGGAAAATAATGCTTGAAATTTTTAAAGTAGAGAAAAGGCTTATTTCGTGAAGAACCACTCTGATTCTGACAAAAAGTATTCTGAAGATGAAATTACAATCATGTTAGATTTTCTCATAGACAACATATTCGTTGAATTTGGCGGTCTAATTTTTTAACAAACAATCGGCATTCCAATGGGAACCTGTGCTCCTCTCCTCGCCGATCTGTTTCTGTACTCATATGAAGCGGACTTCATTCAAGGGTTAGTAGAAAACAAAAAGAAACTAGCCCAATCCTTTAATTTCACTTTTCGTTATATAGATGATGTGTTGTCGTTAAATAACGACAAATTCCAAGACTTTCTACATCTTATCTACCCCAGGGAGCTTAAAATTAAGGATACTACAGATACACCAAAGTCCGCTTCATATTTGGATTTGTTTCTTGAAATAGACGATGAGGAACATTTGAAGACAAAACTTAATGACAAACGTGATGACTTCAACTTTCCTATTGTTAATTTTCCCTTCTTGAGTAGCAATATACCAGCATCGCCTGCATATGGCGTCTACGTTTCTCAGCTTATCCGATTTTCAAGGGCATGCGTCGGTTACCCTGACTTTCTACAAAGAGGATTACTGCTGTCACAAAAGCTTCTTAACTAGGGTTTTATCAGGGATAAGTTGATGTCATCACTTAGGAAATTTTATGGTCGTCATCACGAATTGATTGACCATTACAGAGTTCCAATATCTAAGATGATGTTGGACCTGTTCCCACTGTCGTAACCTTTCATGTGCCTCCACCGATTTGTGACTTCCCCCGGATTGACTTTGTTGAACTTCACGATGGGTGCCGTATACGGAGCAGGAACTGCTTACCTTTCCGGAGTACCTGGGTTCACTCCTGGTTTTTATAGGAGTTCGTGTTGTTCATTGTTTTTTTAGTTTTCCGTGTTTATTTGCTGTGCTTGTATTTGTTCATTTGTCTTCCAGGGTTTGTCTGTCCAATGGAATACGTTTTTTATTGCTCCTTTTCTAAAGGATCATGAAACCCCTCCCCCCCCCCAAAATAAAAAAATTATATATTTTTTTAATTGATGGTATCATTAAAATTTTTCTAGTTTTAAAACCTTCTTAAAAAATAAAACACTTGAGTTATGATGTTTAATTTAAACGAGGCAGTTGCTGAAGAATGCTAACCTCAGGAAATTTTATTTTATTTTCTAAAATTCACAATACCGAACCGACTACTCTATTTTTTTTAAAGTGTGAAGTCTGATGACCAGTTGACCATTAACAGTTTTCTACAATCAATTATTCTTGTATATTTAAGGATTTACTTTTTTTTCAGTCTATGAAGAAATAACCTCAATCACGTGGTGCACACTAAATAACATACGTAGCGGGTTATTTGAACGTGTGCACCATTGTGCTTTGAGGTTATTTCGAATACGAAAATTACAAAATTCTTCCTGAAGAAATAATAACACTTAATCCATTATTAATAGTCTCAAATCTTGGATATTTTAAAATATTGTTACAAAAAATGAGAATCTCCCTCGTGTACATTTCTGTCCTTAGATTTTTTATTAAGGAATTATAGAGTCTAAGATAAAAAATCCAGCAGTTTAAAACTTTCAGGTCTAGTTTCTTCCATTGTTGAACAATTGTAGTTCGCGCGATTTTCGATATTTTTGTAGTTATACGTTAACATGTAATATTGGACTTCTGGGTTATAGACTGATATGCTAACTTTTTAAATTGACGTAAAGTAAGTCTATGAAAGGCCTTTCATGTCAGAAACGGTATAAACTAACGCGTTAACATTTAACGTGATAAATGTCATTTTAACGCGTTAAATCCTGTTTTAACGCGTTAAATGTATTTTTTAACGCGATAAATAGGTGTTTTAACACGTTAAAAATATGTCTTAACGCGTTGATATTCTTCTTAAAGACATCAATGGCTAGTCTGCATCAGAATTTGCGATATAAAATTTATTTAAGCCATTTTTAAATTTCTTTTCAATGTTCTTATTTTTAACGCATTAAATGTGGTTTTATCGCGTTAATTTACATTTTATCGCGTTAAACGGGTATTTATCGCGTTAAAATTTTAACGCGTTATTTTATATCGTTTTTGACATAAACGGCCTTTCATACAAGTCTGTATCATAATTGAGGAAGTTTCATATAGGTTATTTACTTCAGATTTAAGTTTTATATTTTAATGTGTGCAGTGGTTGTCATTACGTTTATGGTTTGAAATTCATAAATCGAACCTCGTGATATTATATGGCATCTCCATGTACAGATGTCGCATTCTCGACAAGTTTTAATGTCTTGGTCCATCACTAAGGTGTGTAAAAATGCAAACTCAAAGGAAATGAAGAATGTGAATAAAGGGACAGTTACTTTGTTACGATATTTAAAAAGCCAGTATAGGTTATAATCACATTTCTGTTCTATCATGCAAAATGAAAGTAATATTATGGAACTGACAACCCCATTTAGTTGTCAGTTTCTTAATAAAATTTCGAGAAAAATGATTTAGGTTTGCCTGTTTTGTTATCCTGCTATTTGTAACTTTCCAGAAACTGTAATCGATCCTTATTACAAATATTAAATTTGACGCACATCCTAAGCTTAGTTTATCATTTTATGGTTAAATCAAAAACTGTGTTCATCATCAGCAAATTGTATTGAAATTACTATCTACTGCCCTTGTGTATCGTGGGAATATATCTCAAATTAGTTCGGTATTCTTTTTGGTAATATTTAGTTATTTTTGTACATCTATTTAGATGCAGTGTAACAGTAAACGACCGTATAATCCCTTGTGAATTGATACGATGAAGTTAACATGGTTACCGGATGCAACTATTCGTTGACATATTGCTAGGTTGGTCCCCGCCGTAATATTCAGTATGAGCTACGTCATATACAAGTATAAGATGTGGGACGGGAACCAGGATAGGCCCTCATCAGATGTGGGATGCGCTTCTATCACAGTAAATTGCCTACAACTTTTACATGTTTATGCCTTTTTCCTGTGACTAGTAACAGTTTACCGTTGCAAGAACAATATAGGTACATTGTCTGAAAATATATATAAAGTTTATTTGTACTGGTCGCGAAACAGGTGAGAAATGCTGGGTAAACCTCGCATTTCTACCTGTTCCGTTGGCTCCTATAAACAACCTTTATATTTGCTGACAATATACATATATTCTTTATTTATTTCACGTACATTTTCAGCATAATACAGTAAAGGATTTTAAATTCAGATATCATTTCGGATATGGATATCTGCTTACCTGTGATATTAATTTTAATTGAGTGAATATGAAGTGAAGTCTCCTTTCATACGACTACTTATTTCTGATGACCTTTGTAACCTTCCTTGAATAGTTAGTCCAATTACTTTTCGACTTATTTTTGTAAATTAAAAACTAGTGAACACTATCTTTGGAGGGTGGTTAATTGGTCTTTTTTATATTAACGTATATATAATATATAAGACTACACAACAGTCTTAAAAATTTATAAGCCCGCATAAATGTATATATCAATATGTTTCTACGAAAGAGAGGGGATAATTGCACTAATGTAAACTGTGTAAAAAGAATATGTGGATAATTATAAGATATATCAGTTTTATGGAACTCATGCTACCAAAATAATTGTCATAGTGACTGCTGCATAGCTTTGATTATTCCTCGCCATTTTATGACCATTAATTTGTAGATAAGTGACCGTTACTAATTCATAGATGTCACAAGTCCACTTTCACCAATCATCGAGTTGACTCCATCTTATGTAACGTCTGAATCTAGCTGTATTTTTAATGCTAACGAAGGGAATAGATATTCCATGATTACAAATGTCATTGCTCAAGATATGTATATACCAATCATCAGTTGTGGTCAAGGCCAAACATATTGAAAGCCAAACAAAGAAGTAAAATGTTGAAATTCAGTATATCACAATGATTAAAAGGATAATGCCAAAACCATCTCAGGACAGCGCTGTGTAAGAGGGTGATTCTCCTTGGTCTCAATAGTTAATAATTTGTAAAATACTAGAAACTGAGCTAGCGATATACTCGTTATCTATTTTACAAAGATTCGGTATATATTTAAATGTTAATCCAACCATAATTTCATTGGTTTTATAAATATTGTCAATTATCATCAAAAATTCATTGCCAACAAAACTAATATAGTATTTTAAATGGATTCAAACGACAAAATCAACGTTAAATCAATGCTCTCACAAACAACAACAAAAAATTAAACAAGTATGGGTAAAGAAGACAGATAATCAAAATTTAAATTCGTCAGAACACCAACATAGCGAACAAATATTATAAAGATACAACCAAACGAATAAAAGCAAGTTGATTAGCAGTAAATAATTCATAGATACAGAAAAAGAAAAAAAGCATGAATGTATAGATTGATTGATTGTTGTATAGTAATTCATATCCAGAGCGAAAACATGTTGATATGATATGAATAATATAAACTCTGCTTTAACTTTTACTAGAGCGGCATGCTGAACTGGATTTTAGCGTGCTAGCTCACACGATAATGTTTTCCAGGAAGACATATCAATCCTTCCGGATTTCCCAGTCTTCACTTTTAACTCGTGTAAGAACCTGTTAATCGTCTATTAAAATTGACACCCGTTATACAATTTGGACCTCATTTCAAGCATTTATGCCAAGCAAAGGAAATGACAAACTAATAACAGAGACAAGATCATCAGCTTTATATTTTTAATCTCTCTTACAAGGGCATAAATATCTGCCATGTAAGTCATTTTCAATAATTGTTCTAGAGATTTAAAAGTGTTTGGCAAATTAAAGGTTGTCAGTATCAGATATATTATCAAAGTATGCCTCAATCAGAGAACGTGTACGTTATCTGAGATCTTTGTTCTAAGGTATAATTTTCAGATATCGTGAAATGTAACAATACGAAACCACTTTTAATCCTGCTTGTCGTTTTTAGACAGCTTAAGGTACATTTAATAAGATATCTGAGTGATCAAAATCCCATATAAAATGCTTTAATAATGACGTCAAATATAGTTCAAATGATTTTGTGACAAACACGTATTTGTGTGGTGTATTTCACAAAATAACAACTGTTGAGCAGTAAATCGACGAAATGTGCACATCTTGTTCATCAAAACTATAATCAAAGAATTATATATTTACCACTGAGTCCATGGCACTGCTGGTGGGCTCCAAGTCCCCGGGGTATCCCGAAATTGATACTTAATTTTTTTTTACGATCTATATAGCTTTATATATCGTTTCTCAGTACATAGATAGTCTTATATTGTATGTACAGAAGAGACCCTGTAAAAAGTGGATTCCAGACCCCTAACATAAACTATTTAAATCGTTACAATTGAATAGCTCGTGCATAGCTCTATCTTTACTGGTTTTGGCTTTACCCCTTTTGTTCATTTTGGCATTTTCTAATTTGCTCTTCAACCTTTGGATTGTTGTTTTGGTTTTCAACATTTTAGATCCTGAGCACAACTGATGAGTCGTAAATCGACGAAATGTGCACATCTTGTGTATCAAAATTGTCATCAAAGAATTATATTATTATGTATGCAATATCACTTATAGCACTTACTTCTTATAAAATCTTACAATGATATATATGTGATAACATTGCAAATCACTTTTTACTTTCACATATAAAATAAATCTGATTAATAAATTGGTCAAAGTTTAATGAATAAGGTTGTGAAATATTTAGTAACCAGGATAGTCAGCAAGAGATAAGAATCCAAGTAGTATTCATTGTTCATTTCTCAAGTAAGGTGTTCTTGTCATAGCTGTATACACCATCATCATTTTTCTTTTATTAATTTGTCATAAATATATTAGATAGATCGGATATAGAAGACAACATTCCACCTTCTAAAAATTGACATTCAGGATCGCCACACAATCCCAAATTCCCCCTAGTATATAAATCAGCGGAAAAACACTACAATCAGGTTGATCAATACATGTATAAAGGAGCTACATGTATTTCAATGAATTCTTGAACATTAGACATTAATTTTACGTAAAATTATCTGTTCCATATTTATTTATGTTGGATATGATTTAATGTACTTAAAAAAATTACCAAATGAAATTGGGTTTTTTTTAAACATGGATCATGTTTGGTTATGATGACAATGTTGTTTGGAATGTTGGATCATAAGGATTTTTAAGAAGAGAAACTTCATTCCATTATTGTTTTTTTTTGTGGTTCAACTTAATTCAGTTAATTTTTTTGTGGTTCAAATTAATTCCGTTCTTCATTCCTTTGGCATTTATACAAAGGGTGAAGAAATGGACCTTCCTGCTCTTTATTGGATTCCCAAACTACCTAACAAAGGTACATTGCTGGGTCAGCTAATTGCTCTACAAAACCTCTTTCAAAGATATAAACATTCATATTGACATGTATTAAAGAGGGCCTTCAGAATTACTGTGAAACATCATATTCCACCAGTGGCGTCAATCAGATGTGGATTCTTAAAAACTCCAAAAATTTACTTCAATATCTAAAATCAAAATCTTTGGCTACATGCAACAGCATAAAAACATTCGACTTCACTACACTCTACACTACCATACCATATTCTCAATTAAAAGATCGCTTAAAGCAACTAGTTTATCAATGTTTTTTCAAGAAAAATTGGATACACAGGTATAAATTTCTTGTTCTGGGTAGAGGAAAGGCTTATTTCGTGAAGAACCACTCTGATTCTGACAAAAAGTATTCTGAAGATGAAATTACAAACATGTTAGATTTTCGCATAGACAACATATTCGTAGAATTTGGCGGTCTAATTTTTCAACAAACAATCGGCATTCCAATGGGAACCAACTGTGCTCCTCTCCTCGCCGATCTGTTTCTGTACTCATATGAAGCGGACTTCATTCAAGGGTTACTACGTGAAAACAAAAAGAAACTAGCCCAATCCTTTAATTTCACTTTTCGTTATATAGATGATGTGTTGTCGTTAAATAACGACAAATTCCAAGACTTTCTACATCTTATCTACCCCAGGGAGCTTAAAATTAAGGATACTACAGATACACCAAAGTCCGCTTCATATTTGGATTTGTTTCTTGAAATAGACGATGAGGAACATTTGAAGACAAAACTTTATGACAAACGTGATGACTTCAACTTTCCTATTGTTAATTTTCCCTTCTTGAGTAGCAATATACCAGCGTCGCCTGCGTATGGCGTCTACGTTTATCAGCTTATCCGATTTTCAAGGGCATGCGTCAGTTACCCTGACTTTCGACAAAGAGGATTGCTGCTGTCACAAAAGCTTCTTAACCAGGGTTTTATCAGGGATAAGTTGATGTCATCACTTAGGAAATTTTACGGTCGTCATCACGAACTGATTTTTTTACCATTACAGTGTTCCAATATCTAAGATGATGTTGGACCTGTTTCCACTGTCGTAACCTTTCATGTGCCTCCACCGATTTGTGACTGCCCAAGGATTGACTTTGTTGAACTTCACGACGGGTGCCGTATACGGAGCAGGAACTGCTTACCCTTCCGGAGCATCTGGGTTCACTCCTGGTTTTTATAGGAGTTCGTGTTGTTCATTGTTTTTTAGTTTTATGTGTTTATTTGTTGTGCTTGTGGTTATTCATTTGTCTTCCCGGGTTTTTCTGTGGAATGGATTACGTTTTTTTTTTTATTGCTCCTTAGGTATATTTGTCCTTTCGATACTAAAGTTATTTTGCAATGGTCTTAGCAGGTTACAAATCTTGTTTCACGGAAGATTCACTTCTACACAAAATGATCAAGAACAGTTAATGTTGTTATGCAAAACAGAAAAAAAACCACTCGAAACTGTGATTAAAAAAAAAACATGGTATATAAGCACTACCTTGCTTCTTAGCTAAAAATCAAACGGTTTCTGAATGTCTGAATCGCTAAATTTTAATAAAAGTTTTTAATTAAAATTATCATATGCACAATTGTATCACAATATGTGATTTTATTTTTGAATAAATTCTTGTTTCCAACACAGTGGCTAGTTTTTCGTCAGAAACAAATAATTTTTCTTTAAAAATTTACCTTGATTCCAACACTGTTGATTTACGAAGTACATTGGATGGGTGTCAGTCGGATGACCATTTCAGTTATCCGTTTTATTGTTTATTTCCTTAGCTGTACTTTTTTAGCATCTTCTCAATAATTTAGGGAGGTAATTGTTTGTGAACTTTCCATTCAAGACATAAATACTACCTACAATACTAGAAGACCAAACTTAGTATCGTTTTTTCAAATATTTGACTATCAAGGGTGTTTTCTGCCTTTATTCATACTTTTCGTATGTAATTTCGGAAAATCACATAAGATTAACACTGCAAATTCCTTAGGAAGAGTTGAAAATATAGCTTTATAGATCGTTTCTCAATACATAGATAGACCTACATTGTATGTACAGAAGAGACCTTCCTAGGTAAATGTGAGCGGGTATTATTCAGGACCCCTAACATAAATTATTTAAATCGTTACAATTAAATCGTTTCGAAATTGGATGGTTCCATGGTGAAAATTTTGTAACATGAAAGACATTTTTTAATTCAATTATTCTACTTGATTTTATATCATTACCTGTTTTATCCATAAACGGTTTCATGCAGATTAATATTTCATGCAATAAAATTAATTTCAACTAAAATAGTTTCATGAAACGAGATTAAAATAGATTACAAAATTTTAGAATTTATAAAACATTTCACTGTATGCTTTTTAATGCTAAAAATGGTTTTCAGTAACTACTAATGGGTGGAATAAATTGTTTTAAAACCGAATGACCATAAATTTTGCATAATACAAGGATACTAACGTAGTTAAACTTACATAAAACTTGTGAATCAGAATCTTTAACAAGAGTGGACACACAAAAATGTCTCGCCTGTCGTGTATTTCTAATGAAAGTAAATGCTATCAGACATATTGCATACAGTATTCGAAAAACAGACCAAAACACAAAAACTTAACTATAACCACTGAACCATGAAAATGAGGTCAAGGTCAGATGACACCTGTCAGTTGGACATGTACACCTTACAATCCTTCCATACACCAAATATAGTAGACCTATTACATACAGTATTAAAAAAACAGGCCAAAACACAAAAACTTAACTATAACCACTGAACCATGAAAATGAGGTCAAGGTCAGATGACACCTGCCAATTGGACATGTACACCTTACAATCCTTCCATACACCAAATATACTAGTATCTGAGATATGGACTTGACCACCAAAGTTTAACCTTGTTCACTGATCCTTGAAATGGGGTTGAGGTCAATTGAAAACTGTCTGACGGGGATGAGGATCTTGTAAGGTACACACATACCAAATATAGTTATCCTATTACTCATAATAAGAGAGAAATTAACATTACAAAAAATCTTAACTTTTTTCAAGTAGTCACTGAACCATGAAAATGAGGTCAAGGACAATGTACATATGACAGACGGAAACTTCGTAACATAAGGCATCTATATACAAAGTATAAAGCATCCAGGTCTTCCACCTTCTAAAATATAAAGCTTTTAAGAAGTTAGTTAACGCCGCCGCCGCCGTCGTCGCCGCCGCAGTGCCGGATCACTATCCCTATGTCGAGCTTTCTGCGACTTAAGTCGCAGGCTCGATAATAAAACTAGGGAAAATAAACTTCTATAAAATAATTTTATAAAAAAAATTGTATAAAACAAATATATACTTCTCTATTAAATCAGAACCTTTTAAGAAACTCGGGGAAAACAAAGTTGTATAAACCAACAATATACCTCTCTGTTGAGTCAGAAACTTTAATGAAACAAACTTGTATAAAACATATATTTACTTCCCTCTGTTGAGAAGAACCTTTAATGAAAACTTCACGATGTCATTGACCAGTATATTCAAACAATTCTTTGTATGATCTATAAGGCAAAGAAAATCAATTAGTATTATTTAATACTCTTAACACGATGAGAGAATTTCTTTTTGATTTTAAGATATATTGTTATGCCGCCCTCCCCCCTTTTTTATTATTGATTTGATATATGTTGATGTTTATAGTTTGATGGTTTGTGGCAAGATGGAAGGCGAAACGAATCTACCAATATAAATATTTGTTGTTGATACATGTTAAAGTTTGTAAACTGTCCAGGCCGTTCAGTGGTCATATTCATGTGAGAACACTAAAATATCTTCATGAAAAGGCAATATAGTAGCCGATCGTAAATTTGTTACTAAATTTGGACAATTTTTTTTCGAATTAAAATAACTTAAAGAATGTGATTAGAAAGTGGTCCGTTGACTGTTTTTGAAGTTTGTCACCGGCGTCGGTGAAAGCCTTGTTTCCAGTTGTAGATTTGTTGTCTGATAGCTTCCCCACCATAAATTCCATACGAAAAACAGTTTTATTAATTAAAGGGTCATTTGTGCCTAGCACAAATGATAAGGTCTTTCCTTTCCACGTGTCCAGTTTTGCAATAAAGAGGCCCTGCTCCTTTATTTTTGGCAAGGGGCGTAACTCTTGGGAAATAAATGAAATAGACAAAAAAAAAAAAAAAAAAAAAAAAAAAAAAAGGCCCGTCCCGTCTTCAGTAAAGAGATATTGCTACTTCTATTTTCTCTTGAAATAATTTAAATTTTTAATGTTTTGTTCCAAATAGTAATTGTCAAAAAAAAAGAAGAAAGAAATAAAAAATGAAGTAGCAATATCTCTTTTTCTGAAGGCGGAACGGGCCTTTTTTTGTTTGTTTGTTTGTTTGTTTGTTTGTTTATTAATTATTTTTTTTATTTGTAGGTAGCAAGTTTTCCATGGATTGCTGAATACAAGTAGGGGGGGGGGGCATTGTATTTTTATTTCTCTAGATACACAAGTGACAGTAAAAGTACATTTCTACTATAATGTTTACTTCTGTTGATGACGTTGTGTAAGTCACGTGACGTCCATTTATATATGTCTGGACTTAGTTTATTTCTTTCTTTTCGAGAGGGGACGTCGTCGGGTGAACATGGCACAGGATAATGCAATTTGCTGTTTGGTGTGGAAATAGACATAAATAGAAAACGGAGTGTACGTGTACACATTTACTTATGTCAGAATGAAGATTCATGTAGCGGAGAAATGAATGTGGGACTCGCCGCCCATTGGTCAATATTAAATTTAAATAATAAATAATTTTAAACGGCAGTGGTTCTTCCGTCGAAACATATGAGATAAAACATTTTCAAACTAGCTTTTAAGAATGTTGGTAATTTCAATGATTTAAGTTGGTACCCCCCGATTTTTAGCAAAAAACCTTGAAACCAAAAATACCCCAAGAGTGTTAATTTAAGATGTTGTCAGATCCTTTTCGGCAGATGTGATTAATGTGCGCACAGATGAACCAAAGAAATTGGAAAAGGTTTCATATCGATATCTCTTACGGTTTTTGAGGAGATCCGATAACAGACATAACAGTAACAGGGGAGGAAACTCTTATAAGGTACATGGGAACCCTTAGCGGCCTCACCACGTGATAGCTTATGTCTGACTGATACTTGGTGCCAAATTTCATGTCAATATGTCTAAAAACTTTTCCGACAAATTTAATTGAATTTTGGCAGGAGAAAGAATAATAATAATAATAATCATAAGAAATACAGTAAGGACTTTCCTTTGTAAAGGAAAGACCTTAATAATCATGCAAAAAAGAGACAGATCTTTCCCAAAAACTTTAAAAATTTGATAAAGAGTGAACTTATGTTGAATTAGATCATTTTAAAGCAATTTTTACCACATTCCCCCCCATTTTGTAAAATTCAAAAAATGCTTCAATCAAGCATATATGGATATTTTTGAAATCCAATCATCACTGTCATCAATTTGCCACAGTTTTCAAGTTGATATCATGAAAAAAGTTCACTTCCGGCTGATATTTTTAAAATTTCAATTTTTGAAAGGCAGAACTCTTACTGAATTAAACCAGATTTAAAACTCTTTATAGTTTTGAAATGTGCCAAGACCCATTCTACCTTCCAGTACCCATTTTATATCTCTAAGAACAATGCTTTTCTAATTATTAGAAAAAAAAGTTTACCTCAACATATGTTGGAAATCTATAATTTTAAGAGATACAGCTAAAAGTTGAGGTAATTCAGGAAGTACTATAAAATACCAAAATGCTACAGCAAACACAAATATGAAATACTTCCAAAACAATTTTGCGCCAAGAAAAAAAGTTTTTTTTTCAAATTTTCAATCTTTAAATATTCTTCTTTTTTTTCATTTTTTGTCTTACGAAAATGGATAATAACATATTTTAAATGATTCCTATTAAAAAATAATGCATTTTTGAAAAAATTCCATGTATTACACTTCAAATATGAAAAAATTATTTTCTAGAATATGACTTTGACCTTTGACCTTGACACCATTTTGAAGGTCACTTGTCTCTGGTGTCAAAACAAAAGACCCCATGCCTCTATCTTGTACCATTATTAAGTTATTAGCCAAAAACCGTAAATTTAAACGTTCAAAGTCCAATAACTCATAGAAGATGACGTCTTACGACTTGACTTAAAAGTAACGATGCATTGTCTCGATGCCCCCGACATTTTCCCCATTACATTTTATCAGCTATCTTCTACCGTTTCGGAGGAGATCTGATAACAAGGAAATTTCAAAAATTAGACCGTGACCTTGACCTTTGACCTTGACCTAATTTTACTTGGTACAAAAAATGATGCCTAAATATGAAGGCTCATGCTTGTATCTTAACTCAAACTTATTATTTGCATGAAAAATCAAAAGTGAAATTTATATAAAGGGAAATAACTCTTATAAGATGTCGTCAGATCCTTTTCGGCAGATGTGATTAATGTGCGCACAGATGAACCAAAGAAATTGGAAAAGGTTTCATATCGATATCTCTTACGGTTTTTGAGGAGATCCGATAACAGACATAACAGTAACAGGGGAGGAAACTCTTATAAGGTACATGGGAACCCTTAGCGGCCTCACCACGTGATAGCTTATGTCTGACTGATACTTGGTGCCAAATTTCATGTCAATATGTCTAAAAACTTTTCCGACAAATTTAATTGAATTTTGGCAGGAGAAAGAATAATAATAATAATAATCATAAGAAATACAGTAAGGACTTTCCTTTGTAAAGGAAAGACCTTAATAATCATGCAAAAAAGAGACAGATCTTTCCCAAAAACTTTAAAAATTTGATAAAGAGTGAACTTATGTTGAATTAGATCATTTTAAAGCAATTTTTACCACATTCCCCCCCATTTTGTAAAATTCAAAAAATGCTTCAATCAAGCATATATGGATATTTTTGAAATCCAATCATCACTGTCATCAATTTGCCACAGTTTTCAAGTTGATATCATGAAAAAAGTTCACTTCCGGCTGATATTTTTAAAATTTCAATTTTTGAAAGGCAGAACTCTTACTGAATTAAACCAGATTTAAAACTCTTTATAGTTTTGAAATGTGCCAAGACCCATTCTACCTTCCAGTACCCATTTTATATCTCTAAGAACAATGCTTTTCTAATTATTAGAAAAAAAAGTTTACCTCAACATATGTTGGAAATCTATAATTTTAAGAGATACAGCTAAAAGTTGAGGTAATTCAGGAAGTACTATAAAATACCAAAATGCTACAGCAAACACAAATATGAAATACTTCCAAAACAATTTTGCGCCAAGAAAAAAAGTTTTTTTTTCAAATTTTCAATCTTTAAATATTCTTCTTTTTTTTCATTTTTTGTCTTACGAAAATGGATAATAACATATTTTAAATGATTCCTATTAAAAAATAATGCATTTTTGAAAAAATTCCATGTATTACACTTCAAATATGAAAAAATTATTTTCTAGAATATGACTTTGACCTTTGACCTTGACACCATTTTGAAGGTCACTTGTCTCTGGTGTCAAAACAAAAGACCCCATGCCTCTATCTTGTACCATTATTAAGTTATTAGCCAAAAACCGTAAATTTAAACGTTCAAAGTCCAATAACTCATAGAAGATGACGTCTTACGACTTGACTTAAAAGTAACGATGCATTGTCTCGATGCCCCCGACATTTTCCCCATTACATTTTATCAGCTATCTTCTACCGTTTCGGAGGAGATCTGATAACAAGGAAATTTCAAAAATTAGACCGTGACCTTGACCTTTGACCTTGACCTAATTTTACTTGGTACAAAAAATGATGCCTAAATATGAAGGCTCATGCTTGTATCTTAACTCAAACTTATTATTTGCATGAAAAATCAAAAGTGAAATTTATATAAAGGGAAATAACTCTTATAAGATGTCGTCAGATCCTTTTCGGCAGATGTGATTAATGTGCGCACAGATGAACCAAAGAAATTGGAAAAGGTTTCATATCGATATCTCTTACGGTTTTTGAGGAGATCCGATAACAGACATAACAGTAACAGGGGAGGAAACTCTTATAAGGTACATGGGAACCCTTAGCGGCCTCACCACGTGATAGCTTATGTCTGACTGATACTTGGTGCCAAATTTCATGTCAATATGTCTAAAAACTTTTCCGACAAATTTAATTGAATTTTGGCAGGAGAAAGAATAATAATAATAATAATCATAAGAAATACAGTAAGGACTTTCCTTTGTAAAGGAAAGACCTTAATAATCATGCAAAAAAGAGACAGATCTTTCCCAAAAACTTTAAAAATTTGATAAAGAGTGAACTTATGTTGAATTAGATCATTTTAAAGCAATTTTTACCACATTCCCCCCCATTTTGTAAAATTCAAAAAATGCTTCAATCAAGCATATATGGATATTTTTGAAATCCAATCATCACTGTCATCAATTTGCCACAGTTTTCAAGTTGATATCATGAAAAAAGTTCACTTCCGGCTGATATTTTTAAAATTTCAATTTTTGAAAGGCAGAACTCTTACTGAATTAAACCAGATTTAAAACTCTTTATAGTTTTGAAATGTGCCAAGACCCATTCTACCTTCCAGTACCCATTTTATATCTCTAAGAACAATGCTTTTCTAATTATTAGAAAAAAAAGTTTACCTCAACATATGTTGGAAATCTATAATTTTAAGAGATACAGCTAAAAGTTGAGGTAATTCAGGAAGTACTATAAAATACCAAAATGCTACAGCAAACACAAATATGAAATACTTCCAAAACAATTTTGCGCCAAGAAAAAAAGTTTTTTTTTCAAATTTTCAATCTTTAAATATTCTTCTTTTTTTTCATTTTTTGTCTTACGAAAATGGATAATAACATATTTTAAATGATTCCTATTAAAAAATAATGCATTTTTGAAAAAATTCCATGTATTACACTTCAAATATGAAAAAATTATTTTCTAGAATATGACTTTGACCTTTGACCTTGACACCATTTTGAAGGTCACTTGTCTCTGGTGTCAAAACAAAAGACCCCATGCCTCTATCTTGTACCATTATTAAGTTATTAGCCAAAAACCGTAAATTTAAACGTTCAAAGTCCAATAACTCATAGAAGATGACGTCTTACGACTTGACTTAAAAGTAACGATGCATTGTCTCGATGCCCCCGACATTTTCCCCATTACATTTTATCAGCTATCTTCTACCGTTTCGGAGGAGATCTGATAACAAGGAAATTTCAAAAATTAGACCGTGACCTTGACCTTTGACCTTGACCTAATTTTACTTGGTACAAAAAATGATGCCTAAATATGAAGGCTCATGCTTGTATCTTAACTCAAACTTATTATTTGCATGAAAAATCAAAAGTGAAATTTATATAAAGGGAAATAACTCTTATAAGATGTCGTCAGATCCTTTTCGGCAGATGTGATTAATGTGCGCACAGATGAACCAAAGAAATTGGAAAAGGTTTCATATCGATATCTCTTACGGTTTTTGAGGAGATCCGATAACAGACATAACAGTAACAGGGGAGGAAACTCTTATAAGGTACATGGGAACCCTTAGCGGCCTCACCACGTGATAGCTTATGTCTGACTGATACTTGGTGCCAAATTTCATGTCAATATGTCTAAAAACTTTTCCGACAAATTTAATTGAATTTTGGCAGGAGAAAGAATAATAATAATAATAATCATAAGAAATACAGTAAGGACTTTCCTTTGTAAAGGAAAGACCTTAATAATCATGCAAAAAAGAGACAGATCTTTCCCAAAAACTTTAAAAATTTGATAAAGAGTGAACTTATGTTGAATTAGATCATTTTAAAGCAATTTTTACCACATTCCCCCCCATTTTGTAAAATTCAAAAAATGCTTCAATCAAGCATATATGGATATTTTTGAAATCCAATCATCACTGTCATCAATTTGCCACAGTTTTCAAGTTGATATCATGAAAAAAGTTCACTTCCGGCTGATATTTTTAAAATTTCAATTTTTGAAAGGCAGAACTCTTACTGAATTAAACCAGATTTAAAACTCTTTATAGTTTTGAAATGTGCCAAGACCCATTCTACCTTCCAGTACCCATTTTATATCTCTAAGAACAATGCTTTTCTAATTATTAGAAAAAAAAGTTTACCTCAACATATGTTGGAAATCTATAATTTTAAGAGATACAGCTAAAAGTTGAGGTAATTCAGGAAGTACTATAAAATACCAAAATGCTACAGCAAACACAAATATGAAATACTTCCAAAACAATTTTGCGCCAAGAAAAAAAGTTTTTTTTTCAAATTTTCAATCTTTAAATATTCTTCTTTTTTTTCATTTTTTGTCTTACGAAAATGGATAATAACATATTTTAAATGATTCCTATTAAAAAATAATGCATTTTTGAAAAAATTCCATGTATTACACTTCAAATATGAAAAAATTATTTTCTAGAATATGACTTTGACCTTTGACCTTGACACCATTTTGAAGGTCACTTGTCTCTGGTGTCAAAACAAAAGACCCCATGCCTCTATCTTGTACCATTATTAAGTTATTAGCCAAAAACCGTAAATTTAAACGTTCAAAGTCCAATAACTCATAGAAGATGACGTCTTACGACTTGACTTAAAAGTAACGATGCATTGTCTCGATGCCCCCGACATTTTCCCCATTACATTTTATCAGCTATCTTCTACCGTTTCGGAGGAGATCTGATAACAAGGAAATTTCAAAAATTAGACCGTGACCTTGACCTTTGACCTTGACCTAATTTTACTTGGTACAAAAAATGATGCCTAAATATGAAGGCTCATGCTTGTATCTTAACTCAAACTTATTATTTGCATGAAAAATCAAAAGTGAAATTTATATAAAGGGAAATAACTCTTATAAGATGTCGTCAGATCCTTTTCGGCAGATGTGATTAATGTGCGCACAGATGAACCAAAGAAATTGGAAAAGGTTTCATATCGATATCTCTTACGGTTTTTGAGGAGATCCGATAACAGACATAACAGTAACAGGGGAGGAAACTCTTATAAGGTACATGGGAACCCTTAGCGGCCTCACCACGTGATAGCTTATGTCTGACTGATACTTGGTGCCAAATTTCATGTCAATATGTCTAAAAACTTTTCCGACAAATTTAATTGAATTTTGGCAGGAGAAAGAATAATAATAATAATAATCATAAGAAATACAGTAAGGACTTTCCTTTGTAAAGGAAAGACCTTAATAATCATGCAAAAAAGAGACAGATCTTTCCCAAAAACTTTAAAAATTTGATAAAGAGTGAACTTATGTTGAATTAGATCATTTTAAAGCAATTTTTACCACATTCCCCCCCATTTTGTAAAATTCAAAAAATGCTTCAATCAAGCATATATGGATATTTTTGAAATCCAATCATCACTGTCATCAATTTGCCACAGTTTTCAAGTTGATATCATGAAAAAAGTTCACTTCCGGCTGATATTTTTAAAATTTCAATTTTTGAAAGGCAGAACTCTTACTGAATTAAACCAGATTTAAAACTCTTTATAGTTTTGAAATGTGCCAAGACCCATTCTACCTTCCAGTACCCATTTTATATCTCTAAGAACAATGCTTTTCTAATTATTAGAAAAAAAAGTTTACCTCAACATATGTTGGAAATCTATAATTTTAAGAGATACAGCTAAAAGTTGAGGTAATTCAGGAAGTACTATAAAATACCAAAATGCTACAGCAAACACAAATATGAAATACTTCCAAAACAATTTTGCGCCAAGAAAAAAAGTTTTTTTTTCAAATTTTCAATCTTTAAATATTCTTCTTTTTTTTCATTTTTTGTCTTACGAAAATGGATAATAACATATTTTAAATGATTCCTATTAAAAAATAATGCATTTTTGAAAAAATTCCATGTATTACACTTCAAATATGAAAAAATTATTTTCTAGAATATGACTTTGACCTTTGACCTTGACACCATTTTGAAGGTCACTTGTCTCTGGTGTCAAAACAAAAGACCCCATGCCTCTATCTTGTACCATTATTAAGTTATTAGCCAAAAACCGTAAATTTAAACGTTCAAAGTCCAATAACTCATAGAAGATGACGTCTTACGACTTGACTTAAAAGTAACGATGCATTGTCTCGATGCCCCCGACATTTTCCCCATTACATTTTATCAGCTATCTTCTACCGTTTCGGAGGAGATCTGATAACAAGGAAATTTCAAAAATTAGACCGTGACCTTGACCTTTGACCTTGACCTAATTTTACTTGGTACAAAAAATGATGCCTAAATATGAAGGCTCATGCTTGTATCTTAACTCAAACTTATTATTTGCATGAAAAATCAAAAGTGAAATTTATATAAAGGGAAATAACTCTTATAAGATGTCGTCAGATCCTTTTCGGCAGATGTGATTAATGTGCGCACAGATGAACCAAAGAAATTGGAAAAGGTTTCATATCGATATCTCTTACGGTTTTTGAGGAGATCCGATAACAGACATAACAGTAACAGGGGAGGAAACTCTTATAAGGTACATGGGAACCCTTAGCGGCCTCACCACGTGATAGCTTATGTCTGACTGATACTTGGTGCCAAATTTCATGTCAATATGTCTAAAAACTTTTCCGACAAATTTAATTGAATTTTGGCAGGAGAAAGAATAATAATAATAATAATCATAAGAAATACAGTAAGGACTTTCCTTTGTAAAGGAAAGACCTTAATAATCATGCAAAAAAGAGACAGATCTTTCCCAAAAACTTTAAAAATTTGATAAAGAGTGAACTTATGTTGAATTAGATCATTTTAAAGCAATTTTTACCACATTCCCCCCCATTTTGTAAAATTCAAAAAATGCTTCAATCAAGCATATATGGATATTTTTGAAATCCAATCATCACTGTCATCAATTTGCCACAGTTTTCAAGTTGATATCATGAAAAAAGTTCACTTCCGGCTGATATTTTTAAAATTTCAATTTTTGAAAGGCAGAACTCTTACTGAATTAAACCAGATTTAAAACTCTTTATAGTTTTGAAATGTGCCAAGACCCATTCTACCTTCCAGTACCCATTTTATATCTCTAAGAACAATGCTTTTCTAATTATTAGAAAAAAAAGTTTACCTCAACATATGTTGGAAATCTATAATTTTAAGAGATACAGCTAAAAGTTGAGGTAATTCAGGAAGTACTATAAAATACCAAAATGCTACAGCAAACACAAATATGAAATACTTCCAAAACAATTTTGCGCCAAGAAAAAAAGTTTTTTTTTCAAATTTTCAATCTTTAAATATTCTTCTTTTTTTTCATTTTTTGTCTTACGAAAATGGATAATAACATATTTTAAATGATTCCTATTAAAAAATAATGCATTTTTGAAAAAATTCCATGTATTACACTTCAAATATGAAAAAATTATTTTCTAGAATATGACTTTGACCTTTGACCTTGACACCATTTTGAAGGTCACTTGTCTCTGGTGTCAAAACAAAAGACCCCATGCCTCTATCTTGTACCATTATTAAGTTATTAGCCAAAAACCGTAAATTTAAACGTTCAAAGTCCAATAACTCATAGAAGATGACGTCTTACGACTTGACTTAAAAGTAACGATGCATTGTCTCGATGCCCCCGACATTTTCCCCATTACATTTTATCAGCTATCTTCTACCGTTTCGGAGGAGATCTGATAACAAGGAAATTTCAAAAATTAGACCGTGACCTTGACCTTTGACCTTGACCTAATTTTACTTGGTACAAAAAATGATGCCTAAATATGAAGGCTCATGCTTGTATCTTAACTCAAACTTATTATTTGCATGAAAAATCAAAAGTGAAATTTATATAAAGGGAAATAACTCTTATAAGATGTCGTCAGATCCTTTTCGGCAGATGTGATTAATGTGCGCACAGATGAACCAAAGAAATTGGAAAAGGTTTCATATCGATATCTCTTACGGTTTTTGAGGAGATCCGATAACAGACATAACAGTAACAGGGGAGGAAACTCTTATAAGGTACATGGGAACCCTTAGCGGCCTCACCACGTGATAGCTTATGTCTGACTGATACTTGGTGCCAAATTTCATGTCAATATGTCTAAAAACTTTTCCGACAAATTTAATTGAATTTTGGCAGGAGAAAGAATAATAATAATAATAATCATAAGAAATACAGTAAGGACTTTCCTTTGTAAAGGAAAGACCTTAATAATCATGCAAAAAAGAGACAGATCTTTCCCAAAAACTTTAAAAATTTGATAAAGAGTGAACTTATGTTGAATTAGATCATTTTAAAGCAATTTTTACCACATTCCCCCCCATTTTGTAAAATTCAAAAAATGCTTCAATCAAGCATATATGGATATTTTTGAAATCCAATCATCACTGTCATCAATTTGCCACAGTTTTCAAGTTGATATCATGAAAAAAGTTCACTTCCGGCTGATATTTTTAAAATTTCAATTTTTGAAAGGCAGAACTCTTACTGAATTAAACCAGATTTAAAACTCTTTATAGTTTTGAAATGTGCCAAGACCCATTCTACCTTCCAGTACCCATTTTATATCTCTAAGAACAATGCTTTTCTAATTATTAGAAAAAAAAGTTTACCTCAACATATGTTGGAAATCTATAATTTTAAGAGATACAGCTAAAAGTTGAGGTAATTCAGGAAGTACTATAAAATACCAAAATGCTACAGCAAACACAAATATGAAATACTTCCAAAACAATTTTGCGCCAAGAAAAAAAGTTTTTTTTTCAAATTTTCAATCTTTAAATATTCTTCTTTTTTTTCATTTTTTGTCTTACGAAAATGGATAATAACATATTTTAAATGATTCCTATTAAAAAATAATGCATTTTTGAAAAAATTCCATGTATTACACTTCAAATATGAAAAAATTATTTTCTAGAATATGACTTTGACCTTTGACCTTGACACCATTTTGAAGGTCACTTGTCTCTGGTGTCAAAACAAAAGACCCCATGCCTCTATCTTGTACCATTATTAAGTTATTAGCCAAAAACCGTAAATTTAAACGTTCAAAGTCCAATAACTCATAGAAGATGACGTCTTACGACTTGACTTAAAAGTAACGATGCATTGTCTCGATGCCCCCGACATTTTCCCCATTACATTTTATCAGCTATCTTCTACCGTTTCGGAGGAGATCTGATAACAAGGAAATTTCAAAAATTAGACCGTGACCTTGACCTTTGACCTTGACCTAATTTTACTTGGTACAAAAAATGATGCCTAAATATGAAGGCTCATGCTTGTATCTTAACTCAAACTTATTATTTGCATGAAAAATCAAAAGTGAAATTTATATAAAGGGAAATAACTCTTATAAGATGTCGTCAGATCCTTTTCGGCAGATGTGATTAATGTGCGCACAGATGAACCAAAGAAATTGGAAAAGGTTTCATATCGATATCTCTTACGGTTTTTGAGGAGATCCGATAACAGACATAACAGTAACAGGGGAGGAAACTCTTATAAGGTACATGGGAACCCTTAGCGGCCTCACCACGTGATAGCTTATGTCTGACTGATACTTGGTGCCAAATTTCATGTCAATATGTCTAAAAACTTTTCCGACAAATTTAATTGAATTTTGGCAGGAGAAAGAATAATAATAATAATAATCATAAGAAATACAGTAAGGACTTTCCTTTGTAAAGGAAAGACCTTAATAATCATGCAAAAAAGAGACAGATCTTTCCCAAAAACTTTAAAAATTTGATAAAGAGTGAACTTATGTTGAATTAGATCATTTTAAAGCAATTTTTACCACATTCCCCCCCATTTTGTAAAATTCAAAAAATGCTTCAATCAAGCATATATGGATATTTTTGAAATCCAATCATCACTGTCATCAATTTGCCACAGTTTTCAAGTTGATATCATGAAAAAAGTTCACTTCCGGCTGATATTTTTAAAATTTCAATTTTTGAAAGGCAGAACTCTTACTGAATTAAACCAGATTTAAAACTCTTTATAGTTTTGAAATGTGCCAAGACCCATTCTACCTTCCAGTACCCATTTTATATCTCTAAGAACAATGCTTTTCTAATTATTAGAAAAAAAAGTTTACCTCAACATATGTTGGAAATCTATAATTTTAAGAGATACAGCTAAAAGTTGAGGTAATTCAGGAAGTACTATAAAATACCAAAATGCTACAGCAAACACAAATATGAAATACTTCCAAAACAATTTTGCGCCAAGAAAAAAAGTTTTTTTTTCAAATTTTCAATCTTTAAATATTCTTCTTTTTTTTCATTTTTTGTCTTACGAAAATGGATAATAACATATTTTAAATGATTCCTATTAAAAAATAATGCATTTTTGAAAAAATTCCATGTATTACACTTCAAATATGAAAAAATTATTTTCTAGAATATGACTTTGACCTTTGACCTTGACACCATTTTGAAGGTCACTTGTCTCTGGTGTCAAAACAAAAGACCCCATGCCTCTATCTTGTACCATTATTAAGTTATTAGCCAAAAACCGTAAATTTAAACGTTCAAAGTCCAATAACTCATAGAAGATGACGTCTTACGACTTGACTTAAAAGTAACGATGCATTGTCTCGATGCCCCCGACATTTTCCCCATTACATTTTATCAGCTATCTTCTACCGTTTCGGAGGAGATCTGATAACAAGGAAATTTCAAAAATTAGACCGTGACCTTGACCTTTGACCTTGACCTAATTTTACTTGGTACAAAAAATGATGCCTAAATATGAAGGCTCATGCTTGTATCTTAACTCAAACTTATTATTTGCATGAAAAATCAAAAGTGAAATTTATATAAAGGGAAATAACTCTTATAAGATGTCGTCAGATCCTTTTCGGCAGATGTGATTAATGTGCGCACAGATGAACCAAAGAAATTGGAAAAGGTTTCATATCGATATCTCTTACGGTTTTTGAGGAGATCCGATAACAGACATAACAGTAACAGGGGAGGAAACTCTTATAAGGTACATGGGAACCCTTAGCGGCCTCACCACGTGATAGCTTATGTCTGACTGATACTTGGTGCCAAATTTCATGTCAATATGTCTAAAAACTTTTCCGACAAATTTAATTGAATTTTGGCAGGAGAAAGAATAATAATAATAATAATCATAAGAAATACAGTAAGGACTTTCCTTTGTAAAGGAAAGACCTTAATAATCATGCAAAAAAGAGACAGATCTTTCCCAAAAACTTTAAAAATTTGATAAAGAGTGAACTTATGTTGAATTAGATCATTTTAAAGCAATTTTTACCACATTCCCCCCCATTTTGTAAAATTCAAAAAATGCTTCAATCAAGCATATATGGATATTTTTGAAATCCAATCATCACTGTCATCAATTTGCCACAGTTTTCAAGTTGATATCATGAAAAAAGTTCACTTCCGGCTGATATTTTTAAAATTTCAATTTTTGAAAGGCAGAACTCTTACTGAATTAAACCAGATTTAAAACTCTTTATAGTTTTGAAATGTGCCAAGACCCATTCTACCTTCCAGTACCCATTTTATATCTCTAAGAACAATGCTTTTCTAATTATTAGAAAAAAAAGTTTACCTCAACATATGTTGGAAATCTATAATTTTAAGAGATACAGCTAAAAGTTGAGGTAATTCAGGAAGTACTATAAAATACCAAAATGCTACAGCAAACACAAATATGAAATACTTCCAAAACAATTTTGCGCCAAGAAAAAAAGTTTTTTTTTCAAATTTTCAATCTTTAAATATTCTTCTTTTTTTTCATTTTTTGTCTTACGAAAATGGATAATAACATATTTTAAATGATTCCTATTAAAAAATAATGCATTTTTGAAAAAATTCCATGTATTACACTTCAAATATGAAAAAATTATTTTCTAGAATATGACTTTGACCTTTGACCTTGACACCATTTTGAAGGTCACTTGTCTCTGGTGTCAAAACAAAAGACCCCATGCCTCTATCTTGTACCATTATTAAGTTATTAGCCAAAAACCGTAAATTTAAACGTTCAAAGTCCAATAACTCATAGAAGATGACGTCTTACGACTTGACTTAAAAGTAACGATGCATTGTCTCGATGCCCCCGACATTTTCCCCATTACATTTTATCAGCTATCTTCTACCGTTTCGGAGGAGATCTGATAACAAGGAAATTTCAAAAATTAGACCGTGACCTTGACCTTTGACCTTGACCTAATTTTACTTGGTACAAAAAATGATGCCTAAATATGAAGGCTCATGCTTGTATCTTAACTCAAACTTATTATTTGCATGAAAAATCAAAAGTGAAATTTATATAAAGGGAAATAACTCTTATAAGATGTCGTCAGATCCTTTTCGGCAGATGTGATTAATGTGCGCACAGATGAACCAAAGAAATTGGAAAAGGTTTCATATCGATATCTCTTACGGTTTTTGAGGAGATCCGATAACAGACATAACAGTAACAGGGGAGGAAACTCTTATAAGGTACATGGGAACCCTTAGCGGCCTCACCACGTGATAGCTTATGTCTGACTGATACTTGGTGCCAAATTTCATGTCAATATGTCTAAAAACTTTTCCGACAAATTTAATTGAATTTTGGCAGGAGAAAGAATAATAATAATAATAATCATAAGAAATACAGTAAGGACTTTCCTTTGTAAAGGAAAGACCTTAATAATCATGCAAAAAAGAGACAGATCTTTCCCAAAAACTTTAAAAATTTGATAAAGAGTGAACTTATGTTGAATTAGATCATTTTAAAGCAATTTTTACCACATTCCCCCCCATTTTGTAAAATTCAAAAAATGCTTCAATCAAGCATATATGGATATTTTTGAAATCCAATCATCACTGTCATCAATTTGCCACAGTTTTCAAGTTGATATCATGAAAAAAGTTCACTTCCGGCTGATATTTTTAAAATTTCAATTTTTGAAAGGCAGAACTCTTACTGAATTAAACCAGATTTAAAACTCTTTATAGTTTTGAAATGTGCCAAGACCCATTCTACCTTCCAGTACCCATTTTATATCTCTAAGAACAATGCTTTTCTAATTATTAGAAAAAAAAGTTTACCTCAACATATGTTGGAAATCTATAATTTTAAGAGATACAGCTAAAAGTTGAGGTAATTCAGGAAGTACTATAAAATACCAAAATGCTACAGCAAACACAAATATGAAATACTTCCAAAACAATTTTGCGCCAAGAAAAAAAGTTTTTTTTTCAAATTTTCAATCTTTAAATATTCTTCTTTTTTTTCATTTTTTGTCTTACGAAAATGGATAATAACATATTTTAAATGATTCCTATTAAAAAATAATGCATTTTTGAAAAAATTCCATGTATTACACTTCAAATATGAAAAAATTATTTTCTAGAATATGACTTTGACCTTTGACCTTGACACCATTTTGAAGGTCACTTGTCTCTGGTGTCAAAACAAAAGACCCCATGCCTCTATCTTGTACCATTATTAAGTTATTAGCCAAAAACCGTAAATTTAAACGTTCAAAGTCCAATAACTCATAGAAGATGACGTCTTACGACTTGACTTAAAAGTAACGATGCATTGTCTCGATGCCCCCGACATTTTCCCCATTACATTTTATCAGCTATCTTCTACCGTTTCGGAGGAGATCTGATAACAAGGAAATTTCAAAAATTAGACCGTGACCTTGACCTTTGACCTTGACCTAATTTTACTTGGTACAAAAAATGATGCCTAAATATGAAGGCTCATGCTTGTATCTTAACTCAAACTTATTATTTGCATGAAAAATCAAAAGTGAAATTTATATAAAGGGAAATAACTCTTATAAGATGTCGTCAGATCCTTTTCGGCAGATGTGATTAATGTGCGCACAGATGAACCAAAGAAATTGGAAAAGGTTTCATATCGATATCTCTTACGGTTTTTGAGGAGATCCGATAACAGACATAACAGTAACAGGGGAGGAAACTCTTATAAGGTACATGGGAACCCTTAGCGGCCTCACCACGTGATAGCTTATGTCTGACTGATACTTGGTGCCAAATTTCATGTCAATATGTCTAAAAACTTTTCCGACAAATTTAATTGAATTTTGGCAGGAGAAAGAATAATAATAATAATAATCATAAGAAATACAGTAAGGACTTTCCTTTGTAAAGGAAAGACCTTAATAATCATGCAAAAAAGAGACAGATCTTTCCCAAAAACTTTAAAAATTTGATAAAGAGTGAACTTATGTTGAATTAGATCATTTTAAAGCAATTTTTACCACATTCCCCCCCATTTTGTAAAATTCAAAAAATGCTTCAATCAAGCATATATGGATATTTTTGAAATCCAATCATCACTGTCATCAATTTGCCACAGTTTTCAAGTTGATATCATGAAAAAAGTTCACTTCCGGCTGATATTTTTAAAATTTCAATTTTTGAAAGGCAGAACTCTTACTGAATTAAACCAGATTTAAAACTCTTTATAGTTTTGAAATGTGCCAAGACCCATTCTACCTTCCAGTACCCATTTTATATCTCTAAGAACAATGCTTTTCTAATTATTAGAAAAAAAAGTTTACCTCAACATATGTTGGAAATCTATAATTTTAAGAGATACAGCTAAAAGTTGAGGTAATTCAGGAAGTACTATAAAATACCAAAATGCTACAGCAAACACAAATATGAAATACTTCCAAAACAATTTTGCGCCAAGAAAAAAAGTTTTTTTTTCAAATTTTCAATCTTTAAATATTCTTCTTTTTTTTCATTTTTTGTCTTACGAAAATGGATAATAACATATTTTAAATGATTCCTATTAAAAAATAATGCATTTTTGAAAAAATTCCATGTATTACACTTCAAATATGAAAAAATTATTTTCTAGAATATGACTTTGACCTTTGACCTTGACACCATTTTGAAGGTCACTTGTCTCTGGTGTCAAAACAAAAGACCCCATGCCTCTATCTTGTACCATTATTAAGTTATTAGCCAAAAACCGTAAATTTAAACGTTCAAAGTCCAATAACTCATAGAAGATGACGTCTTACGACTTGACTTAAAAGTAACGATGCATTGTCTCGATGCCCCCGACATTTTCCCCATTACATTTTATCAGCTATCTTCTACCGTTTCGGAGGAGATCTGATAACAAGGAAATTTCAAAAATTAGACCGTGACCTTGACCTTTGACCTTGACCTAATTTTACTTGGTACAAAAAATGATGCCTAAATATGAAGGCTCATGCTTGTATCTTAACTCAAACTTATTATTTGCATGAAAAATCAAAAGTGAAATTTATATAAAGGGAAATAACTCTTATAAGATGTCGTCAGATCCTTTTCGGCAGATGTGATTAATGTGCGCACAGATGAACCAAAGAAATTGGAAAAGGTTTCATATCGATATCTCTTACGGTTTTTGAGGAGATCCGATAACAGACATAACAGTAACAGGGGAGGAAACTCTTATAAGGTACATGGGAACCCTTAGCGGCCTCACCACGTGATAGCTTATGTCTGACTGATACTTGGTGCCAAATTTCATGTCAATATGTCTAAAAACTTTTCCGACAAATTTAATTGAATTTTGGCAGGAGAAAGAATAATAATAATAATAATCATAAGAAATACAGTAAGGACTTTCCTTTGTAAAGGAAAGACCTTAATAATCATGCAAAAAAGAGACAGATCTTTCCCAAAAACTTTAAAAATTTGATAAAGAGTGAACTTATGTTGAATTAGATCATTTTAAAGCAATTTTTACCACATTCCCCCCCATTTTGTAAAATTCAAAAAATGCTTCAATCAAGCATATATGGATATTTTTGAAATCCAATCATCACTGTCATCAATTTGCCACAGTTTTCAAGTTGATATCATGAAAAAAGTTCACTTCCGGCTGATATTTTTAAAATTTCAATTTTTGAAAGGCAGAACTCTTACTGAATTAAACCAGATTTAAAACTCTTTATAGTTTTGAAATGTGCCAAGACCCATTCTACCTTCCAGTACCCATTTTATATCTCTAAGAACAATGCTTTTCTAATTATTAGAAAAAAAAGTTTACCTCAACATATGTTGGAAATCTATAATTTTAAGAGATACAGCTAAAAGTTGAGGTAATTCAGGAAGTACTATAAAATACCAAAATGCTACAGCAAACACAAATATGAAATACTTCCAAAACAATTTTGCGCCAAGAAAAAAAGTTTTTTTTTCAAATTTTCAATCTTTAAATATTCTTCTTTTTTTTCATTTTTTGTCTTACGAAAATGGATAATAACATATTTTAAATGATTCCTATTAAAAAATAATGCATTTTTGAAAAAATTCCATGTATTACACTTCAAATATGAAAAAATTATTTTCTAGAATATGACTTTGACCTTTGACCTTGACACCATTTTGAAGGTCACTTGTCTCTGGTGTCAAAACAAAAGACCCCATGCCTCTATCTTGTACCATTATTAAGTTATTAGCCAAAAACCGTAAATTTAAACGTTCAAAGTCCAATAACTCATAGAAGATGACGTCTTACGACTTGACTTAAAAGTAACGATGCATTGTCTCGATGCCCCCGACATTTTCCCCATTACATTTTATCAGCTATCTTCTACCGTTTCGGAGGAGATCTGATAACAAGGAAATTTCAAAAATTAGACCGTGACCTTGACCTTTGACCTTGACCTAATTTTACTTGGTACAAAAAATGATGCCTAAATATGAAGGCTCATGCTTGTATCTTAACTCAAACTTATTATTTGCATGAAAAATCAAAAGTGAAATTTATATAAAGGGAAATAACTCTTATAAGATGTCGTCAGATCCTTTTCGGCAGATGTGATTAATGTGCGCACAGATGAACCAAAGAAATTGGAAAAGGTTTCATATCGATATCTCTTACGGTTTTTGAGGAGATCCGATAACAGACATAACAGTAACAGGGGAGGAAACTCTTATAAGGTACATGATAACCCTTAGCGGCCTCACCACGTGATAGCTTATGTCTGACTGATACTTGGTGCCAAATTTCATGTCAATATGTCTAAAAACTTTTCCGACAAATTTAATTGAATTTTGGCAGGAGAAAGAATAATAATAATAATAATCATAAGAAATACAGTAAGGACTTTCCTTTGTAAAGGAAAGACCTTAATAATCATGCAAAAAAGAGACAGATCTTTCCCAAAAACTTTAAAAATTTGATAAAGAGTGAACTTATGTTGAATTAGATCATTTTAAAGCAATTTTTACCACATTCCCCCCCATTTTGTAAAATTCAAAAAATGCTTCAATCAAGCATATATGGATATTTTTGAAATCCAATCATCACTGTCATCAATTTGCCACAGTTTTCAAGTTGATATCATGAAAAAAGTTCACTTCCGGCTGATATTTTTAAAATTTCAATTTTTGAAAGGCAGAACTCTTACTGAATTAAACCAGATTTAAAACTCTTTATAGTTTTGAAATGTGCCAAGACCCATTCTACCTTCCAGTACCCATTTTATATCTCTAAGAACAATGCTTTTCTAATTATTAGAAAAAAAAGTTTACCTCAACATATGTTGGAAATCTATAATTTTAAGAGATACAGCTAAAAGTTGAGGTAATTCAGGAAGTACTATAAAATACCAAAATGCTACAGCAAACACAAATATGAAATACTTCCAAAACAATTTTGCGCCAAGAAAAAAAGTTTTTTTTTCAAATTTTCAATCTTTAAATATTCTTCTTTTTTTTCATTTTTTGTCTTACGAAAATGGATAATAACATATTTTAAATGATTCCTATTAAAAAATAATGCATTTTTGAAAAAATTCCATGTATTACACTTCAAATATGAAAAAATTATTTTCTAGAATATGACTTTGACCTTTGACCTTGACACCATTTTGAAGGTCACTTGTCTCTGGTGTCAAAACAAAAGACCCCATGCCTCTATCTTGTACCATTATTAAGTTATTAGCCAAAAACCGTAAATTTAAACGTTCAAAGTCCAATAACTCATAGAAGATGACGTCTTACGACTTGACTTAAAAGTAACGATGCATTGTCTCGATGCCCCCGACATTTTCCCCATTACATTTTATCAGCTATCTTCTACCGTTTCGGAGGAGATCTGATAACAAGGAAATTTCAAAAATTAGACCGTGACCTTGACCTTTGACCTTGACCTAATTTTACTTGGTACAAAAAATGATGCCTAAATATGAAGGCTCATGCTTGTATCTTAACTCAAACTTATTATTTGCATGAAAAATCAAAAGTGAAATTTATATAAAGGGAAATAACTCTTATAAGATGTCGTCAGATCCTTTTCGGCAGATGTGATTAATGTGCGCACAGATGAACCAAAGAAATTGGAAAAGGTTTCATATCGATATCTCTTACGGTTTTTGAGGAGATCCGATAACAGACATAACAGTAACAGGGGAGGAAACTCTTATAAGGTACATGGGAACCCTTAGCGGCCTCACCACGTGATAGCTTATGTCTGACTGATACTTGGTGCCAAATTTCATGTCAATATGTCTAAAAACTTTTCCGACAAATTTAATTGAATTTTGGCAGGAGAAAGAATAATAATAATAATAATCATAAGAAATACAGTAAGGACTTTCCTTTGTAAAGGAAAGACCTTAATAATCATGCAAAAAAGAGACAGATCTTTCCCAAAAACTTTAAAAATTTGATAAAGAGTGAACTTATGTTGAATTAGATCATTTTAAAGCAATTTTTACCACATTCCCCCCCATTTTGTAAAATTCAAAAAATGCTTCAATCAAGCATATATGGATATTTTTGAAATCCAATCATCACTGTCATCAATTTGCCACAGTTTTCAAGTTGATATCATGAAAAAAGTTCACTTCCGGCTGATATTTTTAAAATTTCAATTTTTGAAAGGCAGAACTCTTACTGAATTAAACCAGATTTAAAACTCTTTATAGTTTTGAAATGTGCCAAGACCCATTCTACCTTCCAGTACCCATTTTATATCTCTAAGAACAATGCTTTTCTAATTATTAGAAAAAAAAGTTTACCTCAACATATGTTGGAAATCTATAATTTTAAGAGATACAGCTAAAAGTTGAGGTAATTCAGGAAGTACTATAAAATACCAAAATGCTACAGCAAACACAAATATGAAATACTTCCAAAACAATTTTGCGCCAAGAAAAAAAGTTTTTTTTTCAAATTTTCAATCTTTAAATATTCTTCTTTTTTTTCATTTTTTGTCTTACGAAAATGGATAATAACATATTTTAAATGATTCCTATTAAAAAATAATGCATTTTTGAAAAAATTCCATGTATTACACTTCAAATATGAAAAAATTATTTTCTAGAATATGACTTTGACCTTTGACCTTGACACCATTTTGAAGGTCACTTGTCTCTGGTGTCAAAACAAAAGACCCCATGCCTCTATCTTGTACCATTATTAAGTTATTAGCCAAAAACCGTAAATTTAAACGTTCAAAGTCCAATAACTCATAGAAGATGACGTCTTACGACTTGACTTAAAAGTAACGATGCATTGTCTCGATGCCCCCGACATTTTCCCCATTACATTTTATCAGCTATCTTCTACCGTTTCGGAGGAGATCTGATAACAAGGAAATTTCAAAAATTAGACCGTGACCTTGACCTTTGACCTTGACCTAATTTTACTTGGTACAAAAAATGATGCCTAAATATGAAGGCTCATGCTTGTATCTTAACTCAAACTTATTATTTGCATGAAAAATCAAAAGTGAAATTTATATAAAGGGAAATAACTCTTATAAGATGTCGTCAGATCCTTTTCGGCAGATGTGATTAATGTGCGCACAGATGAACCAAAGAAATTGGAAAAGGTTTCATATCGATATCTCTTACGGTTTTTGAGGAGATCCGATAACAGACATAACAGTAACAGGGGAGGAAACTCTTATAAGGTACATGGGAACCCTTAGCGGCCTCACCACGTGATAGCTTATGTCTGACTGATACTTGGTGCCAAATTTCATGTCAATATGTCTAAAAACTTTTCCGACAAATTTAATTGAATTTTGGCAGGAGAAAGAATAATAATAATAATAATCATAAGAAATACAGTAAGGACTTTCCTTTGTAAAGGAAAGACCTTAATAATCATGCAAAAAAGAGACAGATCTTTCCCAAAAACTTTAAAAATTTGATAAAGAGTGAACTTATGTTGAATTAGATCATTTTAAAGCAATTTTTACCACATTCCCCCCCATTTTGTAAAATTCAAAAAATGCTTCAATCAAGCATATATGGATATTTTTGAAATCCAATCATCACTGTCATCAATTTGCCACAGTTTTCAAGTTGATATCATGAAAAAAGTTCACTTCCGGCTGATATTTTTAAAATTTCAATTTTTGAAAGGCAGAACTCTTACTGAATTAAACCAGATTTAAAACTCTTTATAGTTTTGAAATGTGCCAAGACCCATTCTACCTTCCAGTACCCATTTTATATCTCTAAGAACAATGCTTTTCTAATTATTAGAAAAAAAAGTTTACCTCAACATATGTTGGAAATCTATAATTTTAAGAGATACAGCTAAAAGTTGAGGTAATTCAGGAAGTACTATAAAATACCAAAATGCTACAGCAAACACAAATATGAAATACTTCCAAAACAATTTTGCGCCAAGAAAAAAAGTTTTTTTTTCAAATTTTCAATCTTTAAATATTCTTCTTTTTTTTCATTTTTTGTCTTACGAAAATGGATAATAACATATTTTAAATGATTCCTATTAAAAAATAATGCATTTTTGAAAAAATTCCATGTATTACACTTCAAATATGAAAAAATTATTTTCTAGAATATGACTTTGACCTTTGACCTTGACACCATTTTGAAGGTCACTTGTCTCTGGTGTCAAAACAAAAGACCCCATGCCTCTATCTTGTACCATTATTAAGTTATTAGCCAAAAACCGTAAATTTAAACGTTCAAAGTCCAATAACTCATAGAAGATGACGTCTTACGACTTGACTTAAAAGTAACGATGCATTGTCTCGATGCCCCCGACATTTTCCCCATTACATTTTATCAGCTATCTTCTACCGTTTCGGAGGAGATCTGATAACAAGGAAATTTCAAAAATTAGACCGTGACCTTGACCTTTGACCTTGACCTAATTTTACTTGGTACAAAAAATGATGCCTAAATATGAAGGCTCATGCTTGTATCTTAACTCAAACTTATTATTTGCATGAAAAATCAAAAGTGAAATTTATATAAAGGGAAATAACTCTTATAAGATGTCGTCAGATCCTTTTCGGCAGATGTGATTAATGTGCGCACAGATGAACCAAAGAAATTGGAAAAGGTTTCATATCGATATCTCTTACGGTTTTTGAGGAGATCCGATAACAGACATAACAGTAACAGGGGAGGAAACTCTTATAAGGTACATGGGAACCCTTAGCGGCCTCACCACGTGATAGCTTATGTCTGACTGATACTTGGTGCCAAATTTCATGTCAATATGTCTAAAAACTTTTCCGACAAATTTAATTGAATTTTGGCAGGAGAAAGAATAATAATAATAATAATCATAAGAAATACAGTAAGGACTTTCCTTTGTAAAGGAAAGACCTTAATAATCATGCAAAAAAGAGACAGATCTTTCCCAAAAACTTTAAAAATTTGATAAAGAGTGAACTTATGTTGAATTAGATCATTTTAAAGCAATTTTTACCACATTCCCCCCCATTTTGTAAAATTCAAAAAATGCTTCAATCAAGCATATATGGATATTTTTGAAATCCAATCATCACTGTCATCAATTTGCCACAGTTTTCAAGTTGATATCATGAAAAAAGTTCACTTCCGGCTGATATTTTTAAAATTTCAATTTTTGAAAGGCAGAACTCTTACTGAATTAAACCAGATTTAAAACTCTTTATAGTTTTGAAATGTGCCAAGACCCATTCTACCTTCCAGTACCCATTTTATATCTCTAAGAACAATGCTTTTCTAATTATTAGAAAAAAAAGTTTACCTCAACATATGTTGGAAATCTATAATTTTAAGAGATACAGCTAAAAGTTGAGGTAATTCAGGAAGTACTATAAAATACCAAAATGCTACAGCAAACACAAATATGAAATACTTCCAAAACAATTTTGCGCCAAGAAAAAAAGTTTTTTTTTCAAATTTTCAATCTTTAAATATTCTTCTTTTTTTTCATTTTTTGTCTTACGAAAATGGATAATAACATATTTTAAATGATTCCTATTAAAAAATAATGCATTTTTGAAAAAATTCCATGTATTACACTTCAAATATGAAAAAATTATTTTCTAGAATATGACTTTGACCTTTGACCTTGACACCATTTTGAAGGTCACTTGTCTCTGGTGTCAAAACAAAAGACCCCATGCCTCTATCTTGTACCATTATTAAGTTATTAGCCAAAAACCGTAAATTTAAACGTTCAAAGTCCAATAACTCATAGAAGATGACGTCTTACGACTTGACTTAAAAGTAACGATGCATTGTCTCGATGCCCCCGACATTTTCCCCATTACATTTTATCAGCTATCTTCTACCGTTTCGGAGGAGATCTGATAACAAGGAAATTTCAAAAATTAGACCGTGACCTTGACCTTTGACCTTGACCTAATTTTACTTGGTACAAAAAATGATGCCTAAATATGAAGGCTCATGCTTGTATCTTAACTCAAACTTATTATTTGCATGAAAAATCAAAAGTGAAATTTATATAAAGGGAAATAACTCTTATAAGATGTCGTCAGATCCTTTTCGGCAGATGTGATTAATGTGCGCACAGATGAACCAAAGAAATTGGAAAAGGTTTCATATCGATATCTCTTACGGTTTTTGAGGAGATCCGATAACAGACATAACAGTAACAGGGGAGGAAACTCTTATAAGGTACATGGGAACCCTTAGCGGCCTCACCACGTGATAGCTTATGTCTGACTGATACTTGGTGCCAAATTTCATGTCAATATGTCTAAAAACTTTTCCGACAAATTTAATTGAATTTTGGCAGGAGAAAGAATAATAATAATAATAATCATAAGAAATACAGTAAGGACTTTCCTTTGTAAAGGAAAGACCTTAATAATCATGCAAAAAAGAGACAGATCTTTCCCAAAAACTTTAAAAATTTGATAAAGAGTGAACTTATGTTGAATTAGATCATTTTAAAGCAATTTTTACCACATTCCCCCCCATTTTGTAAAATTCAAAAAATGCTTCAATCAAGCATATATGGATATTTTTGAAATCCAATCATCACTGTCATCAATTTGCCACAGTTTTCAAGTTGATATCATGAAAAAAGTTCACTTCCGGCTGATATTTTTAAAATTTCAATTTTTGAAAGGCAGAACTCTTACTGAATTAAACCAGATTTAAAACTCTTTATAGTTTTGAAATGTGCCAAGACCCATTCTACCTTCCAGTACCCATTTTATATCTCTAAGAACAATGCTTTTCTAATTATTAGAAAAAAAAGTTTACCTCAACATATGTTGGAAATCTATAATTTTAAGAGATACAGCTAAAAGTTGAGGTAATTCAGGAAGTACTATAAAATACCAAAATGCTACAGCAAACACAAATATGAAATACTTCCAAAACAATTTTGCGCCAAGAAAAAAAGTTTTTTTTTCAAATTTTCAATCTTTAAATATTCTTCTTTTTTTTCATTTTTTGTCTTACGAAAATGGATAATAACATATTTTAAATGATTCCTATTAAAAAATAATGCATTTTTGAAAAAATTCCATGTATTACACTTCAAATATGAAAAAATTATTTTCTAGAATATGACTTTGACCTTTGACCTTGACACCATTTTGAAGGTCACTTGTCTCTGGTGTCAAAACAAAAGACCCCATGCCTCTATCTTGTACCATTATTAAGTTATTAGCCAAAAACCGTAAATTTAAACGTTCAAAGTCCAATAACTCATAGAAGATGACGTCTTACGACTTGACTTAAAAGTAACGATGCATTGTCTCGATGCCCCCGACATTTTCCCCATTACATTTTATCAGCTATCTTCTACCGTTTCGGAGGAGATCTGATAACAAGGAAATTTCAAAAATTAGACCGTGACCTTGACCTTTGACCTTGACCTAATTTTACTTGGTACAAAAAATGATGCCTAAATATGAAGGCTCGTGCTTGTATCTTAACTCAAACTTATTATTTGCATGAAAAATCAAAAGTGAAATTTATATAAAGGGAAATAACTCTTATAAGATGTCGTCAGATCCTTTTCGGCAGATGTGATTAATGTGCGCACAGATGAACCAAAGAAATTGGAAAAGGTTTCATATCGATATCTCTTACGGTTTTTGAGGAGATCCGATAACAGACATAACAGTAACAGGGGAGGAAACTCTTATAAGGTACATGGGAACCCTTAGCGGCCTCACCACGTGATAGCTTATGTCTGACTGATACTTGGTGCCAAATTTCATGTCAATATGTCTAAAAACTTTTCCGACAAATTTAATTGAATTTTGGCAGGAGAAAGAATAATAATAATAATAATCATAAGAAATACAGTAAGGACTTTCCTTTGTAAAGGAAAGACCTTAATAATCATGCAAAAAAGAGACAGATCTTTCCCAAAAACTTTAAAAATTTGATAAAGAGTGAACTTATGTTGAATTAGATCATTTTAAAGCAATTTTTACCACATTCCCCCCCATTTTGTAAAATTCAAAAAATGCTTCAATCAAGCATATATGGATATTTTTGAAATCCAATCATCACTGTCATCAATTTGCCACAGTTTTCAAGTTGATATCATGAAAAAAGTTCACTTCCGGCTGATATTTTTAAAATTTCAATTTTTGAAAGGCAGAACTCTTACTGAATTAAACCAGATTTAAAACTCTTTATAGTTTTGAAATGTGCCAAGACCCATTCTACCTTCCAGTACCCATTTTATATCTCTAAGAACAATGCTTTTCTAATTATTAGAAAAAAAAGTTTACCTCAACATATGTTGGAAATCTATAATTTTAAGAGATACAGCTAAAAGTTGAGGTAATTCAGGAAGTACTATAAAATACCAAAATGCTACAGCAAACACAAATATGAAATACTTCCAAAACAATTTTGCGCCAAGAAAAAAAGTTTTTTTTTCAAATTTTCAATCTTTAAATATTCTTCTTTTTTTTCATTTTTTGTCTTACGAAAATGGATAATAACATATTTTAAATGATTCCTATTAAAAAATAATGCATTTTTGAAAAAATTCCATGTATTACACTTCAAATATGAAAAAATTATTTTCTAGAATATGACTTTGACCTTTGACCTTGACACCATTTTGAAGGTCACTTGTCTCTGGTGTCAAAACAAAAGACCCCATGCCTCTATCTTGTACCATTATTAAGTTATTAGCCAAAAACCGTAAATTTAAACGTTCAAAGTCCAATAACTCATAGAAGATGACGTCTTACGACTTGACTTAAAAGTAACGATGCATTGTCTCGATGCCCCCGACATTTTCCCCATTACATTTTATCAGCTATCTTCTACCGTTTCGGAGGAGATCTGATAACAAGGAAATTTCAAAAATTAGACCGTGACCTTGACCTTTGACCTTGACCTAATTTTACTTGGTACAAAAAATGATGCCTAAATATGAAGGCTCGTGCTTGTATCTTAACTCAAACTTATTATTTGCATGAAAAATCAAAAGTGAAATTTATATAAAGGGAAATAACTCTTATAAGATGTCGTCAGATCCTTTTCGGCAGATGTGATTAATGTGCGCACAGATGAACCAAAGAAATTGCAAAAGGTTTCATGTCGATATCTCTTACGGTTTTTGAGGAGATCTGATAACAGTCATAACAGTAATAGGGGAGGAAACTCTTATAAGGTACATGGGAACCCTTAGCGGCCTCACCACGTGATAGCTTATGTCTGACTGATGCTTGGTGCCAAATTTCTTGTCAATATGCCTAAACACTTTTCCGACAAATTTAATTGAATTTTGGCAGGAGAAAGAATAATAATAATAACTAGAAAGACAATTGTTCAGAGAACAATTGCAAGGTCTTTCCCGTATCAAATTGACCTTTTAATCCTCAGTTGCTATGGATATTAGTCAAAATGTAGGACTCTGTCACCATGACCTTGACCACTGATCTTTGATTTAACCTCTACAGCTCTAATGTAGCAAATCATTGCTGTTCTGCTAGTTTAAATGCAAGATCAGTTGAAAGGAATATCATTGTGACAACATGATGGTTCCCCTCTGAATTTGTCCAGCGAAATATTTTAATAATCTGGAATAAAGACCCTGATATTGTCGCTTTAACGGTCCAGAGCTATGCCCCTTGAAAACATGGGAAATTGCTCATTTTTTCAGTTTCCACACTCTGACTTTTAGTTTGTTTCATCCAAATTTCAAGAAACTTTACACAATGCCCGGCTCCACAATTCGCAGACAGTTTCGCACGGGATTTGTTTAGCGAAATATGAAAGTTTCCCACGTGAATTTGTTAGCGAAATTTTAAAGCTTCTCACGGGAATTTTTTAGCGAAATATTATGATAACTGTCTGTTTGTCAGCCATCTTAATGTTCTGATTGTAGCGTGTTTGACACTCCTGAACGATCTTTCGAAGTTATTATAGCGATATTGTGTTTTTCTAAAGGGAAATTCTGTGATTTTTAACGTTGAAATAGGACTTCTACAGTAGATACTGTTTATTGTCAATTTACTATTGTGAGAGCATCATATACTATTATAGTTTTACCTGATACCAATTTTTGCATTTACTGTACACCGTTTAGTGATTTACACAAGCGTTCTGTGTTGACAGTTTACTATTGCTTGGTAAGTGTCTTTTCGTGTACACCAGACTCAAACAATTATGAATAAAATGTGTTCAAGATAGACATGATAGTCAATATACTACAATACATGAACAAACAAACAAACAAATACTTTGTATTAAAAAGTGTTTATCTGTTTACTCTGTAAATTATAAAAATCGCCAATTCTTTTCACAACCCCTCCCAAATACACCAATTTTGAATTCCTTTTCATAAAATACTACAGTTGGCCTAATGATGATCCCTATTGAGGTTCAGTTACAGAGCTATTATTTTGGTCTGGGCATCAGTGGAAATAACATTGTGGGTCAAAATGAAAGCTCAGGAACTGAATCTCAATAGGGATTACAGTTGACTTGCGGTCAATCAGTGCAAATTGCGTCAAACAACTTTATTATGTACATGTACAATGTTCGTAAATTTGCAAGTGCGTGACGTCAAGAATTAGCTGGAAGCTGCAATCACCTACATGTTAATACGAGTAAAATTCAATACCTTGCATTGTGTGGACACATATGTATATAATTTTTAAAATAAAGATTTTGAACTTACTTTGTGGTTTATTTTTCCCTTACCAGTATTTTTGACAGAGTTACATGTTTGCACTCTACATGTACCAGAATCCAAGTCCATTTGCCCTAAAAGGTTTTCGCCATTGAAGTTGTTCGCACTATTTCGTGTTTGCCCAGGGTTTGTTCGCTCTGGGTTTATTAGGCCTATACATGTATATATATCATTTTAAAGATGAATGTTTGAACTTTCATATTTTTATTGAATTTAAAACATTATTGATCTGCCAAGAAGTTTCAAAATAAAAAAAAAAACACTTTTTAGCTCACCTGACCTGAAAGGTCAAGTGAGCTTTTCTCATCACTTGGCATCCGTCGTCCGTCGTCGTCGTTAACTTTTACAAAAATCTTCTCCTCTGAAACTGCTGGGCCAAATTGAACCAAACTTGGCCACAAGCATCATTAGGGTATCTAGTTTAAAAAATATGTCCGATGACCCCGCCTGCCAACCAACATGGCCGACATGGCTAAAAATAGAACATAGGGGGTAAACTGCAGTTTTTGTCTTATATCTCAAAAACTAAAGCAATTAGAGCAAAACTGACAGGGGTAAAAATGTTCATCAGGTCAAGATCTACCTGTCATGAAATTTTCAGACGAATTGGTCAACCCTTTGTTGGGTTACTCCCCCTGGATTTTAAGGAAATTTTGCAGTTTTAGGTTATTATCTTGAATATTATTTTAGATAAAGACAAATTTTAAACAGCAAAAATGTTCAACAAAGTCAGATCTACAAATAAGTCAAACGACCAAAATCAGTGATTGACCCCTTATAGGAGTTTTTGCCCTTTAAAGACGGCATCCAGTGTAAACTTTCCTTTAAAGATCTTTTTCTCTCAAACCACTAGGCAAATTAAGCCCAAACTTTGGTTGAATGGTCCTTGGGTGGCCCCCTTCCAAAATTTCTGGCATCACCAACTTCCAACCGACATGGCTGCTAGTACTAAAAATAGAAAAAAAGGGGGGGGGGTGAATTTAAAAAATCTTATATGAAACTACAAGGCCAGTTGGAACCAAAGTTGGCAGTAATGGTTCTTAGGAGGTTCTCTTTCAGAAATATGTCCAATGACCCGGAATGTTAACCAAGATGGCCGCCACAGCCAAACTTAGTTTAACATAGGGCCCTATGGGAAAATTCAGTGAAAAATTTTCTTGTCTTAAACCACTTCACCAATTGGAACCAGACTTGGCAGCAATGGTCCTTAGATGGTCCTCTAACAGAGGTGTATCCGATGACCCGGACTGTCAACCAAGGTGGCCACCACAACCGAACTTAGTTTAACATGTTGGGCCCTATGGGAAAATTAATTGAAAAATCTTCTTGTCTGAAACCACTTGACAGCATTGGTCCTTAGGAGGTCCTTTTTCAGAAATGTGTCTGATTTCGTGGACTGTGAACCAACTTAGTTTAACATAGGAACCTATGGGAAATTCACTCAAAAATCTTCTTGTCTGAAAACACTAAGCCAATTAGACTTGGTAGCAATGGTCCTTAGATGGTCCTCTTTCAGAATTTTGTGCGATGACCCAGACTGTCAACCAAGATGGCCGAACTTAGTTTAACATAGGGCCCTATGGAAAAATTCATTGAAAAATCTTGTCTGAACCACTTAACCAGTTTACATATTGGAGCCATACTTGGCAGCATTTGTACTTAGGAGGTCCTCTTTCAGAAATGTGTCGGATCACCCAGATTGTCAACCAAGATGGCTGCCACATGGAACTTTGTTAAATATTGGACACTATAGGAAAATTCATTTAAAAATCTTCTTGTCTGAAACTGCTTAACCAGTTGGAAGAAGACTTAGCAGAAATGGTCCTTAGATGGTTTTCTTTCAGAAATATATCCATTGACCTCGAGTGTCAACCAAGATGACTGCCACAGCTGAAATTAATTTAACATAGAATCCTATAGAAAAACCAGCCAAATTGACTGCAACACTTAAATTTTTAGGTTTGCTCAAGGTGAAAAGATAAATTTTTAGGTTTGCTCAAGGTGAAAAGATAAATCTAGGTGAGCGATACAGGCTCTTGAGAGCCTCTAGTTTAACAAAGGACCAGGGGTGTACTAAAATTACTTAAAATATTCATTTGAATAGCAACCCAAGCCCTCAAATTTTGAAGTTGAAAGAATGAAAGAAACAATAACACCATTGCTTCAGTCATTAAACTTTAAAGGATTAATTAAAATCCTATCACTTACCGGTACATTATCTGTTATAATTAACACGATTTATGTATTAAGGAATTATACTTGAATAAATCCTAAAAAAACATTAATTATATAATTATCTAAAATATATATTAATTCAATATTAAATATATTTATTATAATTCATATAATTATTATAATATATATGGGCGAACAGACCCTGGATATGGTGCAAACTGACTAAGGCAAACACGTTTATAGGCCGAACGGACCTGATGCCACTCTACCATGGTGTGGAACTAGTTGTATTACAGACCTTGGGTTCATATTTATTGTTAAGAGAGCAACTATTTAATCTTTAAGGGGAGGGGGCATGGATTGGAAGTAAGTTTCTTTCCTGCCTTTTTTAGCTCACCTGTCCTAAAAGGACATGTGAGCTTATAGCATCACTTGGCGTCTGTCGTAGGTCTGTCTGTTAACTTTTACATTTTCATCTTTTCCTCTGAAACCCCTGGACATATTTAACTGAAACTTGGCCTGAAGCTTCTATGGAAGGTCCTTTACAACATTTGCATAAATCATCCCAGTGCATCAAACAAAATGGCGCCATTAGCATTTACATGTTCTGATTTAAAACTTCTTCTCCTCTGAAACTGTAAAGCCAAATTAATTGATTTTTGGTATGGAGCATCTACAATGTATAGAAGTTCATTTACAAAGTTTACATAAATCATCTGTTGGTGAAACAAAATGGCTGCCATCAGCATTTTCATGTTCTGATTGGTCCAAATCTAAAACTCTCCTCTGAAACTGTAAAGCCAAATTAACTGATTTTTGTTATGGAGCATCTATGGAAAGTCCTTTACAAAGTTTGCATAAATCATCCTGGTCTGTGAAACAAAATGGCCGCCATGACCATTTACATGTTCGGATTAGTCAATTTTAAAACTTCTCAGAAACCGTGAAGCCAAATAAACTGCTTTTTGGTATGGAGCATCTATAGAAGGTCCTTTACAAAATTTGCATAAATCATCTCGGTCCGTTAAACAAAATGGCCGTCAAGAGCATTTACATGTTCTGATTGGTCCAAATTTAAAACTTCTCTGAAACCGTAAAGCCAAATGAACTGATTTTCGGTATGGAGCATCTATGGGAGGTCCTTTACTAAGTTTTTTGCATCACTCATCTCGGTCTGTGAAACAAAATGGCCGCCATGAGCATTTACATGTTTTGATTGGTCAAAATGTAAAACTTCTTCTCCTCTGAAACCATAAAGCCAAATGAACTGATTTTTTATATTGAACATCTATGGAAGGTCCTTTACAAAATTTGGATAAATCATCCCGGTCCTTAAAACAAAATGGCTGCCAGGAGCATTTACATGTACATGTTCTTATTGGTTGAAATTTAAAACTTCTTTTCTGAAATTGTAAAGCCAAATGAACTGATTTTTGGTATGGAGCATCTATGGAAGGTCCTTTACAAAGTTTGCATAAATCTTCCTGGTCTGTGAAACAAAATGGCCAGGTGAGTGATACAGGTGTACAATGTTAAGTTTTTGTGATTAGGTCAGTTTTGGGACAACTGTTGCTTGTAGGTCCACCATATATGGAATATACATGTAGTTGGATCTGAAGGACCATATTATATATCAATATAGGTACATGTAATGTGACTTTTACCGATTTTCACGGTCCAGTGACTTTACAAATATTACTTAAGCAAAATGTTAAGTTAGTGTGATTAGGTCAGTTTTGGGACAACTGTTGCTTGTAGGTCCACCATTTATGGTATACAGTTTCATCCGAGGGTCCACATTATATATCGATATAGGTGATATGACTTTTGCTGATTTTTCATGGTCCGGCGACTTTACAAATATTACTTAAGCAAAATGTTAGTTTGTGTGATTAGGTCAGTCTGAAAGGTGAGCACCTACATGTACATTAAGGTCCAAAGGGTCCAAAATTAAACTTCTTTAAAATTTTCCATTTTAAATTGGTTATTTCTGATTTATATATAAAAGCAAATAATACTGATATGGTTTGAATAGGTAAATTAAAAATTTTTAAGTTCTTAGACCACATTAATTCTGTGTCAGAAACCTATGCTGTGTCAAGTATTTATTCACAATCCAAATTCAGTGCTGTATCAAGCTTGAATGTTGTGTCCATACTTGCCCGAACTGTTCAGGGTTCGACCTCTGCGGTCGTATGAAGCTGCGCCCAGCGGAGCATTTTCACAATCCAAATCCAAATTCAGTGCTGTATCAAGCTTGAATGTTGTGTCCATACTTGCCCCAACTGTTCAGGGTTTGACCTCTGCGGTCGTATCAAGCTGCACCCAGCGGAGCATTTTATTAATTATAAATGTGGAATTTGTGGAGCTTGCTTTGGTAATACCAACCTTTTAATGTGTTTGATATAGAAAAAAAACAAAGATGTGTTCAATGGTTAAGTGGCTGTGATAAAAATTTTGAATAATTTATACATTTGTCAAGCTGATGACTGCTGTTCTGAAGATTTTAAATTTTCATCAGGTTTCAAAAGATTTTTATTGATATAATTTGCTTCTCATGGTTTACTGTTAGAAGTAATTTTTTTTTATTACTATGCATTAATGAAAATGATATTGTAAATGCACAGAACTGAATTGAAATATATACATGTACATACTTTAAAATGGAAGAATGTGTGTATTGAATGTCAATAAAGATTGGGAATAACGAAGGCACCAAATAGTGCCCAAGTCCCAGAGTGAAAGAAATAAAGATTGGGATTAAACTTAACAAATTGTTAGGTCCCAGGTATGAATGTGAGTTTATTTAATACATGTGCAACTGTTTTGTTGATTATTCAGCTCTGCCTTCCTCAGTCATGGTCTCGTTTTTCAAATTTTTAGCTATTCGCATCACTTGGCGTCCAATGTTGTTGTAAACTTTCTTTGAAGATCTTCTCTGAAACCACGAATGTGGCTGGGGCATATAGATTTACCCTTGTACGTACGTCCGTACATTCGTACATCCCGATTCCGTTAAGTTTTGCGTTTAGCTCCATTTCTCAGAAACCTATTGTAATAAATCAATGATGTTTCACCGCTACATGTACAGTCGTCTTGTATAGTACAATGCAGTTCAGCAACACTTGGGTCACTATGACCTACATTTCATGCTTCAGTGACTTCGGTTAAGTTTTGCGTTTAGGTTCATTTCTTTGGAACTAAGCATAGTGTATCAATGAAACTTCATCAGTGGATGTGCTTTGGATAGTACAAAGCAGTCATACAATAATTGGGTCATTATGACCAACATTTTATGCTTAAGCGACTTTGGTAAAATTTTGCATTTAGGTTCATTTCTTTTGAACTAAGCATATTGTATTAATGAAACTTCATCAGTGGATGTATCTTGGGTAGTAATAAGCAGTCACACAATAATTGGGTCATTATAATGGCCTACATTTTATGCTTGAGCGACTGAGCTTTTAGGTTCATTTCTTTAGAACTAAGCATAGTTCAATCAACGGAACTTCATGAGTGGATGTGCCTTGGACAGTACTGAGCCTTCATTCATGATGACCTACATTTTTGTCGGGGCATCAATGTCTTACAGACACAATTTCTAGTTACTCCATGTTTCCCAAAAGATACTTGCTACAATGTACCTGTATGGCTAAAAATAGAGCATATGAGTCTGAGCATGTTTTTTGTCTTAAATAAAAAAACTATAACCAATACAAACACTTTTTCCCTGAAAACAATCAGCATGCAAAGTTCTACTATTCTATCTTATAGTCTGAAATTGCCTATTGACCTCCTGTAGATAGGAGTTATTGCCCTTAAAATGATGTTTTTTTTCCCATTGGGAATTTTGTTTTTTTTTTCTTGAAAAGTATAATAGATAGAGAGGAATTGTAGACTATAAAAATCTTAAGCATATTAAGATCTACAAATTATTAAACCTTTTTAGTCAATTCCTTATAGGAGTTACTGCCCTTGAAAGATTGATTTTGACCTATGTTGTGATTTTTATGGTATTCGTTTGAACATGGTAATAGACGGAGAGAAACTGGATTGCATCAATCTTTGCACCATCAGTCCTTACTCAAGGCTTATGTGGTCCTTCAGAAATTTGTCCCTTGATCCCAACTATCAACAACAAATGCACCCAAGTGGAACTTAGCCTAACACAAGACACTGGGAAAATTCATTTAAAAATCTTCTATTCTGAAACCACTAAGATTATATTGAAGAATGTTTTGTCCTAAAATGGCAATAATATGGGTTAGGGAAGGCACAAAACATAGGGTAGGTAGGGTAACCTTAAACAAACACATATTTTTTTTTTGGCCTTACTAAAGCCTCATGTTCATTTAACTACCATTTCATTAAGCAGGCATGACAATAGTGTGAGCTTTTGTTATAGATGGTCTCCTGGATCTGCTACATCTACCTCCACAATTGGTGTCTTCATGTTTTTAGTTTACCTCTGTCCATTTAAAACTTTTCATATGTTGTTTGAGTTGTGATACTCAATTTTAAAGTTCAGTCAAATCATGTGTTTCATGATTGTAACACCATCCTATTTAAAAGACTAGTTAAACCAGAGAAAAATGTGATAGTGAACTGTGGAATATTAAGATTATATATATGTTTATATTTTTGATTAGGTTTTAATTTAATTATTCTACATTATTTTTCTTTCAGTTGTGCCATTGAAAGACAGATTGATTTACAAAAAAACCTGCAAGTTTGAGATTCGACTTCATTTAATATTATTAGTACGTATTACATTAAATAAATAATCTGTTGCACAGTGTCCTTTAGGATATTTATTTCTACCTTATACTGTTATGCCAAAGGGAGAAATGATGTTTTAAGGTTTTTAAAGGTTGAAGTTTCTTTCTGAATAATTTAAAATGGACAGAAGAAATGGAGGTTTGTTTGAAGAAGATGCATAATCATATGCTTTCAGAAACATTGTAAAATAGATATGGTTCTTTTTTTTTGTATATATTTAAATGTTGAAAGAAATTCTTGAACTTTAAAACACTTTGAATATATCTTAATTTGGAAATGCAGGCAATGAACATGAAGCTCAGTTTGAAATGATTGCAGTATATTCATTTTTTCTATTTTCAAATTTGAAACCTTTAGGTTGAACTCAGAGGGTGAAAGTTTTTTTTAGGAATTTGAAACATACCGGGGGTAATACAGATTTATTGGATGACAAGAAATAATTTCTTGATGCTTTAGTGCAATAAATTGCACAGAAGAGCTCTGAATTGATAATCTATGTCAATATTATATAAAATAACAATAATATTTGTACCTTCAAAATCATTTTATGTTTGGCAATGGGTAATTTTTGCAAATTAGCTTGTGGAATATTACATTAGGGTATGTACTGTTTATGTCCATGAGACAACAACTGTAAACAAAGAAACAAACTCAATAAATTATACGCAAAAAAGCTTAGTTTAGCGGTCAGTTGAACAAAATACATGTACTTACAAAATACGCTTTTCTTTTTCAGGTATGGGACGCAAAGCCAAGAAAAGTAAGGCTGTTGCTGCAAAAGAGCAAAAAGAAAGAATGAGGAAGAGAAGAGAGAAGGAAAATGAGACAACTGCAACAACTGCTTTTATGGGGTTGGCACCTCTTGATGAGGAAAAACCCCTAGCCCAGAGATTGGCTTCTCCTAGTTGTACTAGCGAGAAAAATTCTCTAAATGCCCTAAGTTCAGCATCTCTTCAGGGAAGTCTGTGTATCCAAAAGGATATGCCGCCGAGCTCTGACTCCCCACCGTGGGTTTGTACTCCACCGAGGGTACCCTCGCCAAAGCTTGGCGTTGCAGATCAGACGAAACTGGTGAGAGAAACATCATTTGATGTCACCAGTATAATAGAATCAAAACAAAAGATGCAAAGATTGAAATACAAGAATATTACTGATACAAAACTAGAACTTACTGATAAAAAACTAGAACTTACTGATACAAAACTAGAACTTACTGATAAAAAACTAGAACTTACTGATACAAAACTAGAACTTACTGATAAAAATCTAGAACTTGCTGAAACAAAAATTAGAACTGACAGAAAACTTGAGAATAAAATGAAAGTAGAAACTGAATCAATTGTAGAAACTGAATCAATAGCAAAAATTGAATCAAAATTAGAAACGGAATCAATAGTAGAAACTGAATCAATAGTAGAAACTGTATCAAAAGTAGAAACGGAATCAATAGTAGAAACTAAATCCAAAGTAGAAACTGAATCAATAGTAGAAACTGAAACAATATTAGAAACTGATACAAAGCTTGAATTTAACGATACAAAACTTGAACTTACTGGCACAAAACTTGATACAGAATGTGAACTTATTGATACAAAACTTGAACCTTCTGATATAAACATTGGACTTAATCTTACTGAATGCCTTTTTTCAGGTTTAAAGAATCAAACAAAAGAAGTGAAAAATGATAGTTCCCAGGTGCATTATGAACAACATGAACAGGTATGTGAAGATATATTGTATAATAGAAAGGATAATGTTTCTTACAGGGTTTTGATTCAGGGAAGCTTTCACCAAGGTAGCTTCAGGTTTGGTAACAATGCTGGTAAACAATGTGTTGCTAACTGTTTGGTGGCAATGGTACATAGCAAGCTGAAAAAAATTGATAGGTGGGATAAGGATTTTCTAGACAATGTGCTAGTACAGGGAAATGATCTGTATACTTGGATACATGGGGACAATGAATTTTTACTAGTAACAGAGCTTCCTCCAGAGTTAGAGGTAGGAGAAATTCGAATTCACTGCAACAGAAAAGAATCATTGGCTGCGTTGATTGATTCTAGCAATAGATTTGATTTTGAGGCTTTTCCAGGTGCATTGCCATTAGATCAAGCTCTGCAAGATTCTTTGATTGAAACAGATGGTTGCTTCATATGTGTAAAAGGTTTCACGTCAGTTGTAATGAAGCAGAATAAAAAACTGTATTTGTTTGATTCACATGCACGAAATTATGATGGTTTACCTGACAGTTGTGGATCTAGTGTATTAATGGAACTTCAAGGTATTAACCACTTGTATGAATTATTGTGCAAGTTTGTAGGACATGACAGCAGTGTACAGTTTGAGATTACAGGAATTACTGTCTCAAGAGTAACAAATGACAGGATAATGGTTGAGACTTCTGGTACAGAAATTGAACATGAGCTGGGTATTGGCTTAGAAGCTGACAACAAGAACAGCGATGGAAATGAAAGTACGTCTGATGTTGAGACAGTACATGCAGATCCACCAGAAAACTATGATTTTAAGCCAACTGATGCTGTATTAAGACGGAAATTATGCTCAGTATTAAAGATTCCATCAAAACATTTATCAAAAAAGGGCAATTGTACTGCAGTAAGAAATATGGGAGCTCCTACTAAAACAAAAACCATACAGGGAGATGGCAACTGTTTATTTCGTGCAATTTCCTTTGCAGTTTCACAGAGACAAGAATATCACCAGAAAGTTAGAGAACAAATTGTAAAACACAGTTTACATAATACTGAGAAATTGAATTCATTTCTTATCTGTGAAAATGTGAAAGAACACATCTCTAATAGTAAAATGATAGAAAGTAATGTATGGGGAACAGCATTTGAAATTATTGCTGCAGCAGACCTATTAAAAACTGACATATACACACACACTGATGGTAAATGGATAAAATATTCTCCACATCAAGTTAATCCAAACTGTGTAGTGAATGATAGAGCAATATATCTAAAACACTACAATAACCACTATGAAGTTGTAACAGAGGTATACACAGATACAGACTGTATGGATAGTATTTGTCAGAAGAGAAATCTTGAATTGGAAAATACAATTGCATTAAAAAAGAGGAAAATGGAAAAAGAGAAGTATGACAGCAACCTAGAATTCAAAACAACCAAACTGCTGCAAGGAAGAGAAAGGTATGCTAGAGATGCTAGAGATTTGAAAAGAAAACTTGCAGACAAATATGCAAATGATGAAGTCTACAGAGACAGCATTAAAAAGCGCTACATAGAAAAATATGATACTGATGAAACTTACAGACAAAAGATAAAAGATGCAAGTGTTAACAAATATGAGACAGATAAAATTCACAGGCAAAATATGAAGGAAGCAAGTGTTAACAAATATGCTATAAATGAAATTCACAGACAAAAGGTAAAGGATTCAAGCAAAATAAAATATGCGACAGATGGAACTCACAGGGTAAAAGTAAAGGGTGCAAGTGTTTACAAGTATGCAACTGATGAAAATTATAAACAGAAAGTGAAGAAGGCCAGTATGGATAAATATACCACAAGCGACTCTCATAGGGAAAAAATAAAAAGCCAGACAAAGGGTAGACGCATAAAGAGCAAAGAAGAATTAAAAAACATTGATAATGTCATTAACAAGTTCAGAGTAGAGTCAAAAAAAGGACCAGACCATGTGTGCTCATGTTGCTTCAGACTCTTTTTTGAAAAGCAAGTGCTTGTCTGTACCAAAGAAGTGTATAAAAAAAGGGGTGAAGAAATTTCTACTTTAGCAGAAAATTGCATATCTCATAGATATGTACATAAATGCACAGCTGATTGCAATCTGAAATGTAATTTTGAGGAATCGAGCAGAAATACACTGTGGATTTGTTACACATGTCACAGGAAAATAACAAATGGCCAGCTCCCAGCTGAATGTTATGCAAACAACCTTGAACTGGAGGAAATTCCAACAGAACTGGGAAAATTGAATAATCTAGAAAAACATTTGATATGTTTGAACATACCATTCATGAAAATTATGGGACTGCCAAAGGGTGGACAGAAGGGTGTACATGGACCAGTTGTGTGTGTCCCATCAAATTTGAATAAAGTCACTTCAAGTCTACCAAGATCTGAAGATGAAAATAAGATGGTGCCAGTTAAATTAAAAAGAAAATTAGTATACAAGGGTTATGATGAATATCAGTATATAAGTACTAATCGGTTAGAAGGAGCTTTATCTTTCCTGAAGAACCATAATCATTGGTATTCAAATATTGATTTTGACAAGCAGTGGCTTAATCCAATATCCGAGGAATCAATTGAAGAACAGGATAAACAAATTGAACAAGAAAAGGATGTGAATGGGTTTTCAAAGACCCTTTTTGATGGGAAAAGTGAACAAGATTGCTTGAAAAATGGACATGACAGTGAATGTAATGATAGTATGATTGAAAAAGGAAGTACTTTTACTGAAGATTTAGAAACATGTATAGAGGAAAAAGATAAGATCTCTGATTCATATCTAGATGAGGGACTACAAGGCATACAATTAGACACATGTCTGCAACCAGCAGATATTGGCCAAGAAGTCTTAGATCTATGTTTTGATGAAGTGTTTAATATATCACCAGCTGAAGGTAACAAACCAGTTAGTGTTCTGACAGAAGATGGCGTAGAAGCTAAATCATTTCCAGCACACTATCCTAGTGGGAAGAACACATATACAGATGAGAGAAATGAAAAATTGTCACTTTTAAGATACTTTAACATGAGATTAATGAATGTAGATAACAGATTTGCAAAGGATCCAACATACATATTCTTTTCCCAATATTTATCAGAGCTTGATAGGGTTATTTCAAATGTTCAGATAGCTTTGAGAAAAGAATCACCCATTACATCTGATGGTGAAAGGATAACACGCAGTATGCTGTGCAAGAAAGATTGTCTGAAAGATCTGTTCAAGAAGGACCAAGCAATCAAATATTTGAAACCAGTAAGAGGAACTCCACCATATTGGCAGTCAACACAAAAAGATATTTTTGCCATGATAAGACAGTTGGGAATACCTACTTTCTTTTGTTCTTTTTCCTCAGCAGACTTTCGATGGACTGAAATGGCAGATATAATATTAAAGCAACAAGGTGACACAAGGAAAGTAGAAGAGTTAGATTGGAAAGCAAAGTGCACAGTTTTGAATAGCAACCCAGTAACACTTGCTAGAATGTTCGAACATAGATTTCATACCTTTTTATATGATTTTATTTTATCTGAGGCAGAACCAATAGGAAAGGTAGTAGATTTCTTCTATAGGGTTGAATTTCAGCAAAGAGGTTCACCACATGTTCACTGCTTGTTTTGGGTAGAGGATGCTCCAAAATTTGGCAAAGATGATGACATAACTGTAGTAGAGTTTATTGACAAGCATATTACGTGTCAAATTCCTGCTGAAGAGGAAGACCCTGAACTAAATGAAATAGTCAAATCAGTCCACGAGCACAGCAAAAACCATTCAAAGACTTGCAAGAAGAAAGGAACTGTTTGTCGCTTTAATTTTCCAAGACCACCTTCTACTAAAACATTTATAGCACAGCAAACTGACAAAGAACTGATTTCAGAATTAGATGAAAAAAATGCAAAACAGAGATTAGCAGAGTTCTGGGACTCTATACTGGAGAAGTCTAATGAAGGTTTGACTGTAGAACAAATATTTGAAAAAATAAACATGACGCAAGATGAATTTGAAGATGTTGCCTCTTTAGTCTCAAAAAGAAATACAGTTGTATTGAGAAGACGGGTAACTGAAATTTATATCAACCACTACAATAAGCATCTTTTGAGGGCATGGAATGCCAACATGGACATCCAGTATGTATTGGATGCTTATGCATGTGTAGTTTACATTATCAGTTATATTAGTAAAGCTGAACGTGAACTTGGTTTATTGCTGCAGCAAACGAAAGTAGAGGCTACAGAAGGAAATTTAGATGCTCAGCAAACAATGAAAAGAATTGGAACAGCTTACTTGCATCACAGAGAGATAAGTGCTCAAGAGGCAGTGTTTAGAGTGACTGGTTTAAAATTAAAGGAATGCTCTAGAAAGGTTATATTTGTGCCAGTTGGAGAAAATCCTTGCAGAATGTCTATTCCATTAAAAGAATTGGAACGGTCCAAAAGGAGAGGTCAAGGTGGCAAAGGAGATGATAACGATGACATTGATTCAATCTGGATGACCAGTAGTACCGACAGATACAAAGAAAGACCAAATAATAAAACATTTGAACAAATGTGCTTAGCTAGCTTTTGCTCTGATTACAGTGTTCTAGCGAAGTCTCAGATACCAAAAAACATTAACCAAGAGACCACATTTAAACTTGGAAAAGACCTTGGATATATCAGAAAAAGGACAAGAACTAAACCAGCTGTTATACGATATCCTAGATTTTCTGTTGAAGCATCACCTGAGAAGTACTATCAGAGTATGCTCCAGCTTTTCTTACCCTATCGTTGTGATGAACAGTTGAAACCACCACAATTTAAAACCTATGAAGAATTCTACAGATCTGGGTTTGTAAAATACGAACACAGTGATGAAGTTATTGAAGTAAAAAGTATTGTGGAAAGGAACAAATCTGAATTTATGCAGGATGAACAGGCTTTAGAAATTGCAGAACAAGACTTGGAAGAAATGGGTAATCCAGAAGATGCATGGGGATGCTTATGTCCGGAGGCTGAAAAGGATAGACATGAATGTAACATGGAAGGTAGCATCTCAACTGTTATTGAAAATGACACATCTGAGGAGTCTATACCAGATTTGAATAAGTCTCTGAATTCTACTGGTACAAATCTGTTGGCTTCAGCTCTATTCCCTAAGAGTGAAGTAGTTCAATTGCTCAGAACAATGAACTCAAAGCAGAGGGATGTCTTCTATAAGATTAGAGAGTGGTGCTTGCACAAAGCAAAAGGTGAAACAGTTGAACCTTTTCATGTCTTTGTTACAGGAGGTGGTGGGACTGGAAAGAGCCATTTAATCAAATGTCTGTATTATGAAATGACAAGAATACTTTCCAAGACTATTGACAATCCTGATGACATGACTGTTTTATTGACGGCTCCAACAGGTACTGCAGCATTCAATATTTCTGGTTTGACAATACACAGTGCATTAAAAATCTATAAAAATTTCTCTCTGGACAATGCAGTTCTCAGTGAGGATAAGATTAGTCCACTTCGTTCAAATTTGGAATCAGTACAAGTTCTCATCATTGATGAAATTTCAATGGTTGATAAAAAACTTCTTTTTTTCATTCATCAACGATTACGTCAAATCAAGAAAATGCCAGAAGATTGTATATTTGGCGGTGTATCAGTCCTTGCAGTTGGAGATTTCTACCAGTTGCCCCCTGTTAAAACAAAGAAATGTAACAAACTGTATGTTGATGACCCTTCAAACCCAATGAATTATCTTTGGAATGAATTGTTTGAACTTGTTGAATTGGATGAGATAATGAGACAACGCAACGACTGCCAGTTTTCAGAAATATTGAATAGACTGAGAATCAAAAGCAAGCATGATAGAATTGAAAAGGAAGACTTGTGTGCCATTAAACAATGCATTAGAGATGGACCAGAAAATGCTTTGCACATTTTCCCAACCAATGCAGAGGTAAAAATGCACAACAACCAAATGATTATGAAACTTGATTCAGAAACGAAGCTTATTGAAGCAGAAGACTTTGTGAAAGATAAAACAACTGGTAGGTTGATAAAAAAGAATGCAAATTTCTCAGATGATGACATTCAGTTACAGTCTTCTCTGCTTCTTTCAGAAGGTGCACGGGTAATGTTGATCAAGAACATTGACACAAAGGATGGACTAGTTAATGGTGTGATGGGAACAGTCAGAGAAATTATTCAGAATGGAGGCAATATGCCTGAAAAGATATTCATTCATTTTGACAACAGTAAAGTTGGAAAGAATGCAGCATTGAAAAAATACATAAATGGAGATTTTTGTTTAGGTTTAGAACCATCCATTGAAGATGTTCCAAAAAGAAATGGCAGTAGAAAACAGTTTCCTTTAAGACTATCATGGGCATGCACAGTACACAAGGTTCAAGGATTAACTGTACAAGAATGTATGGTAGATTTAAACAAATGCTTCACTTATGGACAAGCTTATGTAGCATTAAGCAGAGTTACCTCCATGACCGGCTTGTATTTAGCAGGCATTGATGAAGAAACTTTGATTTCAAAGATATATTGTGATCCTGATATTGCTGAAGGCATATCTGCGATGGGGAAATTCTTGCCGGAAAAGTCTTCAGTATCAAGCCTGTACAATATCAAATTGCTGTACCACAACATTGAAGGACTAAAAAACCACTTGGAAGACCTTAAAATCAGTATGAATACCAACAATGCAGATTTTGTTTGTCTGACAGAAACATGGCTAAATGAAGGTTTTGTTTGTAGTCTAGAAGGTTACACATTCAAACACTTGTCTAGGTATGAAGCATATGATTCAAGGAATGAATTATTTGCAGCTCTTAAGCAAATGCAACATGGAGGTGTTGGAATCTTCTTAAAAAATGAATCAAACTTTGAAGAAATTAATATACCTTGTCCAAATTTAGAATGTTATGCTTTCAGAATTCCTTCTTATGATATCATTGTTCTTACAGTTTACAGAACACAGAAGTATCCACTGAAAACATTTCTTACGAACTTTAGAGACTTTTTGGAAAAAATAGTATTGTTATCAGAGAAAGTTATTGTTTGTGGTGATTTCAACCAAGACATACTGAAAGAAGAAACTTCTGTACAAGACTTTATGAAATCTAAAGATTTTAATCAGTTTGTAAAGTCAGCAACTACAGAATCAGGAACTTTGATAGACCATGTTTATATTAAAGGTTTGAGTTCTGCATCTGTATCTGTCTTACCTACTTACTACAGTTACCATGAAGCTGTAAATATTATGTTAAATTCCTAGGGTTTTGCTTTTATTGCAGGTTTTTTAGAAGTTTTACTGTCGACTTTCTATTAATATTTTTTTTATTGTCATTACTAATTTGGAAATAGTTAAAAAATATTTTGCCTCCCAAAATCCAACCCTACGTCCTCGTCGTGGGAGGTGGGTACTGATGCATATCCTTTGCATCAGTAGCTAACAGGGCTCTGGTAAATGTTTCAGGTGGTGATGGGAAAGCAGAACTGCAAATATAAGAATGATCATTAATTGTTACTAAGTTTCCCATAAATGCCTTGGTTGTACAAATAGTAAACTCATTATTATTTATATTTAACATATGTTGGAAGATTTGTTGAAAGATGCATTAAGATCTTGTGGGTTACAGAGTAAGTGGATTTTCATCTCAATAAATAGTGTTTAACAATTGGTGAAATATGCCTGATAGTATGAGCAGTAAGATATTACTTATTAAAAATAAATTTAAATAGATATATGGTTTCCAGGGTGTTGTATACATATTTGCTAACAATATAAGATATGACACTGATTGCCATCTTGATTTGAAAAGTTAAAATAAAGAGCAAATATATATGGTTGCTAAGTTCTTTTTCAATCATTAATATGAATTTTTTTAATGACCTTGATGCTGAACCTTTGAATTTGACTTGTACAACTAAAATATTGGGCCCTGGACATACAACTGAAGCTATATTTGTATAGCGGATTTGGCGGAGTGGTCTAGGGTGCTGGACATGGTGCAAGGCGAATAGGTTCCCTTTATATAGTGCCTCAACACTATGAGTTCCGAGACCCTTCAAAAGTAGACAAAAATCTGACTTTAGCAGTTTTGGGTTAGTGTTTAGGCATGTGTATATATATATATATATCATATTGCTAGGTTCTTTGTACAGTTTAAATATAGGCTCCTGAGCCTAAATATGTATGGTACTTTTCTGGGATATTTCGATAATAAGTTTTAAGGTCAAACGTCTAAAGACAACCGTTCAACTTCTTTATGGTCCTAACCATAAATATATTTGATTACTAGGTATTTTTCCATCAGTTGCTAATCAAGTTTGATGACCTTGATCCTCGAGCTTCGATTTTGACCTCTACAGCTCTAAAAAAGGTTCCTGAACATAAATATATAAGGTTGGTAGGTAATTTTCCATCGGTTGCTAAGGACTTTTTAAATGACCTTGACCCTGAATTTCCATTTTGACCTCTAAGGCGCTATAATACAGTGCTGAACATAAATATATACGGTTGCTTGGTACTTTTCCATCAGTTGCTACGGACTTTTTCGATGACCTTCACCCTTGACCTTCCATTTTGACCTCTTTGGCTCTATCATAGGGTCCTAAGCATAAATATATATGGTTGCTAGGTATTTTTTCATCAGTCGCTAAGGACTTTTTCGATGACCTTGACCCTTGACCTTACATTTTGACCTCTTTGGCTCTATCATAGGGTCCTAAGCATAAATATATATGGTTGCTAGGTATTTTTTCATCAGTCGTTAAGGACTTTTTCAATGACCTTGACCCTGACCTTCCATTTTGACCTCTACGGCGCTATAATAGGGTCCTGAGCATAAATATATATGGTTGCTATGTACTTTTCCATCGGTTACTAAGGACTTTTTAGATGACCTTGACCCTTGACCTTCCATTTTGACCTCTATGGCTCTATAATATGATCCTGAGCATAAATATATATGGTTGCTAGGTACTTTTCCATCAGTTGCTAAGGACTTTTTCAATGACCTTGACCCCTGACCTTCCATTTTGACCTCTATGGCTCTATAATAGGGTCCTGAGCATAAATATATATGGTTGCTAGGTACTTTTCCATCAGTTGCTAAGGACTTTTTCGATGACCTTGACCCTTGACCTTCCATTTTGACCTCTATTGGTCTATAATAGGGTCCTAACCATAAATATATATGGTTGCTAGGTACTTTTCCGTCGGTTGCTAAGGGTTTTTTTGATGACCTTGATATCTGACTTTTGACCTTGGTACTAAAATGTAGATCTTTTGAAACTGATCTTTTTTTGTATTAACATTTTCTTCATATCTATAATGGTTTTCGAGGTATAGTATAAAACAAATATGCATCAAGGGCAATAACTCCTATAAGGAGTCATCGTACAACTTCAGTTCCAATGAGACAAATTTAGATCTTGACAAGATAAACATTTTTCCCAATATATTTAATCAGCTATCTCTTGCGGTTTCTGAGCTATTTCGATAACAAGGTCTGTGGTCAAAGGTCAAGGTCAAAATTGAGATTTGACCTTGACCCCTTACAATAGCTTATTTGGTCCTGTGACCAATAGTGAAAGTCCCATGCCTGTACATGTCATAGTTTTCGAGTAAAAATTTTTAGCGTAAACTGGTTTTCATTAAGGGGACATAACTCTTATTACGACATTTGAAATCCTCTTGGTTTTGTGTCATGAAGCATGCAGTCGATAAACCGAACACTTTCCACCTTTCGGTTTGCATCTAAGTTTTACGGTTTCAGAGATGAAGCGATAACAAGGTTTCGCTACACCGGGCAGATAACTCTGTAACGACACAGAGTTCGGCTTAGCAGGGTGTTTTCTGAAATCGGTGTCTGAATACGACACATCCCACCAAGTTTCGAAATGATATGTCGCGAAATGGCAAAAAAGTTTTTCTGGCGGAAGAAAAAAAATAATAATAATAATAATCAGAAGAAATACAATAAGGTCTTCCCTTTGGAAAGGGAAAGACCTTAATAATCATAAGAAATACAGTAAGATCTTTCCTATGTAAAGGAAAGACCTTAATAATAATAATAATAATCATAAGAAATACAGTAAGGTCTTTCCTATGTAAAGGAAAGACCTTAATTAATGGCAATCAAACAGGTGTTTCTGGTCGTTTTAATGGTTCATTAAGGTTTTAAATGCATGTACATGCACTTTATATGCATTTACATGTAAATTCAGTAAAATCGATGTAAATTTAGTCAATTCGAAAGGGGGGGGGGTATTTACACATTAAAGGGTCATTTGTGCCTAGCACAAATGATAAGGTCTTTCCTTTCCACGTGTCCAGTTTTGCAATAAAGAGGCCCTGCTCCTTTATTTTTGGCAAGGGGCGTAACTCTTGGGAAATAAATGAAATAGACAAAAAAAAAAAAAAAAAAAAAAAAAAAAAAAGGCCCGTCCCGTCTTCAGTAAAGAGATATTGCTACTTCTATTTTCTCTTGAAATAATTTAAATTTTTAATGTTTTGTTCCAAATAGTAATTGTCAAAAAAAAAGAAGAAAGAAATAAAAAATGAAGTAGCAATATCTCTTTTTCTGAAGGCGGAACGGGCCTTTTTTTGTTTGTTTGTTTGTTTGTTTGTTTATTAATTATTTTTTTTATTTGTAGGTAGCAAGTTTTCCATGGATTGCTGAATACAAGTAGGGGGGGGGGGGGGGGGCATTGTATTTTTATTTCTCTAGATACACAAGTGACAGTAAAAGTACATTTCTACTATACTCTCTCAAAAAAGAAACGCAACATACAGAAAATAGGAAATTTACTTCATATATTATTTTCATAATTTATAATATAAATAATTTACACAGGAATGCAAAAATTGGCACACTTCTTGTTCATGAGTTCTTTTACCTTGGAATATCACAGTTTGTCACATATTCTCAATAAATCACTCATAAATTGTCAATATCTGGTATGTCCACCATTTGCTTGTAACACAGCCCCGACTCTTCTTGGCATAGATTGAATTAAACGCTGAGTTCGAACACGCGGTATCCTTTGCCACTCAAACTGAAGTGCCTGCTGTAATTGTTGCAGATTTTGCGGTGGTGGTTGTTGGCGCACGCGCCGATCCACTTCATCCCACAAATGTTCAATTGGATTAAGATCGGGTGATCGTGACGGCCAACGGATCACATTGACATTCTGTTGTTCTAAAAAGTCTACTGTTACACGTGCTGTATGTGGTCGGGCATTGTCGTGCTGAAAAATTTCTCTCCGAATGTCAATTACGGGCAATAAATGAGGTCGTAAAATTTCGTCTCTATACCTAACAGCGTTCAGATTGCCTTGGATATGTATCAGCTGTGTGTTTCTGGCATAAGAAATAGCGGCCCACATCATAACACTGCCTCCGCCAAAATTGTCTCTCTCCACAACACAGTTTTGCGCAAAACGTTCGTTTCGGCGCCTATACACACGTATGCGACCATCTCGCTTTTCCAGTTGAAAACGTGACTCATCGCTGAACCATACTCTTCTCCAGTTCTGTAAATTCCATGCACGAACTGTAGTACACCATCTAACCCTCGCTCGGCGGTGTTGGCGTCTCAGTGTTGCTCCAAAGTAAGGTCTTCTTGCCCTCAATCCATGAGAACGTAACCGATTGCGTACTGTCTGTGCTGATATACGGCGCAACCCAGGGACGTTTACAGCTGTTTCTGTTGCAGCAATAGTCCTATTCCGCAGATGGAAAAGTCTGATGTAACGATCTTGCGCCCTGGTTGTAACACGCGGGCGCCCTGAACGTGGCCGATCTGTCGTAGTACCAAGCTGCAGGTAGCGTCCCCAAAGGCGTGAAATTGTGCTACGATGAACATTGTACGTTACAGCAACAGCATTCTGTGATTCTCCGGCCTCTAGTCGTCCGATAGCGATATTCCGGGTAGCAGCGTCTAACCTTGGCATAGCGTCACCTCATCAGAATTTTATTTTACGAATGCATTCATGAAAAGAAATACCGGGTTTTTATACCGACTGACTGAGCTAAAAAATAACCCATGATTTGCACGTGAAAGTCGACCCAGTTTTTGGCAATGCGTAAATCGTAGGGTGTCCCAGATTGCGACCAAAGTCGTTTACGGGTGGATGAATTTAAATGATTGTACCTGGAAACTTTTTATGAAGGTGTAATTATGATCATGTGTACATATATTTTGATATTTATTGGTTATTTGTCCGGGAAAATAATATTTCAAAAAGATAATCTGATGTTGCGTTTCTTTTTTGAGAGAGTATATAATGTTTACTTCTGTTGATGACGTTGTGTAAGTCACGTGACGTCCATTTATATATGTCTGGACTTAGTTTATTTCTTTCTTTTCGAGAGGGGACGTCGTCGGGTGAACATGGCACAGGATAATGCAATTTGCTGTTTGGTGTGGAAATAGACATAAATAGAAAACGGAGTGTACGTGTACACATTTACTTATGTCAGAATGAAGATTCATGTAGAAATTTGATGTCACGATTTATTTATTTACATTTCCGGTGCCATTTTGACCAGACGACATCTCCGTGAATAAAGTACTGTTAATTTGACGCGAAATTTTGACATTCGGATGCAATAAATTGGTAAAATTTGGACGAATCTTGTGTTTTATGGTGGAAAATAGCTTTTTATTTAGCACTGCGCGAACGCTATTTTCAGGAAATTGGTTGGAGTTAGCGTCATAATTTTTTCTCATTAACAAAGCCCTGGATATCCTCTAGCTGTCTACATGTACTTTATATGCATTTACAGGTAAATTCAGTAAAACCGATGTAAATTCAGTCAAATCGAAAAAAAAGGGGGGGGGGGGGGGGGCTGTACTTACACATTAAAAGGTCATTTGTGCTAAAAGTTGAGGTAATTCTAGACGTACTATAAAATACCAAAATGCTACATCAAACACAAATATGAAATACTGCCAAACATTTTTGCGCCAAGAAAAAATAGGGTTTTTTCAAATTTTTCAATCTTTAGAAAATTTTCATTTTTTTTTTCATTTTTTGTCTTACGAAAATGGAAAATAACATATTTTAAATGATTCCTGCTAAAAAATAATGCATTTTTGAAAATAATTCCATGTATTACACTTCAAACATGAAAAAAATCATTTTCTAGAACATGACTTTGACCTTTGACCTTGACACCATTTTGAAGGTCATTTGTCCCTGGTGTCAAAACAAAAGACCCCATGCCTCTATCTTGTACCATTATTAAGTTATTAGCCAAAAACCGTAAATTTAAGCGTTCAAAGGCCAATAACGCATAGAAGATGACGTCATGCGACTTGACTTAAGGAAAACTACGCATTGTCTCGATGTCCCCGACATTTTGCCCATTACATTTTATCAGCTATCTTCTACCGTTTCAGAGGAGATCTGATAACAAGGAAATTTCAAAAATTAGACCGTGACCTTGACCTTTGACCTTGACCTAATTTTACTTGGTACAAAAAATGATGCCTAAATATGAAGGCTCATGCATGTATCTTAACTCAAACTTAATATTTGCCTGAAAAATCAAAAGTGAAACTTATATAAAGGGAAATAACTCTTATAAGATTTGTCAGATCCTTTTCGGCAGATGTGATTAATGTGGGCACAGATGAACCAAAGAAATTGCAAAAGGTTTCATGTCGATATCTCTTACGGTTTTTGAGGAGATCTGATAACAGGCATAACTGTAACAGGGGAGGAAACTCTTATAAGGTACATGGGAACCCTTAGCGGCCTCACCACGTGATAGCTTATGTCTGAATGATACTTGGTACCAAATACCATCCCTGTATGTCTAATAACTTTTTCTGCAAGTGACTTTGAAATTTGGCAGACTAAGAAAGAATAATAATAATAATAATAATAATAATAATCATAAGAAATACAGTAAGGTCTTTCCTATGTAAAGGAAAGACCTTAATAACGACTGTCAGTTTGTTTACAAATGGCGATGCCATTACGGGAATTCCCCAACTTAGATACCAGGCTTTTGATTGTCAAAATATGAATGCTGGACTGTCATTGGATGGTTATGAGTATAAAAGATGAAACTGCACCGGAACAAGGAGATTGTTTTATGGATAGTATATGAGCGGCAAAATTCAAAAAGATTGTAAAAATGTCAGATTACCAAAGTCAGGCAGCAACAGTAAGAAATTAAATGTAAATTAAAGCTTGGTGACTATCTCCGGTGACGGTGCTAAATCAAGGTGATCGTGATGGAGACCAAAATATAATTAAGCACCGGATGGTGACATGTTGTTTTCCACAAATACCGGTGGTTATTAGGCTTCTGGTTACGGTGAGCCTTCTTGGTGATAAAATATAATTTTAGTAAATAGCGGTGATCTCCCGTCGATTTAAATGGTTAGTTTGTAAGGTGACGGTGACCGTCCTCGGTGACCAGTATATTTAAGCACCCGATGGTGATCGTGAGACACTCATTAATCTGGTGTATATTTATAGTTCGATATGCATGTACTTTATAACTGGTAGTCATTATTTGTGTGAACTTTCAATGGCTGGTGAAGGTACTAAAAGTTGGTGACAGACATCCCCTAAAAAGGGATAATTTAGTATACAAGTTGCTTCTGGTGACGGTGACTTCCAAATTCTCGGTGGTGATATTTTTCACTTAATTATATCCCCTATTGCATTTTCTTGTTGGGTTATTAAGTAGTATTCGTTGGTTAGTTTATTCATTGTAAGACCTATCCAGTCCGAGTGACCTGACCCAACCAGTGATGTATACCATGGAAGCCTACCAGCAGCTTTCCGTTTGATTCTTTTTATAATAATAAAGTATTAAACTTTTACTTTTAGTAATTTTATTTAAATAGCAATAAATACAAGAATTATACATAGGTCTTCAAATTTCTATAATGGGCGAAGACTTGCGGTATTTGAATTAGACACCGGTCTTGGCAAATTATAGAACTTTCAATTGATGTAACACTGTGATCTTTGGTGTCCGACTCTTAACACCCGAGAGGCAGCGTTACAATATTATGGAGATTAAAAAATCAATGTGTAAATAGTTAATTAATTTTTGAAATTTCGATATTTATCGAAAAGTGTATTTGTCAAGTTCGTTTTCTTTCAATAATTCTTTGACAACTTCTTATATAACACATTCATTTCTTTGTTTAAAATTCTATTAGTATTTTAAAATCTTAAAGTACACCGGTTGCCCATCCGTCCTAATTTTTCAATGTCACATGAAACACTAGAACACGTTTTCTTTGAGAACTTCATTTTTAAACATTTGTTTCTGTTTTGATATATAATCAATATTGAGCTTTATTTAAAAAATCATTTATGATTTTGCGATCTTTCACTTAACATATATAACTAGTTATAAATATCCAAACAATGCTGAAGACTATTTAATTCGCTTTGTCCTTGATTAGTGATCTTACGGACTTTTCCATATATATTTTTTTTTTTGAATATTGAAACGTTTGGCGTGCCATAAAAATGAATGTGTTTCTTAATTTTGTCAAGAAAACTATACTATAAACCACTATACCCAAAATGACATACTATGTACTAAATGTATTATGGACTTCTTTCAGGAACACATTTCCTACATATTGTCTTGTGAGGTATAGTGCACTCGCCTAACGGTTCGAGCACTATACCTCACTAGACAACACTATAGGAAAACGGTTCGAAATTCATAATAGATTAATTAAAGTTATGCGAACACTTGTGTTTATGTTTACTAATATAATAAAACGTGTTTTTCAGATTTGGCAACTCGAGAGAGGTTGTTTTTCCTGGGGTTTGCTCGAGGGAAAACAACATGTCAAGGGTTGCCAAATCTGAATGTCTACCTCAAATGAGGGTCGTAATTGTTTTATTATATTTTCCACAGGAGCAAGACATAATTTGACTCTCATGACTTTTTTAATGCAGACGAATTACGCAGTTGTCTCCCTTGCGGGGGGGGGGGGATTGGGATGTTTGGATGTGAACAATAGGGTAGTTTCCCGCGATGTTCAATTTTTGTAAAAAAAAAAACATTCAATTTATTTTTGAATCACTTATATGGCAAGCCGTTTTATTATTTATTTTAACTTCAAGATATCTCATATAATATATAAGATCTTACATAGTCCAGTTTTTATAAGATATCTTATAAACTTTATATACTTTATGAGATATTTTATATACTTTATAAGATATCCTATAAAGAAAATTATATGAGATATCTTGTAAGTTATATGAGATATCTTATAAACTATATAAGATATCTTATAAACTATATAAGATATCTTATAAACTGTATAAGATATCTTATAAACTGTATTAGATATCTTTTAGACTTTATGAGATATCTTATATACTTTATAAAATATCTTATATACTTTATAAGATATCATATACTTTATAAGATATCTTATATACTCTATAAGATATCTCATAAAGTTAATAAGATAGTTTTTATACTTTATGAGATATCTTATATAGTATATAAGATATCTCATAAAGTATATAAGATATCTTATAAAGTTTATTAGATATCTTGAAAATATTTTTATATAAGATATCTTATATATTTTATATACGGCTTGCCATACACTTGACAGTTTTCATCCAATGAGAGTATTTTAAAATATTTAAAAAATGATAATATGATTTGTCGCAATGCGGTATAAATATATTAATAAATTATTATGCTAATTGCACGCACATTGTAAGCGGGAACTATATTCCTATTAAATGTTAATAATTACAGTAATTGTTTGTTTCATTGAAATCCGTAATTTTTATTGGAAGACGCTAGTCACGTGGTTCTGGAAAGTGATAGTCTTGTTTAGCACGTTCTCCTTTGACGAAGATGCAGCAGAATAATATTTCGCGACAGTACGGAGAATATTTTAAAATTGCATATTTTTTACTTGTCAAATATATAATGTATTTATAAGAATTGAATGCATCAATTAAGTAGTTTTATAGGACTGTGAAAGCCCTGACCGGGTGCACATTTTTGTATGAAGAGTGGAAGTGCTTCATATAAATGTGCTTCGGTCAAGGCTTTTACCTCCAATAAAACTATAAAAATGAAGCATTAAATTCTTAAGTAATAGATACAAAAGAAGTGTCCTTTACGGTTCATTGTCGTTGAGTTTATTTTCAGCAGTTAAAATAGTTCATAAAAAGTGTACGTGTAAGTAAGGTTAGAGAACACTTTTTCAATAGCTTTGCTGTGGTATTGTTGTACAATTACGATTTAAGTTCGAAGCTATCACTTGTCCAGTCAGGTTAGCTTAATATCGAGTCCCCTACCTGTCCCCCTCCCCCCTGTCTTGTTTTGTTTATTTCTAATAGTTTTTGTGTTATTTTTAGACTGTCTATGGTCCCATTTACGTGATTTATGTGTACTGTTGGACATTAATTTTATTCATGCAATTTAACTATATATGTACTTATATGAACATTTTATTAATTTCAGATAATTAATCTGGCTGCACTCACTGAGAGCTGTTCCTTTAAACAGATGTTTGTTTTTGTTTAATAAATATTTTATGGTTGAGTCTGACAAATAAGAACATAAACAAAAATTCACCTGCATTTAAAATGTAATTATGTAACTTGGTGTCGTTCTCGGTATACAAATGTATGTCGGAAGTCAGTTTAACATGTACTGCATTGCCAATGGCAGCTTTAGGACAACGTGTGGTAGCCATATACTGTTCTTTTGATTACCAAAAAGCAATAAGTGTTTTTTCAAATAGCCGAAATCAGAAACAGTCGGCAATTTGAAAATCGGCAATATAGGTTCGAAAAACTAGGATTCAATTTAATTAACAGAAATCAGAAAAAAAATGGCATTGTGGGAATCGGCAATTCGGACTTGGTAACTTGAAACTATCGGCAATTCGGACTTAGTAAACTATCGGTAATTCGGACTTGGTAAACTAGTACCGATTCTGTAAACTGCAGTTGAATCATATCATTTGATTGTTGGCGTTTGACGCCATAACGTCTGGCTGATGTTACTAAGTGTGTATTCGATTGCTTGAACTTTTGGTCGCCTTTCTATTCATAGTTTTGCCCTTAGCAGTATATCTATTTCTATTTTTCCACTTAGACTTTTAATATACATTAGCCCTTCCTTCATTATAAGTGGCAGAAGTTGGAATTGCAGCTCAAATTGATATTTATAGGTTTTACAATGAATGAGAATTAGATATCGCCTGATATCAACTCGGGTTGTTTAATTTGGATATAATAATAAACAAGCCTTTTTTCATTTTCGATTTTATTATTAAGTCCAAATTAAATAACGAGAGTTGATATCAAGCGGTATCTAATTTTTACGAGTTGTTAAACCTATTTATCTTATGGGTCTTCAGGAATATTTGTTTGTTTGTGATTCGGCGTACGACCCGCGGGAAATCTTAACGTTCATTTTTCTTTGACGTCAAATGTTGCTATGCAACGATGGCGCCATTGTGTAGCAAAATTGTTGACCAATCAAAATATACTAATTTTCCTACACAATCACGCGTTGACCAATCAAATGGGCAAATTTTTTATATCACTATTTCATATCACATTGTACACGATGTGATATCAAATTTCCTTAACCGTTCGAGAGTTAGATAATACTGGTCAATCATAATCGAATAAATATTTTATTACTGACACTGAGTCAATACGACTGTTCAAGTCTCCGAGGATATCACAAGCTTGTTTGCTAGTATTTCCATAAAATCGGAATGATAAAATTGTTTATTGCCACGATATTACCCTGTTAGTCGTTAACCAAAATAACACCAGTTAATTAGTTAACTGTGTTACTTTTTTCATTATAATTTTTAAATCAAACAATCTGTAATCATCTGGTATTACAATAAAATTAATGTTTATTGTTGATTAATTGACTTAAAATTTCATGAAAGTAAACGTCACAAAACTACTAAGATCTTGATTTTTTTCTATTAAACATAATGGAAAAAATAATAAAAAATCATAGCAAGCATACCGGGTAAATTTTTCCGCTTTCTTTCCTTTTTCCCGTTTTTTTTTTTTTTTTTATCCCACAATTAAATGCCACCTCTTTATTTTATTTATTTATTCATCGCGTGGTATTCATCTTTTATCTCTTTTCTAGTATTATTTCATGCAACTCCTGATGTATGCAATAATTACTCTGCAGTCCAACGAAACCTCTTCACCAGACTGACTAACATAATAACAGAAAATGACATCTGTGATTTAGATATCTGCTATCATTTTCAGGAATCTGATACACAAAAATTCCCAAACGACAATTATGCGACATTTGACATTCTAGTTTTTCATAATTACCATGTAGAACAGTTTATTTACAATATGTAATTTTCATAGATTCCATACACTTTGAAAAAATTACTTTTCAGTTTTATTTTATATTAAAAAAAATGAAAATATTTAATTCCAGTATTTAAATGGCCATATGAAAAAAAATCAATTAAAACATCTCGAATTGCATACACCTAACAACACGTTGAATTGTTTACCAACAGTTGATCATTCAAAATATGCCCTTCCTATATGATAAAAGAGGAAACATCTGACATTACTTCCAAGACGATATATCGATCTTTCTTCCCAATATAGGATGCTTAAACAGTGTTATATTGATGAATCAACCAAATGTTCTCATAAACCCAATATAAGTATAAACAAGAATTCTAACCACTGTAAACGAAAGCCATCAGAGGAACTGTGGCGAGTAAACGGATATTGATGCTGATTTCTATATTAGAATAAAACAGAGCGGATATGGGTTAAAATTAAAGGAGACATCATCTCATCGCCGAATAATAAACATCCAGAATAATCACCACACATTCTTCAATGCAGTAGGAAACACCACACCATGTAGCCAGCCCTAAATTTCCAAGACAAAAAATCAAAGCACAAAATACTACATTAAATTTGATTGCGAAACTAACGCATTTAAATATACTATATTCCTGACTTCGGAGAGGCGCAATCAATATGCGATGGAAGCAAATCAGTCGCATATCTTCGAAGCCTAGAAGGATCATACAAGATTCGAAATACGAAATTCGAGATTCAAATATCCGAAGTTCCAAGTACGAGATTCGAAATACGGAAATTCGAGATTCAACATCTAAAAAAACCAAACAGAGGAAGGCTTCTAAGTTATGAATAGTATTTGGCCAATGAAATCAAAAGTAGCACTAATATATCTGAAGTGAAAAGACATTTCATTTGCCAAATACGATTCACAATCTAGAAGCTTTCCTCTGATTGGTTATTTAAGATGTTTAATTTCGAATCTCAAATTTCGCATTTCGAATCTCGTATTTCGAATCTTGTATTTGGAACTTTGGATATTGAATCTCGAATTTCGTATTTCGAATCTCGTTTTTCGAACTGTAGATATTGAATCTAGAATTTCGTATTTCGAATCTCATATAATCCTTCTGTGCTTTCGTACATATCAGGGATTTCGTAATGTAGCGTCATAGACAATGTTGGTCAAGCATGGTGTTGTGCATAATCATAATAATAATGAAAAAAATAATTTAGTTATTATGTAAGGAACTTATAACAGGATCAATATTTCTACCGACAAAAATTAATTTCAATGTTCATTTGATATTATTTAACTTTATGTGCCATGCTACATGTAACAATAGTTCCACTGAAGACAGGGTATGATTTGTCTGGTTTTATAAGAGTTCTGAATATGTAGCCAAATTTCCGAAATAAATCATTGTAAAAATAATAAAAAGTTATAATAAAGTTTTATATAGTTTATGATTTGAAAATCCTTGGTGTAAACTTTTTCTGTCATATTCAAATTGCGCATCATTACAAACTAAGGCGAATCGAACAAGTTGTGAAATGTAAACGTCGTAGGAACACGGATCGAGCCAAAGAATAAAAATCAGCTCTCTTTCATAAAGTTTGGTGGTTACATCACAGTTCAATATGGATCAATAGAATTAGAAAAACAATTTTCGTTAGATATGGTTAGCGTGAGTTATCTAGGATAAATTTTACCTGCAGCGTGTTGTTAAAGTATTCTTTAAGTCGTAATTGTTTTGTCATGCGATCAGGAATATTGTTCGGATGCTGGAGGTTTTCATGAGTATTTAATTTCTATATACCGTTAGAACTCTCACAAGGGCTAAGATAGAAAAAAATTTTTTTTTGTCTTTGTGGATGCATCCATGTTTCATGTCGTCATGGAAATAGAAAACGGATTGAAACTCCATGATGCTCTCCGTTGTCCTTTTCTTGCTCCATGCTGCTCTTCGCTGCTCAACGCCGTTCTTCTTTTGCTCATCGCTGCTCATCGCTACTCTTTGCTGCGCTTCTCTTGCTCATCGCTGCTCATCACTGCTCATCACTGCTTTTCTCTTGCTCATCGCTGCTCTTCTCTTGATCATCGCTGCTATTCTCTTGCCCATCGCTGCTATTCTATTGCTTATTGCTGTAAAAAATTATGTAACTTGGTTGCTCTTCTCTTGCTCATAGCTGCTCTTCTCTTGCTCCATGCTGCTCGTCATTGCTCAGCACCATGCTCTCGTGCTAATTTCGTTTTTTTTTTTTTTTTTTTTTTTTTTTTTTGCTGATGCTGCCTTTGCTGCTACTGCAGCTGCTGCTCCTCATCGCTACTCTTCTGTTGCTCATCGCTTTTGTCTTTTCATTCACTACTGAGTAGCGAACTCAGTCTGAATGAACAGACAAAAGCAATCCTCCTTACTATGACGTCATTGGAAAGCTTTTAACGAAAATATAATCCGAGGTTTTGTTAATTTCGTCAGTTGTTTGAAGACCGTCAAACAATACATACGTATCAATGGAAACGCCTCTCGTTAATTTATTCCTACTAGATGGATACGGCGAAGCAAAACCAGAAATGAAAAGGAAAATACTTCGAACAAAGGCCAAGAGAACCAAACGGCTGGAAAACACAAGTGGAGGACCCAGTAAAGTGGATCCAAACAAGAAATGTACAAAGTGTCAAATGACCAAGAGCTTTGCGGAATTGTACAAAAAACATGAATATCTGCAGGGGGTGTAGAAGGATTGACAACGAGTGGACAAGACTTAATAGAGACCTCATCAGAAAAGTGAAACTTGAACTGCAATAATCTTGATAGGAATATTTTGTCAAACGTTTGCGTATGAATCAACAAGCCGTTACGGAATCTGTAGCTAATATAAGCACTTGCAGTACGACCGGAGCTCATTCGACTATCGAATCCCAGGAAAGAAAGGCGTCGTAAATGTTCAACCTAGTGCGTCACAAAAAGAATACACACGGTATGGAAGAGGATTCAACAGAGTATAGTGAATATGATTCAACCTCAGACTTCATCGCAGAAGCCGATAACGAGGAATCTGAACAAAGCAGTGACCTTGGACCCAACGAAGACTCCGATGGGGAAGGCGAACAGTCCCCATGGAACTTAATTATGAATAGAGCATTTCAAGTACATCAATCGGAATGCGAGGTCGGAATGGAAGGAGATGAGGCACACTTAGCAGCATATAAAGACATGTTTGAATCATACAGAGAAGAAATGAGAAGAAATGAGAAAGCATTACATCGGACAGCTGCCCTGTTGTCAATACAATTAAGTAAATCACGACATCAAGACATGAATAAAGACCTCGCACATAGAAAGATCAAGAAAACGGCTAAACGTTTGAGAGAAGATGAAGACTACGAATCAAACGAAGCATGGGAATATTTAGTAGAAAAACGAAAATATCTGCTTAACGACTATGACCCACCACCACCAGCTGATGACAGAAATGACTCTATGTGACGGAGGAATTGGAACTAACATTATGATTTTAAAGAACAAAAAAATTATATAAAATATAAAAAAAAATTTAAATTTAAAAAAAGGTTAATACAGCCTATATATATTTATACATATGTTGTATAAATTTCATTGCTTCGTAGTATTTTCGGGAATTTCATATATTTGACAAGCTTTCTTTTAAATCTGTTGAAAGATTATTTGCTTATATTGTCCAAACTTACTATGCAAGGGATTAAATGTTTTATTTCCCGTTGTTTAAGAAAAGTGCGGCAATCTAGATCGCTATCATTTGGGTGAACATGACGTCACGTTGTCCTTGACACTTTTGAAAACATCTTTTGGTAAGGCTGTTTGGATTTTTCCTGCAGAGACTTGATCTCCTGAACTTTTTGTGAAACTTGGGCTATATTTTAGTTGAAACTATTTATACTTAACTGGGAATTAATTTAGTTAACCTGTATTTTAGTGCGAAGTCACAGAGCGATGAAATTCGCGACTTATTTACTTAAATCCAGGTCAGACTATTTTTAGAGCCCGGGGAATTTGTCCTGCATCTAAATTTGTTTATATCTAAATTGTTTAACTTAGAATTCGTTATGGGTTGGGCAATTCGCTGACAAACACTGGTTTTCTGGTTTTTAAACTATTTTATTACAGCTGTATTTGTTAAATTGTGCATTTTTGATTTTATGAAGTTGTCTGTTAATGATTAAATCATATATTTTATATTTTCTTACTTGTGGAATTAAGCCATTGAAACAATAAAACCGCTCGGACTAGGCAAATTTCCACAATACATATATAGCCAGTCACAGGCCTGGACAAATGCAGAGTGGCCTAAAAAAATTGGGGGAGGACTAATGCTGCTTATCTTATGATAGCCTGGATAAATGCAGAGTGGTCTTTCAAATGACCCGGATGTAAAGATGCTCTCGCACAGATCCAATCTTAGACAAACGACAATCGATCACCACTAGCAGCAGCAAAAAAATGAAATGAGCACGAGAGCATGGTGCTGAGCAGCGATGAGCAGCGATGAGCATCAAGGCGCATGGAGCAAGAGAAGAGCAGCCAAGAGCAATCAAGAGCAGCACAGAGCAAGAGAAGAGCAGCGATGAGCAGCATGGACCAATAGAAGAGCAAAATTTGTACATCGCAGAACAGCGAAGTGCAACATGGAGCAAGAGAAGAGCAACAGCAACAGCAGCAGCAAAAAAAAAACGAAATGAGCACGAGAGCATAGTGCTAAGCAGCATGGAGCAAGAGAAGAGCAGCAGTAGCAGCAGCAACAGCAGCAAAAAACCGAAATGAGCATGAGAGCATGGTGCTCAGCAGCGGTGAGCAGCGAATAGCAACACGGAGCAAGAGAAGAGCAGCAGTAGCAGCAGGAACAGCAGCAAAAAAAAACGAAATGAGCATGAGAGCATGGTGCTCAGCAGCGGTGAGCAGCGAATAGCAACACGGAGCAAGAGAAGAGCAGCAGCAGCAGGGAAAAAAACCGCAATGGGCCCGAGAGCATGGTGCTGAGCAGCGAAGAGAGCATGGAGTAAGAGAATAACAGCGAAGAGCATCGATGAACAAGAGCAGAGCAGCGATGAGCAAGAGAAGAGAAGCGATGAACAGCGTAGAGTAGCGATGAGCAGCATGGAGCATGAGAAGAGCAGCGATGAGCAGCGGAGAGCAGCATGGAGAAAGATAAGACATGTATCAAACCGTTTTCTATTTCCATGATGACATGAGACATGGATGTGTCCACACAAAAAAAATTGAAAAAAAATAAAAAACAAAAAATTTGGAAAAAAAATATTTTCAAAACAAAAAAAGTGAAAGAAAACACGTATAATGTCATAAACGCAAAATTCGTCGTCACTTTCTGTGACGTCATATCCGGCACCTCCCCTTCAGCACCTCGTCAAATGCTAAATGAACGGTGCGCCTATACTAACATTTAACAGTTTGCAGATTTTAATATAGAGAAAATAGCAGTATGGGTGACATTACTGTAATCCGGTGTGACTTATTGTAAATTAAGGACAGGGTTATTTCTATCCATTCTAGTAGCCCGTGCAAAAACTTGGTTTCATACCAAAATGAGAACAGGTCAACCAAAAGCAGTGCACAGTTTGTCACCATAGGTATTCTGATAGTCTGCTGTTAATTAGATTATCGATTAGAAGTTGAAACATGTAAACAAGAAAAGGTTAGGAAAATCCGAAGGGGCAATCATAAATCGAAAGACCAAGGCAAAATTGAAATAGGTAAGGACAAACAACAGAAACACAGCTTATAAAAATTACAAAGTGATGAAAACATGAACCCCACAAAAAGCTGGGGTGGACATTGGTGGTTTGGAAGTGCAAGCAGCATAAGATACAAGTTAGGATGCCTATTTTTATGCGCTTATTAAGACGAATACTCACTAAAGAGGAAAATACCTCCTTACACTTGACTCTTTCTATCTCCAAAGTGTTAAAAGATGGAAGAAATGTGTTGGCAAACATCTAAAAGCAGCTATCAAAGTGAATTAAAAAACAAATAGTTATCCTGATGCACATCTTTTTTGTTTGAAAACAGCAAGAGAACGAAGAAATCTGGTTGCATCGACTTCAAAGCACATATAATTACAAATCAACATAATAAAAGTATTAAAACTAGTTTGCTTGGAAAGGCTTCTGTTTGAACAACCCCAGATTGCCTGATTGATGGATTAACTAAATTAATATTTTAATACACCATAACACTTCTTTCTTCATACTGTGAAGAGAATTCAGATACAAGTCTTATAGTATTATAAACTACTGGAATCGTATATGTTCTCCATTTGAAAACACAAAGACTTCAGTACCTGAATTCCGAGAGTGCAACAGAGTCACCGTATGAAAACGAATAAATCTAATTACAGAAAGAAACAATCATCCAATGTAATCTGTTATTTGAATCAATTACTTATCAACAATGTTAGGTAATTTAATATTGATTACTAATTGGGAATCAATTAAATTGTGTGCTATGGCCATGAGACAATCTTAGATGTAATTGACTCAATAGAACGTTGAATCTATTAATATCATTGTTCTGGGTCTGCTGTACTTCTGCCTCGTATACGTAATAAGGTATTTTGTTTCCATATACCAACATCAGCTTCAAATGACATTTACATATCTCCGTATTCGAGGACATGTTTAAATCCACGACTTTCAACGTGGGAGAATTATTAATTGCTGTCACAGAATTTATTTACTCTGAATTTTGTAAAGAACAGATATAGGTTGTAGGAAATTCTGCAGTCGTCATCAAAAGTTTATTTTCCAATACACATCGTGTTACAATGTTAAACTATCTGGTACATAATTTGACTTGCTTTGGTTTCGATTTCTCGAGTGATTTGTTAGTACTATCTAATTCACACGACTGCTTTAATGTATACGGATAGAAAATGGTCACTGATCCTGTGCATATGTGTTCATTCCTGGTTTTTCCATGGGTTATAGGGTTTATGAAAATATAACTATATAGAGTAAACGTATTTATTATTGAACAAGGCAAAACATTCATTACTTCTATGCGTGGTCTTCAACAAGTAACGATAGCAAACTACGCAAAAACTATAAGAAAAAAACAGCAAAGGGAAAAAAATCTAACCACAAACCCCAAATAAACACACTATTCCTTTCAATAAACATACAATAATACATAAACGTGAGACATCAAATGAAAATCAGTGTCCTGATATAGAATATATTAGGTTCAAACATGTTTATGAATACTCAACCACAATTTTTGTTTATGTTTGTATTCATTTCTTTTCCATTGTATGTCTGTCTTTTATTTCACCCCATTCAAATTGCTCCCTATACACATTCCCTTCCATTTTGATAAACGATATGAAAAATGCAGCATCTGAATTTTTTGTAATGAATGAAACACAAATCACTGGTGAAATTACGAACGCCTCTAAAACTGAATATGACATTGTTTCGTCAAAATATGTCCTAAATTACAATGCAGTAAACGTCACAATACATATTTTCCGGAGTATTTTAGTGTTATTCTTATAGTGAGGGCTACCCCTCTACTTAAACAATCCCGTGTTTATTACTATATGATTTCATCTCGATAACGCTTTCTTAATATTCTTATATTTTCATTTTGATGTCTTAAATTTTTGCAGTCGAAATATAAAGATTTAATGCTTGTAATTGAATTGTCTAGCACTGTCATAGTCGTAAAACATTAATTTATTTTACTGTTACCTCAGCCATAAAGAGGTTGGCCTTATCTGAATTTGGATTACCTTATTTCAAATCAAGGTTGATATCAAAACTGTATGACAAACGTGGTGATTTTAATTTTCCGATTGTAAACTTCTCCTTTCTTAACATTAACATACAGAGGTCTCCAGCCTATGGGGTGTACATTTCACAGTTGATTCGTTACTGCCGCGCATGTGATTTATACGGCGACTTTCTCTGCAGGGCGAGATTGCTGTCACATAAACTTCTTAGACAGGGTCATGTTCAGTCTATGTTAATTTCACTCCAATGTATCACTCCAAGAGTTTTACGGTCGTCATCACGGATTGATTGGCCGATACGAAGTTTCTATCTCGTGTATCAGACTAGACATCTTTAGTTAGATTGCACGTCCTTCTGGAATTGACATCTCACTGGGCTTGACACCCCACCAGACTTGACACTTCACCAGACTTGACACCTCACCAGACTTTACACTTCGCTGGCAATGTGACCGGTTCCGTAAACGGAGCAGGACATGCTTACCATCCCGGAACACCTGATGTTATTCCCGGTTTTTAATGGGAGTTCACATTTCTAGTGCTTAGTTTCTGTGCTGTCTTGTTCCAGTTTTGTTTAGTTTGTTATGCGTTTTTATTTTTAGTTAAACATGTATTCTTGTGGTGTTTGATTGTTGTGTTCCATTCTCCTTTTGACTTTTCCTTGGAATTCGAGTTTGTGGACTTTTCCCACTGTTTCGTCGCTTCAGTATTCTTTTGCCGACATTTAATTCGTAACAATTAATGGATTAGGCACTTCAAGAGATGAAAGTAAAGTTAATAACTAAACCAAACCAGTAGATGAGGACATTTTATTCAATGTTCCTACGTAGAACAGAGACAATATTGGCCGATTAGTATAAAGCGTTCGTCGTAGCTCTTTATTTCAAACATTATTGATAAAGTTGTCGGGTGGTAATGCTGTTTCTTTTTCGTAAGCTGACTTCCGCTAAAAACACGGGAAAGGCAATAATCGGGGAAACAAACTGCTCGTTATGGAAAAAAATATAATGAACATTGTGTTATAAAGGTCAACTGTATGTTAGAGAAAATGTTTTGAAAATAAAAGCATTACGGAATCAAGTCATAAATAGTTATTTATCATTTATTAATAGCCTGTTACACTTCATATCATTTTATTGCAAAATAAAACAAAGCCTTTCATGGCACTTTTACAAAACCATTTCAAATGTTGTGCAGGTAGCGTTTTATGATTTAAAATTTAAATCTAAGATTGCGATAAAAGGCATTTGACATTTTTAAATCTAATTTCAGAACATAATAATGATTACAAACATGTTTGTAATATAAAGAATTAATAAAGCTGACATTTATACCATAATGAAATAACTTTTTATTGTTGTAAGGACATGTCAAATTAACAAGATTTATAAAGACAACTTAATCCAAGAATCTAACCAATAGAAGTTCATCAAAATCCGTTTTTTACAGATTGATAATCCTATAATCTTCAAACAGTTATACACGTTATAGTATGATATCTGTAAAATGTTTCTTCTACAACATACGACGATACTTATGTCCTAACGTTTTATCTGTCTAGACATGTTAGGATTAAGATTTCAAACCCTTATCCTCAGACATCTTACAATGACAACGGAGCATAGAAAAATGAATTTTGTACCAAACTAACCTATATTTATTTTATTAAAGAATAATAAAAAAAATATTTTCAAATTAAACATTTATCTGTTGTGTCTAAATTAAAGAAGTTGTTTTGAATAAATTATGGAATAACATAAAAGATTAAGAATACTAGAAGATACTAGCAACAATACTGGTTCAAAATTTTGTTCCAGTATTGTACACAATATTTATAATATTATTCCAACAATTAAACAATTGTCTGTCGTATACATAGAGAAAAATCTGAATTGTATCCGGGGCCATTTGATACCAACCATATTATTATTTAAAGAATTTAACGAATAAAACATCACATGAGACATTTGTCTGTTGTATCTAAATTAGACACTGAAATAAAAAGACAGTTTAGATTTTAAACAAGAGGCAAATGGCCACGTGGCTCTCCGGTATTTTCATTTCAATCTTACCATTTCCACATGCTTTTGAAGAAAGCAATCAATTTTTCAAACATAATAAAATTATTTTATAATTCATTACTTGAAGTTTATGTATTTGTCATTCGCGTAGATCTATATGATCAGGCTAAACATAATACACTAACCTCATTCCCCGCACCTCATTGACGTATATCTTTTAATACACAGAACGGTCATAAATGAATGCTGTGGCAATGTTCCCCATAAGGTGCTGATCAAGTAAAGCTTGGCTATAACGTATTTTAACATGGCAAAATAAAAATCTATTAAACAACGCTTCCGTGGTGCATTGTTTTTGAATATAAGAAATCATTTTTTTATTTTTAAATGCCAAACGAATGACCTCAGTTTTTTTTCAAAAGCTAATCTTGTATTGGCTGTTGTGTATGTATAATTTACAAGATAAATAGGTATTCCATTTGTTTCTCTTATCAACATTCAGCCGGTGCAACTTTAATTATATGTGAAGGACTTTAACTGTTTTGATACAATGGTGTATAATGGAAATATAGGTCATTACAAAATTTCGCAATCCACACCTGTAAAACTAGATTTGAAAAAAGCATGCACAACTTCAGCCTAAATACCGAATGCATCCAAATGCACAATTTGCAGTAAGTTACCGTTTTGGAGATCTCGAGCTCACAAAATCACGAAAATTCTGCTACCCACAGCATAAGGCTCTCGGACCTATGGTCTGGAGAGCCAAAAATATAAAATTTATGACAGTGTTTAATGTTGTCTGTTGCTCCTAAATGTTGATCAAACAATGATCTTTGCATGGGTGTCCAATCATTATTCTGTTCTAATTAAAAATTACACCATGCAGAGTACTTTTTCAACGATATTATCTAGTGAATCGGTTTTGGTCTATAAAAACTGTCATAAATTTGATATCTTTTTGTTTAAAATCTAAACTGTCTTCTTATTTCAGTGTCAGAATTAACAAGTGTATAATTGGTGATAAGTGAGTATTAGATGGTACATATGCGGCTGGTTAGTAATTGACAAAATACCTAAACCCAAAAGACGTAATTCAGGAACACAAACACGGGAAAAAACACCCGGTAAAACAACAAACAAAAAACAAAATGGAAATACTGAGATATAATACATGAACAATACGAACACTTAAAAAACATAAGTGAACCCAGATGATTCGAAAGGGTAAGCCATTCCTGTTCCGTATACGACACCCAGTCCAACAAAATCAATCCGATATATTAGTTACAAATCGGTGAAGGTACATGATGTGTTAATACACCAGATAGAATTCCAATTTTATTTGTAAAATTGGTACGTTATAATAATCAATAATTCCATTTTAATTTGCATATGATAAAATACAAGAATTTCATTGGTCGGAAGGGCAAAATCATAAAAGTTTACATCGATAAACCCGTATTTGGCAAGTATATTCATGCGCTTTCTTGACTATTTAAAGATTCAAATGAGACATTAAATGTGAAGAATGCTGGTATTTCCATCAAAGACGATGATTGTGATCGTCCTACCTTGTACTGGATACCCAAGTTACATAAGTGTCCATACAAACAACGCTTTATAGCTGGATCTGCTAAGTGTTCCACCAAACCATTGTCTCAACTTCTAACTTCTATTTTAACAGCTGTTGTCAAAACGGGTCTCCAACGTTATTATGAGACAAGCTATTCAAGAAGTGGTATCAATCAAATGTAGATATTAAAGAACTCCAAAGATTTAAAGGATATTTTACGATCTCGGTCCATTTCAGTCTGTAACAGCATAAAAACATTTGATTTCTCCACCCTTTATACCACCATTCCTCATTCACAACTGAAGGAGAAGTTGAAAGATCTAATCCATCGATACTTTCAAAATAAAAATAGCAACAACAGATACACATACCTTATCATTGCTAGAGATAAATCATACTTTGTTAAAAACCACTCTAAATCTAACAAAAAATATAGAGAGGACGAAATTGTCCTAATGATTGAATTTTTGATCGACAACATATTTGTTCAATTTGGTGGACGTGTTTTCCAACAGACAATTTGCATTCCTATGGGTACTAATTGTGCGCCACTACTGGCCAACTTGTTCTTTACTCACATGAGGCAGACTTCCGTGATGGGCTTCTTAAGGAAAAACAGAAGTTCGCCCGTACCTTTAATTTCAGCTTCCGCTACATAGATGATGTTTCATCACTCAACAATTCACGTTTTGGGAATTTCTTGCATCTCATGTATCCCAATGAGCTCGAAATTAAGGACACCACAAACACTGCCAAGTCTACATCTTATCTTGACCTTCACCTCAAAATTGACACAAGAGGAAGGTTGAATACAAAACTTTACGACAAACGGGATGACTTTGACTTTCCAATCGTCAACTTTTTTTTGAGCGGCAATATTCCAGAAGCGCCGGCGTATGGAGTATATATTTCACAACTCATACGTTATTCCAGAGCTTGTGACATATACATTGACTCCTGACAGAAAAGTTGCTCAGATAGGGGTACGTTACTCCTAAGCTGAAGTCATCCTTATTAAAGTTTTATGGGCGTCATCATGACTTGGTTGACAGGTGTGAAAAAACCGTTTCCCAAATGAAAATGGACCTGTTCCATTGATATTATCCCTTCCTCATACCGGATTTGACATGGGCAGCATGGCAGGTGTCCTGCAGGAAGCAAAGACTGCTTACTCTTCCGGAGTACCTGAGTCTACCCCCAGTGTTTTGGTGGGGTCCATGTTGTTCATATGTTTTTAGTTTTTAATTGTAGTGTATGTATTGTTTTGGTCTTGTCTTCGCTGTTCTCCGGAGTTTGTCAGTTGTTATGATTTTTGTCTCCTTCGAATATCCCTTTGGTATTTCTTGACTTTACATATAATGCTAGTTGATATATACGACTTATATACGATGATGATGCTTTGGGTGAGCATTTTGATGCATTGTATAAAAAATTCACGGGAAACCAAATTAATAACATTGTAGAGCCAAATTTAATGCCACTTCAAAGAAAAACTATATGCTAAAACCAAAATGACAGAGAAAAAACCTACTCCTTGTATCAAAAAGCCATACCTTGTGTTAGGATAAATGTGTAATTATCAGTTGAGTCTATTTCTAGTAGGCCTGTTTATGCATGTCTTAATTTTCATCTTTTTATCTTTCCGTGATTTATTTCCATAAGTATCAATAGTTATTTCACTATAATTTGTTTGTAATTATGAATTGTACAACAATTTCAGTCCAATACTTGATTTTTTTTTCACAAATATAAACAACTGCAAATCAAAGAATAGTAATTTCTTGGAAAGTAATGAATTGCCATGCATAATTAAACAACCGTTGCCAAAGTGTGATTGGAGGTCATATCGATTTTCTCAAGTGAAGAAGACCTGTTGTTTTAAAAATAAAAAAGGAGTATCCATCTTTAAATTTAGGTATGTTTGAATTAGATGCAATTAGACTAGGAATTCAAGCAGTTTTGGTTGACACAATTCTCACGAGTTTTGTTTTCCTGCAGGTCGCCACATATTTCACACAAGACATTCGTCATAAAGGAAATGACGTGGTCAGTATTATTTGGATATTGAAGAATGTCTATTAATTTCTGGTTAAAGAAACTGTGTAATTTTCTTCTATCTATAGCTTCACTGGTTGAAGCACCCGTAGCAAATTCCTTTGCAGAAGCCTTTAAATCCGGCTTTAAACAGAACTTTTTTCGACAAGACAATCTCTTGCTAGAGTTTGTATATCTATTACAAGCGGCGCATACCATATCTGCTATTTCTTTCAAAACTGGCCCTGCTTTCATATCTTTCACCAAATCATTCTTTACTCCAGTGATAATTGACTGTTCTATTTTAAATGTATCTGCAGTAACAAATGTAAATACCTTAATGATATTATGTATTTATGGTATTAATGTTTCACTCAAAATCAACTTTAGAATTTTCTGTTATAAAAATTCCATATTTTACATATTATCCATGTCTTGAGTCCTTTTCTAACTTGCAAAAATTAATTCAAATAAAATGTGACAAATTAAATTATTTATTATACAGTTCTAATTTTAAAGATGTTCGCTGCTCAGTTTCAAAATAACAAGCTTTTCATAACATTGGTAAATATTGATAGTGTATTAATATAGGAACTAAAAGAACTTGTGCTTGTTTTCGAGATATAAGCCATTGAAAATTTGGCGGGGAAAATATGCTCTCTTGATTTTACATAGCTTTATCACTGACAAGTTTTATTTCTAAAAAACCATTAAATAATAAGAAGGATTTTATAAGATTTTTACAAATGGCTTATTATTCTGCATGCAAAAGATTTATGAAAAGTAAAATGGGTGTTGGCGGGAAAAATGGGTGTTGGCGGGAAAAATAATTTATGGCATTCAAATGGACAACACCAGATGATTCTGAACATCTGACAAAAATTCAAAAACATGACCAGCGAACATCCTTAAATCAGTGAGAATGTTCATTCTTAAAACGTGACCACAAAATGTATATCACGTTCGCAAGTAGTATATGGCCACAGTTCAGTTATCATTTGTGGTGATGGGGTTGCGGTGGTACCGGAAGTTACGTCGCAGGAAATGACGTCACAGGAAGTCAAGACACCGGAACCGGAAGTCACGTGAAATGAACCGGCAATAGCCGGAACTGGTTTGCGCGCATGCGCAACCGGAAGTGATGGATTTCCCATTATTTGTTTACGAAAGTGACGTCAGTCACGTGACGGGACACGGAAATGTGTTGTCTGCGTATGTGTGACAGGAACCGGAAGTACTCGGAAGTGATTTTCGCGCATGCGCAACCGGAAGTGATGGATTTCCCATTATTTGTTTACGAAAGTGACGTCAGTCACGTGACGGGACACGGATGTGTCGTCTGCGCATGGGTGACAGGAACCGGAAGTACTCGGAAGTGATTTGCGCGCATGCGCAACCGGAAGTGATGGTTTTCCCATTATTTGTTTACGAAAGTGACGTCAGTCACGTGACGGGACACGGATGTGTCGTCTGCGCATGTGTGACAGGAACCGGAAGTACTCGGAAGTGATTTGCGTGCATGCGAAACCGGAAGTAGTCGGTTTTCCCATTATTTGCCTATGGAAGTGACGTCAGTCACGTCCCTGCACCCGGATATGCTATGCTTGTTCAGAAATCGGATTGGATTATCTCCTTTTTCCAGCGGTTCTCGGTCATCTCTTGGTCTTTCATCGGTCTGTATAGGGTAAGGGTCTCGCATCGAGTCTCTAGGGACTACTACTCCCACTGTTATGTAGAAGTCCGAGAGTATACGAAGTACACTATTGGATTATCTCCCCTTATCCCGCCCTTTTCATTTGCGGGTGATTTTTTCTGTGACTATCGAAGGTAGGATTGGATTATGGCCCCTTACCTCCAAGTCATGCTGTCACTATTAGATCAATGGAGGGGTGTCCTTAACAGCCACCTTAGCAACGGCGGCCATTTCATTGCTCTATGGTGCACTTCGTTTCACTTCTCTCGCTCCATGCCGCTCTTCGCCGCTCGTCGCTGTTCATCGCTACTCATGACCTTACTCGCATTTCATTTTAGTATTTTGGGGCTACTTGTCACTGTTTTCACTGCTGCTGCTGCTCCTGGGTCTTGTTGCTTTCGTCGTCGCTGCTCTTCTCTTGCTCATCACTTTTTCTCTTGCTCTTTGCTGTTCATCGCTACTCATGACCTTACTCACGTGCTAATTTCGGTTTTTTTGGTGCTACTTGTCGCTGTTTTCGCTGCTACTGCTCTTGTTGCTTGTTGTTGTTCGTCATCGCTGGTCTTCTTTTGCTCATCGCTAATTTTCTCTTGCTCTTTGCTGTTAATCGCTACTCATGACTGTACTCACGTGCTTATTTCGTTTTTTTTTGCTGCTGCTGCTGCTAGTGGTGGTCGATTGTCGTTTGTCAAAGATTGGATTTGTGCGAGAGCACCCTTAGATTCGGGTCATTTGAAAGTCCACTCTGCATTTATCCATGCTCGTGACTGGCTATCATAAGATAGGCTGCATTAGCCCTCCCCTATTTTTTAAGGCCACACTGCATTTGTCCAGGCTTGTGACTAGCTATATATATGTATAAAAATATATAGGCTGCATTACCCTCCTTCCTTTTTTTGGAATATTTTTTCTGTTTTTCTTTGTAATATGTTAGTTACATACATGTACATCATATATTCCTGGGTCATTACACTATGTACATTGCTTTTTTGTACATTTGCTGGGTCCTCCACTTGTGTTGTCAAGTCGTTTGATTCTCTTTACTTTGGATGGAAGTATTTTCCTTTTCATTTCTGGTTTTGCTTTGGTGTTGGAAAGATCCACTGGTATTAAATATCTAGCAGGAACCAATAAATCAGCGAGAGGCGTTTTCAATTCCATTGATACGTGTGTGTTGTTTGACGGTCTTCAAATAACTGACGAAATTAAACAAAACCTCAGATTATATATTTTCGTTGAAAGCTTTCTATTGGCGTCATAGTGACGAAGATTGTTTTTTGTCTATTCATTCAGACCACACAGTTCGCTGCTCGTCATTGTTGTTTGCTGCTCATCGCTGCTCTTCTCTTGCTCTGTACTGTTCTTTCCTGCTCATCGCTGCTGAGCACCTTGCTCTCATGCTCATTTCGGTTTTTTGCTGCTGCTGCTGCTGCATGTTGCTGTTCGTTACTGCTGTTGGAGTGCCTAGGAGAAGATGGCATTCGTGCTGTTTCGTTATAAATCACCTCTTGGTCTCGTTGATGTTACGATGGACATCAAAGATGGCTGCGGCCATCTAACGCGGACCTGAAAGAGAGCGCCGTTATGGAACAGAAATTTTAATCTTTCCGGACGGGAACGAATGTTCTCGGTCTCGTTGATGTTACGATGAACATCAAAGATGCCTGCGCCAAAGTAACGCGGACCTGAAAGAGAGCACCCTAATGAAACGAAAATTTAACAGTCTTTCCGGACGGGAACGAACGTTTACGGATTTCAGTCCTAACAAAAACCCTAACTCGAGTCCTTACCCCAACCCTAACTATAACCCTAACGTTAGTCCTAACCGTAACCCTAACTCTAACCCTAGTCCTGCCTCTAACCCTTATCGTAGGTCTGTCTCGTACTCCTACCCTATTCGGTCAGTACCCCACGTTGGTGGTTCACTGGTGCAAGCGTGACAAACATGAGGCAAACAGTCACGCTTGCACCAGTGAAACACCGACTTGCGGTATGACCGGTTAGAGTACTTCAGGTTCTGGGTACGTATGCGCAGACCACACATCCGGGCCCAACACGTGACTTACGTCACTTCCGTAAACAAATGGCGGAAAATGGCTGGAAAATCCACTACTTCGGTATACTACTCACTTGCGTCTGCATCTTTTTTGCTTGTCCAATTTGATTACAGTTGGATTCTTTCGTATTTATTTTTAATTTCATGACACTGAATGTCAAAAAGTTGAGTTAAGTCCATAAAGAACTTATTTTTTTCAAGGTAATCTCTATTCAGGTAATCACGTCGGAAGCAATGGCGGAACGAGATTTCGCATGGATGCCGCCATGTTGTTGAAACATTTTAGCTGGCATAGTAGTAGGAATAATTCGATTGACATCTCTACCTTAAAGAGCGAGCTTCGCTTGCTTATGACACCAAGCAATTGCAACAAAGAGTTTTTATGGACATTATGTTGTATTTTGGCCGTCGAGGCAGAGTAAATCCCAGAGAATTAAGGATAAACGACTTCGCTCTCACCACTGATGCAGATGGTCTTCGTTAGATCTACATATTTATTTAACCAAAGACGAGTTGACCAAAAACCATGCTGATGACAATAATACTACAGACGGCAGAATGTATGAAACTAAAGGTACATTCGATTCCAAATATTTCTTCTTCTTTTTTATATTGTTGGGGTTTCGCTTTGCAAAACATGGACTTTAGAGTACCTTCTTTGTATCGGATAATCCTACTAAATGACTGTTTGGATTTCAATGAAAATGTTTAGATATGTATTTCTAGTTTTTCAAATCATCAGTATTTTAATGAACAAAAAAAACCAATAGGCATGTACCAAAAAAATGCAAAAATCAAACAGACAAAAAAATCAAACTGGCACATTTCACTCAGAAAACGTTTCAAATATTATTTATTTACATGTTGTCTTGTTTCTTTTCAGATGATGATTATTGTCCTGTACGTACTTTCTGTCGATACACATCTAAGCTGAGCAAAACTTTTGTTCTATTTCAAAGACCAAAGTACACTGTGAAAGATGATTCTGTTGGTACGATGCAGTACCGGTCGGTCATAACATTCTAGGAGCAATGATGTCTACTATCAGTACAGAGTGTAATTTATCAAAAATTTACGTGCCACAACAGTTCATATCTTGGATGCTGCTAGAATTCCAGATAGACACATTATGTCCGTAACCGGCCATAGGTCATAAAACAGTCTGAAGACCTATACAGGTTACACAGATAGCAAGACTAAATAAAAAATGTCGAATACTTTAAGCAGTGTTATCAGTTAAAGGTTCCGTTCAAAGTAAAAGTGCAACAGATTCAAAGTATCCAATCCTTAATGATGCTTTTTTAGAACTTTTGCCGTTAACAGATTCCCAGAAAGATAGACCTGTCCGTGATTTAAAAACAGACATTGAGTTTGATGAAATATTAAAAACCATATCGTATAATAGTGGTATTGGAAATCAAAACATTCGTCCAGCAAGAATCGAAATGAACACTCACACTTTAAATAAGCAATCCGTTTCTAGCTTCCATTCCCATGTGAAGTTGCCTATGATCAATAATTATGGAACCATAGACATTAATTATCAAATCTTGCCAAAAGACAGTTAACTTTGATATTCTAGAGAACAATTCTATTAACAAAGTGTGACTATACTTTACCATGTTTACATTTGGTTTTTTGTTGTTAAAATTATTTAAATTTAAATAGCTTTTATATTTTTGAAAAAGGATAATATACCAAAAAGAACAAATATGTGGAATCGTCATGAATACAGAAAAAATCACCCACCACAACAAATAATAATAAAAAAAACCAAATGCCTTTTCAAAAATCAACATCAATTTTTTGGCTTTATTATTATGTAATAAAACAGTTATGGTCTTTTATATCGGTCAATATGAGTTTAAATAGACCATGAGTCCAACGAAGACTCCGAAGAGCAATTCGAACAGTCTCCATGGGATGTCATTTTGAATAGAATATTTCAAGTGCATCAATCGGAATACTCACAGAAAGTAAACAAACTAGTCGAATCCGGAATGGAAGAAGACGAGGCACGCTTGGCAACATATAGAGACATGTTTGAAACATACAGAGACGAAATACGAAAGCATTACATCGGACTGATGTCCTGGCATCAAGACATGATTAAAGACCCCGAACATAGAAAGATCAAGAAAACTTCTAAACGCTTGAGAGAAGAGGGAGACTACGAATCAAAAGAATCATGGGAATATGCCGTAGAAAACGAAAATATCTGCTTAACTGTGTATTGAACGACTACGACCCAACACCAGCTGAAGACAGCAATGACTCTATGTGACGGAGGAATTACAAAGAAAAACAGAAAAAATATAACAAAAATTGGAAGGAGGGTAATGCAGCCTGTATATGTTTATACATATATAGCCAGTCACAAGCCTGGACAAATGCAGAGTGGCCTTAAAAAATCGAGGAGCATTAATGCAGCCTATCTTATGATAGCCAGTCACAAGCCCGGATAAATGCAGAGTGGCCTTTCAAATGACCTGGATGTAAGGGTGCTCTCGCACAGATCCAATCTTTGACTAACGACAATCGACCACCACTAGCAGCAGCAGCCCCAAAACCGAAATGACCATGCGAGTAAGGTCATGAGTAGCCATGAAAAGCAGAGAGCAAGAGAAAAACAGCGATGAGCAAAAGAAGAGCAGCGATGGCGAACAGCAACAAGCAGCAGGAGCAGCAGCAGCAGCGAAAACAGTGACAAGAAGCCCCCAAAAAACGAAATAGCACGCGAGTAAGGTTATGATTAACGATGAGCTGCAAAGAGCAAGAGAAAAACAGCAAAGAGCAAGAGAAAAACAGCGATGAGCAAGAGAAGACCAGCGATGACGAACAGCAAAAAGTAGCAGGAGCAGCAGCAGCAGCTAAGAAAACAGTGACATGTAGCCCAAAAAAAACTGAAATGAGCACGCGAGAAAGGTCATGATAAGCGATGAGCAACAAAGAGCAAGAGAAAAACAGCGATGAGCAAGAGAAGACCAGCGATGACGAACAGCAACAAGCAGCAGGAGCAACAGCAGCAGCAGCGAAAACAGTGACATGTAGCCCCAAAAAAACCGAAATGAGCATGCGAGTAAGGTCGTGATTAGCGATGAGCAGCAAAGAGCAAGAGAAAAACAGCGATGAGCAAGAAAAGAGCAGCGATGACGAACAGCAACAAGCAGCAGGAGCAACAGCAGCAGCGAAACCAGTGACAAGTAGCCGCAAAAAAACGAAATGAGCACGCGAGTAAGATCATGATTAGCCATGAGCAGCACAGAGCAAGAGAAAAACAGCGATGAGCAAGAGAAGACCGGCGATGACGAACGGCAACAAGCAGCAGGAGCAGCAGCAGCAGCGAAAACAGTGATAAGTAGCCCCGAAAAACTGAAATCAGCACTCGAGTAAGGTCATGATTAGCGATGAGCAGCAAAGAGCAAGAGAAAAACAGCGATGAGCAGCAAATAGCAAGAGAAAAACATCGGTGAGCAGCAAAGAGCAAGCGAAAAACAGTGATGAGCGGCAAAGAGCAAGAGAAAAACAGCGATGAGCAATAAAGAGCAAGAGAAAAACAGTGATGAACAGCAAAGAGCACGATAAAAACAGCGATGAGCAACAAAGAGCAAGAGAAAAACAGCGATGAGCAGCAGCAGCAGCAGCAGCAGCAGCGAAAACAGTGACAAGTAGCCCCAAGTAGAGGCTCGATGCGAGACCCTTACACTATACAGACCGATGAAAGACCCAGAGACGACCGAGAAGCACAGAAAAGGGGGAGATAATCCAACAGTACCTCTGTATTTCGTATACTCTCGTACCACCACGTGACTGACGTCACTTCCGTAAGTTAATAATGGGAAAATGGCGCGAAAATCCACTACTTAAGGTTGCGCATGTGTGCAAACCACTTCCGGTTTCGCCAACACATGCGCAGACCACACATCCGGGTCCCAGCTAGTGACTTACGTCACTTCCGTAAACAAATGGTGTGAAAATCCACTACTTCCGGATGCATACGCGATAACCAAATCCGGTTCCGGTGACGTCACTTCCCGCTCCATCTCGCTCGACCCCAAATATTAACTGAACTGTCCCCACATACTACTCAAGTGTCACATTTTCCCGCCACGGTAACCGGACAAATCGGCCCGCGGACCACTCGGCCCAGGACCACCCGGACCGTGTTATCGGACAATTCGGACCGTGTCATCGGACGACTCGTAACATGATTGATAATAATAAACTTTGAAGTGAGATTGTTACGCCATTACGATGTATTCATCACTGAATACCGACAATTAAAGCAAACGTATTCCAGGTCACACCTGTTTCATATTTAACATTAAGATTGAAGTATGCTTTCTGTAAGTCTGCTTCCTCAATCGGAGGATAGTGTTCAATGCTGCCAAAAACCCTGGCGTTTTAAATCTTTTGATGTTCTCGGATTTTCTGAACTGCGAGTCTTTCTTTATGTCAATATCAAGCAGCTTTTCTGTGTAAGTGACAGGTCAAATCTTAACGTTTATAGTCAGGAATTTTTGTAAACTTCACCATTACGATTTCGGGCCTCTGCATAAAACTCAATGTCTGTTGACAAGCCCTTTTCCTCTAGGTGTTCCCGACAAATTTTGACTGTCTGATTAGTACTGCGTTTAGTATTTAGAGCATCTTTGTTGTCTATTATTGTGTTCAATACTGCCTCTGAGATTGCAGCAAATCTCGGTTTGTCGTCTGCGACGGTTTGGCCATCAGACATTTTTTTATTTTTGCGCTACCCGAACGAACAATTCTACTTTATTTAACAGTCACACGAACATAGGGAATAAAACCATTTGTATTAAACGTCAAAGTAAATATTATTTGATCTCCAAAATTTCATATTGCCAGCCGGAATCAATGCATATGAATGATGAGATCTTAATTATAAACAATCTACATGCGAAATATAGATAATATATAAAGTATATAAGATATCTTATAAAGTTTATAAGACATCTTATAAAAACTAGATTATATAAGATATCTTATATAATTATATGAGATATCTTGAAGTTAGAATAAATAGTAAATCATTAAGTTGTCTTATAAGGTATGTAAGATATCATAAAATAAGATATCTTGAATGTGAAATAAATATAATACGGCGTGCCATATTTCGTCGATTTGCTTTCGGAAGTACGTGCTGAAAGCTTTTTAAAAAAAATCCAAAACAATGAAGAGAAGACTCAAAAGCCAAACACGACCAAAAGTATAAAACCAAAAGATAGAAGAATGCATGAGGGAATATCCTTTGTTTTCCGCAAATTTAGAATTTTTATACCATTAAATTTTGATTTATCATTTTACAATAGTACCGACATTTTAGCATCTGATCTGGCATTTCCGGAACTTAGAGTTCACCAGCTAGCAGAGGCATACACAGAATGTTAATAATACATAGGAAGCGTTCGATAAGGACAACACTTGCAACACTAGTGTTATGTATTGTCATGCGCAGTCGTTATAAACACTGGTACCAAATCGAACAGCCAAGAACCAAGAAATATGGTGGACATAGCACTGTTAATGCAAATTGAAGAGGATGATTTTGAGGATGCAGACGATGATGACGAAGAGGACATCGATGAAGATATATTGCCTATGTTCATCTTGTCATATAAACCAATTAGACAATTCGTACCATCTGTAGAAAATTTTGCAGAGCGGACAGTTCAAGATTTTACGGATATTGATTTTAGGAGACATTTTCGCGTTACAAAGGGACCCTTTTCTGTTTATCACCCTGGCCTGGGCATGGAAAAAAGCAGTTCTGCATGAACAGTGGCTTTTTTGAATGGATCCAGTAAAATAGCCATTATATGATTGAGTTCTCTATTCTTTCCAGGTACAAATTCTCACCACTAAATGTGTATAAATTTCAAAGTATGAATAAAATTATAACTGGCACTTGCAAGTTGACAGGAAAAGCCAGTCAGTACTGTGTCGGGATTCTATATTGTGCTTGTTACATTGTTACCAGGATTGATAACAGACGGACAGACTAAGTGATTACCATTAGGCACCAGTGTGGCCCTAAAAGTATTTATAGCAGCATGCCAAATACAATGAGGCAGATACCATTTAATTATTTTTTCAAAGGGGAAAGGGGGCAGATACTAAAAAAATTTCCTTTATCTAGGCTTGTGGTATTTGTTTCAAATTTACTCAATTTTTGGGGTTGTGCAGAAATTTTGGTATGGGATGAAATTATTTAATCTGTGACGAACCTGGCTAGGTAAAACTTTGGCGAGTAACTGCACGTACAAGGGGAGCATTTTTTTTTTCGTTAACATATTTTCTTTGACATGGACCATTTGATTTTCGGTTGGGGGGGGGGGGGGGGGCGTGAAGTCGGGGGCTGTGATTTTTTAGAAAAAAAAATCCAGCCCTTATTTTTGTTCAGAAAAATATTATCTGGGCAACATCTGGTGTGGAAAAAAAAATCCAGCCCACATTTTGCCCATTGGAAAAAAATAATCTGGCCTGGAGCAAAAGAAAATTCAGACCTGCACGAAAATCCCAGCCCTCTCCTCCCCCTCCCTACGAAAATAAAATGGTCCGTGCCTTGAAATATAATCTTAAGCCTAAAATCCAGGGCTGTAAAAAATTTTTTGGGCATGCAGAAGTGCATGTTCTGCAAAGAAGTCGCAAAAACACGAGGTTTTGTATTTAAATAAACAGATCATACATTGTTGCTTATATAAAAACGTGGCCTTACAGTTTTTACCCGTTTAGATTATACTTTGCCAGCATGAAATAAAATTAACAAGCTTCACACTTACTTATTGCCTTCCGCAGTCGCCATTTTGATTCCTCGTGTTCGCATATCAGTGGGGAGTATACTCTCGGCGCTAGTGTTGGACACTAGTGTTGAACACTGGTCGTTTTATTTACGAAAATCTCGACACTTGTTACTCGTGTTGTCTGATCGAACGCTTCCCTAATGTATGATACAAATTTAGATTTTTTTCAAATCCCTGAACCTAAAAGTTACTTATGAGACAACAATGAGAATTTTACATATGTGTACGATTCTTCGATAAGCTAACCTCAGCAGTGGCCTGATTCTTGATTGCCATAAGAAATCATCAGATACAATTGGGAAAGAAGAGTATGTTAGGACCATTGCTGTAATTTGTGTTTTATGTGACCGGTTAGTTTCAGATCAGGTTAGTTTGCGGTCAAGTATCGTATTTGGCCACAGAGGCTGCTGATTACAAATTTAAAAAGGGACCGTCCTAATTATTGCAAAAATCGCCCCAGTTTTAACATAAAAAGGATATTTACGTGCTATTTTCCTTATTTTTCCAATAATAAACTAAGCCTAGTTATGAAGAATCTATCACATAATTGTAAAAGGGAGCATGTCAAAATAATTTCTGTTGAATTTGGTAATAAATTATCAAATGATTTCTTACAAGATCCCTAGGGTCTCAAGTAAAGCCATGACTGGCTAGTAAGTGGGATCGTCACATAAATAATTCCGAAATTTGACCAAAAAGGTGCCGTTGCTGCAAAGAATGGTTGCAAATGACCGCTATTTTCAGAAGTCTTTTAAAGACGTCTTTTAGTTATATACTTTTTGTGCTTTCCTTGTAACTTCACTCCATTTCCGTTTTCCTCACATTTTGTTTATCTCACTACGCTAGGGCTACTTTGTCACCTCACTGACTAATCGAACTATAAAAGACCAAAGTTGCAACATATTTTTTAACTTGGTTAATTGATTTCAGAGGAGAAGATGGAAATGACAAGCAAGGGAAGGTAAGAGCTCATTAGGAACTAATAAAAGCAGTTCTGCAGATACTTACAATTACAATGTGGCGAATGTTTTTTTTTTATATAAAAATCTAGTTTACGATATTGTCAAAATAGATATTGGATTTTATTGTAAGATATTGTTAGACTTGTATATAAACGATGAGTACTGATTTCAAAAAAGAAGGAAAATATGTTAATGACATCCATGCCTCTCATGCTAACTACATTGATCAGTGAAAAAAATTAGCCTTTTTTATGCTGAATACAAGAAATATTTGTTTAATTTCCTACCTGGGTACCAAGTTGAAACCGCTACAATAGTCCAAAGTATCAAAATGACTGCTTTCATTTCTGCGTTTGACAAAAAGTTTGATAGATAGGTATACTCACAAATATAACTGCAGATGTAATTTTTCATCCAAATTTATGATGCAATTATCACCTGCATTTATAATAACATTACAAAGTCATGTATCCTAAAATATCTCAAGGCAATCTCAAAAACAGACAGACAAACTTAGTTAGATCATCGAAATTTTCTATGAGATTACTCAGAGCTGATTTATATTTTATTTTGGATTGCATGATGAGAATTTAGGTTTAATTACGATGGTATACTTTTCCTGTTGTATTGTGTAATTTGTTGGATGCACTCTCAATCTAATTAAAATTAGAACTACTAATTGCGTCTTTCAGTCACTGCATGCAGATCTAACAACACTCCATTTTACTTTCTGTTTTGATGACCTTTCCAATCAGCCAATCAGATTTCAGCCTTATTGATTTTGAAGGCATTATCCTCAGAATAAAACCCCAGTATTCTCAATAGGTCACCAGAACAGAAAGTAAAATGAAGTGTTGTTAGATCTACATGCAGTGACTGAAAAATTTTAATAACTTATTTGTTAGTTATTATTAATAAATCTTTAGAGACCAAACAACAGGCTATGCCTCCAGAGATTTTGAAAGGTTTTAGGCGACTTTTTGAAAATGGCCAAATAAGTGAAATAATTGTAGGGGAAACTGGCCCTACCTCTTATACACTATCCAACCAATTTTTGCATTTTGCGGTCACCTGGTTGGTAATCATACTGTATTGACTTTTATAGTATGTTTTATACACCAGGGTGTCAGGATAGATAAGGAGGAGGTTTTTGGTACCCATAAAGCCAATTCAGTGCCTGTGTAAAGTCAGACTATCCTCACTCTCTGTTGTGTTTAATTTGTGTTTTGTGCTTTTCTGTTATTTTTGTCCGAGGTTCTGTCTTTGGGTGGCGTTTATTGAAGGTTAAATATCACCCATTTTGTTGTTAAATTAAAACACAACATTTTTGGTCTATAGTTAAAAATTGGTTTGGATTTGTCTAGTATCGAAGATTGTATAAAGAGAAGGTATGAATGAATTTATAATTTATATTCTAAAAAGAATTGTTTAAAACATTTTTGCATATTTTTATCCGATTTCACGAAAACATCGGATTTTCGTAACATTAACAAGAAACAGATCAACCATGTTTTTCAAAAATTGCAATCTGTTTTGACTGGATTTGACCGTACTCCTGTATCCCGGACGTTAAGGCAATCTGAAATGTATTTGTCTGACCTTAAAAATGGGCAAGCTGTGTCACTGTATTATGAACAAAAACATCTAAGAAGCAATCAAAAAGACGCTTTTTGTTCTACATTAAACGTATTAGGAAGCTTTCAATACAAAATGCGCGATAACTCATATTAAAACAAGTAATAATTGTGTTGGTATGGCAAAACTAAGTCTCCCAAACGATACTGAACAAGCAATTCTTCAATGACCACTTCCTCTCCTCCCCCTCACCAAAAAAAATATTACATCTTTTAATACACCTTCCCATACGGATTAAGATTTTTTTTTAAATTCAAAAAGAAAAATCTATTTTGAAGGGACGGGGTATATCCATAAGGACCCCCCTATGTACACCAACGAATGCATCTTCTCATAAGGAGTAAGAATATAAATGGTTATAGGGTGGGGATCTCAAGGGTTTAAAATTTACTATCTTGAGGGGGCTGGGAATACCCCGAAGGGACCCCCATCTACATCAATGAATGCAACTTCCGATAATATATTGTTATCAGGTTTTTAAAGTTACTAATTTTAGGGGGCGGGGCACCCCCCGCCCCCCTCCTTATACATCAATGAATGAATCTTCCAATAAGTAGTAAGGATATATATGGTTATAAGGTGATCACAACCGTTCCCAAGTTATTCCCTGTACCTCAGATGTTTCACAGGGTTGAAAGGCTTCTTTGAGAAGAGGATTATTGTCTTCTGTATTAAGCCTACAAAAATATAACACTTGCTTTTTAATAAATTATGCCAAAGGTAGTCGTCCTAACTCACTTTTAGCAGCAAACCAAGGACTGATTTACAATATTTGTTTTGGACAATTTTGGACATGAAGTTGTCCATAACAATATTAGATAATGTAAACACGAATATGTTTGATTGAACACATTTTAAAAATAGTTTACCCTCGTGGGTTTGTATTTATTTCACCTTATCCTTCGAATAATTAAATGATATCATTTCTTGTATCTTTTTTACGAAAACTTGCAGACTAACAATCATTTTTCATCTTTTTAGTCAGATATTTTTATTCTCTCGACATGTATGTAATATTTATAATTTTTTCAGGTTATTTTTTTTCTGTGTTTTTATTTTACCCTACATTTACTTCTTATTTAAATGTATTATTTATTCTATTATTAAGTCTCCCAAACGAAGTGGGAGACAGGTTTTAATTTGCGATTTTTATCGAACATTTTTTTTTCCTCTCCGATTTTGTTCGTTCGAGTTCTCAATAACCGTCAGAGATATGGATCTCCATGATGAAAGATCAATGTTTCTAGATGTGCCTAATACTATTCATTTTTTGATGGGGATCACTGTGACGTTGTGAGCAGTTCAAAGAGGCTAGGGGTTTACTATAGGACCCTATGGGAAAACTTTTTTTTTCACCGAAAAACTCCACGAGTGACCAATGACCATCTTATATCATATATTTTATTATACTCCGTGAAAACACCTATTAAATGACATATACCTTGTTCCTCTAGAGGGGTCATTCCCACCCCCATAATTCTGAAAAATTTCATATGCAATTAAAATCTATAGCTTTAAATCATGTATTTTATTATTCTTCGTAACAAGACACAAAGGAGACGCAATAAATGATTTTACACATTGCCCGGGGAATGGGGATATTCCTTCCTGAAAAACCAACAAAAGACATTGAAATCCTTGGCCCTTAGTTATAAACATTTTTATTCTTTGTGAAAAGCTCAGTCATCCTCAGTGTTCATGTCCCACCCATTTAAACACTGGATGTATCATCAGTGTTTCTGAATAGCTTCAAAACTGTTGGCCGTGATAATCATTTTGCCCATGACAAGACCTAGTGAATGCACAATCGGTATTGTTCGAGGGGATAACTGAGTTGTCAGTCAACGAAATGGCCATACCGTGCATCGAATTTATTTCGGTATTTTGTGATAAAGATAATAACTTGTTACAAATGTATTGGTCTAACTTTTTTATTTTTTGTCTGATTTTTATGCAACTCTCATATTTTAATATTATTAATGTGGTGTTTTATCTTTTAATTATTTTATTTTCTGTCCTTACATCAGATTGTAGATTTAACATAATATTGATACAAGGAAGATCGAGATCAACTTATGAGACATAATATGTAATAACAGATATTATTTCATTTGCTTGGTCATAAATTTAAAAAAAAATTCTTGTTGTGTTGCAATTTATTTTATATAAATATGATTCAAATTTGATGTTGGGAGTACTTAACACGGGAGGTAAGAAGTCTTTTTTATTATTATTTTTATTTAATGAAACCGAATGCATTTTATTACACCACTCAATAAAACCAGTTCTTGTAAACGGTTCAGAAATATTGGGATACATCTCCGTCAAGGTAGCATGTCGACAAGCAAAAGTTGATCAAGTGTGATATTGTAAAACTCGAGTCACAAAAAGAGCAAAAGCGCTATAGGAGCATATGCATTTTCTGCATATGGGTCATTTAGAAAAGTCTTTGTTAAATGGGGGCAGCCATATTGTGCTACATACTAAGGCTAGAAAAGGTCTCGTTCGACGGAAGTAAGTAAAGCCAGGGAAATAACTTTGCTCCCACCATTGGCCAAGCCAACAGCATATTATGACAGTAGAATGGTTTTGGTTCTGACTTCTTGGTAATATTCCAAAATGTGGTACAAATTGACCCAAATCGCCTGTATACGCTACTTTTGCGGGTAGAAAATATGATTTCTTTTTGTTGACATAAAAATGCATAGCATACAATCGTTTACGATAAAAAGTAGGTAAATATTTAAGATTAATAAATAAATGGTTATGAGTGAAACAAATACTGGGGAAAGTAGCCCTACTTCTTTGATTTCGGATGACGACAGTGACGAGGAAGTATTTTGTAAAATAAAAGCTCTGGATGTTTAAACAAGCCGTGATTGGATCGCAGATTTAACTATAAAAGTTTTGCTTTCACAAATAGTTTTTGAATTTTAACATTCTCTTTTTTCTATTTTTAAGTTATATTTTTCAGAATAATTATTAGTTTTTTTAAATATTGTTTTGTTTTTGCAACTAGATTGTGTATGCTTTTGGTTTCCATGTTTTCTTTGCATGGATTCAGTTCGAATATTGATAGTAGTTTTTTCCACCGTCATTATTTTAAAAGAAACCGACAATAAAGCACATATATATAATTCATTTATTTTTATTTTATTCTATTCTTATCACATATTTTCCCCCATAACTCAACATCTCTTCACCTACCATAAGGTCATAGTGTTACAGTCATGCTTGGGTCTGTAGATATCTGTATGTCTTTGACTCTTTCCCCGTTTATTTTTTCATTAATTAGTTTTATATCAATGAAAGGTTTTCAAAATAAACCTGAAAACAATGTTTTGGCATCCAAAATATAATAAATGCTCAATTAAAGTTGTAATTGTTTTCTTCAGCACACTCCATTCTTTCTTTTGAAATTTCCGGCTTAATTAAAGTAAAGAACGTAATAAGAGCATCGTTGTTCATGAATTATGCTACTTAAAAGTCTATACTTCTTCTGCTATAAATTTATGTTTAAATTTCTCCCACATTGGTAGATATAAAAAAAATCTTTTGTTGGTCTACCCTTGTCACATTGTCACAGTATGCCTTGCAAAGTCACGTGACCAGAACATGCACAACTTACGAATTTGTTTTATTGAATCATAAAGTACTTGTGATACTCAACATTAAAACCTATGTTGTTCAAATTAAAAGGGGACAGAGAAACGACCTTTTCGCATTTCATATCCTTTTCATTGTAATTGGCGATATAATTCCTCCAATCTGCACATGTATAAAAGTGGTTTATTCCCGATTGTCCAACATTTTAAAATTATGGAGTTCTGATTGTCCAACAACAAAAGTTCTGATTGTCCTACATTAATTGTTGTTAATTAAACAATGTATGATCATATTATAATTTGAGGGTAGCAAGGGGTTTTTATTGTAAATAAATAAATAATAAATAAATATTGATATAGATTAAATATAAAATTTTTCTTAAAATAGATGAAATATAATTTTAATTTGAAATATATATTTATTTCTTATAATATTGTTTTGGATATTTTAATCTGAAGCAAACAATATTATCAAAACAAATCATACTTTTTAAAAGAAAAATATTTAATATATTTTTTTTAAACATCCAGTATTTTTAATGCTTTAGGAATCAAATACTATATAAATTAACAATGATTTTGATTTAAGTATAAATTCAAGCAATGCAAATGATTTAATAAAATCATAATTCAAATATAAAGTACTGCAGCATATCAAGAAGAGATGCCGACAAGAAGTCACCCTCATCCAGTACGCAGCAGGAGCGCTACTACCAGTGAAACGCAGAAGATACACGCAACTGAACCTACGACTTCAGCAACAGTTTGACTGCAGAATCAAGAAATTAGCGTGTTCCAGTTTGCAGACATTGCCTCTTATTTATTGCATTTGGACTGATTATTTATATGTGCTACATTGTAAGTTGTTAGTGCTCTTATCATCTCTGATCTGTATATCTTATGTCATTGTTCAATTCAAATGATTGATGTTAAATAATTATTGTTAATAACTGTAATAGTATGTGCATTGCTTTAATATACATGTATAATTTCATATTTATTTAATGAAAGTAAAACATTTAAATATAAGTATTTTCTTTTATTTTCCATTAAAAGAATATCACATGTATAAAAATCAAAGTGCAAATATGTTGCCATATTTCCATAAAAATATCTGAATACAAACATCAGCTATCGAATACAGAAGCAACAAACCAAAAGGATAATCAGGACAATCATTAGTCATAAAACATCAGCTAACAAATACTGACGCAACAAACCAAAGGGATAAACCTAAAGCAACACTAATATATTTTTTTATTTTAATGACTACCCCTTATAGAACCTCAAAACTATCTTTATCAAAACATTTTCTAATTAACCAACATGTATAATTCTTATCAACAAATTCCCAATTGTCCAACATTTTTTTACCTTTTTTTACCTGTAATTTTCAAATGTTTGACAATCAGGAAGACACCATAAAAGGATGCCATTTACTTCCACCAGAATTACACCTCTAACGTATTATCATGGAAATAATGTGACCATCGCCATCCAAATGAATAATTTTCATAAAAATGCTCAAAATATTGACTTGTGTTGATTTTAGGATCAGAGATGTACCAATTCTCTTAATCAATCATCCCGAAACTTTTTTCACCACTTTCTGTACATAATTTTCTTTAATTAAAGGGGTATTCAGCAGTTTAAAAATTTTGCTAATTCCCAATGCTTTGCATACATATCAATTTTATTTCAAAATACTAGTTAATGAAGATAAAGCAAGGAAATATGCTTTTGTTGTGTTTTTTTTTTTTTTTTTTTGCTCTGAGATGTACCTTGGTTTGAAACATTTATCTCTGACAAATCACTATTAGAAGTATTGCAATCTTCTTGAAAGAAAGCTGGCTGACAACTTGAAAGAAAAAAACATCACATGCAGTTTTGACATATATTTGAATGATAGCTCGTATATGCAATAAACAGTTACATTGTTTTCTAACCACATAAAGTTTTGGCGGAAATGAACAAAAATAAAAGTTCTTGAGGCGAAATGTTACAAAGTAAATGAACAGTATTTTTTCTTACATTTTTCCATCCTTTTCTGATCTTTTATTTTCTTACACAATTTGCACATGACATCTATTATAATAGGAAGAATTGTAGTATGTTCCCTTTTATTAACATGTGCCATTTTCGCCTCAATGAACTTCCTAAGTTTTTCTTTGTCTGATAAATTGTAAAATGACGACTTGGCTCTATCTGTACATAATTTCTTCCTGCATTTTGATTTTTTGTTTGGATCGTTTATTTTTGAGCATGCCTGACACACCATGTTGCCAAGTTCATCTAATACATTGGTTAAAGTGGCTTCCGCACCCAGATCACTCAAAACATCAGTAACTTTAGTCGAAGCAGAATATTGAATATCACCTAAAATAAAAAAAAATATAGATATATAATCAACATTACAATCCATCAAATAAAAACATGTTATCAATGGCTCAAATAATGATTTTTCAAATATCCTTTAATTCTTCGTTTCATTTCTTGTAATTGTTTAAATGTATTTTATCATGTATATGGGCCACCGATTACTTTTCTACTCTCAGCATCGTTTTAATAACCTAACGTATGTTGCCCGTTTTGAATCTCTTGCCAACAGGAACACTAACTTAATGTTAAGCATATATAGGGATTATTTTCATGATATCCTTTTTTCTAACATTTTTATGTAACTAAGACAATCATACATTCCCTCGTACTACAAATTTACTTGGTCTGTAGTATCAATATTTTACTTGTCAATACCACTAGTGGTGAACGGTATTTCCCAAATAATATTCACATCGTAGTATCCAATGCTATTATCGAGCGTGTGTCCATGCATGTTTATCAAAGCGATACTGAAAATTGAAAAAAAAAAGAAATCTTCCAAAGATTTCCACTTACAAATCAGCTACAACAGATAACGAAACGATGTCTGCAAGCTTAAAAATTACTGAAATATTCCCCAAAATCTCAAACTTAAATATTTATATTGTATACTCCTAGAATATCGCCATCATTACTACTTCGCTCATAGCATCTTTTAGAAAATCAACTGTACTTACAGAAATTGCGAAACACGAAGTGATATGTTAAAAGAATTATGCCGGAAAACATACCTGTTAGTTTCACTTTAGTAGTTAAAGCCACAGGAATGAGAACAAACAAAAAGACAACAAATCGTGCTGCATACATTATAACTATGTTTGTAATCAGAGACAAGTTTATACTTGACGGGATGAACGAAACGCCTATCAATTTTATAATGGATAATTTGTATACAGTATACTTGTATCTATTTTAAGACACTAATGAATAAGAACAATATTTTAATGACTATTAATTTGTCATCATCAATTAAAACTTAATGTATTCGGCAAAAAATCTGAGATGTTTATCTCTAAATGTCAATAGTGTTTTCTATCATTTGTCTATTAAGATGCCTTTCCGTAAGTCGTCTTGATATAAGAAATTTTATATTAGACCTCGAGATAGAATTAAGTTGGTACATTATTATTTGAATAATTCATATTATCCCAGGTCAGGATATCTGAGTTCATATATGTTTACTCTCGAATCAGAAGTCCACATACGTTTCATATAAACCCAAACTCAGCATTCCTGAACTAGAGGATGATCATCTCTATACGTCAGTGACTGATAAAAATTAATTTTCTTTATGTTAGTTTTGATGCAACAGGTGTGCATTTCGACAAAATCGGCTTCTTTTATTCATTTTTATTCCCAGTCCAAGAATTTGGAGGGGACATATAGATTTTCCCTTGTCCGCCCGACTCGGGTAAGTTTAGGTCCTTTTTTCAGAAACTCATTGAGATATTATCAATGATATTATACCACTACAATCCTCTTATTACATCTAACAAAGATAAACAAATTTGGCTTTCTTTGACCAACATTTAATGCATGACTGATTGATAAAATTCTGCCTTCAATTTCATATATTATCCTATGGATTCATGCTGTTATACCATTGGTACTTCACGACAATAATCCTCTTAAATTACATAATACTTTCCTCCAAATTTGTTCATTATGATCCACATTTTGTGCATGAGTTTTTGCGTTCAGGTCTATATCTCAGATATATATTGAGACATTATATCAATGATATTATACATATTTATTCATCTTATAAAACAAAATCAGCAACATTTGAGTCACCATGACCTACATTTTATGCTTGGGTGAGTTCGGTAAAACATTTTGCATTTATGTACATTTTTAAGAACCTACGGTAGTATATTGATGATATTTCACAACTACAATCGTCTTATCTAGTACAACACAACTCAGCAAACATTTGAGTCACCACGACCTACGTTTAATTCTTGAGTGTCAGACTTGATTATTATTTTTTTTTTTTTTGCATTTAGTTGTATTATTAAAGAACATATGGTGATGTATTAATGATATTTCACAATTACATTCATCTTATATAGTACAACACAGCTCAGCTATGTTTGAGTCATTATAACGTACATTTTATGGTATAGTGACTTTGATTGTTTTTTGCATATTAGTTATCTATATAAAAAAAACTGTGGTGATATAGCGATGATATTTACAACTACAACCATCTTCTTTTGTTCAATACAGATGACCAACGTACAAGTCCACACGACCTAAATTTCATGCTTAAATGACTCCATTAAATTTTAGTGTTTGGGTCTTTATGTCAGAAACAGAATTTAGTAAGCTCCCGAAGGGAGCTATTATGGTAGAAGGGTCAATTTGTGTTACTGTACTGACAAGATTTCTTTACTCAATCCGAAGTTGAGCCTAATTTCCCGTCTTGCGCAAAGACGCTATTACTAAAAGACGGAACGGGACGGGACGGAACATGAAAAAAAAACGGAACAAGGAAAACGGAAGAGAAACGGAAGATTTCCTGATATACCCTTCTTAAAAAAAAACTTCGGAAGCTCATCATGGAACGCCTGCCTCATATTACTTTGGATTCATTATAGCGAGCGCAGCGAGCTCTATAGGAGCATGTGCATTTTCTACATATGGGTCATTTAGAAAAGTCTTTGTTTAATGGGGGCAGCCATATTGTGTTACATACTAAGGCTAGAAAAAAGTTTCGTTAGCCGGAAACGGAAGTAAGGGGAATAAATTGCTTCAAATTATAATTTTAGTCAGAATCGGGATTTCTGGAAAAGCTTATTGCTGTGCCCGCATCATTGGCCAAACCAACAGCATATTATTTAATAGGGTAAAAGTTAGAGTAAGCAGGTTTGACTTCTATTAGAAAAGTGTGGAGAGGCAGGATAAGTTAGCCTAAATTTACAACCACTAGTCTACTTTCTTCGAAAACTATACAAGTGGCCATTAACATTCAAGGAGTGTGTTTTCCTCCAGAACGTAACTCACTATCGCTCACTGTCTGGCTTTCCATAATACGACCTTACAACCCCTAGTGAGAGTGTCTCACCCATCCACCACCTATTAATGCGCTAGGTGGTTATGTGGTTTGAGACACGTCTTCGGTGATGCCAACGAAAATGTGGAAAACCGAAACAATTACAAAAAGAGGAAACTGAATTTTGTTTGAGATTTCAAAGGTACTTTTTTTTTATTACCTGGAAGATCAATTAAATCAGCTTTTGAATTTCATACAATTTCTACAACTCAATTTTTTTGTATTAAAAAAAAATCCGACTGAAAACCTTACAAAACATTATTGGACAACGAACCACTTACTAGATATCCTTTCCCCTCTGTACTTCTGAAACCACTGTTGCATTTCTCACCAGACACTGACAATTTGGTCAATGTATTGACGGAATACTGGATATACATTAATGAATCTCTCATTTGGACAATCAATGCTAATTGCAACTACACAGTTTTCGAATGATATGTTTGATTCTTTAATATAATGCCAGCATCGGGTAAGATTCGTGTAGTGCCAAATTAAAAAGTTGAACTGCGAGTTAAAATGCCAAAATGTTCAAAAGGATAAAGCCAAGAAACGAATTTATTTCCAGAAGATTTAAAATTTTAGCAATAAGAGAAATATTTATGCAGAAATTATCAACTCAATATGTTCAAGAGTACTGTAATAAATGAAGACATAGGCATGAAAATTTTTAAAAAATAGTTTAAATAGTTTTCTTTTAATGATTTTCTCAATTCATGGTTTTTATATATTTTGAATGCACGATATATATCGCATACAAATTCAGATTTCCAAACATTTTTTTACGGTACACTGTTCATTCGTACTTTACTGCCAAATTATCTTACATTTATCTTGGACACATATTGTGAGATTGTTGTACGACTTAGAGTATTTGTTAGTCTGTTATATTGTATGTAATTTGTTCATTGTTCTTCAACCCACAACTGTGACTTATAGCAATTCGTTTTGCTAAGAATTCTGCTCGAACCGGTACTAAGGGTCGTCTTAAATTTGTGTGTTTTTTTTGTTTGTTTGTTTGTTTGTTTGTTTTTTGTTTTTTTTTTTTGTTTTTGTTTGAGAATTTACTTTAATGTTGAAAAGGATGTTCCTTTGCTTTATCACGTATACACAGGAATTTTGTACCAAGAATTAATCCGCCACAACTGCTCGCAAAAATAAAGGCACTGGCTCTGTTTTTGTACATATCGTTTTCCACATATAAAGCTCAACTGAAAAGTGAAGTAAAAACCATCTAAGGATAGAGTCTATTTTAAGTCTATTTTATTTGCTCAGAGCATAACGGGTGAGAAAAAATGAACACATACTTACTTTTACCGATCACAATATATGTATACTTACAGTACTTCACATGAGCGAGCAATATAAAGTTAAATATTTCAACTATGCATGAACTTTATAGTAATATAAAGAACTGAAAAATAATTAAGTAAAAACTCTTAATAGAAATAGAGGACAATGATGATGATGACGTGTGAAATCTAATAAGAGTCTAAGGACAGAGATATGCATGAGAGAGTTTTTTCTGAGTGTTTTTTGGTTTACACTGTTCGAGAAAATATTTCCCCCTTATCTGTAGAGATAAACATTAATATCAAAATCAAGCATAATCATATAGACTTTGAAGATAAAAAAACACAAACTACAAAAAGAATAAAGAAAAATGAAGAAAGAAGCATAAAGCTTAACAATGAAAGTCCATGTCTGGTGGGGTTACCTTAGAATTTATAAATGTCAGTTCAAACGTATTTTTTCGAAATATGACGCTTGAATTTGGAAAGGATACATGCCAAGTTTACAAAAAGCCGAAACTACCCCCCCCCCCCCCCCCCCCCCAAAGAAAAGAAGACAAAACTTCCAGAGGTTTTGAATACAAATAAATTTAACCTCAGTTATTGAAAAGTAACTACAGGTGCAAACAGCAAAATGGCCAAAAGGGTAGAGTCAATATTATCTAAGGCAGACTAAACACGAGGCCGACGCTCTTAAGTGTCTACAAAATTTAACCTTTATAATAGTACGATATGCATATTTACAAACAGAAATATATCAATCACATATCAACCAAAACTGTATAGGCATAAAAGAATATTTATAATAATATACTGAAAACAAGATGGAGTTTTTTAAATGCATAAAAATGCTCAATGAACTATGTATTACAATAAAAACAAAAAACAGGACCTGTGTTGATATAGGTAGTTTTTTCCCCTGGAAATGGTGGGTTATTAGTTTTCTTTGGTAATACTTCTTGTGCCACTTTCATGTGTTGGCATAGCTGTCAGTTTTGCACCGGAAGTCGGTTGTATGATTTCTTTTGTAATTTAGGTGGAAAAGCTATCGGTCGTATTGGTTTCCTTTTCACTTCCGGTGGAATGGCTATCGGTCGTATAGCAGAAATCATCGACGTCTTTGCTTTAGAATGTCCGTCAGAGGTATCCGTCTGAACTGGAGGTTTTATAGCTATTCGGCGGGCACTGAAATTGTTCTTTCCACATTTGTTCTTAATACATTCTTGTGGTTTTTCTAATCTACTAAATTCTTTACACAATTTACATAACATATCGTTAATCAGAGATGACTCTGCACCAGTAATGAATTTTTGAAGTTTTATTTTCAAAGCTGTAGTTTCGTTGGGTGGAATTTCCGGTCGCTGCGCAGTAGAAACACGGCGTGAACAAAATTTCTTAATGCATATTTCTTTTTTCTTTTCATCGCTGATCTTTGAACATGCTGAACACATCATATCACTTAGTAAAGTAATAACGCTAATTTTTGGTTTTTCGTCAACTCCTCTGAACCAATCTGGTAATTTGTTCAACGCTGGCTTTGGCATTCGTTCTAAAATGAAAACATTCACAGCACTTAATGTCAAGCAGATTCAAATTCCAAAGTAACAAAAACGTGAAGTCAAGACTTTACAAGAACAGAGCTATGCATGAGGAAAATAGTCTTCGGTTTCCAATAAAATTAACAATTTTATATCAGTAAATCGGAATACTACAAGTTGAGCTGGTAATAAACTTAGAATCAGCACTCGTCAACACTCAGTGGTGGCATTAAATATTTTGATAACAATATTAATGCACAAGATATACATATTCCGTTGAATGACTCGTCAGTATATGAAAACGATGAGTATGAGGTGTATGCTCTTATGGCGCATTTATTCTTTACATAACTTCTCATGTGATTTATTGTTTTTTTGTTCTTTGGGGAATTAATTTTAGGATTTTTAATGTTTTTAATAAAAAATGGAAAGAAAAAAAGATTGATAAGCTTCCGTAAATATATGGTAAAAAACACTAAACGTCTATAAAGCATTGTTATATTTCTATTTCAATAAATCACGATGAACTCCTTCCTTTACATTTCATGGTTAAAGTGCACAATTAATATAAACAATTACATTATGTAATATATTGTTGTCTAAATAAATAACTTTTCTTACCTTGTAATTTTTTTGGTTTATAAGACAATGCATTGTGAAAACAACATAACACAAGGAAATAAATTTTCATCTTCAAATTAAGTACAGTCAACTTTCAAGAACTGTCAAAATGTTTAACAACTGACCGCAATTTCTTGTTTTTTTTCGAATGGCTTTTCCGTTTACGTGGGAAGACGCCAAATGTCTTTTCATCTCATTTAAAGAACATATGAATTAACCTATCTTTAAAAGTTTATGGGCATATTTCCTTTATTCATTTCATCGTCCCAGCAAAGATTGTCACGACGGAGTGTAAACACGACGGAAAACAAGGTTAACATAATTTTTCACCGAAAGTGAACTTTCTACAATGATTTATAACCATGTCGCAATTATTTATCTGCGTAAAAGAAGAAGGATAGTCTGTTTTGTGATGTTACGGAAAAATATATGTTTTTATGACCTTGTCTCCTCTCTCATTACCAAGGTAAAAATAACGGCTTAGAATAAGATATATCGGTAAAGATGAGAAATGCGTAAAAGAAGACGAATAGTCTAAGGTTTTGGTGCAGATGTGACAGAAAAATATGTATGTTTCTTCATTGTGCTCTGTGCGAACTTGTTTAATCCCTCTTTACCTGGGTAAAAATTAATGGCTCAGAAAAATTATCAGTTTTATTTAGTATACTTAAGTTATAAACAATTATACTATGGTGTGCTGCGTTTCCTTTGCATATAAAGGTACTAGTATATCGAAATTTTCGATTTTTTTAGTGGTATCACGGTCCTGGCGTCATGTGAAAATTACAACGCCATTCTTTTGAATTTCACATGACGAACTGTCAGAAGGTGGAAATACTACAATTTCAAAGTTTGGACCTTTAATGCTTCAGAGTACAATAAAATCAAATGAACATGTTATCAAATGATTGTGTTTGCTTTTCTACTGTTTTCAATTTCTTTTTCAGAAGTTCCAAAATCAAAATGACCTTTACATGAAAGGGTTTGTGCAGTACCACTTAGTTTACCTAATTAACTTTTTTAAAGGGTTTTTTAGCTGATTTTTTCTATTTTTAGTAATCGCGGCCATATTTGTTAGCCGTTCGGACGTCTGAGCATATTTTTGGATGCGGACAACCCAAGGACCATTCTATCAGTTACTTCAGACGTTACAGAGGGAAAATTTTTAAATGCTTTTTATTGAATTTTTCTATTTTTAGCAACAAAGGCAATTTTTGTTGATGGCCCGGACCCCCGGGCTAACTTTTGAAAGAGGATTACCGAAGATATATTCCAGCAAATTTTGGTCTCAATTGTCCAGACGCTTGGGCAAAGTTTTGAATGGTGACCACCCAAGGACCATTCTATCAAAGTTTGGTCCCGGTTGCTTCAGAAGTCTCAGAGGAGAAGATTTTTTTAATACTTTTTTGTTGAATTTTTCTATTTTTATTAATAAAGCCATTTTTGTTGGGGCTCCGGACCCCGAACAAAATTTTGAAAGATGATTACCTAAGGACTATTCCAGCAAAATTTTAATTGTACCTGTAGTTTTAGATAATATTTTAAAACATATTTTAGTAACGGCGGTTTGTTAGAGGTCCAGACACAATTTTGAAAGGGGACCCCCAAGGACCATTCCTCAAAAGCAAGGTCCCAATTATCAAAGTGGTTTCAGAGGAGATGATTAAAATGTAAACATTTACGGACGACGCCAATTTGTGGCCCACGTGACCCAATAACAAAACGGATAACAGGAAAGGTCATCAATGATAACCCAACCGATTAACACCATCCAATGGAACTCAGATAAAAAATAACATGAAAGAGCACAAAACAGGATGGTCTGACTTGGTACAGACATTAAACAGTGATGAGGTTAAAGTCTACAAAAGTCCAATAAAAATGACATGTAACAGAATGAAAAATATATCAGTTGTCTTGTTTGCCACAAGAAAATCCACCAAAATCAGTAGCAGTCGGGAAAAGCATAATATTGCTATCCTGTGGCTATCCTGTGGCTACCATGTGATTAATGTAATAAATTGCGATACTGTGGATATGCTGGATATAAAAGAGCGGAATATGAAAGGCTTCTGTATGCTTTAGGTACATAACTAAGTACTATCATATCAAAAGTGCATAAATGATAGATTATAGTTTAGTCACTAGAAACAACAAAATTAAGAAGAAACTAGAAATCATATACCATTGAACAAAAAATTCTAGGATGGGAGACAACTGTCGTTGGAACAAGAAAAACTACAGTTCCAAAATAAAAATCCTGAAAAATTAACCCAGTGAAGATCATTGCATTCCATGTTATTCACTAACCACTGACTGTAAGACCCAGTAAATTAATTCTGAAAGAACTGAAAAGGTTATGATCTGGAGCTATTAAATGAAGTTAACAATAATAACCCATATCCCGTCTTAATTAAAATCTCATCTTAACTGCACTTTGCCTTTCTCCATTAAAAATCCTAGGCGCCTATGATGGATCACGAGACTTCAACCCATAGAGCTGCCTATTAGAATTGTTTTTGATAAATTGTTGAACTGATTTTCGTCCTGAAGAAGCATGAAATATTTGCTTCTTGGACATTAAGCAAGCAATAATCAATCTATCCATTCAAAATCAAGACCAAAAGACCAAATGAATATACTAGTACATGTATGTTGTCGTGCATGTTCTTCGGACATCTGACGCCATTGCTCTTGTTTAAAATCCTGCAACTTCAGGTCAAAGGTCAACCAGCTTATTGGCGGATTTTCTGTTTTCAGTAATGACACCCGGAAGGTTCAGACTTCCGGGTGTAGTTTTGAAAGGGGACCATCTATTGGTGTTTAAAAACCAAAAACCTTTTTGAATAAGAATAAATAACAAGCAGTTTTTATCAATTAAGTTCTAAGTAAATTGCCGACATTATTTAAAGACTTCTGAAGAGATTTAAAATGGTTATAAAAGTGACTTATATAAGGTCCTCGTGTATGACGACGGGAAAATAATATTTATACTCTTTGTTGTAAAATAAATAACAATCAAAAGATACTAATATTAGATATAGTAAATTTATACTATGCTGTATGTGACGCATTTCAATGAGTTACCTCTCATCAGCAGCATTAAAACCGAAACATTTGGAAGAACAAAAACCAAACTTGTTATAAACAAGAAGTACTCATGACCAAAAATACCTAAATAGGAAGCCAAATTTCAGCTAAGATCTACCATGTGCAATACAAAACTGGATTATTTCTGCTCTACATGCGACTGTGGTCCGGATATCATTCAGTGGATCCTCAGCTTTTCAACCACCAAGATAAAACAAGGTACCTAATTATATACTGTAATCTGTATCAGATTTCGAGACATTAGCAATCGTTTACATCAGTCCCAAACTTTATGGAAATGTGGAAAAGAGAAATGTAAATCAACGCCACGCAGAAACAGTCGGTTCTGTCATCTTAATTAAATGGTCCAGTACCACCCATCGTTGTTCTCGAAATATATGGAATTTGTTTACTTCATCTATATGCAGAGTGTATCTTATTTTTTCAGATTCTACATAAAAATTCATTACATTTATTAAGAGAAAAAAAGTTCTCCGGCTCATTTTCTCACGATTTAATTTACCAGTTCGCATCCAAATATTGCTATAACAAAATTCAAGCACAAGTGGTGATTCACGGGGGGCACAGCGGGCATCCCCCCAAAAAAACCATCTATACACATAAAATTACTAGATACTATTGCACAATTTCACATCAAACGCAAATTTAAAGAAAGCGACCGTAACTAGCTGTGAAAATTAACATGTATATAATTTTTTTACAAATCTGATAATAAGTAAAATTAATTTTCCATCAGTGCCCATTGAAGATTTGCAATTGCATAATTAATTCAACATCGACCTTTTTATACAATGCCGTATATTCCATGTTAGCTGACGTGTGTTGTTTTAAATAAAAACAAAAGATTATTTGGGGATTGTTTTCAATTTTGGAACAGCTATAGTTTATACGATATAACCTACTCTGATGCAGTTTACGCTTCATAAACCGCCAAGTGGTTTATATTTAAGCGTAAATTGACCAATTTTACAACAATCCTTATAATTTAAATTTTCGAAAAGATTTTATCCAAAATTGAAGGTAGGGTAATTTGAATAACCCAGGAATATTTAAATTGCGGACTACGAATTAATACGTTTAACTTGCTCGATCATTAGCAACCAATCAAATTGTCTGTTACAATTCAAGTTAATTAAGTTATTAAAATTAAAGATATATCCTTTTTAAATAAAAATATTAATTTGCAAACTTTAATTCAATAAATTTTGCTTAGTTTGTTTTTTCAAAAATCTTGAAGTAGATTGTATTTTTGATAAGTTGGACTATGGTGATGCCACACTGCGACTTCAATGATTTTGCATGACATTTTTTAATTATGAATTTTCGAAAATTTAACGAATAACTTAATTCGAGTCCCCTTTTCAATTCGCTCATTCCAAACATTGGTATCGTTCATTAATCACGAGCAGAACCCACGAGACACCAGGGATCAACTAAATAATCAGATTACAACAGCAGCAAAGATTTAAGCGTCTGTGTTTCACAAATGGTCGCACATCCGGTACTGTGACCTGCATAAGTTCCCAAATATTTTATTCTTATAGCCAACGAGAAAGGCTATAAATTAGATGAGATGTCGTACACCCCCCCCCCCCCCCCCCCCCGCAAATGAACGAAAGTCGTCAAATTTTCATAACCCCACCAACGTCCAAAAAAAAAACAAGGGCAGATAATTATTCAAAATTGTGGCCTCCCCAAAACTTTCCACCCCCTGAATCCACCACTGATCGCACATGTCCTACTATTATATAACCCCTTCTTTCGGCTTCAAAGCTTGTTCAATTTATGTTTTTGTACTTTATTATTAATAATTATATAGTTAACATAATAATATTACATTTTTAGATATTACAGTTATACAGTTACGTTTTGACTGAATACCGTGAGTTTATAATTTATGCAGAGAATATGATAAGTGTCAAATGTACCGTAAAATCTAGGTCAAAACAATATAGTTTACCTAATTTCACAGCCATGTGACCACATGATGAAAAAATATCTTGATTACAGTAAAAAAAAATACATATACCCCAGACTTTAGTTTGTTTGTGTTGATAAAACAACGAGACTAGGTAAGACATTGGCCTGCAATTTCCCGACTTCGTACAGGCGCATGAGATTTATATCTTATAAACATTAAACACAAAAAGGACATCACAGTAAGGATACAAACCACTGGCCGGACATCACAAAGGGAGGGGGCGGGTCATAAGTTTTTGTGTTAGGTGTGAAAGGAGGTCACAACTTTTTAAAGTAATTTTTTTAAAGAAATAACTTTATAAATAACTTCTTTAAGGGGGTAACGTGTTTTTGCAATCTGTGAAATAATTTTTTGCCGGCCCACCACTGGAGATAAAAAAAATGAATGCTCCTTGGTAATACAAAATAAAACAAAACAAAACAATAGAAGAAAAAAACAATTAAAAATTATGCAGAGTTTGAATCCACTAATGAGGATACTGTGTTTATTAAAGAAAAACACACAAAAGAAATAAAAATGCAAAAATACAACGACTCACTTTTACCGGAAAAGTTTTTGCGCCGTTTCAGTGGTGAATAAATTTTATTTAACTACACATATTTTGATGACGTAGCATTTTGAAAAATAATTCCGGGAAATTCAATCTAGAAAACCAGCGCTTAGCTTCAATATGAGAAAAAAGGGTCATTAATTCGCAAAAATAACAAGAATTCATAAAAAATGTAACCTCTATAATTTCCACCTACCGTTTACAAACTCGATCCCAAGCAGATAACAACAGAGCACTCCATTTTACTGATTTTATTTCGAAAATTGCCTATATTTCTTGTATTGCATACATCTAACACTAACACGGGGGTTTAAAGTGTGCTCATTTATGTTGATTACCTGAATTTTAGTGCAATTTGATAAATATGAGTGTTTTTTTCTATGTTTACGAAATTAGATGAGGTTTTTAAGGTCAGTAATTATGTATATAAGAAAACACTTTTTACCATCTCTGTGCCACGGGCCACTTTTGGGCCACTTTTTTCATACTACGTTCACTGCCACGGGGCCACTTTTGGGCCATTGTTTTTTTCTTGACGTTAAACAATGGGAATAACGTAGCATTACTATGACGTCCCAAACTTCATTACCGTGTACACAGTGACGAGGTTTGGTAAGGGGCATCTCCATAATGAATCAAACTTTTTTTCCAAAAATAAGCAGTTGATAATTACGTAGCATTTGATGGATGGATGAATTATTGTTTAACGTCCAGTGTAAATTAGGACAAACGTAGTATTTGAACAAACATAGATAGGTCTGGGGTAATAATCCCTCTTTCCAGGGATTACACTTATCTTTTTTAAAACTTAAAAGGGCAAAGTTCCATGACACTTTTTTTTTTCAAAAACAGATCAGATGTACAGTTGACTCTCGTTATCTCGAACACATTTAAGTCTAAATTCCGGGTAACTCAAATTATCTGTTTGGACCCACAACAACAGTAACTATACAAATTTCTCCTGATATCTCGAAATTTTATGCTTAAGTTGAACTAGATTTTCAGGTTCCAATGGATTCGACATAATGAGAGTTGACTGTATATGAGTATTACCATAATCCTGACTTTCTGGTCGCCTTTAATGAAATAGCATGGATTATTTACCACCACCCCTAATGAAATTGTCTCTTGTTTTTATTTATTTTTGTAAATACTCAAATTTTTCGCAACAAACTTTTATGAAATCAAATTTTGGTCAAAATGTTCAAATCGATATAAAGAACACTGAAATGTGTTGACATAGTGGATGAGGAAAGCTGTATGTGAAATTGAAGATATATACCTTACATGTATATTTCTATTTTACCGGCAGTACTAGCTCATGTGAGTCATATCTTTTTATCAGATAAAAATAACAATACAAAAAAAAAATAATACAACATTTCAACAAACAAAACAAAACATTCTAAAAAAATATCCCTTTTTAAATGGCATATCCCTTTAAATTTTTTTTAATTCATAGATTTATTATTGGTCCAAAAAAGTTTTAACCATAGCACAAAGTGCTCATGCCCAGTACTGATGCTAATATGCACGCTTTAGCAATGGATTTTGAATTAATACCAAAATATTTATAATTATTTACGGGGTACTTCATAAAAAGAAATCTCAACCATTTTATATAACGTAGGAAGATAACAAGGGTACCTGCATCATTTGCAAGTTCCAAGACTTCATGAAAGTTTATTATCACAAGCAATCATGACAGTATTACAAAAAGCACTGTAACTAAAATTCACAGAGGATACTCTAAATTTATATATGGTTATAGGGTGGGAATCTCAAAGTTTTCAAATTTATGACATGTATGAAGACAAACATATTTTGAGAGGCAGGACATAATACCCACTAGGTACCCCCATTATACATCAATGAATGTGTATACTAATAAGGAGAAAAAATATGGTTATAGGGTGGAGATCTCTACCATTTCCAGTTCGAGATCATATCGCAATCTTATTCCATTTTTATTTCCGAAAATTATCACTTTTTGTTCCTTCAGATAGCTGTTTATTATTAATAAATAAATATTATTAATTTCTTCAATTCCCCAATGATTACTTTTGATAGCAACTAGCGTCCCCGATTTTTCTGATGTTAACTTCTATCCCGATTATTTTGTGCAATTTTGACCCATTTTTTTGGGGGGGGTGGGGGGGGGGGGCTATTCGAGATTTTCAGGATGTATCATTACGGAAAGCATGTAATAAGTTCAAAATTGTACCCTGCGCACAACTGATGAGTTGAAATCGACGAAATTTGCATCACAATTTATATCAAAGATTTTGTTAAATTCAGTAAAAAATATGACAAAAAATGAATGAGGTCATATAGCTATATATTGATGCATACATACCAATGCTCCGGATTTCTCCCTGAACCTCAGGAAATTTGACCCCATTACCGGGTTACTGGGTGAACTGTACTATTCTCCGGGATTTCTAAATTTCCCAGGGATTTTTTCAGTGCCTATACGTCGTTTAATGGTTTAAATAAAAATATCTGTTTGATCTGATAAAGAGCCGACGGTTATGAAACTTCATTGGTAATGAGAATCTACACCTTTCTTTTTGCAAATATATTTTGGGAACAAGAAAAAATGCTTGTAATTTAGCAACTAGAATGAAACTCGGAAGACTTCCCTTAGAAAATCATATAAAAGTTCAATCCATACTATATTTATTAAGACTTTATTCAGAGAGCATTAACCCTCTTCTGAAAGAGTCCTTTGCACTGTGCAAAGAATTAGATGAATATGGAATCTTTACGTGGTATACCTATGCCAAAAACATTATAGAAGAATCAGATGTTGATACTGACCAAATACAAAATATTAATAGGCTGACTGATTTAAAAATAAAGAAAAAAGAAATAAAGTCAAAAGTTGAAAAATACTATGAAAATTTAGTAGAAAATAAGATGACTGAAATAGATGAAAAAAGTAAATTATATTTATATAATAAAGTTAAACTAGATTATAATAATCCCTTTATCGAAAACTTCTTAGTAAATCCAAATTTCGAATATCGAAAACTTATAGTAAAACTTAAAATTAGCGATCATAATTTATTAATAGAAAAATGCAGGCATTTAAAGATACCTAGAGAGGATAGAAAATGTAAAGTTTGCAATAGCTTAGATAATGAATGCCATTTCCTTTTAGAATGCAAAATAAACTCTTGTATTAGAAATAAATATTTAACAGAAATTATAAATGAAAATCCAGGGTTTGATTATTTAAGTATAATTAAGAAATTAAGCTTTATATTAAACCCATCAACACCATCACAAGTAAATAGACTTGGTTCCTTTATAAAAAAGGTCATTAGAACTGAGGACGGGGGACTACTGATTTACTTGTGTATATACAATTATAATGTTTTTTATTTACTTGTATTATATGTCACAAACATTTTATGTTTATATGACAATAAACATTTGAATTGAATTGAATTGGTAATACTTAATTCACATTTTTGCACTCTGGAAACAGCTTCCAAATACCTTAAAATCGTTTTTGGGTGGGGGCTTAGTCCTGGATCCAGCCTCTCGATTTTATCAAGGATTCTAGAAAAAATATGTTGCCAAGTATATAGATGTATTAAAGAATATTCCATGAAATTTAAAATCTCGAAAATTGTCCATATTCAGATTCAATATTCCCTAATTTTACCCCTTTAATGGAAGCTAAAGCTGTGCCATTGTTAACGTCATGCTATTGTGAACGTCACCGGACAATCGACAGTAAAACAAAACAGGTTGGCACTGAATGTATATTTATGTGAATTTCCTGTGGCAGTGAAAGGGTTAAACAATGGGAAAAGTCCACAAATTCGAAGTCCAAGGAAAAGACAAAATGAGGAGAATTGAACACAACAAACAAATACCACAAGGATACATGTATAATTAAAAGAATAAAAAACGTATAATAAACTACTGTAAACAAAACAGCACAGAAACTAAACTAAAGCACTAGCAGACTATGTGAACTTCCATTATAAACCAGGAGTGACATCAGGTGCTCTAGAAGGGTTAGCATGTCATGCCCTGTTTACGACACCCTTCACATTGCAAGTTGAAACAAATTTTCGGACAATGAGAACAAACACTACAAAACATACATGTACACCTACACATTTAAGCATGATAAAAAGTAAAATACATAGTAAAATGGCATCGTATGTTTTCATCCTAAATAATGAATTGACCTTAATTAGTTTAGAATACGAGTGTAAAATCTGGTAATACTTTAATATTCATTTTTTTTAATATTTCCGTAAGTACAGCAAATTAATCCAACAAATATAATGGTACAGCACTGAAATTCGAACCTGAGATAATACAAAATTGCAACTATGATATAATTTTAATTAATTCCATTAAGGTTTGTAGGCGTGAGAGCACTTACAAGAATAATTAATGAAATGTTCAGAGTTCAAAGAGCAATAACTCTTAACAAAACTAATGGTACGCACTTGACCGAGATAATACTAAATCACAACTATGATATAAATTTTATTAAAAAATCATGGAGAAATGTAGACGTGAGAGCGCTTACAATGAAAGAAGGGCGTACACCTGGCATTTCTATGTCACCGCACCACGTTGCGGCAGGGACACAATGTAGTCCGAAAAACATATGACACAACAATACCTACTGAAGCAATTGTTTGGTCCTGGGGTATTGTAGGAGTAAAACCATATTAGATCTTCCTTATCATTCTATGTTAAATTATCCAATTTCAGTCTTCTATGGAAAATTTGTGTTGATTTAAATAAATGCTTTACTTGCGCACAGAAATTAATTGTTGAAAAAAAGCATGCTTATATTTGTAAAAATGAGACCTCTTGCATTGTAATTGTTTACTTTGCTTTTTAGTTTCTTTTTGTCATCTCCAAGAAAAAATGTTTTAATTTGTCATTATTTATTTTTAAAGAATTTATTTTTTACTGAATATTTTCCTTCATGACATTGGGTTGTTTCTCTTTGTACAGTCTCAATTGCAACCAATCATTATCAACATAAAATCTTTTTTTTTTAATTGATTTTCATCCACTTATTTTTTCACAGAAAACATTTTTAAAAGACTGGTTAAAAATGGAATTAAAATAAAATCGTTTTGTGATATGATCTGCACAAACGTTTAAGAATATATCGAAGTACTATTATTTATTTGTTTTCGAAAATGGTTATAGCAGTTTTTAAATGTTGCATTGTTTCTATTTACTGCAATTGAATTCTTTCTAGATTATATTGAAATTTCATGGGCACTGATTTTGCCTGAAGATTTAATTAAGAAAACACATGCATAAATACACAATGAAAGAATAAGAACCAAAAAATTTCTAGATATTTCAATTGGAATAGATCATTTTATCTCAATTAGGATGTTATATCCCAATTGGCATACAATATGTCAATTAGGGGTTGTCCACAACCTGTGAAAACACCATCATGTCAGTTATTTTCCTCAAAATATCACCTCACCTTAACTTACGTATATAAGAAACTGTGCCTTGGTGCCTTGGAACTCTAATGTCCTGAATTTTGCATATTTCATTATTAATGGTCATCTTTGACAGTCTGTACACTCACAATAGTTTTGAATAAATTTATGTCAGCAATTTTAAAAATCTGCCAAGACCCTAAGCTTTCCATAGATACCAAATTTAATTCAAAATACTGATTAATTTACATACATTTTTTTGTAAAACTGAGTGCAAGGAACTATGTTTTTTACCCACAGTATATTCAGGCATCTTCTTAAAGGGGATTTCCGGTAATAGTGGTCTTACACCAATAGCCATATTTCTGGAGGGAAAACTGGACTAATCTGAAATAGGCATGGTCCAGTTTTCCTCTTAACTGATCATTGATTGATTCACAAATATCAAATAGGCTGCCATGAAAAGAAATGTTCTACTACAGGTTTACAAGAACAGTCAACTTACGTACCAAACTAAAACGATGAAGCTTGCATACCTTTTGCATAAAAACTCTGCTGAAATGTCTTCAAAAAATCCATTGAAGTTATGAACTCTTTTTGACAAGGCAGTCTTGTCATTGTCCCTTATTTTTATGAGTTTGAACATCATTTGAATCACGGTGTGTTTTGCGTCTCTGAGCTAAGTTAATAAGAAGTTACTTCCAGATATAATATTTTGTTTGCCTGAAATAATAAAACTTGGCTTATATAAAAGTTGACACAGAATGGTATTTCATCCGTAAGAGATGTTAAAAAAATATTTTATGTGAAGGATGGTGATGATTATTTCAAGGGAAGAGGAAAATAGTTTGTGTGAAAGAAATATTTATTTTGTTCTTGTTAAAAAAAAATTATTTCTATGTAATAAAATCGTTATTTTTAACAAACAAAATACATGTATATTGATTTCGAAAGGTGAGACAAAAATGTGCTCATTATAGATTCATACAATTAGAGGGGAAATGTTGGCATACGGGAAAAATGCAATATGTGTACACATTATAGTTTTAATATTGATAATATATACAAAAATCTTTCAAAACACTTATGTATGCTACGAAAATTGAAATTTAATTTTAGCAGACAAAGCCTTGAAAAATTATATTTAGTCTTTATTCAGCCATTATTTGAATATGCATGTGAAATTTCGAACAACTCTAGTTCCTTAAACACAGATAAACTAGACAAGCTTTAGATAGAAGAAGCTCAGACAGTTATTAGATTAACTGTTTGTTATACAATGAAAGAGAAAGAAAAATTGTACAAAGAAACAGGTTGGGAATGTTTTTCTGAAAGAAGACATAGACGTAAACTTCAATTATTTTATAATATGAAAAATAAAAATGCTCTAAATTATTTTGCTAATCTTGTTCCTCCTTTTTATTCAAAGTACAACTATATATCGTTTAAGAAATGGTTCTGAGTTAATTGTCCCTTTCTGTAGACTCTCATTAATATACATTAGTATTACTCCTTTAAACCCTCTACAGTGCAAGATTGAATAAAGTTAATATATCTTACTTAGCTACAATTTCAAAATTTAATTTCTTTATGCAAGCATCATAAAAAGGACATTGCACCTAAACAACATTTATGATCCACGTAAGTTAAACATTATTTTAACCCAAATCTGTTGTGGGGCCTCCTTAAAATTTTATGATCTTTTGGAAAGAAGTTTTTCTCCAATATCAATAAGGTAAATTAAAAGAATGAAGGGGTAAATCTCCTGTAAATTGCAACATGTAATTGTAAGCGCTCTTAACAATGCTTTATATCAAGTAACGGTATTAGAAAGGCCACTTCTTTTAATGTGTAAAGTACAAGTATTTTATAGGGAACTTTTTTGTAGTGAAGCAAAGTTATTTGATAGAAGAGATTAGTTATGATATATATATATAATTCTCTTTTTTTTTGCCTTTGTCGTGTTTTTATTGAAACATTTTTTTAAAAATCAGTTATTTTTCAGGAGTCTGTCATTGAATGTGATATCATAATTTAATTGATCAAGTCAATTAATCCTGTAATTAATGTATAAAATACCTGATTTAGATTGATGATAAAATACCTTTTCCCATTAGGTAATTGAAGTTATTTTTACCTGAATGCAAATTATCACTTGTCTCTTAGGAGAATATATTGATTCAAAATCATTATGATTGTATAGCTTATCACAAAAACCAGTCATGCACTTATTTTCAGTGAGAGTGTTTTCTGTTTAATATCAAAAAAGCTAAATTTTATTTTCTAATTTACAGGGGAAACATATAATTTGTCAAAATCTAACTAGCTGATGGGACTAGCCATATATATGCAGTCCTAGGTTCTTGCAGTAGACAGTGTAATTGTGAAATTTTTGCAGGTATGTAGTATTTGCTGTATCTTAGACTCAAACCTATCATAGAATTATCACCTAATAATTCTGATTCTGGCTTTCATAAAGAACTTCCACATGCCTATAAAAACATAGAAATGCAAAGAGCTATTCTATTTATTGAACTGAAGTATGTGTTTATGAATGAAATAGTCATTTATATATATGTATATATTGTTGGTCAGTGGAACCAAAAATGTAAATATTCAACTAAAGGGATATTTCAAATTGCTTCTCATCTGGGAAATTACAGAACCAAGAATTCGGATGTCTAAAAAAAAAACAAATGTTTGGTACTCCATCAAATATATTACGTGCAAAAATGAATGAATCTACAGTCAATCTCATAGTAGATATATACAGATTCTACAATGAATGACCAGTTGATTATGAGATTTATCAACTCGAGATAATTAAATTAAATTTTCATTTTTAAACTGCTAGGCTTGACCGAGCAGTTTTAAAAATGTAAATTTAATTATCGAGAGTGGATAAATTTCATAATTAACACATCAAGAGTTTTAGAAACTTTTTCTCTAATGACAATTAAAACTCTGACAGATCTTTCAAAAGTTTTTGGTGGGAAATTTCACGAGCCATATTTATCCAACGTGTGGTGTTATCAGAATTTATCATACGGGTCAAGGGATTTATAAATGCACACAGCATTAGAGAAAAAATTCATCCTATAATTGGCCCATTTACTGCCTAAATAAAAAAGTTGAATATTGTTTTCTATATTCTACTAGTAGCAAAATATCTCCTGGTTCCCTGTGAACAATGTTTAGTGATGTGTTGGTTCACAGTGTTTATTATCTCATGTTTTTCCTACATTACATTCTAAAAAGAATACTCACTCAAAATTGGCCTTGAATGTCTGATTTTCATGCCTTTTCCGATAACAAATACATGCCTGAGCGTCTTATGGAATTTGCCGGATTTCTTTTTTTTAGCTAACATGGCCTAAAAGCTTTTGCCATCACTTTGCATCTGTCATCCCACCATCCACAATTTCAAAAAATTATTCTTCTCTAAAACCACTCAGCCAAATGAGACCAAACTTTGGTGGAATGGTCCTTGGGTGGCCCCTTCCAAAATTGTGTCCGACATCTTGTTGGAACCAGACTTGGCAGAAATAGTCCTTAAATGGTCGTCTTTCAGAATTGCATCTGATGACCTAGAAAGTCAACCAAGTTGGCCACCACATCTGAACGCAGTTTAACATTGGACCCTGTGGGAAAATTCATGTCTGAAAACACTCAGCCAATTGGAACCAAACTTGGCAGCCATGGTTACTAGATTGTCCTCTTTCAGAATTATGTCCAATAATATAGACTTTTGTTTCTAAGTTGCTTTTATGGCTGTGGATTTGCAAATTGAATCCAGATGAGCAATACAGGCTCCTGAGAGCCTGTAGTTTGACCATTTTAGTCTCTATTTATTCAAAAAAAAAATATTTTAAAAATATTGGATTCTTTCAAATTTCTGGATTTCAGCACCTGTACTTTCACCCATGCAAATATCAATTCTGTAATAGGATAAATATGTACAGTTCATTTGTACTCAGATATGTGGGAAATGGTCGGTAAACCTGGCATTTCTTCATGTTTCTAAGGACCATAAAAGAAAACTAACTTTTTCAACAATGTACTTACCAGGTATATTGTATACATTTTTTTGTATTTTCTTTTAAAGCAGAAATAGAATCTTCATAACATTATTCAATAGCTATAGTAAATATTATCTTCTGTGATTGTTAGATCTTAAGTAAGATGTCAAAATTCAACAGAAAATTCCATTCTTACATATGCATGTACATACATTTATGTACATGTATCTATATGTCCATTTAATAATCTGGTGCTTTCATAAAACCATGATATAGTTTTCTTTTACAAAAAATGTCATAGGGAAATATAAGAATATGGGTATTGTTAAATTGTTTAGTATCTTTTAATATAGGATATACAGACTAATCTGGTCTTTATTTGGTTTAAATTCTGGATATCATGAAATCTGTCTGTATTTATAAAATCAACAAGAACTAATTCTATTTAAGTTATATAATCTCCTCTGATAAATTCTTTAAGGTACTGGTTTTAATGTAACAGTTTTATCCATGTGGTGTAGTAAATCTTGTTTAAATACAGTATTGTGTTTCACAATGTCATTTAAAGTCTCATTTCATGGACAATTCAATACAAGATACACATGTGTAGCATAGAGTAAAAATATAGTAAATTTATCATGTTTGTTGACTGACTGGATGTAAATACGTAGGTGAGTTTGTTTGCAAAGAATTGTTTTAGTGTGAGGAACAAATTTTCTATGAAAGAAGTTCAAAAGGAACATATTTTCTTTGGAGAAAGTTCTAGGAGTTCAATGTTAAGGGGTCAGATTTAATGTGAAGCTGTTATTTCTGTCAGAAAAAGGTTCTATGAAAAATTAGCATAGATTTGTTAAATATATATAGCAGTTATTTCTGTCAGAAAAAGTTTTAGGAATAGTTAGCACAGATTTGTTATATATATATATATAGCAGTTATTTCTGTCAGAAAAGTTCTAGGAAAAATTAGCATAGATTTGTTATATATTTATTTCAGACATTTACCAGTTTAAGTTAATCATGTTAATATTTTATTTTCCTTTTTTACTTCAAATATAAAATACAATATATACATGTATGTAAGTGTAATGTATATAAGTTGAGAAAAATATTAAAGAGAGTAACATTTTGATACAGTTTTTTCGTATACAAGTATACCCAAGATTAAACTTTTATGGAGGCTTTTGAATTATCAAAAAGCTTTATTCAGAGGAAAATAGGCTACACTCCTTATATATGGATATATTGAGAAAACTGACTCATCATGCATGGTGGACTTTTTATTCTTTGTATTGTTATATTTAAATGGTGTGATTGATAAAAATTGATCAGATATGTAAATCATGTATTTTATGGATTGTGAATTCTTTTGTCTTATTGTTAGTCCGATTAGCAATGTTATCATACATGGACGAAGTGGAATGAGTAGACATAATTTTTATAAGGAATATTAGCGATAAATTCTTAGGTAAATTTATCTTCAAAATCTGAAATTATTTACTGATCAATATCAGAAATTTAAATCTGTCAAATCATGATATATAGTAAATAGATTGACATCACAACTTTTGTATGGTTGTTGAGGACAGAAAAATTCATGTACAGGTATGTAGTTATAATGTTGGAAGAAAGTGCCTTTTTTGTCTAGAAATTTAGCATATAAATGATTATTATTTAAAATCTTATTATTATGTGCAATTGACTGAAAAAGGGAAATGCTTTTATCGCCTTTATTTTAGACTGAGGAAATATTGGCATGCTCCACCTGTACATGTACCTTTTTTGGCACCCTAATGTTTACTAATTTTGGGCCAAACACCGAGGCAGATTAAGTTTTTATTTTTTCCTATTTTGGTCACATATAGGCATAAAGTCAATGAAGAGATACATGTATGGTATATTATTACTAATCAGTGAAGGTAAGAAGACAACTCCTTACCAATCTACTTACATTTACAATATACTGAGATATTGTCTTATTGACACACACCCTTTTATCTCCATATTAAACAAAGTAAATCCCTCCTTAATCTCAAAGTCACAGTGTGAAAGCAAAATGGCAGGTTTTTTATTTTTGCAAAGTCAAATTAATTTCTTGTCTTACTTTGATCTCAGTCATATTGACAAGTTTATATGTAAAATTTGTGTATTGTTAGTTCAGACTTGTAAATATTTCATCAACTTTGAGTAGAAGAATTTGTCAATCAAAATGAAAAAAATCTATAAAATTACTAATGCTGAATATACTATAAAGACTTTATAGTAAAATATTTTGATGGTAGTTTGTTTCTTTTTGTATTTCATACATGTACATGCACTTTCAAAATCTGTTCTTATTGGCTTTCCTGCTTTGTGGTACATGTAGATATAAGAAAAGGGGAGAGTAATGCAGCATCCTGTCATATAAGTTGTATTCAGCTGATATATAAACTACCAAATATATGTAGCTGTTCAATATTAATTGATGTCTTGTTCAGGTTAAGCTCAAAATAAGCCCAATATATTATCTGTGGTCATAATGATTGTTTGTGGTATGGACTGCTCTTCATTTTTTTCTTTAAAAAATTGCATGAAAATAAATTGCGAATTTCAAGTGCTGTTAGTAGTTGTCTGTTTATAATTTTGAAATTACTAAATATAGTTAAATTAAAAGCCAATTTTTTTTTAAATGTTTAAGTACAATGTATTTACCTTAGTGTGGGTTTACTGATAAATATCTGAAAAGTTATTAAATTACTGTTTAATATGGCAATTTATTTATTTAATCAGTGTTGAACAAGTTTAATTTTTAAATAAGATGGTTGAATTGACATCTAATAAGGGATTGACATTTTATGGTACAGATAACGGTTTAAAAGGCATATGATAAAATTTGCAAGTATGTATGTAACCTTGATGGCCCATTTTTAACCGGATTTTCATAGGAAAATATCGGTTATTAAATTGGTGATGTATGGCGGGCGGGTGGGCGGTCGGGTGGGCGGACGGGCGGCTGCCAAACAGTGTCCGTGCAATAACTTATGAACTGTTCAACCAAAGCTTTTCAAATTTTAATATGTTGTTACTGATGACAAAATGGAGGTCAAGTTCGATATTGACGATTTTCACTTTCACCGTTCAAGAGTTATGGTTCTTGAAAGATTGAAAAATGGCTTTTCCAGTGGTGTCCGTGTGATAACTTATGAACTGTTCAACCAAAGCTTTTCAAATTTTAATATGTTGTTACTGATGACAAAATGGAGGTCAAGTTCGATATTGACGGTTTTCCCTTTCACCGTTCAAGAGTTATGGTTCTTGAAAGATTGAAAAATGGCTTTTCCGGTGGTGTCCGTGTGATAACTTATGAACTGTTCAACCAAAGCTTTTCAAATTTTAATATGTTGTTACTGATGACAAAATGGAGGTCAAGTTCGATATTGCCGATTTTCACTTTCACCGTTCAGGAGTTATTGTTCTTGAAAGATTGAAAAATGGCTTTCCCAGTGGTGTCCGTGTGATAACTTATGAACTGTTCAACCAAAGCTTTTCAAATTTTAATATGTTGTTACTGATGACAAAATGGAGGTCAAGTTCGATATTGACGATTTTCACTTTCACCGTTCAGGAGTTATGGTTCTTGAAAGATTGAAAAATGGCTTTCCCAGTGGTGTCCGTGTGATAACTTATGAACTGTTCAACCAAAGCTTTTCAAATTTTAATATGTTGTTACTGATGACAAAATGGAGGTCAAGTTCGATATTGACGATTTTCACTTTCACCGTTCAGGAGTTATGGTTCTTGAAAGATTGAAAAATGGCTTTCCCAGTGGTGTCCGTGTGATAACTTATGAACTGTTCAACCAAAGCTTTTCAAATTTTAATATGTTGTTACTGATGACAAAATGGAGGTCAAGTTCGATATTGACGATTTCCACTTTCACCGTTCCGATATTGACGATTTTCACTTTAACCGTTCAGGAGTTATGGTTCTGAAAAATTGAAAAAAGGCAGTTCAAGTCTCAAAAATTCCAATATTTGTCACTTACTATAAATAGGAGGTCAAGATTGATTTTTGCCTTTCCATTTCTGAACCCTACAAAACCCTACAAAAATTCATTTATATTTCTTTACTTCATCCTGTTTGGGAATCCAGATTTGCAAACATCATTTCCATGCAGGAAAATCCGGTTTGCTGTCACTCGACAGCCTCTTGTAAATAATATGAAGATCAAAATTCCATTTCATATTCAATTCATAGCCATACGGCCATTCTATTATTTAATAACATTTTATTTGACAGTTTTGAGGTTCATGATTTATAAAGCAGCTAGACATGTGTAATCTACAATACTTGGATAATTCTGTTCTTCAAACATACAAAGTTCAACAGTTTGATTATACCTACATTTGTAAAATTCTCCATTACTTTTCTACATGAAATTTATTCCAAGAATATAGTCGGGGCATATAGATTTACCCTTGTCCATACATACATATGTCCATCCATCCGATTTGGTTACATTTTTGTGTTTAGGTCCATTTCTCAGATACCAATTTAGATAAGTCAATGATATTATATCACTAACTTATAACATTGAATACAGTTCAGTAACAATTAGGTCACTTTGACCTACAGTTAATACATGACTGACTGAAAGTTTTTCATTTAATTCATATTCTAGGAATCAATGGTGTATCGGTGATTGATCACCATCCTGGTAGTCCTTCTAAATTACATGTAAATAATGGATTTCTTCAACAGTTACATCATTATGACCTACATTTTATGCTTGAGTGACTTAGTTAAATTTTTGCATTTCTCAGAAAACTATTCCAATATATCAATCACAATACCACTTCATTCATCTTATATACAGGGTAGTACAAAAAAATCAGTAATATTTGAGTCTCTACCACCTACATTTTATGCTTGAGTGACATCAGTTAAATTTTTGCATTATCGAAATAATTCGCTGGGGTAATAGTGTTGGCTGGCCCTTTATGTTCAAATATTTTATACCGAGCAATAGCCAGGTATAAAATACCAATATATTAAGGCCCAGCCCTTGTGTAAGTGATCATAAAACTATAATCCCCATGAATTATTTATATTCTAATATGAAAAATACTCTTAATTTGCTCAATTGTATGTCCTGTATGTATCCGACATTGGTTTGGCTACGATTAATATACTGCAATCTGTGCTTTAAAGAGTATATTTTGAATAAAATTATGTTCATAAAATAACCATTTGCACAGTCAAATTATATAATTCATCATTTACACAAGAAAAATTAATAAAACACATGTTTTACAGACATACATGTACCTGTAAGTTTCACATCATTCAAAAATCAAGATAGCATGGCCTACATAAATGTGTATTCCAATGAACAACATCATAATAATTGTTGTTGTACACAACTGCTGCGTTTGGTTGTATTAAATGATGTCTTTGTAAAGGTAAACAATTTGTGTGGAAAGAGTTTAAGCTGACAAAATTACCGTTTGCATAAAAGCCTCAATACATACATTATATATCCTTTGACAATGTATAGGACGTCATATTAGAATTAAAATTAACAAAGAGTCTTAAAGAACACACCCTGCATACAGTTCTGCAAACCGTGGATCAATCTGGATCTGCGGTAAGAAATATGCATTTTATCCATTACATACTGATATGAAATCCGTAGATAATATCAGATCCGTGGATTTCATATCATGCTCCAATGCATGGTAAACATGGATACCACAAATCCAAATTGATCGACAGTTTGCAGAACTGTATGCAAAGTGAAGAATATAAGCAATTTTTAACATGAGGAAGTAAAGTAATTTTTGGAATTAAATAGGCAGTTAAAGTGAGACATTTATATTCTGACAAGAATTCATATTGATAAAATGAAAACTTAGACTTAAATAACAATAGCTTGTGCTCATCTGACAAGATAAATAATAAATATTATATAAATAGAAAATGAAGTACCAGGTATTGATTTACTCTTTAAAGTGTTTAAAATCTTCTATTTGTAAGTTATTTTGTAGCTGTATAGTCATTGTCGACTTGTATAATATATCGTTGAATTGTTATATTGATTTGATAAACATACAATGAGTTTCAAAATATTATTACTTGTGAGAAACAATAATTATATTTTTTGTAATATCCATAATTTGTTTAGCCAGTTTCTTTTGATTTGAACTCGAGTGAATAGAACTATGTTCTCCCAGGGTTTCTGTCACTCTGTTTGTTAATTTAATTGTAATATTATAATAATACTGTCTTTTGTTATATTTTATTAGTTGTTAAATTCTTTACTCAGTAATATTCTCAAACTAGAAAATTGTTACAGATCGTGTTCCTTTGAAGTGTGCCTTGGTATAAATCTTTGGACAAGATCTTCTCAGGTCAGATAAACTTTTTTTTTAAATTCATAAATCTTATCATCTGTTATGTTATTCTCTAAATTGCTAATAACCATGATAACAGTTTATGATAACTGTCACATTATAAGTTGTATGCATTATTGATTGTTTTATAAAAAATTTTAATTTTTATGTGTTCTAGGCGATAATTTTTACATGCTGTGTTATAGAGTACTAAATAAATTCGTTGTGATAACTGTATAAGTTGACTTTTTTTTTTTTTTATAAATTCTAGTAGTTTTTTACAAGAAACATTGTTTTCATGGAATCCATTAACAACAAAATTTTGAAATTCTAATAGAAGGTTGAAACTTTGACTGATTTGACTTTTCTTGATACATGTTCTTGGACCAAATTGTTTCATTATGTTGCTTCATATTTCTGCCTTCCTGGGTAAACTAATCACCCAATTCTGTATATATTCTATAATTATATAAATCCATATTAGTTCGTATTCAATTATTATTTATTGCAAGATTATCTGTGGTCTTAATGTTCATGGTGAAAAATATAGTATTTTATAGCATTTTAGGATTTTAATATTCAAATCTTAAAATGACCAAAAGATTGAAGGTAAAACAATTTAAGGATAAATTTACACAGAAGGGAGACATGCCTTAGTTTTCACAAAATTAAAAGATTTCCTGCATGTATTATACATATTGTATTGGCCATTGAGGTGGTCATACCCATAACAAGTTTTCACTATTAGATGCATACATTTTTGGATAGCTCTATGAAACCAGTTTTAGATGCATAGTACAATGTATATGTATATAGATATGCCTCACCATGAACATTATATTACGAACAAAATCACAACTACATGACAATTTGTCAAAAAGCCCTGTGCATATTATGCTTATTGCCAAGTTGATGGGAGTTCTAATTTGCTGCAAAAATTTGGATATTAATGTATCATGTATTCCTTTTTTTTTCAGGTCTTATTTGTAGCAAATCAAAATGAACAGAACACCAAAAATAAAGGTAACTAGTCTGACATCATTTTATAGTATTATAATGAAAGCTGTTAAAACCAAAGGTCTTTGGAATTTTTTTTTTTTTTTTTTGTAGACATGTTATTTATACAATTTTATGTAAGAATTGTGTTTAAAAAGGATTCTTGTTACACAGGATTTGGACATTAACAGATTTCACTGTATTTAAAGTTACCAATGATAATTTAAATAAAACACAACTGCTACCTATAGATATATTCATTTCATTTTAAGGCTAGAATTATGAAAAATTCTTGAGTTATTCCCCTTTGTCTAATTTACAACCTGTCAGTCAACAAAGACTAATGTACTAGATTTTATGTTATTATATCTTACCAAATGTTAGTGGAAGGTATTTCTTTAATCATTCAAGTGGAACAAGGAACTATTAAGACATAGTATTTGTTTGTCATGATATTGAGATTGAATTAATTTTAGGTGCTCTGCCATTTTAGTGTACAAAAGTGGAATTTGTGTATGTAACACATCTACATCAGTTTAATTAATACATGTACCAACGGTGAAAGCAGGTCTAGTAGCCGCTCGACTCCGTCCGTCATGCTTTTTGTAATCTGAAACTCGAACTGTTTTGAACCAATATTTTTAAAACTCTGCATAGTGTTTATTTACATATTGAAGATGTGCACCTCCTGTTTTGGACAAATTTGACAAATTTTTACTATGAATTTTTGCATGTTGAACTTAGCCATTTTTCAGCAATGTATGCTATGAACGGTACATACTTTGTGTAATCTGTGACTTTGACTGTGTTGAACAAATATTTTTCAAACTTTGCATAGTGTTTATAGACAATTTGGGACATTGAAACAATTTTTTGACATGATGAAAACATTATTCCAGTCTTTTGTTATAGGTGCTTATACATGTATGTTTGATATTTTAAGTTTTGATAATATAAAATAGTATTTCATTTACTTCCTGCCAAAAAATAACTGAGAAAAGTCATGGACCTTTTAAAAGAGCTGCGTCCAGTTTAAATGCTTGTGTAAGAAAAGAGTTATCCTCTCTTTTTAAAAGGACTTGAATTTCCCGTGATTTCTCCATCAACGTTCAACGTCATCAGCACAACTACAAGTCTTATAACATGTATATGCTTAACCATTACAAATACATGTACAACATGCTTTAATTAATATTAATGCCAGTACCGTCTAAATAGTATTTTAATACAATATTGTACAGTCAACTCTTGTTATCTCAAAGCTATAGGGAACATAGAAAAAGTTCGACACATCTGTAGTTCCACTCAAGCGGAGACTAAATAAACATAATAACAAGTTAATTCAGAATTGAAACATTTTTTCAATAATTCTGGAACTAACAAGTCAAAGTAACCTCAGGTAAAAATTGTATATAGAATCTGAAAATACCTATATGACTGATGGACGTCAAATTCATTATGTACATGGTTACACACAATTTATACTTTCTGTAAATTGACGTCATATTGGAAACTAAATTGCATGTAACGCAAAGCAACAATCTACTCTTTTCAACTAGCAGAAATCGACATCATAACAGCCTTTAATTCATAATGCCACTGCTCTAGCTGATGTTCAGAAACAATAGGAAGTTTTGTTTTTAAGCTCAGGTTACTGTTTAACAATCACATGCGACCTTAGATATTTGCAAGTTTTAAACAATGCTGTCTTTAAGGTGACAGGTATGTAAATGGATAATCTCACAGAATTCTATGAAATTTTGCATACAGCTAGAGCATGAGGAACTGCACCAGAACATCGAAAAAATGATATATATAAATTTAACACTTTCTGAGATATAGCAAATTAAATATCCTGAAAATAGTAGTACAAATGTATAGAATATACTTAAATATCGTAAAAAAGTTCAGCAATTTGACTACAAATTGACATTTCTCGAAATCCTGTCCTACGAATTTTTTTAAATAATGATATGTTTCTGCTACTGGAAGTTCCGTTTTATTGATATAAAATTTATAGGGGGTTACCGAATTCGTTTTTTGAGTATGGTTATTTGAATCTGCTATACAGCGTGGAAAAAGCGCTGAAAAGGCAAAAATAATCGTGACGTCGTGGCTCTAAATCTTATTTTTCGGCGTTTTTAGGTATTGCAGAGACACTTTGATGATTTATACTACAAAAACGAATTCGGTGATCCCCTATAGCTTTCATATCAATAAAACGGAAATCTCAGTAGCAATAACATGTCAATTTTAAAGAAAATTTGTAGGACACGTTTTTGAGAAAAGGCAATTTAAAGTAAAATTTTTCAATATTTTTTGCGATATTAACGTGCATCCTATACATTTTTACTTCTTTCTACAGAATATTCAATTTGCTATATATCCGAAAGTATAAAAGTTACTTTTATATTTTTTCGATATTCATATGCAGTTCCACATGCTCTAATTGCTTGCAAAATTTCATACAAATCCGTGAGATAGCCCATTTACGTACCTGTTACCTTAAGAGCATACCTTATCATGTTTTGAAATATACAGAATAGACGTATGTGAGACACACAGTAGTGCCGATCTAATTCAATATGAAAATTGTTCTGTGAATAGCCAGATCTAAAGTATGTTTTGATAGATTTTCATAAAACTTTCATAGGGTATTTAGTAGATATGGTTATGGGATGGATCCAATACTTGAGACAATTATCACTTTTACCATTTCAAGAAAAATTGCTTTTTATCATGACAATGTAATTTATTGATGCTTTAAAACATTTTAATCCCTCACAGCTAATTGAGCATGATACTTGAGGGGAGACCTATACTTCTTGATATTTTAAACTTTTCCCATAGTTACATGACAATAAAAATAATTCAGTTGATAATTCAGATATATATTTGGTATTCATCTAATATATTTTAATTGATAAGCTGTTGATGTCATTAATTTGATACATATTATTATCCTTTTTACAGAAGCAGGAACCCGTGTTTAAGACACCTATGACTTACAGTCCTAGGATAGTAGGAAACAAACCAGTACCCTCACCATCAAGGGCAGAGCTATGGAAACAACAGTTAGGATTTGAAGGTAATTTACCCGTTAACATATATCAAGGGTGGATCTTTGGAAACAATAATTAAGATTTAATGGTAAGTTACCAGTTAAAATAAGAAACCCTTTCCCGCAATATTAAGGGCAGATCTGCAGATAGGCAGTTAGGATTGAATGGTAAGTTACCATTTAACTTATATCAACGGTGGATCCTTGGAAACAATAGTTATTTAATGGTAAGTTAACAGTTAACATAACATACCATAACTTTCACTAGACAGGACTGTGATCACAACTTTAAAATTTGATGGTAAGTTAGCATATATAATGTAAGTTATCATTTAACCAGACCGTGATGGACAAAACAGTGGAAACAAAAGTTACATGTATATGTGTTCTATGTTCTAAGTTACAGAACTCTTAAATATGAATTTTCTCTTTATAAAATAGATATTTCTATTATGTTATGAATTTTAACAAAAAATATAACATATATGATTTTTAGATATGCAAGATGAAGACAATACAGACACAGAATCAGAGGATGAGACACAAAATAAAGGTTGGTGGATAGAAATTATTGATTTTTTCTCCCCATTGTGAGAGTAACAAGGTGGTCTTTTCAACTTTGTGTCCAGAGGTCAAGACCTCTATGGCTACCATTGATAAAAAAAGATCAGATCTTTTGTCAAAATATTGGGCTAATTTGTTACTGCTTTTGGTTTAATGATTCATTTTTAGCTCACCTGGCCAAAGGCTGATATAAAGAAATCCTCTTCTCTGAAAACGCTCTGCGAAATGGAATCAATAACTTTGCTAAAAACCAGAAAATTTACAATAATTTGATTTCATCACAGGGATCAAGCTATGGTGCAGTTCGGGCAAAGAAGTCATCTTATGGTGTTGGATTTTGCCTGACCTCATGTCAGAAATGAAGTTTGAGTGACCATATAAATCTGATACATTGATTGGAGTTACCAATTTCTCAGATTTTTAATAAGAGCAAATTTCCATTTTCTGTGTTCAGTTCATTGATTTTCGCATAAAATATGGCATCACCATATACAAATTTACAAATTTGATTTTTTGTCGCCATCAGTTTTTAATCATACTAATTTTCACAATCACAATCCTTGTTTGGAATATATAACATTTTAGTTGAGTCACAGCTTTTTCTTCAAGAAATCGGTTTATGAAGTACATAGAACATACAGTAAATAACTTCTGGAGGTCAGGAATGAATTCATGACGAGTTTAGTCAGAAATTAAGGTTCTACTAGGACAACTAGTATAGGATTAATTGTAACTTTTGTTAAATTTTTGATACCAGTGTTTTTGATGGAATATGGTGCTTGAGGTATGGGCTGTTGCTTCATATTGAAGACTACATAACAACCCATAGATGTTATCAATATTTTAACTTATTCAGTTTAATTGGATTTTGTCTCAATAATGCGTATCCTATAACAAGCAATACAACCAAAGTTTGAAATAATAGCCCAACTGCCCAAAACGACCTTTTTCAGGTAACAAATAAAGTTTTCTGCATGGCCGTCGTGCAAGTTTGTTTTGGATTTTACCTACTTCTAAATTTTCTATTTTATTGTAGTAACAAATGTAACACATAGCACTACTAACAGTTCACAAAAATTGTGCAGAACTGGCAAGTTTCAAGTTTCGTGGAGCTTCAAACCCCTGATATGACAGTAAATATACTATTCTATGAGGACATAAAAAAATATGAAGATATTCAGACCCCAAAAAAGTTTTAGTAAATAAATATCACTTCTACCGCCAGTGTCAGATTATGTATTGTGTGTATCTACTAGTATATATAGAAGTGTATATTCTGGCGGTTTCCTAATCTGAAGTTTTGATATGAATAATATGTCTAGACAGCTTAAGGAAATAAATCCAATAGTACCATTGATTTTATAAGGGTTATGTAAGAACAAAATATACCCACTCACTTATGTATAAGTATTTGATACCAGAGAAATCAGGTTTTACCACAGATATGTTTGGTTAATTTTAGTTTTTAGTAAAGCAGGAGGCATAGCAGTATATCTTCAAAATCACTTATAAAAAATGTCTTCCAAACATAAAAGGGCAACCTTTTTAATATAAAATTTTATGATTTTACAGACTTTATAGTTGTCAGTTATTTTCTCAAAATATCTTTTACTTTTGATGCTTTTAAAACAATGTACCGGTAGTGGAGTATCATGTCTTATCCCTATTGGGAAAGCTTTTAAAGTGTAAAAGTGATAACTCGATAATACACCCCTCCACATCCATTTTATGTGTCTTACAAACAGTCAGAATGGTGATGTCAGTTAATAGGGTTGTTATCACTTTGGTTGACACCCAGCTTATGTTGGGATATAATTTGTGTGGGAGGATATTTTTGTTTGACATAAAATGTATTTAAAATCAATAAAAGTTCTTGGAGTAGGAAATATTTCTTTTCATTTAAAAGATAATTAGACAGTTAAATATTGTGCAGTAGCCTCCACCTATATTTGATCAACCCACATGGTGAAATATTAAAAATTTCAATAAATATTACATTTAGACACTGATGTTGAACATGTAGGCATCTATTATTCCAATCTATGCAGAACATAATGGGTATACTTCTAGTTTCAAACAATGTATGTGCCTTGTGGAACACAGTTATAATTTAAATTCAATTTTTTGTGACTAACACTAAATTAAGGTAGACATCAAGTGGAGATAACTATTGTTTATGTAATCTTTGAATGTGTGTTAGTATTTTTGGATAACTTGTGTTTGACAAGTGAAGCATATAATCTTGGATTGTATGTTACAAATTTTGTCACCTTTGTAAACTCCATTAAATAAATGTAGTGGAAGTTACAGGTCACTGATGCATGGTGATCCTTTGATGAGGTTTTGACTAGCTGTGGCTTTTTAAAAAAAGGCATACAATTTTTCCTGCTAGATATACAAATTTTACCTGAGCATTACTTTTTGGAGAAATTTGAAACATGAAACTGAATATGATGGATATGAAACACAAGTGCATGAATATTTTATAGGATATTACATGATCTATGGTATATAACATATTTGCATATGGAGACATTGTAAACTATCAAGCTAAGGAAAATTGATGTTAGTTGCATGTTCTAGATAATCATCGGATTTAAATATTCTTTGTGATCAGTTGGAACATCATCAGTGGTTTAAACATTGGAAATTTTGTGGACATGGTAGTTTTAGATTTTCTAGAAATAATTGAAAAGAAGATATATTTTGTTCCCTGTAGGATTACATAATTGGAAATTGATTTCAGAATGGCTTTATGTAACTTCTGTACTTTAATCATGATAAGCAGATTAGTGAATAATGTCTCAGAGAAAACAATTCAGAACTTAGGAGGTATTTAACCGTTGGATTTAACATTATTATAGAGTGAGGAGAATTGTACTTCTACATGTGATCAATTTAGTGTTCTAATATTACCTGAGAACAACATTGAAAGTTTACATGTATGAAAAACTCATCAAAATTTTTAATGTGCTATAATACAACCAATAGATTATGTTTGTAACGGCTAGGTACAGTTGTTGTCATCAAGATTTAGGAAGGTTACGGAAAATTTATATTTTCCCTTCAACTTGTTATTGTAGAAAAGGTGAGAAAAACCAAATTATTTTGACAATATGTCACTGCTACATGTATGTAAAAATTGATGCATCAGTTATATAAAATTTTCAGCTGGTTTCAGCATTTTTACATCTTAAAAAATACTTGTATTTTTTCAGCAAGGTTGCATTTCACAACAATGCTTGATTTGGTCATGGGTGAAAAAAAAAAAAACTTTTCAACAAAGTTGCATTCCAATGATTACTTGATTTGGTGAAAAAAATACTCATATTTTTTAACTTAGTTGTATTTTGCAGTTGTTGCTGAATTTGGTATTACTAGCTAGAAAATTATGTGTATCACCTTCTCCTTCCCAATTTTCTGCAAAGCCAAAACTATTGTTATTTAAACCTTTCAAAATTCTTCAGGAGAAAACTCTAACACACATGCCATTTTACAAATGAGGTTCAATTTCACAAATGAAAACTTATATATATATACAGAAAGAAAAAAAATCCATGGACTCTTTGGAATGTTTTTTACTGTCACGGTGACTGATATAAGAGTTAATTTTCTCCAAAGTACCATTACATAACTAGGTATTGATTTTTATGCTGTTATATGGTTTATAGCCAAATTTTCAGTTCTACTGAATTGATTCTAATAAAAGATGCAATATGTCCTGTGTAGTTATCAAAATCAATAGTGGAAATGTATAAGAAAGTTTGATATCAATTTACAAAAATACTTATATTACAGGAAAATACATGCATTTATCATATACTTAGTACTAAATAAAGGAAAATTCCATATACAATACTGAAAGAACATTGTCAGCTTTATTTTCTACTGTGATGATATCGATATCATCCCCCCTTTATCATACCCCTTAAAATGATATTGGTGACATGATTCTTCTCCACTGTTAAAATATATGATAAAGCGTATAAAACAATCCAGGGGCCCTTGTGCTGATATTTAAATCTCGGAGTGATACGACATGTGATACAGATTTTGCCATGTATTATTCTCTATCAGTTATTATACCCACACTTCAACGAAGCGCGAAGATATTGTTTTGCTGTTTGGCATACGTATGTATATATGTATGCATGTTCATACGTACGTATATATGTATGTTAGTAATGTCCAGGATAATCTCAGTAACCACTGGATGTAGAAAGATGAAACTTGGGCCATTGATTGCACTGTAGGTGGGGACTATGCCAAAGGTTTCGGAATTTGAATAGTGACTGTGAGAGCTGAGCTACACGGGTGGCCTAAGAGTACATTATTCCTTTCTCGCGCAACTCCTCTTACGTTGTTTGAAATATGGAACTGAAAGTTGGCTCAGTAATTGCCCTCCCAATGTAGATTGTGCTAAATGTTTCAGAATTTGAATAGTGCCCCTGGGGGCTGGACTACACAGGTAGCCTTAGGATACATTATTCCTTTGTCATGCAACTCCTCTCATGTTATTTGGAATATGGAACTCAAAGTTGGCTTAGTAATTGTATCACTAATGTAGATTGTGCTAAAGGTTTCTGAATTGTTTAAAGATGCAGTTCCAACTTTGGTAAATTTCCTGGAAGTCTCAAAGACCATTATTTTTTTTATTTTTGACAAGACACCATGTATTTTCTGGATCACATCAGCAGTAACACATATTGGGATCATCTACTACAGCTCTAGTTTAAATTGAATGGATTTCAAAAACCCAAGAGTAGTGCGGGGATATGTGGCAGGGCTGCTTCGACTAGTTAGGGTTAATATGATAGAAATCTACATATATGAAACAAGAAAGAGTCAGCTATCAATAAATTCATTCTCATACAGTTTGTATCCCATTTTCAGGTGTGATTCAGATGTATTCAGGCTGATATATGCCACTTAAATATGACATCACAAGTTCAGGCTGATATGAGTTCAGACTGACCGTACCTTGGAACTACATGTATAATTATATTAACAAACAGTTCTTCCTTGTAGGGATGGTTACCTTATGGTTACATATTATCATTTCGCCCAAAAACATAATGTATTGAGGGATGGTAATCATTGCTTAAATTCTGCTTAGTACTTGTTAATCTTCAGCTACATCACATGCATTGTCCACTCAAGATATACAAGTATTTGGGACAATCTCTTTAAACTCTGTATTGATCTAAAATATAATTAAAATCATACAGTGTTCATTTTAAGTTGGAGTGGTAGAAGATACACTTAACATTGTTTAGAATGAATTACTTCATTTGAATTTTTTTTTTCAGAAAATGAGAATTTTTCCATTGTTGAGTATCATTCACTTCAACGAGAACTGGATGAAAGGAATACACAAAGAGATGAGCTGCTCTTTAAAATTAAGGTATAAGAGTTTTTGTCTCGCCTGCAACAAAAATTTATCATGGTTATGAAGGGGAGATATAGGTATTACTTTCCGGCGGCGGTGCTGGCGGCATAAACTTTTTTAAAACCTTAATAACTTTGCACTCGTAATACATACAATTAAGATGTTTGGTCCACAGATACCTTATGGTATAAACTTTGCTGCATTATACTTATGACCCTGAACTTGTTTTCATGGTTCACTGACATGATAAACATAAATGTAAAATCTGCATCCAAGTTTCATGGTTAAATCAATTTCTCAGCAACTGTAATACCTATGCCAACCATATTTGGGCTATAGATAGTTCTTAGTGGGTAGATGCCAGTCTGACATCTGTCTAGGGACCTTGACCTCAATTTCATGCTTGAGAGACTTTGTCACATTTTTGTGGTTAAGTCCATTTCTCAGCAACTATAATACATAGACCAACCATATTTGGTCAATAGATAGTTCTTGGTGGATAAATGTCAGTCTGTCATGTGCCTTTTGACCTTGACATCAATTTCATGGTTGAATGACCTGCCTCACATTAATGATTAGGTCCATTTCTTAGCAACTGTTATACCTAAATTTCTGGTCAATAGATGTTCTTAGTAGGCACATGGCAGTTAGATACCTGTGTCTGGACCTTGACCTCAATTATATGCTTGCGTGACTTGTGTTACAATTTTGTGATTAGGTCAATCTCTCAGAAACTCTGATACCTAGACCCACAGTATTTGGTTTATTGATAGTTCTTGGTGGGTACATGCATGTCTGAGACCTGTTAGCTGACCTTGGACACAGTTTTAGGCTTGAATGACATACATGAGACTTTTCAGACATATTTTGCTGAGCATTACAACTAGTATTTCTTTTAACACATTTTCCTCTGACTTGCAATGTCGGGTATCAGACAATCTTTATTCTGTGTCCTCGTGCATACTCAGGAGAGACATTTAGTGTGTCCACTCTTATTTAATATTTTTATCTGACTATTGGCTGAGTCCTATACTATAGGTATTAGATTATCTGTATATCATTTCTTTTATAGAAGTAACTTTAGAAATGGTTTGATTTAATCCAAGTATATGTACATAATACGATTTTTGACCACAAGATATAATGCGATTTAAGATGGATTCTCCATCTTGCAGGACAAGGTCACAAACTTAATCATTTCCACTAACTATTGAACTACTTTGAGTTAAATGAGGAAAATTGTTATGATTGTTCACCAACATGGGAATCGTGTCACAATTAAGGTTGGAATCTCTAATATAAAGATCAAAGTAATCAGCTTAGTTCAGCATTTCAATATGATATGTTGAAAAAATGTTTCCACTGTGTACAGTTTAGGGGGTTAATAATAAGTCTGGTTCAATCAATGATTCATCCATCCAACCATACTTCTCTTTCTTTGAAATTGTACATCTGCAGTGCATTTAAATTTTTATTTTTAACAGACCCTTACAGACAAGAATAAGCATTATAAATCAAAATTGGAAAAGGAAGAAATTACCAAGAGACAACAGATGAAGATTCTATTAAAATCACAGGAAACACAACTGCAAGAGAAAGATAATCTTATAAGCAGCTTACAGAGCATCATAGAGGAACATGAGGAACAGATATTGAGCATGGAGCAGAAAATTAATGGTAGGTATTCAGTAACTTACAGAAAATCATAGGGGACACATTGAACACATATAAAGTGAGTAACTGATCATTTTAGGGGAAGATTAGGAACAGGTATGGATCAGAAAATAAATGATAGATATTTACAGTACCAGTATGTGTATTAAAATTACAAAAATTATTTTCTGTAATAACAGAATTTTTATCCAGATGAAAAATAAATGATTATATAATGTTCTGGTTAATCAAAGTTGATTTATTTTTAGGCAACATGAACCATGTTCCTCCTGGTAGTTATAAACAACATTCAGCTGTGAAGTTGATACAGGATATCAAAAGACTTCAATCTGAGAAAACGTCTCTGACCACTAAACTTGAAACAATCACTTCAGAAATGGAAAATCATTCATGTTTCTCCAAGGGAGATAATTCTGACAATTCTAGTGCTTTACAACAAACTATAAATAGACTTGAAGAACAGAATCATAAATTAGAGGAAGAGCTTCAGTTATATAAACCAAATCATACTGAAAATACAGGTCCTTGTCATACAGATACTGAAAAGCAAGTAGAAAAATTACAGGATGAAAATAGTAAATTACAGGAGGAAATAGAAGACTTAAAACGAACAAATCATCGGACTACAGACTTGTTCAGACTTAGTACACAAGAACAGCAACAATTACAAGATGATCTAGTCAAATTAAATTCTGAAATCAAAATTTTCGATGAGAAAATTACTAAAAAAAATAGTGAATTACATAAGCTTCAAGCTAGACACAGAGAGGAAGTGAATAACTTGAAAAGTGAAAATCAAGTGCTGTCTCAAAAATTTAGAAATCTACAGGCTGATATCGTTTCACTACAGGCAAAAAGTCCAGAGGTATACAGTAATCTTTAATACATATTTAGTTGGATACGTACATATTATCAGGTTTTCTGCAAACGTATATCGTAAAATATCAGCCGCGAGACACAATGTGAAGCTTTTTCGGCGAGTGAGCGTTGGGTCAAACATTATGACGTCGCTGATATATTCGGGTCAGCTCATATTAGGGTCGGGTCAACTCTTTACGACGTCACAGTGCCGAAATACGGGAAATTTTGAAGGCCTCAGCAGGTCGATATAGGCATGGGGAAATACGATAATGTCTCATACATGCATATTCCAAATCCTTTCATTTGTATGATATATTATTGTTATTTTTAAAACTATTATCATCGATGATGTTGTAAAAATGTACAGAGTTTAGGCTGTTTTTGTTGCAACTGGTTTTTATTTTGTAACTCTTTTTCTTGATATAATATGATAATATGAAAACTGCTTGCTGCACTCAGACTATAAACAAACATGTCACACCTGCTGTGTCTGTAGAATCAATGTTATGAATTATTAAGTTTAAATACATTGAAAATTATATTTCATGTAATTCTAGTCATGTTGAAGAATTATTAAATTCAGATGCATTAAACCATTGACCAACAGTAAAATGTGTTATCTTGATTTATACGATTATTTTAGGTTGTAACAAAGATAAAGAAAGTAGAGGTACAGATAGAATCAGAACAGTTAAAGAGTTCCTATATCTCATGTCAACAGCACAGAGATGCATTACAGACCAAACTAGTTAGTGTACAGTTAGAACTGGAGGAGTGTAGTAACAAATTAATATTGACTCAGTTAGATAATAATCAGTTACAGGAAGAGGTAAAAATTTGTTTTGATGTTCACTGCGAACTTTTTGTTTTCCTCTACATCTACAGTATGTGGACATAAGTATTCCTCACCTCCAATTTTTATACCCCCTGTAAACGGGGGGAGTATAGGTTTCAGTCTGTCTGTCCATCTGTTTGATATAACGTTGTCCACAACTCCTCCTACATTTCTTGCAGGATTCTCTCTGGAGTGTTAGATCACTCTATGGAGATGTGCACATTATCAGGAATTTCTGTTTTGACAAGAAATGTAAAAGATATGGCTGTTTGGACTTAGGCATTTTTTAACAAAACTTCATTCCGTGTGTTGTTTCCTCCTACATTACTCTGTTTGAGGAAGTACTTTGAAAAAATGATCATTTGAACTTTGTGTAGGCTTCAAAACAGACTTATATAATTTATGAGATATCTTATAAACTTTAGAAGACATCTTATGAAGTATATAAAAACAAGATTATATAAGATATCTTATATATTATATGAGATATCTTGAAGTTAGAATAAATAGTAAAACGGCTTGTCATAAGAAAACCTCAAAAGTACATAGTACATATATCAGATCAAAGTGGGTATTTGCTGCTACTCAGCAGGGAAAAATGAACTATATGTTAAAGCAAAGGCTAGTTGGCTTTTTTAGTTAGAATTTTAAACATGTAACATTTCATGTTACGGCAATTTGCAACATAATCAATGTAGTGGTGTTATTCAAGAAAGAATGGCTTCAGCATTCATCAGTAACTGTCTCCTGCTTTTGTATATTTAGTTATATACATGTATCAAGTTTGCTCAGTCATTCTTGAAAAAGTAAAATAATTGAAGATATTATTTATAGAAGTATTTAAACAGATGATATATTTACCTTTATATTTATATATTCAAGGTACAATCTCTTCAGTCACAGTACAAAAATTTAGAGTCAGAATCTGAAATAGCCTTAAAAGAAGCAGCAGAAGATAAGAAGAGGACAGTAAAGGAGGTCAAGGAGACCATGAAATCGTCCATGCATAACTTAAAAACCCAATATGATGTCATGTGTCAGAAAGTCAGTGTGTTAGGGTCCTTAAATTCAGATCTCACAGAGTCATTTATTTTAGTTGAGAAACAGGCCAAACAATTCCCTAAACTTATCAAGAAAACTGTGGCAGAGGTTACACATCAGGTAATTATATAATTCTATTGGAATATACCCATGTAATGGTTTCTGAACTTGATGAGAGATAATGCTTTTTTTTATTAGTTATTTAATATAACTGTATACAATTATGACAAAATTTATTAGTTATTTAATATAACTGTATACAATTATGACAAAATTCGACTCCGATCTAAATTGACAAGGATTGCCAATTTTCCTACCGAAGGTCAGTGGTTCTCTCCCTACTCTGGCTTCCTCCATCAACAAAAACTGGCTGCCGTGAAATAGCAAAATGTGCTGAAAACGGCATAAAACCCCAACTAAACAAACATAAATTTTTTAAATGAGATATGTATATATGGTGTATATATATATGTCTAAAGTAATAACCAATGTTCGAACTTACTGGACATTGGACCGATAATAAATTAACGATACAATGCATACTAAAAAAATAAATAAACATCTAAAAAGTTGCAAAACAACATAAAAATAAAACATAAAATCTTGAATTATAACAATAATTCAAAATTATATTGTATTTATATATAATAGATAGGTTTGAGAACTATAAAAAAAGATAAATGTTATTTATACCATTATAGATGGTAACAGCGATAAGTGGAATTAATGAACATAATAAAGAATTAGTGAAAAAATACCACAAAGAGATGAAACTGAGGAAGAAATATCACAATGAACTGGTAGAACTGAAAGGTAGGAAAACATTTACTAACAATGAAACAATATTAATTTTTTAAAATTTTTGAAATTTCCTTTCTAAACAAAGGTTTCTTTTAATTGTATTTCTAAGAGGAATTATTGTAATACTTAACCTTTGAGAGTGACAAAAATAACAGAATGTTTCACTACTTGTATTTTATTACTGATTAAAATAAGATATATATACATATTAAAGGTAATATCAGAGTATTCTGTCGAGTAAGACCTAAGATAAAGGAGGATGGGACGGGCACTATGGCCAATGATATTGTTGATTATGATCGAGAAGATGATGGTGTAATATATGTAGCCAATAAAGCCAGGACACAGACATTTGAGTTGGACAAAGTGTTTGCACAGTCAAGTTCACAAGAAGAGGTATACATAATTGTGTCATTTTACTTTGAATGTCACATATTTACTATGAGTTTTTTATATTTCTTTGACTTGGCATACCAATTATTGTGGGCACAATTGATTCACAAATTGAACTGCATATTTCCACTGGTATTCTTTCTAGAAAGTTACAAAGTGTCTGAACATAGCTTTAAAGAGGAAGCATTAATTTTTAGTCCCCTACAGGCAACACTGAAGGGAATATAGGTTTGCACTGTTTAACCAACTGATCTTTTTTTGGCATGTGATCTGATCAGATATTATTTTAAGAATTATTGCCCTTGGTAATAGGAATTATTGTCAAAATATTATTTTTGTGGACTTTTTTTGTAAACCTTTTTACCAACTGATCTTATGTTTGGTATGTGAGCTTATAATGATGAGCTACAGATCAAGTTTGAGTTTCACCCTGGTTGGATAATTATTGTGAGAGTTATTACCCTTGGAAATAGAAATTACTGCCAAAATTAAAGTTTTCCTGACTTTTTGCCAACCCAATTACCAAAAAATCTTATTTGTGCCTTGGGTAGTACTGACCAGTCATGTTTATGGTTATGTTTTGCATTTAGGTTCATTTCTTTGGAACTAGGTACATTTATATTGTATCAATGAAACTCCATCAGTGGATGTGCCGTGGGTGGTAATGAGCAGTCATACAATAATTGGGTCATTATGACCTACATTTTATGCTTGACCGACACTGGTTAAATTTAGCATTTAGGTTCATTTCTTTGAAACTAAGCATAGTGTATCAATGAAAGTTCATCAGCGGATGTGCCTTGGATAGTACTGGGCATTCATACATGATGACCTACATTTTAGGAGGGGCATCCTTGTATTACAGACGCAATTTCTAGTTTGCAAACTCTTTTACTAAGTGATTCACTGAACATAGAAATATGATAGTGTGGAAACCGTTCATTCTCAGGTTAAAGTTTTTGGTGATGGTAGTTTAGGGTGAAGTTGTAGTCACATCAACTTAGTACATTTGTTCATTATTATGTGATCTCAATTGCATGTCAAATGGGGGTTTTGACCCCAATTTCATGGTTCATTAAACATAGAGTGCAGCGGGGCATCGTGTCCTGTGGATGTAATCTTGTTTAATATAAACTAAAACATAGTTATCCTCTTTTGGGGTAATTTTCATATACACCTAATTTTTAATTTTTAGTTTGGGTTAAACATGAATGATATTAAATTAATGAAAATTGGTTATTATATTTGAAAGTTTCAGTTATAATATTAAAAACCATTTGAAGTATTAGAGATAATGTTTAAAATGACCTGATTTAAAGGTGCTTAGATACAGTAGTTCATGAATATGATTAATATTCTTATGGGTCACTTCACTCTCAGATATGTATTTGTCTCGTTTTTATACCACCGCTCCAAAGGAGAGGGGGCTATACTGTTTTACCCTTGTGGTTCCGTTCGTCCAAAATTTTGCCCCACACTTTTCTCTGCAATTACTCATCAGAGCCGCTTGATATTTTGTCACAAGCCTTCTATTTATAGGTATGCCATATTGTGGGATACATTTTCGGACCAACATCAACTTCCTGTTTGATGACTTTGTTTATTTTTCTACCTTATCGAGACTGGGGTATCACTAGTGATCAATGGCTCACAGTAGATCTTGTTATTTTAGTACATTTGCGTTGCACTTTAACATCTGAAAATAATTTTGTCAAATAATGATTTGATTTGGTATTATTTACAGGTCTTTGATGAAGTGAAAGCATTAGTTACCTCCTGTATAGATGGTTATAATGTTTGTATATTTGCCTATGGACAGACAGGTTCTGGAAAGACATTCACTATGGAGGTAAGATATATGATACTCAATTTTTAATGTAATTGGCATAACTATGGTGAAAAATCTTACTTTGTTTTTATTGATCCGTTGTCAGCTAGATTGGCCTTTGCCTTTGCTTCTAGTTGATTCAGCTAGGCTTTGAACCAATAACAAGGTCAATACAAATAGTTTCATGTGAAATATTGTATGGTTTGAATATTATGACCTGTTATACATGTATTGTTACAGGGTCCTCCAGGTGACCCAGGAATTAATCAAAGAGCACTGAAAGAATTGTTTAATGAGACCTCAGCCAAGGGAGGTGACTGGTGTTTTACCATTACAGTTAGTGTGATAGAAATATACAATGAAATGATCAGGTTAGTTACATATAAAAGCAAGACGGTGCATGTACTTGTTTTCATGTCTAATTCTTGTCAACATATGAATACTTTATCCAAACATAATTGAAATGGAGTAGATTTAAGGGAAAGATTTCCATGTTACTTTATCTGAGGTAAACTTTTGATTTATTTGATTGCAAGGTTCTTCTGTTGTTGTCTAGTGTTAAAATATTAGTAGTTTAGACTCTTTTTCTCCTATTCGTGACGTGTTTATTCAATTGGATAAAAATACAGAATATTTTTAACCACTTCCCCGTGATTAACTTTCTACGTGGGAATTACTCCCGTTTTTTCTACAATTCTTAGAACGATAAACTAGAGAAGTCCCGAAATGACGTCTCTGTAAACAAACTACATAGCAACAACATTTTCTTGAGGTTTTTGTCGAAAATCATAGGAGAAACAGATTCTCCTTCAGTTTACTTTTAAGTTTATGGTGTAACAATCAGATATGCTGAGGCACCAGCAGGGGATTTTGGTTTTATAATTATGAAAATCACTTAATAATCAGAGAAACAGATTCTTACATCATTACTCGAGGATTATCGGATTTATCAAATCTCGATAGTTAAATAATCAAATTTTAAAGTCCTTGCCAAGGCTAAGACTCTAGAATTAGTCAGTTTAACTATTTCGATTCGATAAATCCGATAATCCTCTGGAAACAATATAGAATCTACATTTATCTTGTTGATAACTATAGACAATACCAGCAGTAACATATTTGATTTGTACATTTGTACATTAATATACATATTAGAAGATGACTGTTAAAGATTCAGAATGACATTTGCAAGACATACAGGCATGTTGTTCTTCAGTGCAGAATCAGAAACATAGATTGTATTTTATTGGCAATATAAAAAAAAATCTTGAAATAAATTCTCTGGTTCTCGGGCAACTGATTTTACAAAAATGGCAAGGTAGATTGGGAATTTAATTTTGCCTGCATCGCCGAAGGTGGAAGCAGGTCTAAGAGTCAGGTCACTCTGTCTGTCCGTCTGTCACAGAATAGGGTACCTACATGTACTTTGTGTAATCTGAAACTCCAACACCTGGCATTTCTGAAATTTTCTACACTTATTCTGAACATATGCACGTCCCCTTTTGAAGTGTTTTGAGAAAGAAAATTGTCAAATATGTTATTTCTATGTGCATTTGGTATAAAGGGAACCTTGTTTGTGTAATCTGAAACTCCAACTATAAACTTTCAAAATATTACACACTTATTTTGAACACATTGAAGATGTGCTGCTCCCCTTTTGGGGTGATTTGAGAAAAAAATGTCAAATTTATTATTTGTTGAACGTAGTCTTTTTTAGGCACATCATGTTTAAAGGCTACCTAGTTTGTGTAACCTTTCACTTGCATTTCTTGCGATGATATTGTATTTAATGATGATGAGAAATGTGATCTTCTTAATAAGTATTTTACCCTAATCTCTACTTTAGTTGAAGAAAATGTAACTCCTGGTGATATTGGAACAAAAACGGACGAAACCCTTAACGATATTATTATAGATTCTGACGAAATTGTAGATATAATAAAAATTCTGGAACCAAATAAGGCATCGGGGCCAGACATTATCGGGTGTGACTAAACATCGAGTTCGAGTTCGAGTTAGAGTTAGAGTTAGAGTTAAAGTTCGAGTTAGAGTTCGAGTTACAGTTCGAGTTCGAGTTAAAGTTCGAGTTAGCGTTCGAGTTATCGTTCGAGTTCAAGTTAATCTTCGAGTTAACTCGAGACATTGATTTCTAATGTCATTTATCGAGTTGCATTTCGAGTTAAAATTCGTGTTACGGATTAAGTTTAGGGGGAGGTAGGTAAACAATTACCTCTACATAGGCTCGTAAAAAATACCTAAATTTGGTGACTCCCCCATAAAGATATCTCTGAATTATTCAGACCCAGAAAAATCTTTCATTCTACCACATAAAATAGGTTAAAAAAGCTATTTTTCGTCTTTTTGAACGCACCCCAAAAATACCTGCAATTTTTGGGACCCCCAAAATATATAGCAAAATCAAGAAATTTGACCACAAAAAATAGTTCTTGCGTACGTGGAGAAAATTTTGGACAGTATCACCCCCCCCCCCCCCACCCCCCCTTTCCCCTTTTGGGATTAAGTTATATTCATCGCCGTTTTATCATCTGGGCACCGGAATGTAGATCTCCTTATGCAGGGCAAATGAAACCTGTCCGACTTCGTTTCCTCACGCGTTTTCATTTTCTCTTTCTCCATATGTCCCACCAACGAATGTGGAAGAGACATACATATAGTTTTACACTTGTCCATTTTACGATGTTAATATTTCAATAAAATCACAACCTCAAAACGAAACCTGCCGCCCCCCCCCCCCCCCCCCCCCCCCCCCCCCAGTGCCCGAAATACGTGTATCAACCCCCCCCCCCCCCCCCCCCCCCCCCTTTAAGTATTTAAATCGAAATGCATGTGGATTCTATATAATTAAAAAAAAGTTTTTAAAACCTTCCTTAATCTGTACACTGAATTGTGAGATTTAAAGTTGTGATACAAAACTATATCCTTCAAAATAATATAAAAGATGTGAATAGTTTACTGATTGTCACAGATGGGCCGATTGCATATCATGTTAACAAAAAATCATAAAGGCCATGTGAGCTTTTGCCATCACTTGGTGTCCGTCATCTGCCGTCGTAATTTTTTTTGAAAAAATCTTACACTCTGAACTTGCTGGGCTAATTGGAATCAAACCTGGCCCGATTCATCACTAAGGTGTCTAGTAGAAAAAAGTGTCAAAGGATGCCGCAAGTCAAATCACATGGCCTTTGGTACTAAATATAGAGTATATAGGTCAGACAGTAGTTTTTGAAAATTATATTAGAAGAAATGCCTTTTAGAGACAATCTGGCAAGGGAAAAACGATGAGGAGGACAAGATCTACCTGCGTTTTAATTTTCGTATAAATCGGATTACCCGTCTTGGAGTTATTGCCCATGAATTGTCGATTTTTAGCTTTGTATTTTTTGTTTTTTTAATATAAAAATCTTCTCTTCTAAAACGACTGGGCCAATTGGAACCAAATTTTGGTGGAATAGTCCTTGGGTGGTCCCCTTTCAACCAAGATAGTTGCCGGAGCTAATTATAGAAAAGGTGGAAGGAAATTTTAAAAATATTTTCCTCTGAAACTACAAAGTCAGTATCAACCAAACTTTACTTTAATGCCCTTCCAAAACGGTATCCGGTAATTCCGACCTCCGCGACCATAATTGCCTCCGCCGCCGAACTGAGTTTCACACTAGACCCTATGTGAATGGACGTTTAACACCTCCTCAAATTCCACCGGACAATTTGACCTAAATCATCATAAGGGATCTCCAGTTTCAAAATTGTGTTGAAGGATGCACCGAACCGGCTAGAGGTTCCTGACTTGGGACAGGCGCAAAAGTGCGGCGGGGTTAAACATTTTTTGTGAGATATCAACCCTCCCCTATACCTCTAGCAAAAATTGGGGCAAATATAGTGCGTATATACCTCCATCCACATGTTGAAGATCGTATGGTAGAGTCTGGTTGGCTTGTTTTGCTAGGACCGATTGTCTACACTCGGAATAAAAGAACGCTTATATTCTAATTGACATTTTATTGAAAAAATTATAATCTGAAATTATTAGCAGATGAAGCACTCTAAAGGGCCATGTAGCAGAATTTTATCATATGAACTGTAAATAAGGAAGCAACCATTTGATTTTTTTGGGGATTTTGTTTTTTTTTTGTTTTTTTGTTTTTTTTTGGGGGGGGGGGGGGGTCAAATGTTTGATCCTGCCTATTTGTTTCGTCGAAATTTTGGTCCTTGATTTTTTTTCGGCCGCCATTGCGGCCTTAATTTTTATTTTCATGTAAACCAAAATTTCCTGATCGACACAGGTCCTGCATTTTTTTTCACATCTAAAGTGATCCTGTCTTTTTCTTTGTCCTACCTTTTTATTTCAAATTTTATTCCCCCCCCCCATAAAAATCAAATGGTTGCTCCCTAACTCGAACTTTAACTCGAACCGTAACTCAAACTCGAAATGTAACTCGATAAATGACATTAGAAATTAATATCTCGAGTTCACTCGAACTACAACTCGAACTCGAATTATAACTTGAACTCTAACTCGAACTTCAACTCGAACTCTAACTTTAACTCGAACTCTAACTCGAACTCTAACTCTAACTTTAACTCGAACTCGATGTTTAGTCACACCCGACATTATCAGTCATAGAATGCTTAAAATATGCCCGGAGGGTGTGGCTGAGCCACTTAAAATTATTTTTAACAAATCCTTATCCCAGTGTAAATTTCCGTCCGCTTGGAAAATTGCTCATGTTATTTCAATATTTAAAAAGGGTGATAAATCTATGCCTTCAAACTACCGTCCCATATCGTTAATAAGTTGTGTCGGTAAAATAATGGAAAGAATTGTATATAAATACGTATATAACCATTTCCAAACCCACAAACTCATATATTAATATCAGTCTGGATTCTTACCCAAAAACTCAACGGTACACCAACTGCTAGAAATTTAAGACACTATTCTGAATTCTCTTGAAAGAAAAGAGTTTAGCTGCTTTGTGTTCTGTGACTTTTCTAAAGCCTTTGATAAAGTTTGGCTCAAGGGGCTACTATCTAAACTTAAATCTTATGGAATAAATGGAAATCTACATAAATGGTTTGAAAGTTATTTAAACATGAGAAAACAAAAGGTTGTTATTAATGACTCGTCTTCCTCTTTCTTGCCGGTCTTAGCAGGTGTCCCCCAAGGGTCTGTATTGGGTCCCCTTTTGTTCATTATTTATATAAACGATATTGCTGAGAACCTCATCTCCCTTACACGCCTATTTGCAGATGACACCTCATTCAGCTGCTCGGGTAATGACGGAGCACAAATACAGTCTATGATAAATCATGACCTGAATGCACTGAGTGAATGGTCGAAGCAATGGCTTATGTCTTTCAACCCTGATAAAACTAAAATTATGCTTTTTTCAAATACCGAAGTACCGGAAATGAGGTTTATTTTTGATGGAAATAATATACCAATTACTAAGCAGCATAAACATCTCGGTGTTACTTTTAGTGATGATGCAAAATGGAATACTCACGTTGAGAATATAATATCAAGTGTATCAAAACATTTAAATGTTTTACGGAAATTAAAATATAGATTAAGTAGATCGAATTTAGAAAAACTGTATCTTGTTTATATTCGACCCATATTTGAATATGCATGTGAAGTATGGGATAATTGTGGGATTGTTAATGCAAACCGATTAGAACAATTACAATTAGAGGCTGCCAGAATAGTCACAGGACTACCTATTTTCACTAATGTAAATAAAATTTACCAAGAAATTGGCTGGGAATCTCTCCAGGAACGTCGGAAAAGGCGTAAATTACAACTGTTTTACAATATTCAAAACAACAACGCTCCTCCGTATCTTTGTAATTTAATACCACCTTGCATACAAAGTACAACTACATATCCGCTGAGGAACAGTGAAGATATAATTATCCCATTTTGCAGACTCTCCATAACTAATAACTCGTATATCCCTTCAACTATAAGACTGTGGAATAATTTAGATATATCTGCTCGTAGATCCGATTCATTGCCAAGATTTAAGAACGAACTCAATAAATTAAATACTGAAATTACAACTATTCCAAAATATTTCTCATTTGGTCCTCGAAAACTTAATATCTTACTGGCTCAATTTAGATGCTCAGCCACTTTCCTGAATTATGACCTTTACAAAGTTAATATCGTTTCGGACCCTTCCTGTAGATGTGGAGCTAAAAGAGAAGACTCCCTGCATTTCTTCTTCGAATCTCCATTGTATAATGACTTACGCAACTCTTTATTTGATGGATTGGTCTGGTTACCCGATTGCCTAAAGCTTGATTTAAAATTATTGACAGCCGGAAATAGTTTACTAACAAATGAACAAAACGAGAATATATTTAAAAAGACTTTTGACTATATAAAAAAATCAAACAGATTCCTGATAACTTAAAAATGAACAAACCCCAAGAAAATCCACACACACACACACACTTGCATTACCATTATGTCTCAATACTTCCTTTCTATCAATTTATCTCTTACTTCTCTTATGTATCTCTATATTTTGATTCATTTTCCTCTAGTATGTATAAAGGCTTAAATTAATATTTATTATGGTTTGTACATGCTCTAAAATTGTAATGATATAAATCGTATATAGGGAGAAGACGATCTAAGTTTGTTTAACTTGTGTCTGATCCCTTTTACTTTATTTGAGTAAATAAAATATGTTTAAATTAAATTAAACTTGCATTTCTGAACTTTTGCACTGTTATTCTGAACAAAAAAAATAATTTAGCAGAACATGAAGTGCACCTCCCCTTTTGGGGTGATTTGGGAAAGAAATAAGATAAAACTGATTTTTTTCTAATTTGATCAATATAGAATAACCTACTACATTCAAAGATAAATCTTACAAAAGTAAATAACTTTAAGTCTTATGGAAACTGAGAATGGCGGATGCTAAAAATTCTCTTATTTGCATGTGACACAGGTTCAGATGTCTTATTGGTCTTGTTTTAGTTTTAGGTCCTGTCAAAAGAGGCAAAGGTTTTCTGTTTAGGTGTTTATTTTGGTGACATACAAATCCAGTATGAATAAATTCACTACAAGAAGTTTTGATAATTGAAATCTGGGTTTGCAGATGCTTATAATGTACTTTTGGTGCCAAATTTCAAAGTTTATGTTTAAGGAAAAGACCGTTACGGTGGCAATTTATCCTGGAAGTCGAATAAACTCCTAAAAAAATTTTTAGGTGAGGGACAGTGTCTGAGAACCAGATATTTCAGTTTATATTTCTGACTTTTTGTCCTTGTCATTGACAGAAATATACACTAGAAATCTAACTGTATACCAATTATTATTGAAGACCATGTATGATATTTTCATATTATAGAGATCTATTAAGTGATGATCCGTCCTATAAGATGGAAGTGAAGATGAACCCTGATGGAGGATTGTATGTTCCAGGTTTATCCTTTGTAGAAGTAAGCACTGTTGAAGATGTAAATGAGGTAACTATTAGAATATTATAAACTTTTTTTTATATATTTTTACATAATATAGTTATTACATTAATATTGAGGAATATTGTCATGGGCAAATTAATATTGTGCACAAGCTTGTAACTTAAAGTATTGTTTTGCAAGGGACAATATTCCCCAATATTCATGCAACAACCCTATTATTTGATAGGATGGTCTTTAAAATATAAAAAAAAGTCTTTACTACTTCAGTGACATAAATCGTGGAAGCATTATTGTGAGGAGTGCATTATCATAGAATATAGCATAATAAATTATAGTTACATTCTACATGGAATATTAATTTGCTATGCAATAATTATATAATAGTTACTTATGCAGGGGGCATTATCATGAAATATATTATGCCCAAGGGATATTAGTATTGACTGAAACATCAACCCGATGTACTTACAGTACCCAAAGACCTTAGGCAGTGACGTCAGGATTCAATGGCTGGGATGCCACAGAGAAAGTATGAACCACTGGTTAATAAAAATAAATGCAGGCAAGGGTATTATCAGTATTGAATTCGATACTACTGTCCCGAGGGCTGTATATGTTTCATGATAGCGCCTTTTGTATAAGTAACTATTAGTTTATTTCACTGAAGCAACCATGGATTTTTTGTGCAGACATTTATTCTGAGAATATATTAAAAAGAATTTTCAGACTTTTTCTTTTATTCAAGACCATGTTCAATGTAAATTCTGGATATTGCTTAGTTTTGTGCTTGAATAAATCTGAATCACTTGTGCATTTTAAATAGGGGTCGTAGTTCTAAAAGCAACAGCAGGCATTATCACTTGATAATCACACGCTATTGACTGATACAAGCATTATCATTGAATATTTAAATTAATTAGTTTTTTCAATGTTAAGCTTTCTGCTTAAGTTAGTTTGATAGGAACTACCCATACTTGTGATAGATCAATGATATTTGTTATAAAGTTGAATTACAATCAGTACATCTCAGTTAGTGGACCTGTCCCTTAGGCCATGGTCCAGTGAATTTCAATTAATTAGCAATTTTCAATGTTAAGTTTTCTGGTTAAGTTAGTTTGATAGGAACTACTTGTGATAGATCAATGACATTTTCTATAAAGCTGCATTACTATCAGTACATCTCAGTTTGACGACCATTTCAAGGCCTTACGTAGGTCATGGTCCAGCGACTTTCAATTAAGCAATGTTGCTGTCCATCAGATTCTTTTTTTCGAATTTTCTGCCAAGACATATCTCTGTGTCAACAGTTTATTGTCTTGTATTCCAGCATTGCATGGAATAATTTATCACACATGGATCCAATAACCATCTTTTCCCCTGTTTGCTAAATTTTAATACCTGTATTTGTAATGAAAAATATAGGGGGAAAATGTTGGCAGTTCATAATATTCAGAAGAAGGTAATATACATAATTATTAAATCGAGGAAGAGGCCCTTGGAAAAATAACCCTTTCGAGATGTAATAGTTATGGATATTACCTTCTTCTGAAGAACAAAACGTTATTATTATACTGAACTAAACTCCTGGACAAAATACCAGTTATTATGCTCTCGTCGATTTTCACGAGAGAGTTATTTTGCTCTCATTGATTATTGCATGAATCGACGAGAGTAAATAAGAGGTTATTTCCCACTGGCGGAGAAAAACTAGAGTTATTTGATTTACACGCTAAAAACAACATAGTTATTTGACCAATAGTTGCTATAGTAAAGTATAATAATATCACTTATATCATATTTTCAGATTTAAAAATGTACCCCTGTGACTATCAATAGCTATAAAAACCAAATATCTGACTAAACATCCCTATAGATTTCAGTCCTTTCTATGTTTCTGTACATTTACATTACTTACATATATAAATAATTGATTTCTTTGGTGTGTATATTTCAGGTATTTAGAGTAGGTCAGAAGAATAGAGCTACAGCTACAACAAACATGAATGAACATTCATCTAGATCTCATGCCTTGTTGTGTGTTACTGTTACTGGTGTGAACAGAACTACCAATACTAAAACTATAGGTATGATATAATGTTTCTGGTAAACTTAATGAAAATGAAAGGGTATGAGGAACTATAATAAAAATAATTATCTCAATTATTCAACCTTGAAACATTAATTTGGTGAGCAGAATTTCCAATACTGAAAACTATAGGTATGGTCTACTTTTTCTGGTACTTACAGATCAATACACTCAACACTGAAAAATTTTAAATTATAGAGATATTTGTACAACAGGGTTCTTTGGATAACACATCAAAGTAATCTTTAAATTATTTATGACAAGTTGGATTTGACTGTTTTTTTGGGGGGATAAATACCTTTCTTGTTGTATTAAAAGGAATATTGATCATAAAGTGGGAAACAGAATGGGAAGAGTACATAAATTGGCTGAGTCATACTTTTTATTATGTTGATACAATAGTACTATCATAAATCTGAAACTAATGGCTTCATACTCTATATGCGTATTGTACACCCTAAAATCCTACACAAGAAACTTAAATCATATAGTCATTACAAGTACAAGGAAACATGATATATTAGATTGCCATTAGTGACATACTTTGTTTAGATAAGCTATATTCTTACTTTGAATTATAATAAAGTATATTATTACTTTGAATTATAGTGAAATACCATTAGTTTTGACATAAAAAATATTAACTTTGAAGTAGTAACGTAAATTTGTGTCTTTTCTAGGTAAACTGAATCTGGTAGATTTAGCCGGATCAGAAAGAGTCAGTAAATCTGGAGCAGATGGAACACGACTAAAGGAAGCACAGAATATCAATAAATCACTGTCATGTTTAGGAGATGTAATACATGCATTAAGATCCAAACAAAACTTTGTTCCGTATAGGAATTCTAAACTGACATATCTCCTTCAGGATAGTTTAGGTTAGTGAAGGCATTTAAAAATAAGTTTATATACCGCCTTAACAGTTGTTTTTTTTTTTTTTTGTAATTTTGAAAAATTTGTACCGTTAAAGTAGATAAATATAAATTGTTTATTTTCTATATAAGGTTAAATATGAAAAATATTATTTTTCATTAAAAATTCTGTTTCATGGCTAGGTATTCTTAATAGGAAAAAATATAAGTTAGATGATTATACTTTTTAAATTAAAAAAACTTTGATAAGCTGTCAGACAGCATATTGACAGACAACTCCTTGGTTCATTATAAGTCACAATTTGTAGGTTTTAGATAATATGTTTAAAGTTTCAGTGGGAACAATAAAAAATGGAATTTAATTTCTATTGTGAATAATTAGGTTATTAGAAATCACAGTGTATATTGTATTAATATTAAAGATATTTTAAAGATCATAATTACATATTCAGAAGTAAATTAAATAAAGATAAGTTATTTAATATATATTTTGATGTGCCCTGTTTTGGAACATAATTATGGGATAAATTACAACAGCACTTACAACAATGTCACTTTTAAGAAAGTTCTTCTCAAACTGTTTTAGGGGTCATTTTGAACTTGCAATGAAATGCAGGATTTTTCTCCCTGTTGTAGGCCTCACTTCAGCATCAAGATGAAGAACAGCAGTAAAAATGTGTGGATTTTGTGCCAATACTTTTATCCATGTATTTTTTATTACCTGATACAATAAAAATTCTAACTTGTATATTTGACAGGTGGAGACAGTAAGACATTGATGATTGTACAGATAGCTCCGGTAGAAAAGAATGTCGGGGAGACCATATGTAGTCTGAACTTTGCCCAGCGAGTCAGATCTGTTGAGTTAGGACAGGCCAGTAAGAAAGTAGAGTCAGGAGATGTTGACGTATGTATAAATATAAACTATACCTTCACAGATCATAACATATATGTACTTGCTTTCTAGTTTCTGATCAGGAATCATCTCCTTGAACTTTGGCACATTCTGCACTAATATATGAATACATTGGAATGTTTTTAGCAATATATCTTGAAAGCAAGTACTAATATTTCATTTTCATCATTTTTCTGTTTTCATAAAATTCAGCATTTCACATTTACTTCAGTTTTACATATTTAATCACATTTCATTTACATCGTAAATAATCGCTTAACAAATTTATCAACATTCATTCAAATATATTCATTGTTATTCATTATTAATCATTAATCTAGGTTTATGATTTCATGTTTTTGTACTTTTTTAAGTGAAAAAATGTTTGTCAGAACTCCTCAAAATTTCTATGATAAACAATATTTTGATAGATGTTATCCTCTGAAGAAGATATAGAGGTATATTAGGTTTATTCCAGATTGATTAGTAGTTATAAATGTAAAAACTATTATCAGATAATACAGTGCATAATTTGTAAATGTATAAAATCTGAACAGGGATAGAATTTCATGTTATTGTACAATCTTGTAAAGTTACAAAGAAACGAAATTTACTTTATAAAATAAGTAAAGGTTTTACAAACTGTTATATCTTTTAGTATACAAATGAATCCCAAAACTCTAAAATATCCTCATATTAAAAGCAAGTCTCAAATTTTAATCTTTCTGGAATCGATCTGAATGTTAAGAAAAAGCTTTTGATCAATTAATAAATGCAGTTCATTCATAATTTCTCAACAGTCAGCAGAACAGTTTATATCAGCTTGTTTTTTGCTTGTTGCAAAGTAGAATGGCTACAGCATGCAAATTGTGTATGTTTTTTAACTGTATTTATAATGCTCAAAAGTCATGTTGGAGCACTAGGGGATTAAGTATATTTGAACTCAGGAAAAAATTATTGTATTTGTGGTCATGTTTAGTTTTCTTTTTTCAGTAAATCATATTATATAAAAAAAAAAAGAAGGATAAAATAGTATTTAGAAATTTGAATTTTCTAAATCCTGGAGAAATATCAGTCACTGTTGTTGAATTCTTATTCATATAACTTTTGTTATTAATAATTTTTATGCATTTTTCACTAACACCTAACCCAGTTTAATAAAATTTTATTTCAGACAGTCAAATCTCGAATATACCGTCCCAGTCCATAGAGAGGTGAATGAGTTGATTTGCATGTTGTTTGTAGTTCTAACCTGTGATAGTTTATGTAGCGTAGATTTAATTAATTTTCATTTTTATCTCCAGACAAGCAGAGTTAATCTAAGGTTCTCAGATGCCACCTTTCGAATCTTTCAAGTGCAATACAATTGAACATGAGATATCTCATATTGTTAGGAGTAAGACATCCCTTTTAATGTTCTTAAAATGCCAAACTTTTTATGAAAATTAAAAATTAAAAATCTCACCCCCATTTAAAAAAATCTCAACTCTGAAAATTTTAGGTTAATGACATGTATGTACTAACTTTGATCAATGGATAATAATCACACAGCTTCAAAACTAAATTTATTCCATTTAATTGGTCTATTACAAAAAGAAGAATTCATGAAACTGTAATAAAAACTGCAAAAATTGTTTAGTCATAAGAATGTCAACCACTTTCAATTCAAAGACACACCTGAGAAGACACTATTCTAATGCAATTTTTTAATTTTTTTTGTGGAAATAATACAAATTTGTAGTTTGTAACGGTGAAAATCTAGCTAAGATGATGTTTTAGAAAAGTATCATTTGAGACAAACAAATATATCCCACCCTGTAGTCTATCGCATGTATATATGTTGATGTGATTATGCTTGATGATGACAGTTGTACCCTTCATTCTTATTCATACATTCTGTGTGACCAAGCCTTGTGAATGTTTTTATGTAAATCCAATTTTTTAAGTTTCACTGTCTTAGTGATAATATTTGTATAATTGTCATACATTTATTAGTTCCTATAAAAGTTTGATAAATTGTTATAGTAATAGGTAAAATCTAAATGTTAGTCTTAATTAGAACCTTTTATTTATGAGCAAAGTAAATTACTTATATATTATTAATAGTAGCTTTTATCTAATTCACTTTAAAATAATAATATTAATTGAGATTTGTTCTTACTGGTTATTGTTAGATTACCTTTAAAACTGTGTACTGTTACCATACATTCTACATGGTATTCATGAGGTGACACAATTATTGTTAAGTATTGATTTTGCAGATTACATGAAACATATGAACAGTGACATTTCTTTTTATTTTACAGATGGAATCTGCTTCCTGTACACCTAGTAAGTCATCTACTCCACTGAAACACACTCTTAGTACGCCAAATCTGACAAAGACATCTGGTACCCCTACAGGATACTTACGACAGGGAACCCCATTAGGAAATACAACACCTGGTCAGTCAACCCCAAATAAAGGTGGAACACCCATCTCTGCTAAATATCCTCGCAGGAAATGATTATTTCTGATAATTCTTTCAAAGTGAATTTTTTTATACAGTTACTTAAAAAAATAATGTGTTCAAAATTTTTTATGATTGTATTTAGTGTATTCTTTTAGCATGCTTGGATAATCAAGTGTGTAAAATTGGACAAAAATGTGTATGAATTTAATTCTTGATAATAATAACCAAGCAGTAACATTCAATAAACTCTATATGGTTATATATGTTTACAGTCATACAGCAAATTTTATTGTTAAGTGCTGTACAATACAGATATGAATGTATAAACTGCCATGATGTTTGTATTTTTTGAGTTTCTGTTACAGGATAAATACTATATCTTGGAGTGGGAATTTCAGTAGCTATCAGTATTTGTCATTGTTTTGAAGCCATTACATGTTTCTTGCTATATGTGAAAAGATGCATGGATTTTCTGTATATAATGTAGAGAAATAATAATGTTTAGAGTTTAATGTAGGTGTTATTGCCTAGTCTTTGGTAACTTGGTCTAGTCAATTTTTCATTATAGGTGGAACATTTAGTTACATTAGAATTGAGTTCAAAATTCTTTTTCATTATATTTTGACTTTGTGGTAGCTTTGGGAACAGTAAGTAATCAGAGGACTCTAAAATCTGTTAATTTTAACAGACACATGTTGACTGTATTACACAATATGATATTACTGATGAATGACCTGAGAACATTTTATAAGTATTGGTATGTCAAACTTGTGGCCAAAAAAATGATTTTGAAATAAAACTTTTAAGAATTTGTTAAATAAAATTAATTTTAGATAAGATGTTAAAGAATAATATGGACAAATGCATGTAAAAAATCATACATATTTTTTATTTTAAACGTGAATGAAAAAAAAGTGTCTTAACAAATATATCTATGGCTCCTGTGATTTATTTATATTCATGCTTTAATAAAAAAAATGTTCTTTCAAGTTTACAGAATTTCATGACTGTGTAGTTTTGTAGCAATTTTACAATTTTGGATATGCATTTTGATAAATACATAAATTAGGTGTAATGATTCCATAGTGAATGATGATAACAACTGATATTGTCTGTACTATAATTGTAATATTTGTCAGTTATCTGACTGATATTTTGTTGATTTGTTTGATGACTGATTTGATCACACAAGATTTGTTACTATGGATTTTATTTTTGGCACAAAAAATATGTACATGTATTTAAAATACTTTTCATCATTGATTTTTCATGATTCAACAAATGATGGTCTAGACCATTAAATTTTACTCATTTATCTTGGTATCAATGAAACAATTCACTCTAACATCAATGTATATCAATTTTCAGTCCAGCACTGGGAGTTTTGATATAAGCAAACAGTGCTGGATTATTGGCATCATAACAGTTTCATTGGACAAAGCACTCCTTCTATGAACTTAATAAAATTTAAATCAAAGTAGCCTGCATGTGATTGTCTGCAGTAATTCATTAAAGGATATAATTTTAAAAAAGATAATTCTATTTAATTTCAACTGGGTGTTAAAGAAGGCTTCGATTTGAGTCGGGCAACATTAAGCATATGAATATGAAAGGTTATAAAAGAGCAAACACGCTGGAAATTCAATTTGCTTTCCCAACAAGAGTGCCTGTAATCAGTTATGTATTATACAAACAAATTTACTTGTAATTACTCCAACCTTTCCATACTTAAATACAACTTAAATTTGGAAAATCGTAGAAATTTTAGAATTTTTTGTCTATCGCCATTTTTTTACTGCCAAAAGATCGTCCAGATCAATGCATGTAAAAAAAAAAAATTTACTGAAAAATACTTCTAATTTCAATCAGTTTTTATAAAATATATGGCTAGAATGGTTTATAAAGAAGAAATAAATACTACATAAAGATGAAGGTAAGTAATTGACAGAACAAAGTTAAAATTAATGCCAGTCACCAGCTGGTCACAATGATCATAGCTTTGACAGTTTTGCAAGTTTCGAAAAATAAAGGTTATAAAAAATTTAATTTAGTTCTTATATTGTTCTAATATGAATTTAAGTTCTAGATCAACACTTGACCCATTCACGTATAGCTTATTTTATTTCATCTTTTAATGGGATTCATAAGGATATCTTTTCCGAAAAGTAATTTTTTTTAAATTATTTGCACCTATCTGGTATTGCTAGTTGTGGGAGCAGTTTCGGGTTTCATTTTAATCAGACTACTAAAATTTTAGAGATGTGGTCTAGGCATGGTTAAGTTAACTTTTTCCTTCCTTGGAATGGGTGGGATAAATTTACTGTCATTATTATTTGTGATATTGACAATAATTAAGTCTTGGAATTTGCAAATAATGCATGTTCCTCTGTATCTTTCTAGGTTATGCTGAAGGACCAAATAAACAATTATACATTTTTTTTTATAATCAAAACTAAATTGCTGATGAGTATGCATGACATAATTTATTTATATCTATTTTCTTAAATCAGTAAAGAAAATTTGATTCCTCCTCTGTAAAGGTAAAGAATTCCTGTTAGACTGTAAGATGTTAGCATCAGTGCTGGAGATAAGCACTTTGTACTACATTTTTTTTTTATTATGATCAGTTTATATACATGCAGAAATTACCAAAATGATTCCAGTTTGATCTTATTTAGAACTCTGTTTATTTTTTACCTTTGAAAAATATCTTTATATAATATAAACCATGGAACCGAAGGTAGGTGGTTCTCTCCGGCTTCCTCCACCTATAAAAACTGCCCGCCGTGTAATAGCCAAATGGGCTGAAAACGGCGTAAAACCCCAACTAAACAAACAAAATATAAACCATGGAGAGAAACATATGATGTTAAAATCATTTTGAATCATGAAAAGATATCATAATAGAATCTTCCTTGGATTTAAACATCCATTTCTTTACTTTGATAATATTATAGGTATGAAATACAGACCATGTGATATTTATTGCAGAAAATTGTATCTTGTGGATTCTATTTTTACATACATGTGTATTTACTGGGTTTTTTAAAGTTGGGGAAAATTATTTTGTCAGTTTGCCAATTGATTATTATGTCAAAGAACAAATGATATATATGTTATATCAGTATGTATCAGTATTGAATCATGTGATAACAATTTATTGTTGGATTATTGTCTGGATATGTGATTTGTTACTTCTTTATTGTTACACAATTCAAGTGATGTTAGATTTCAATTTGTCCATTTCAGAATGTGGCATACAAATATGACAAGTGGTTATACTACAAAATTTGTAGGTTAAAAATACAGATAATTTTGTACGAATTATTTTTACTTATTTTGAAAAGATAGTTTACTCAGAAAATTGTTTGTTGGTGCCTTTGGAGGACCTTGACTTTTGAATTTTTTTTATAACAGTTCCATTAGTATAACTGGATGTGAAATTTTCTGAGATTTCCAAACTGCTGAGCTGAATTTGAATAAAATATAGCTATAAGATTCCATTTTGTTTTATAGTATAATCTCAAACTGCAACAGAACATACAATACTAGGTAAACAAGGAAATGGTACATAAATTCTCAACACAGTTCACACATACCGGTAGTTCATCTAAGGAACCATCATCAGTTATAACTGCAGCCAAGCCATTTATAGAAAAAATTTTGCTGTCTCGAACTTTACATGAAAAATCTATGGTTCATTCTAAAATTCTGATTCCTTATTGATTTCTAAAATGTCCATCACTAAAACTGCTTGAAGATAACAATTTCAATGTACTGTATGCACATTTCCTTGAATTATCAATACACCTCAGTAGTGTCCAGTGCCAAAAAAGTGGAAAGTTGAAACAATAACCTAACAAGTGCAAGGAAAAAAAAGTTTTAGACTGAGTTATATCAGAAACAGATGCTCCTTTATTTGTAATAATAATAATCAGTATAAATTTTACACCAGTTCCTAATAACCTCTGGAACTCAAGCAGCCACCCAGCAGTAGCAAAGATCCATGGTCTATAATGCTGGTTTTGATAGATATTTTGACAAATTACATATTTACATATTTACAAATGTAGAGTTTTGAGGCATGCAACATTCCATTAGTCTGAAAATCGGAAAAGATTCACTACTGTCTACTGACAAAAAGTCACCAAAAATCACAAATAGGTAGTATTCTATTTAATATCCATATAACAAGACCACTGAAAATAACAGTATCCTGGTTTGGGACAGGTACTTATAGGATGTGGCTGGATTACATATGCTACTAACATGTCTTACTGGTACTGATAGCTGAATTAATAACTATCTGTAGAAGAGTAGATCCATATGTCAAAACAAGGAAAATTATAAAACAAAATAATAGTCTGATTGTTAGCATTCATTTGAACATCTGGTTAACAGTAAACTATTACAATATAAGGTATTTATCAGAGGGTTTTTATAAAGTCTGCATATTTAATATTCCCGACAACTGACATGCCGGACAATAATGTCTGATTAATCATAGTCAAACCTGTTTATAAAGGGCACCTAAGGGACCATAGAAAAGTGTAATTTGTGCTTTTAAAAGAAAGGTTAATTTTACAAGCATTGTTCATCACAGTGATTTGTTATATAATGTGCCCTTTAAAGCAGGTTTAACTGTATTTGTGAAATCTGAAACCTCAGATTTATGAAATCTTATCTGAAACCATGATCATATTTATGAATTCTCTGAAACCATATGAGGATTTCTTAAAAATCAAAGGTTAGGTGAAAGCTACAGACAAGCCTCCAACCAACGGTCAACTGTTTTCTTTCCCTGAATATTCTAATATTTAGCAACAGCAAGCAACAAGAAGACAAACACTTTAACTGATTTTTCTATTATGGTTTTATTTCTCAAAACAATAAACTGCTGATGTTACATAAATATTTAACATTGTACATTTAAAAGTAAACTATCTGATCAAAACGATTGTATTTCAGTTACCAACACAAAAAATATTGAGTATCAGTTTTTAAATATAAAGAGCTGATCAAAAAGCACTGTATGATTACATATACCCTGTAAAACCATTTAATATTATACTAAATCACATGAAAATATTCCATCAACAATAAAGCATGTGTATTTGCAGTAAATGACCAAAAGTGATATCAATTACTTTTTCCAGAAATTTCAAGGACTCGAAATTCCTATTTCAAGGAATTCATTTTTCTACTGTGCACAATAATACTGAGACTGAAAGTCAATGAATTTCCTTTTTTCCAGGACAGTCAAGTAACCTTTACATAATTTAAATACTATCACTGCCTAAGTGACAAACATGTTTTATTTTACTTAATTTAATGATTATTTTCAACTTTGTTGGTTATTTTTTATACAGAAAATACCTCCAAACCTCCTTGACATTTAGGAATTCAAAATGAGTTATAAAAATATTCACCTTTAAACACATTTTTGCTAGAAATGAGCTGGAAAAATTATATCAACACCAGAGGAAAATTAAATTATTTTAAAATATTGAAAATTCTTTGTGACTCCTAGGAAAGATACGATATGGTTATCCCTCTTCAAACCCAAACTTTATCCATTCGGTATTTTATGTTGTGTATTTGTACATGAAAGAACAACATTTTATACGAGAATATGCCTGAAAAATCTTGATTTAATGTACACCATGTCAAAAGAAAAATATACTGCTATCCCACAACAGTCAATATTGAAAAATATTATTAAACAATGTCTTACATTATTTTTCTTAAATATAGTTTTAATTAAGGTAGACATGTTGGTTGACATTTGGAATACTAGCAATGATGCCTGTCTTAAGTCTTATTTTCCAAAAATTGTAAATTTAATTGACTTCAGAAAATATCTAAAAGTAAGGTATTTGATTTAGACAAATTGTTCCAGGATAATGAATAAAAAGTTTATATAACTTCTATAAGATTCAACACAAGTACAAATTCTATCAAATGACATTTTACAAATATCAAATATATTCAAACAAAATGTACATAACAATAAACATATTTGACAATACTGAAAGAAAGGGATCAACCATTTTATACTGATAGGGGTTCAAACTTGTTAATATGAACAACAATTATCAAAAGATAGTTACAAATAATTTAGTTTAAGATATCCAAACAATAACAAAGCATTTGATTATTCCGGATGTCCTGAATGTTGAATGAAAAGCAATAGCATGCCCTGTTAATTATCAGCAAACTTCCTAAATACTATATACCAACTTATTTTCATATACAATGCATACAAACTACTCAGTAAGTTTCATATACACTGCATACAAACTACACAGTATGTTTCATATACACTGCATACAAACTACTCAGTATGTTTCATATACACTGCATACAAACTACACAGTATGTTTCATATACACTGCATACAAACTACACAGTATGTTTCATATACACTGCATACAAACTACTCAGTATGTTTCATATACACTGCATACAAACTACACAGTATGTTTCATATACACTGCATACAAACTACACAGTATGTTTCATATACACTGCATACAAACTACTGAGTATGTTTCATATACACTGCATACAAACTACTCAGTATGTTTCATATATACTGCATACAAACTACTCAGTATGTTTCAACTTGGAAAAGATATTTCTACATATGTCCTGCTTTAAACATATTCTCCAATTTTTTTTCATTTAAAAATAAATAATTTACAGTAATTTTCTATCATGGTACAGATACATGTACAGTCAAATGTTGGTGACTCAGCTCACTCAAGTAGTTTGACATGAATTTCTCAAACAATACCAAAAGTCTGGTAGTTTTTTCCCTATATTTCTTTGTAAATAACTCAGTTTTTTAACACCAATTACTCATATTTTCTAGTCCCTACAGCAATACTATCATCTAAATTACTCTCAGTAACTTGAGCTGTAATTTTCACTTGGACTTGTGTGGTAAGTGGGTGATTAAATATCAATTACAGATAATACTGATTATAGGTAACTGAACTTAACTGTTTATTAAATTTAATGATTGGGTATACTGTTTACAATCAGCGAATATATAAAGGATTTCGGTTAAAATCAGAATATGGTTAAATTGGGAAACTGAAACAAATATTAATAGTGTTTCACACATTCAATGCTAGTATTAAACAAAACTTTTTCCAGATCTTGATCGCCGTGATATTGGCTGAAATATTGCCAGCTCGGCATTAAACAATATTCAATCAATCAATCCAGATCTTGATGGCATGAACTATAGATGCCTGAAACTAATTTCTGAGTTTGAGAAATTGAGATTCTATGCTACTTTTAAGGGCTGCATGTTGTTCTACAGTTCTTGTCAAAGTAGCTTGTAATGATTACCCTTTTCAAATTTAGAAAAAAAAACCAACACATTCTCCCTTTTAATAATAAATCAATACTCTTAATTATTTTCTTCTTAATTCAACTACAATCAAGACTGCATTTAAATGTTTAGTGAACAAATATGTTAAGCCAAATATCTCACTATGGTCCTATCTTTTGATATCAAATATCCTATATTTTCATGATAATGGAGATAAATGTAAAATGTGTTCAGTATCTATAAGTTATGAAAAACACATTACTGAGGTAGTTTATTTATGTCAGTGGGAAATGAATTGACTGCAGTTTAATGCCTGGTCCATGAAAGTTCTGTTACATGACAGTGAGAGATTATTTTTCCTAACTAGAAAGGTGTTTGGTATTATTTTTTTTATTTTTATTTTTATTATTACAACATAAAAGGCAAGATATGCACACTGTAAATTAATGATAATAAATATCTGAAAAGATTTTTTTCTTGTCTCTTTTCTTCTTTGTTATTTAATTTAAAGTAAAAATAAAATTTATTCTTTCTTTGTAATCTATAAAACTACATAAAATTGTTAGATTCTATTCCTCCCCTCCATAAACAAGTGAGAATGGCATGCAAAATTCATAATTTATTTTTTCACAGATATAGGAAAATGTGACCCAAAAAAATTGAACATGTCTGGTATTTATATTAAAATCTCCCATAAAAAAATGATATGCATCCATAAGGTATAAATTTCACTAAAGGAGGTTCCAATATAGTCTTCTATTACATTAACTCATAATATACAAAGGGGTCGAGTTTAGAATTTATTTTATGTTCAGTAACACGAGCCTTTTTGCTCATTTAGTTTTCAATAAGACTTTAAATTTGTGTCTTGTATTCAGAAACAATTTTAAATTCCAGAATTTTTTCAATAGCAATAAATTACACTGAACTGAAGGGTTCAGAGGTGACCAAGCTGTGGAATTAATTTTACCACAAATAAATATGGATCAGCCATTGTCATAAAAACATCTAATTTAAAAAAAAAAAAATGAAATAACCTCAATTTCTGTAAACACTTTCCAAACCAATCACTCTCACTATCTTACCTGTGTAAAGCAAAACCTATCTAAACCAACTATGGTATAATATATTTTCAATTGGGTCCAGTTAAGTCAGGTTTAACTGCATTTCAAAGTTCACTGACACACATGTTAATCATTATGTCCCAAATTGATGAAGTATTGCACATTATTTATTATGTAAAATATTCATTAAGATTTAATGCATGTCCAAAGCTTTAGACGCCTATGAAGTATCGTAATAATTGTCATGAAAAAGTAAAATGAAGGTAAGCAAAAATGAGAAACATCAAACTTTTGAAACCATAACATATGAGTTTATAATTATATTATAAACTAATTAAAAACTAATTAAATTATTATTAATTTATATTCTAATTATTTTTGTTGAAATTATAATGATTTTCTTCAGTATCAACCTGATGATGATAATCGAAATATTTTGAATCATTAAAGCATTTGCTACAAATCAATAATAGTTGACAGCATTTTATCATTCAAAAGTATTTCAAATTTTTATGTATAAAGCTAAAGTGATAAAATTTCATATTGCAATTCTGATTGACTATTGTTAGAGATTAAGGAACTGAAAGACATGCTATTCATTAAAATCTTTCTTTATAAAAAAAAAAAAACAAACAAACAAATATTATCGTAGATAAAAAAATAGATAAAATTTTTTTTTTTAAAAACTTTAAACCCTTACAATACAAAAATCAACCCAACTGTTTGAATCAAATTGGAGATCAGTTATGTTGTGAGTTGAAACAAATCTGTGACAATGATAATATCATACCATTCTACATTCATTTAAAAATTATATAGCTTTCTTTAATATCTTTAATCAGCATATGATGACAGTAGTCACTGTGATGAATGAATTTAATCAACAATGGAAATTTATGCACCATGGGTTATACATGTTTTAAGATTATCCATTCTACTACAGCTATAAATTTCTTAAGATGGAAATAATGAAAAATTCTGATGACAAAAAATTGTCATATTAGGCCAAATAAACTTAAATATCTGGTTCTCAGACACCCCCACCCCACTGAAAAAGTGTTCAACAGAATGAGTTTGATTTCCGTAAAAAAATTGCCACCGTCCCCGTTTTTTTTTTTCGTAAAAAAATAAAACTTTCAAATTTGGAACCAAAAGTACTTTTCAAGCATCTGTCCACCCAGACTTAATTTTAAAGCATTGTGTGACATTGATCAAGTCAAAATGAAAGTAAATAAACAGCTGATAAATAATCATGGCAGTGAGTTTTACATGAATATTCGCTCCAAGCAAATCATTTCATGGACAATACTGCCTGTTCAGTCTACAATTACTGTGGAACAGCTCTGAAGAGAGAGTGTTTTCAGGGAAAATGGTGGAAAATTGAGGCATTGAAAGCAGATAACCCATTTATATAATTAAAACTTCATAGAAGTGAATGGATTCAAAATAGATTTTTTAAGTCACCAAAATAATGCCTAAACTAAAAATCTCTTGCCTCTTTTGACAGAAAATAAACTTAAAAAATAAATTCCCTACCATTTTTGTAAAATCAATTGTCCGAGAACCAGAGAATTTATTAGGTGGCCTATTATACAAATGAGACATATAATAACAAAATCTAACATACAGTTTCTAATAATACATAAATAGTAAAAAACAATTAAATAAAACCATGATTGTCTAAAATAGGGCACCATCAACAAAATATAACAACTAAAATACTTTAGGTAAAAAAAACATGGTAAAATGCCATAATAAAGACATTATATAATCTCTACAGAGTTTACAACAATATCAGCTACTATTAAAGTGATCAAAAATTCGTTATCTCCCTTCCCACACAAATTCTGTCTCTCTTTATTTCATATGGTGTAAAAATTATCAAGAGTAATTTTGTGTTTTTGGAAATGACTTTTCGAATACTAGCATATCATTACATTTAACAATCTTTCTATCAATAAAAATTTTGTTCTTTCTGAGAAAAATTTGCTAAAAATATTAGCACATTATCACATTTACATAATAAAATCATTATTTTGGTTATCAAACTGTTTTTCCAAAATACACCAAATATTTTATGTATTAAAAAAACAACCTAATGAGATATAAAATGTAATAAATAACTTATGTCAAAATATTCACAACCATGTTGATATATAGTACATTTAGACTACAGATTAACTGGTAACGTCACTTTGTCTGTACCCTGACTACACGCCTGACTGTATGTTACACTTGTACTATTATTTGATCTATTGGACTTTCCCGATCGGGAACTTGTTGGTGTATATGACCGATGATAAGATGTCGGTTGTGAATGAGTTTGTGAGTTTGATGAGTAGATGCTTGGAGCATTAACATATCCTTCCCTTAGATAAGGTGTAAATACAGAAGCATGATTGTTGGCTGTGGGATATACCGGCTGCATGGGAAAATAGCCCTGATGAGAATGTTGATATGGTTGTGTATGCATTGGATGGTGATGACCTGAAATATAAAGAAAAAAGTCAATGAAGATAATAATAATAATTAACTAGAGGCTCTCAAGAGCCTATATCGCTCACCTGAATTTAACTTTTCACCTTGAGCAGACCTAAAAATTTAAGTGTTGCAGTCAATTTGGCTGGTTTTTCTATAGGATTCTATGTTAAACTAATTTCAGCTGTGGCAGTCATCTTAGTTGACAGTCCAGTTTCTAAAAGTCTTGTTCCAACTGGCTAAGCGGTTTCAGACTAGAAGATTTTTAAACGAATTTTCCTATAGGGTCCAATAGTTAACAAAGGTCGGTGTGGCAGCAATCTTGGTTGACAATCCGGGTGATCGGACATATTTCTGAAAGAGGACCTCCTAAGGACCAATGCTGCCAAGTCTGGCTTCAATATGTCAAGTGGTTTCAGACAAGAAGATTTTTCAATGAATTTTTCCATAGGCCCTATGTTAAACTAAGTTTGGTTGTGGCGGCAATCTTGGTTGACAGTCCGGGTCATCAGACACACCTCTGTAAGAGGACCATCTAAGAACCATTGCTGCCAAGTCTGGTTCCAATTGGTCAAGTGGTTTAAGACAAGAAGATTTTTCAATGAATTTTCCCATAGGGCCCTATGTTAAACTAAGTTCGGCTATAGTGGCCATCTTGGTTAACAGTCCGGGTCATTGGACATATTTCTGAAAGAGAACCTCCTAAGAACTATTACTGCCAACTTTGGTTGCAACTGGACTTGTAGTTTCATATAAGAAGATTTTTGAAAGTCACCCCCCTTTTTTTATATTTTTAGTAACAGCAGCCATCTCAGTTGGAAGTCGGGGAGCCAGACATAATTTTGGAAGGGGGCCAACCAAGGCCCATTCCACCAAAGTTTGGTCTCATTTGGCCCAGTGGTTTGAGAGGAAAAGATCTTTAAAAGAAAGCTTACGCTGGATGCCGTCTATAAAGGGCAAAAACTCCTATAAGGGGTCAATCAACGATTTTGGTCATGTTGACTTATTTGTAGATCTTACTTTGTTGAACATTTTTGCTATTTACAATTTCTCTTTATCAATAATAATATTCAAGATAATAACCTAAAACTGCAAAATTTATTTAAAATTAACAATTCAGGGGCAATAACCCAAAAAAGGGTTGACCGATTCGTCTGAAAATTTCATGACAGGTAGATCTTGACCTGATGAACATTTTCACCCTAGTCAATTTTGCTCTATTTGCTTTAGTTTTTGAGATATAAGACAAAAACTGCAGTTTACCCCTATGTTCTATTTTTAGCTATGTCGGCCATGTTGGTTGGCAGGCAGGGTCATCGGACATATTTTTTAAACTAGATACCCTAATGATGCTTGTGGCAAAGTTTGGTTCAATGTGGCCCAGTAGTTTCAGAGGAGAAGATTTTTGTAAAAGTTAACGGACGACGACGGACGACGGACGCCAAGTGATGAGGAAAGCTCACATGACCCTTTGCGTCAGGTGAGCTAATAAATAATGATATACATAAAAAAAAAACTAGATGTACTGTGAGCAAAGCTCACAAAGGATACCCCCCGCTTTGAAGTCCAATTACCTCCCTTGTGTGATATCGGAAAGCGAAGATTTTTCTTCATGCACATCTTTGGATGATGTACTTCCTTTCTGTAAAGTTTCGTTGAAATCCATTGAGTGGTCTAGGAGGAGTTGCGCTTACGAGGTTCACATATAATGTATAAGCCAAAAAAAATAGAAGTCCAATTATCTCCCTTGTGTGAAATTGGAAAGCAAAGATTTTTCTTCATGCACATCTCTGGATGATGTACTTCCTTTCTGTAAAGTTTCGTTGAAATCCATCGAGCGGTCTAGGAGGAGTTGCGCTTACGAGGTTTATATATAATGTATAAGCTAAAAAAAATAGAAGTCAAATTATCTCCCTTGTGTGATATCAGAAAGCAAAGATTTTTCTTCATGCACATCTTTGGATGATGTACTTCCTTTCTGTAAAGTTTCGTCGAAATCCATTGAGCGGTCTAGGAGGAGTTGCGCTTACGAGGTTCATATATAATGTATAAGCAAAAAAAAATAGAAGTCCAATTATCTCCCTTGTGTGAAATCGTAAAGCAAAGATTTTTCTTCATGCACATCTCTGGATAATGTACTTCCTTTCTGTAAAGTTTCGTTGAAATCCATTGAGCGGTCTAGGAGGAGTTGCGCTTACGAGGTTCATATATAATGTATAAGCCAAAAAAAATAGAAATCCAATTATCTCCCTTGTGTGATATCGGGAAGCAAAGATTTTTCTTCATGCACATCTTCGGATGATGTACTTCCTTTCTGTAATGTATCGTTGAATTCCATTGAGCGGTCTAGGAGGAGTTGCGCTTACGAGGTTCATATATAATGTATAAGCCAAAAAAAATAGAAGTCCAATTATCTCCCTTGTGTGATATCGGAAAGCAAAGATTTTTCTTCATGCACATCTTTGGATGATGTACTTCCTTTCTGTAAAGTTTCGTTGATATCCATTGAGCGGTCTAGGAGGAGTTGCGCTTACAAGATATATGGACAGACGGACAGACGGACAGACGGCGCGACAGACAGACGGACGGACAAGGTGATTCCTATATACCCCCCCAAACTTTGTTTGCGGGGGGTATAATTAAATATTTTGGTATTATAGACCGCATGAGTGCACCAGGGAAATAGCAAATTTTGACATTCCAGGTGCCATTTATTGACAGAGCTCATAAGCAAAGTACTTAGTTATTATCAAATAGAGAGTTTTTATGTGATATATTTTGTCATTTCATGTGAGTTTTTGTAACTGTACTGTTGCAGTTTTATAAAACAGAGTGAACCAGAAACAGTTTCCAAAATATTTAATCTCTTCTTTGATTTGTAATAAAACTTTGTGAAATTTTCAAAAAGCATGATTGCAGTAATTAGCAATTGTTTATTCAACATCTACCAGTAAGAAAAAATGCAAAAATCTGTAATGTCAGTTCTGGCAATCTACAAATTTCTTAATAATGCCAAATTTGTTAATACATGTAGTTATGTTTTCATCAACTCGAACTCGGATCACACAAACACCACCAATGGCTCGAACTGTTCTGAAAGTCCTGTCAATTTTCCAATTATTTTCATGTTGAAAAAGCCCCGGTTTCTCGAACACCGATTTCTCGAAAAGTCGAACAAAAATGTTGGTCCCAAAAATTACAAAATATGGTATTCTACCAATGAAAACTTGAACTCGATAATTAAATGGACAATCTTGTTGCCTGATACTTACGCTAACAATCACAAGTTTAATACAAATAGATGAATCTGACAGGTAAATATTTACTGTTCAACGTAATAGAGATGTCATGATAAATTTTGATTAGTGATTAACCTGTTAAATTTCAAATTAAAAATATTTCGTGGTTATGATTAGCTATGCCAACTCGTATTCTGATGGTTCTGGCAATTTTTCGTACCTGAACACATTTCTGCAACTCGAACTACCGATAACTCGAACAGAATTCAAGGGTCCCTTGGAGTTCGAGCCATCGAAGTTCTACTGTAATTAATTTGTTGACTCTGCATTACATGCATACTCAAACTGCCATTCAACTGAATGGGCATTCACACAATTTAAGTTACTATTTACAACACAAACCTTGATGGGACATAGGTGTACCGTTAGCTACTATAGATGTCGCTGTTGATGTTGTACCACTAGTTTCCTGTTGTGGTTTACAGAAAGTTCGTCTACAACAACACGCTACTACCACAATAAATACAATTAGTACAATTAAACTTCCCACAGTAATTGTCACTGATGCTGTTATACCAAGGGAGAAAAATTTCTCTAGAAAACTACTCTCTGTAAATAAACAAAACAAAACAGTCAAATCTGGATATTTTTTAATGAAGTTATATTGAATAAAATGTGAAGGCAAAAGTTACATACATATATAAGATTTAGAAGAATTCCAATGTACAGGTGCAATGCATCTCTTGAATTTGGAATGCAGAGTTGGAATTTTTTACAATGTGGCAATGAGACAGCAATGAAAACATGTTTACTTTGGTTGGACTTTTGTCACATGAATGTGTAAGAATTATTTCACCATACATATTACACCTTCTTTCATATCCTAATTATTTTTCCATTACAAATTAATGTACAAAATTTGTTTGATGTAATAAATATGTCTGTTCTTGCTAAATCTACAAGTTGTGAGAGCTAACAGCACTGAATGTTTTATTTGGTCCCTTGTTACAGATTACTGTATAGTAATACATCTGATACTTCTGTTAAAACCAAAGAAAAAAATTGCCTCAAGAGTATGGTATGGGAAAAATATCTTATTGGGTATATTCATATTATATTTCTTTGATGCTAAAGGATACTGACTAATAGACTCTGGTTTATAATCACCCTGATGTTATTATGAAATAAAAAAAATATTGGAAAACCGTCATTTACATCATCATAAATATGCAAATGGTATCTAAATTAGCAAAAAAACAATAGAAAAGATTAGAAACATATCACCTTTGATCTTGTTTTGAAAGTCTTCAACCAGATAAATTGTCCCTGGTTTTCATGGATTGCCTGACAGCTTTCAATATATTTTACCATAATATTGATTCAAGCTATTTCAGGTCTATATCAGACTTATGATAATACCTTAATTTATCAAAAATCTGATGAATTATATACAGAATCAAAAGGATTTCCAAAAATTCCAAAACATTACCAAACATATCTTGAGTAGATTAGGCTGTTACTGGTATTTCACATTGATTTTTCCAATGTGTCAATTATGTTGGGATAATTAATGACATAAACAGGATAACAAAGTTAATATACAAAAGCACGAAAATGTGATTATGATACCTATAGGAGGATATAATAGGCCAGTAATAGATTGACAAATGAATTTCAGATCATATTAAGAGACGTTAACAGTCCTATTGATTTCTAACACAATTTACGAGGAAAATTCATGTTTCCAGTATCTTCCAACGTATTTTATTTGTAATAACACAAGGAAGGGAATTGAAATTTAAATCTAAATTAATTTTATTTTTATCGTTTTTCTCATTACTTTACAGTAAATTTAATTTGCAGAAACAGAACTAAGAATTTCAAAGTTCAAATGAAAAAGCAAGTGTTTGTTTTCACCATCTCTTGTCAGTTATAAATAATTATGAATTGAATACATAAGTTATTTCAAGTTTTATTCTAAAGTCATTTTTAATCCCCAAACTTTCTAAAGAAGTTTGGAGATAAATTAATCTCTATCTGTCTGTCTGTCTGTCACACTCTCTTTTTAAGTCAACTGCCCTTTCATTTTCAGGTTACAGACTTAATTTCTAAATAAAATGACTGCATACATGTACCATCTGTAGATGTTCAGTAAGAGTTATATTTCAAACAACTTTTCATACTTGAGAGTTGTTTAAAATATAACTCTTAAAAATATTGATTTTGACCCTGATGTCACCCATTAATGCAATACAATGTACTTGATTTTAACTACAGAGCAACAAGAAGCTGTCTAAATGATAGTGAACTGAATTTTCCTTCCTCATTATTTGCAGCTGCCTGTCATGTACTGACAATTCATTTTAATAATTCATTTTAATAATTACCTGATTCTTCAATTGAAAAAGTTAAAAATGAATATATATGTTGTATATTTGCACTTAATTACAGATATATCAGTATTGATCTTACTGCTATTTTGACAAACCACACCCAATTACAATTTTATACCAAACTCTAAAAAATATTGCAGGTAAACAGTACAAAAATAAAATTTCTGTTTTAATACAAATCATGCAATAATTCTGACAATAAGTCTGAAGTCTGATAATAAACAGGTATTTACTGATGGGAAATTAAATCTTTAAAAAGAGCAATGTTGTGTATGTATAGATAAATATTTACCAACAAATTCTCAATAAATAGATAAAACCATTGATTTTATAAACATATGTTGTAAATAGAAGCTGAGTAAATGACATATTGTTATCAGTTATCATATCTTAACTTTGTATTATGGCCTTCACTGCTTGATGTTTCTTATTAAAAATATAATTTCTGATAACTTCTCAACATTTTAAGACCAGGTTTTGATGATTACGTCAACTTTTTAAACTTTAAGACTTATGAACAGTAGTTTCACCACAGGAAAACAACTGTTTTTATACCTATGTCTGCCAGAAACTGCTGGAAGGTACTGATGAAACAGTAGTATAGAGTTTATATTTTGAACTTGACTAGAATTGCTCTCCTGGAATGAAACTTTCAAAGATCCTGTTTGATTTAAGTTTAGTGAAATAAAAATCAGAGGCTCCCGGGAGCCTGTATTGCTCACCTGAATTGTGCATTGCCTATTACATATTGTGACCAGTTCCCACAGGGTTAAATGTTAAAGTACAGAAAAGTGTATATCCGATCTTTTTGATCAAAGGGCAGGACTGCCGGACAAAAAATTTCGATTTGACCATCAAATGACTCTTCCATCAAAGTTTCGTTCTAACTGACCAACTGGTTCCAGACAAGAAGATTTTTTTGTGAATTTCTAATGGGGTCCCATGTTAAACTTAGTTAAACTGTGGTGGCCATTTTGGTTAGAGAGAGGACAGCTGGACTCAATTTTGAAGGAAGATAATGCAATGACTATTCCATATGATTTTGTTTCTAACTGAGCAACAACTTTCGAACAGAAAGATTTTTATGTAAATTTCCGATAAAGTTCTATGTTATACTAAGTTGGGCAGTGGCAGTCATCTTAGTCAGATGTTGGGACCATCAGACACAATTTTGAAAGATTACCACCTAATGTTCATTTAACCACAGATGGGTTCTAAATGAGAAAGTAATTTCAGACAAGAAGATTTTAATGTAAATTTCCGAAAGGTCCTATGTTAAACTAAGTTTGGCTGTGGTGGCCATCTTGGTCGGAGGTCGAGAACACTTTGGTTCTAATCGACCAGGTAGTTTCAGATAAGATTTTTAATGTAAATTTCCCATAAGGTTCTATGTTAAACTAAGTTCAGCTGTGGCGCCATCTTTGTCGGAGGTCAGAACCATTGGACACACTTTTGCAAAAGGGCCATTTAATTACCATTCCACCACAGTTAAGTTCTGATTCAACAAGCAGTTTCAGACAAGATTTTTATGCGAATTTCCCTTAGGGTCCTCTGTTAATCTAAGTTCGGCTGTGGCAACCATCTTGGTAGGAGGTCGGCACCATTGGACACACTTTTGAAAGAGGACCACCTAATGATCATTCAACCACAGCTTGGTTCTGACTGAGCGAGTAGTTTCAGACAAGAAAATTTTTAAGTGAATTTCCCATAGGGTCGTCTGTTACACTAAGTTCGGCTGTGGCACCCATCTTGGCCGCAGGTAGGGACCATCATAAATAATTTTGAAAGACAATCAATTATGACCATTTCACCACAGTTTGTTTCTAATTGAGCAAGTAGTTTCAGACAATAAGATTTTTATGTGAGTTTCTCTAGGGTCCTATGTTAAACTTAGTTCGGCTGTGGCAGCCATCTTGGTCTGAGGTTGGGACCATCAGACATACTTTTGAAAGAGAATCACTTTATGACCATTCCACCACAGTTCGGTTCTAATTGGGCAAGTAGTTTCAGACAAGAAGATTTTTATGTGAATTTCCCATAGGATCCTGTGGTGGCCATCTTGGTCAGAGTTCCGGACCATCGGACACATTTTAGAAGGGGACTACCCAAGGATCATTTTAGCAAAGTTTGGCTGAGATTGGCATAGTAGCTTTAGAGAACAAGATTTTTAAAATTTTGACCCCCTTTTTTCTATTTTTAGCTTGGCTGCCATCTTGGTCTAGGTCGGGAACACCGGACATATTTTTGGAAGGGGACCACCCAAGCACCATTCCACCAAAGTTTGGTCCCAATTGGCCCAGTGGTTTCTGGGGAGAAGATTAAAATGTGTATAGTGGACGACGGACGCCGGGTCAGGTGAACTAAAAAACTGCCTAATAGACTGAAAACTTGATTTTCTTTCATCACTGTTTGGATCAAATTGCCAGCAACCCATGGCCAGCCTAGTTGCCTACCATTTATTGCCAAACATATTTTTTCTATTGGAAAATCTTGTTAAGAACCTAAGATAGTAGAAATTTTATATGAAAGTTTTAATTAATCCTACCAAGGCTAAATCTTTAAAACTGTCCCATGTAAACTTTCTTTACATTACAATTTTTATTCTTTTCAATTTAACATTATGTAATATTTTACATTTATTATTTTGGGTATTTGCATACTGAAGTCTAATACTATTTCAGATAAAAAAATTCACTTATTTTTACCATTTAAAAAGAGACTACTTTCTTCCAAAACAACTTATTATTTTACATTATACACTGGAAAACCTTGAACCTCAGTGTAAATGTCATCAAATATGCTTATTTAATACAAAAGCACAATTTACATGTAACATTTCAAGTTAATTTAACAAAAATACATATATATCAATATTATCATGGATATCTAAATCTTCAATGGGCAATAAAATTGCATCAAATCCCTATACAATATATCTTATACATCTTATCTTTTACACAATCAACATTAATATACCCTTGGATATATACAATTGGAAAAATGCACATTTGTAAAATACATTATATCTCTGATGTGTTAAATTTAATATACAGTTCAAATCTATAGCGATGATTTATCATATGTATCTTGGTTTTCAGAAATATAATTTAATTTTTTGTAATTCAGTACCATATAAAAATTGTCATTATCCTAAACTAATAAGACTCTCTGAATCAACAGAATTATCATTCTTTGGTATGAAATTATATTTGTCATATCTACACTGTAACTCATATAAATATAAGATTACTGTATTTTAGAGTCCCTTGTCAGTTCTTATGTTCTAGATGAACAAACAGTATGATTTCTCCCGAGTCTGTGATGTATTGAAATGGTCCATAGTTCCATATTAAAATAATCTCCAGATTATAATGCTAGCTTCATCACTTACAATGCAATCAATGTAATAATGCTGCTATATGTAAATATTTCATGTTATTGCATAACACAAAACAATGATTTCAAAGAGCATCAAAGTTACTTTACAACAGAAAAAAATTGAATGAAAATATCCCTATCTGGGACTCATGGAGAGCTCATGAGCTATCAGTACTGATATCTGATAAAAAAAAATTACAAAAACCTGTCAATATTTTAACAAGGTTTACTATCCAGTGATTTACACTGTGACTGCAATGATACTGACACTGGATCATTACTAAGGGACTGATCCTGGGTACTTGCAGAGGTACTTACTGTCATTGAATCATTGCAAAAGTCCTGCCTCTTGATCACTGCAAAGAAACTGAGAGCAGGTCAATTCAATGTTACTGTCATTAAATTATTGCAAAAGTCCTGCCTCTTGATTACTGCAAAGAAACTGACAGCAAGTCAATTCAATGGCACTGTCATTGAATCATCGCAAAAGTCCTGCCTCTTGATCACTGCACAGAAACTGACAGGAGATCAATCCAATGGTACTGTCATTGAATCATTGCAAAAGTCCTGCCTCTTGATCACTGCAAAGAAACTGACAGCAGGTCAATCCAATGGTGATGACATTGAATCATTGTAAAAGTCCTGTGCCTTGATTACTGCAAAGAAACTGACAGGAGATCAATCCAATGGTGATGACATTGATTCATTGCAAAAGTCCTGCCTCTTGATCACTGCAAAGAAACTTGACAGGAGATCAATCCAACAGTAATGAAATTGAATCTTTGCAAAAGTCATGCCTCTTGATCAAAGCAAAGAAACTGACAGCAGGTCAATTCAATGGTACAGTCATTGAATCATTGCAAAAGTCCTGCCTCTTGATCACCACAAAGAAACTGACAGCAGGTCAATTCAATGTTACTGTCATTAAATCATTGCAAAGTCCTGCCTCTTGATTACTGCAAATAAACTGACAGCAGGTCAATTCAATGGTACTGTCATTGAATCATTGCAAACGTCCTGCCTCTTGATCACTGCAAAGAAACTGACAGCAGGTCAATTCAATGGTACTGTCATTGAATCATTGCAAAATTCCTGCCTCTTGATTACTGCAAAGAAACTGACAGCAGGTCAATTCAATGGTACTGTCATTGAATCATTGCAAACATCCTGCCTCTTGATCACTGCAAAGAAACTGATAGCAGGTCAATTCAATGCTACCGTCATTGAATCATCGCAAAAGTCCTGCCTCGTCATCACTGCAAAGAAGCTGACAGCAGATTAATGCAAATTTACTGACAATGGATCATTGAAAAGTAACTGACACTGTATGCATGTTAAGGAAATGAAAAGGTACTGACAATGGATCATTGAAGATACTGACACTGGGCATTTGATAGGGAAATGACACTGGAAGGTTGCTATTGAGCAGGCACCTGATAATCCAAAATTATTAAAAAAACAAAAAACAAGCACCTGATGAAATGATTGCAATGGTACTAATACTGGATTCAATTCATATCAAGGCACCAAAAATGTTTCAGCAATGGAAATGACACCAGACGCTGGCAATCACTGATGACTACAAATGTACTGACATTGCAAAGATAATGAAATTAGATAATTGCAAATGAACTGATGCTGGATTATTGCAATTAATGACACTGAATACTTGCAAAGGAATTGAAACTGCAAATAACTGACATTGGATCATTTCCATAGAACAAATACTTTTGTGAGGGAAGCGACACTGGATTGTCACAAAGGTACTGACACTGGACCAATTGATATTGGATAATTGCAAAGGAAGTGGTACTAGATAAAAACAAATGTACTGACACTTGATCATTGCAACTGACATTAGGTAATTGAAAACGAACCGTCATTTATAACTAAGTTTGACACATTAGATGCTTGTAACACAAATTACCAGTAGTCACTGAATAAGTGCAAAAGATGGCTTTGAAATGAAGAGATTTGAGATAACAAAGGTGCTGACACTGGTTGATTTCAAAGATACTGACACTTTATGATTTCAAAGAACTGAAAAAGGATAAGTGCAAATATTACCACAAACGTACCAAAACCCGATATAGTGTAGATATGGAAACTAGAGACATAATGAAGTCAGAATCAAACCCCTCACGTTTCCACCAGAAAAGTTCAAACTTAAGAAATGACAAATTGAAGCAAACTACTAAAACAACTACAACATATATGAATGAGTCTACATGTACATTGTGTAGTGAGAGTGGCTGGAATAGCAATGAACAATCATATAACACCCCACTGATCTGTGAAGAACTTGTAATGTACAGATATCATTTACAGTCTCTGTCTAAATGTTGTCAATAAATTTTTTCACCTTACACAAATTATATATTTGCACTTATTTTCTGAAACCATATATATTTGTAGGAAATATTTTCATTTTTCTTGCCTTTATTACTATTTTTATGGTTCTTATTATCACATTTATTTCTATTACTTTTTATTTGTTTACCATATTCTTTACAACATGAAATTATTAAGTACTTCTGAAATTCTGCTTTACTGATAATCTTGTTAATGATTCACCTCAATTATAAACTGGAAATTCACAATCTCAGGTCTCTACAAAATTTTAAATATAATCCATAAATACTGTATCCATCACAGCTAAAACCATAGAAGCTTTGCTCAATGATTCAAAAATTTTCAATGAAGCTCATCAATCTGACTAAAGAAAGAAATAAAGCTACCGAGTTCATACATCAGTAACTAGGATTAAATAGCAATTAATTGTACAGTCTGTGATGACTCTAACATTTTAATCAGTAATTTGCACTTTTTTTTGCATTGATCTGTTTTTTTCCAATAAATATAAAAAATTAAAAGAATGACATCTCACAGCAGCATGAAGATGATATCAACAGACTTTTGAAACCCACCATGTGATGGACCAAACATTAACTCAAAGAAACCTTCCTAATGTTACGGCCGAAATCACCTTTAAATTGTAGCCAACAAAAGACACAAATCGATAATAAAATTTAACAAGATTTATTATATACAAAGTTTACAAAAAATATTACAAAAAAACTAAAATGTCAACTTAACTGTTCAAAATCCTTCGTCTTTTCCTAATCCGGAATTCTTCTCGTCACTGTTGCGGGAATCCAAACGGAATATTATATCCAATCAGTCACAATCTAGTATGATGTAACGAAAATAAAAGTATGTCAAGGATGATGTGTGAAACGTAAATAAATCCAACAGCTGAGAACACAAGCGTGTATGGTCCAATACGTTCTGCTCTGAAAGTCTAACTTTTTTGTCCGTATATATACTGTAGAACGGAAACTTCTGGAATACGGTAGAAGTTCGAATCACACCATAATTATTACGTAAGTCAAATAGAAAGTTCTAGTCATTCCATCGGAATCCATTATTGTTCCAGTGATTTCTAAACTGCGCAGTTATAACATTATTTGGTAAACAACTATAAATATTATGTAAACATATTATACATGTTATAAGGCTACGCAAAACAAATTAGGCCAAGACAAATAAATATAATTACAATATCATAACAAAATAAATATAATAATACAATATCATAACACTAACAACAAAGTCAATGTGATCTTACCTTCCTCCTGCAAATGTGATGGACTAGTGTTTAACTCATCACTGTCATCTAACCTTAAGATGTTAATTTTTCTCTAGAATTTCTCATTTTGTATTAAGATTTTTTCTGTCATGGTGGCCATTCTTATTTTCAATCTATTTCTTAAAATTTTTACAGTCTGTGCAATGAGTGAAAATTTATCATTCATATAGAAAGATGTAGGATAGGGGAATTTCACCCTCAGGGTAACATTTTTTATTGTCAGACACTAGCCAAACCTCACGTGTGAAAAAAAAATGTGACCCCTTGAGTGGAATTCCCCTATCCTACACCTCTCTGTATGAAAGATAGTTATAATATTACCTTGACCTCCCCACAATGTGACAGACCATTGTCTTAACTCATCACTCCTCCCCACAATGGGATGTAACTGTCTAACTCATCACTGTTATCTTACCTTCCTCCCCAACATGTGATGGACCATTGCCTAGAACTCATACCGTTATCTTATCTTCCTCCCAATAATTTAACAGACCATTTTCTAACTCATCATTTTTATCTTACCTTCCTCCCCACAATGTGAAGTACCAGAGTCTAACTCATCACTGTTATCTTACCTTCTTCCCCACAATCTGATGGACCAGTGTCTAACTTGTCACTGTTATCTTACCTTCCTCCCCACAGTGTAAAGGACCAGTGTCTAACTCATCACTGTTATCTTACATTCCTTCCCACAATCTGATGGACCAGTGTCTAACTTGTCACTTTTATCTTACCTTCCTCCCCACAGTGTGAAGGACCAGTGTCTAACTCATCACTGTTATCTTACCTTCCTCCCCACAATGTGAAGGACCAGTGTCTAACTTATCATTGTTATCTTACCTTCCTCCCCACAATGTGAAGGACCAGTGTCTAACTTATCATTGTTATCTTACCTTCCTTCCCACAATCTGATGGACCAGTGTCTAACTTGTCACTGTTATCTTACCTTCCTCCCCACAATGTGAAGGACCAGTGTCTAACTTATCATTGTTATCTTACCTTCCTCCCCACAATGTGAAGTACCAGAGTCTAACTCATCACTGTTATCTTACCTTCCTCCCCACAATGTGAAGGACCAGTGTCTAACTTATCACTGTTATCTTACCTTCCTCCCCACAATGTGAAGGACCAGTGTCTAACTTATCATTGTTATCTTACCTTCCTTCCCACAATCTGATGGACCAGTGTCTAACTGGTCACTGTTATCTTACCTTCCTCCCCACAATGTGAAGGACCAGTGTCTAACTTATCATTGTTATCTTACCTTCCTCCCCACAATGTGAAGTACCAGAGTCTAACTCATCACTGTTATCTTACCTTCCTCCCCACAATGTGAAGGACCAGTGTCTAACTTATCATTGTTATCGTACCTTCCTTCCCACAATCTGATGGACCAGTGTCTAACTTGTCACTGTTATCTTACCTTCCTCCCCACAATCTGATGGACCAGTGTCTAACTCATCACTGTTATCTTACCTTCTTCCCCACAATCTGATGGACCAGTGTCTCACTTGTTACTGTTATCTTACCTTCCTCCCCACAATGTGAAGGACCAGTGTCTAACTCATCACTGTTATCTTACCTTCCTCCCCACAATGTGAAGGACCAGTGTCTAACTCATCACTGTTATCTTACCTTCCTCCCCACAATGTGAAGGACCAGTGTCTAACTCATCACTGTTATCTGTACAATGGTTGACTTCATCACAGATTAAATCTTCATCTATACACCATTTATTGTCACATGTAAATCTACTTGCACAGGAATTATAGTTCTGATAATCTGAAAAATAAGATTATAAAGATTGTAAATTAAACCCAAGGATTAAGCAGACTAAGTGTAATGAAACACTTTTGTATTATATACAACATAAAAGTCTTTCTGATTAATCCCAATGAGTCCAGAAATCAATTTTTGCCCTTTAGGAATTTCCCATTTAATAAAAAATATTTTTCTTCAAATTTTGTGTTTATAAATTTACCTCATTATACTCAGTCATTTGTATTTAACTGGTATGTCACAGCAAACATTTCATATAAAAAATTTTAAAAAGCACCCTTTTCTGCCTTTAATTTGTAGGTCAATATCCAATTAATAAAACCAAACAAAATTGCAATTTGTTTTGCTTTAATTTCAATAAAGTTTTTCATAATTTCTTTCTGAAGATGAAGAAAAGTTCAAGCTCTGTTATTTTTTTGTGTACAAGATCTCTTTACCATCACACTTCGGTGTAAAGGACAGTAACTGAATTTATTCATTTTTATCAAATAAAACCTAAAATATACATAAAAAAAAATTTTGTTTAATAGAAATAAATTTCAGAGTTCACCATTAAAGGTGAGTCATAAGCCACACACAAAACTATAAAATTCCATTTTTATGAAAACAAGCACTGAGCATTCAATTTGTCAAACATGTGAATGTTTCTTTAATTTCCACATGATTTCTGATGCAAAAAATATAATTACCAAGACCCATTACCAGACAAATATTGATTTATCAATATCAATATGCAAATAAACCAGATTGTTTCAATATTATTTGCCATATTATAGCCTATAAATTTAGTCTAGTTTACAGGAAACAATTAAAACCCATGAAATATGCATGTCATGTTCTTCAATTAAATCATCTCCCTTTGTTTACAAACCAATTGTAAACATCAGCCACTAAAACAACTGTTTATCAAACACAAACACAACTGACTTCTCCACATATTGATTTACAAAGCTAAAATTTTACTTTTATTTAAACTGCAAATTTATGGCATTAAAAAATATCTCCATGATTTTGTTTTTGAACTTTTAAAGTATAAGGCCATGACATTATTGAATACAATATATACCTGAATCTTCCATATAGTTCTAAGATATGGGAATATAAAATAAATAAGTCTTTGATTGAAACATTTAGTATACTACTATAAATATATATAAAAATGAATATCTCTCTGTGTGTATCAAAACAAGAGGTCCATTAGGATCTTTTCTGGCTGGTCACTTGAAACCCTTCTACAGACTGTATTTAAATGCATTGAATGGTTGTATATAGTAATGAAACATATAATAAAGTTTTTAAATTTTCAGTTCTGTCCCCTTAATGAGGTCCAAAAAGAAACCTATAATGTTAAATTCTTCTTTCTCTTTACATAACAACTTTTAATTCTAGAATTAGGGTTAAAGTTTGATACTGACCCGAAAATTGTTTTCTGAAATAGAGTTTCAAAACTTTTGCTTTGGACCAAGGGTGCACATTGAGGGGTTTAAAAGTTTATTAGAGTCTACCGGTAATTCCTATGTCAAGTATCTTTCTTCAACTCATCCTATATTTTTGGGTTTGAAAATATAATTTTTTACAGACAATGACTAGCATATGTGCAATAAGGTTTCATTGAGTCCATTAGAAACAGGCATGATCAGGCCAAGTTTTTATCCAAATATTTGATAAAGTGTGCCACACAGATAGTGCAGAATATTTTAAGCAATCTACTTTAATGATAATGTACAGGATTCTGTACTTATAGTCTATAAAGTTAACAAGAGTGAACACACTACATGTCTCGCCTGAGTATGCACTTGGACACAGAATAATGATTATCTGATGACCGACATTTTGTAAGTCAAAGGAAAATGCGTTAAAATAAATTGAGGTCAAGGTCAAAAGGCAGGTCACATACCGACATGTATCCACTAAGAACTATCTATTGACCAAATATGGTGGGTTTATGTATAAAGATGGTGAGAAATGGACCTAATCTCTAAAATGTGACAAAGTCACTCAAGCATGCAATTGAGGTCAAAGTCCAGAGACAGGTGTCAGATTTGCATGTACCCAATAAGAGCTATCTATAGACCAAACATGGATATTACAGCTGCTGAAAAAAGGACTTAATCAAGAAATTTGGATGAAAGTCACTCAACCCTGAAATTGAGGTCAAGGTCCAGAGACAGGTGTCAGACTGGCATGTACCCACCAAGAACTGTCAATAGACCAAATACAGTAGGTCTAGGTATTACAGTTGTTGAAAAATGGACTTACTCTAGAAACTTGGATGAAAGTCACTCAAGCATGAAATTGAGGTCAAGGTCCCAAGCCAGGTGTCAGACTGACATGTACCCAGCAAGAACTATCTATTGACCCAATATGGTGGGTCTAGGTATTCTAGTTTCTGAGTAATGGACTTAACCACGAAAATGAGATGCAGGTCACTCAAGCATGAAATTATGGTCAAGGTCAAAAGGCAGGTGTCAGACTGACATGTACCCATCAAGAACTATCTATAGAACAAATACAGTGGGTCTACACATGTAGGTATGACAGTTTCTGATAAATGGACTTAACCACAAAAAAGTGACAATGTCACTCAAGCATGAAATTGAGGTCAAGGTCCCAAGCCAGGTGTCAGACTGGCATGTACCCACTAAGAACTATCTAAAGACCAAATATGGTTGGCCTAGGTATTACAGTTGCTGAGAAATGGTTTTAACCACGAAACTTGGGCACAGATTTTAAATTCATTTTTTTGAAGTCAGTGAACCAGGAAAATGAGGTCACGGTCACAAGACAGTATACTGTGGCAAACTTTATACAATAAGCTACATTATAAATCATAAATCTTAATTGTAGGTATTACATGTGCGAAGTTATTAAAGTTTTAAAAAAGTTTACACCACTGCCACCATTTTTCAATTACCTATATCCACGACTATTCATTGCATCTTTCCCCATTTTTCAATTTTAATTATTAGTCACCCTTAAATTTCACTTGAAAAAGCTTAACAGAATTAAGGATTTTCACATAATTTCCAATTTGTACAGTGCATTGACATCACAATACTGATATGTTGTAGGATGAAATCTGAACCAGCTGACCCCAAGTCAAATCCATAAACAGAAATAGGAAATGTATTTTAATTCAAACTTTCAACCCAAACTTTCTATTGTTTAACATCTTTTTTAAATTTGTTTTCAATTTTTTACCTACTTTCTTCAGTCTTCAGGACAGTTTGGGTTTCAAGACCAACCCACTTCATTGCTCGATAAAAACAAATATCCATTCTCCTTCTTACCTATAATTATTGATTTGTTCATCTAAAACTAATTAATGTTTGAATTTATTTACCAATAAAGTATTCAATACACTATTATGTAACTGCATATAATTCTGGGATATTAGGAACTTTCAATATTGTATAATAATTGCCTTAAAATAATGTTTAGTTTTATCAACAAATGAGTTTGTAAAAGGACGTTCAGGTTTGTCAACTGAAACATTGCAATGTTTATTATCTTAAATTGATTTTCAGCTATTTGATCTCACCAAACCATCAGAACAAGTAAAATTATATACATCATTTCAGTCAGTTCATCAATATATGCTCAAAGTCCATAAGTTATAGCTTATCAACAAATCTCAGTAACAACATGGTGGTAAATCTTATCCAATTTTTTTATACGACCGCAAAATTTTTGCGGTCGTATATTGGTATGACGTTGGCGTTGTCCAAAGACATTTGGTTTTCGCACCATAACTTTAGTATAAGTTAATAGAAATCTATGAAATTTAAACACAAGGTTTATGACCACAAATGGAAGGTTGGGATTGATTTTGGGAGTTTTGGGCTCAACAGTTTAAGAATTATGGGCCAAAAAAAGGCCCAATAAGCATTTTTCTTGGTTTTCGCACAATAAGTCTAGTATAAGTAAATAGAAATCTATGAAATTTAAACACAAGGTTTATGACCACAAAAGGAAGGTTGGGATTGTTTTTGGGAGTTTCGGTCCCAACAGTTTAGGAATTAGGGGCTAAAAAAGGGCCCAAATAAGCATTTTTCTTGGTTTTTGCACAATAACTTTAGTATAAGTAAATAGAAATCTATGAAATTTAAACACAAGGTTTATGACCACAAAAGGAAGGTTGGGATTGATTTTGGGAGTTTTGGTCCCAACAGTTTAGGAATTAGGGGCCAAAAGGGTCCAAAATTAAACTTTGTTTTGATTTCATCGAAAATTGAACTATTGGGGTTCTTTGATATGCCGAATCTAACCGTGTATTTAGATTCTTAATTTTTGGTCCTGTTTTCAAATTGGTCTACATTAAGGTCCAAAGGGTCCAAAATTAAACTTAGTTTGATTTTAATAAAAACTGAATTCTTGAGGTTCTTTGATATGCTGAATCTAAACATGTACTTAGTTTTTTTATTAAGGGCCCAGTTTTCAAGTTGGTCCAAATCGGGGTCCAAAATTAAACTTTGTTTGATTTCAACAAAAATTGAATATATGGGGTTCTTCGATATGCTGAATCTAACCATGTATTTAGATTTTTTATATTTGGCCCGGTTATCAAATTGGTCCACATTGAGGTTTAGAGGGTCCAAAATTGAACTTTATTTGATTTGTATATTGGAAATTTGCCATAAACTTTATTATTAAATTTCTGATTTATATATAAAAGCAAATAATAATGATAAGGCCAGAGATACACACCAAACAGGATGTGTAAATTATTATAATAAGTATTGTGCAATAGCAAGAAATTTTCAATTGCACAGTATTGTGCAATAGCAAGAAATCTTCAATTGCACAGTATTGTGCAATAGCAAGAAATTGATATTTGGGCCCGGTTATCAAATTGGTCCACATTGAGGTTTAAAGGGTCCAAAATTGAACTTTATTTGATTTCATCAAAAATTGAATCATCAAAAATTGAACTATTGGGGTTCTTTGATATGCCAAATCTAACCGTGTATTTAGATTCTTAATTTTTGGTCTCATTTTCAAATTGGTCTACATTAAGGTCCAAAGGGTCCAAAATTAAACTTCTTTAAAATTTTCAGTTTTAAATTGGTTATTTATGATTTATATATAAAAGCAAATAATACTGATATGGTTTGAATAGGTAAATTAAAAATTTTTAAGTTCTTAGACCACATTAATTCTGGGTCAGAAACCTATGCTGTGTCAAATATTTATTCACAATCCAAATTCAGTGCTGTATCAAGCTTGAATGTTGTGTCCATACTTGCCCCAACTGTTCAGGGTTCAACCTCTGTGGTCGTATCAAGCTGCGCCCAGCGAAGCATTTTATTGTTTTTGAAATTCAAACTATCTAATGATAACATTTAAAGAGGCAAACAGAAAACATATAAAATTGTGAGTTAAGTGACAGTAATCAAGTTAATTTTAGGCTGAAATGTAAAGGATCTAAGAAGAAGAGGTATTCTGAGGCTTTTATCCTTAAGGAACATACATGTAAAAATCACTGGAATTTGTGTCTTATTCTAATTATTTTATGACTGTTTGTTGACTTATAAAGAATTCATTTGCCTCTTGATCTTGCCGATTTAACTGCTTTGTATATTCTTTGCCTTTACATGTATTTACAATAAGTTGTAAATATCAGGCATATAGGATGAACCAGCTTTATGCTAACATTAGGTTTAAGTTCTCACTTACTGAAACATTTATTAACTTGCCTAATCAATTTTGCTTACCTCCACTTACATATTAATTTGCTGAATCATTTCTTTGCTTAAAGTAACCTCCACTTACATGTTCTACATTTATCAGTAATAAACAATAGCAAGAACAAGAAAATGTCTGAGTCAAAACAGCAAACAAGACTTTTGTTTTAATGAAACATCATTTGCTACAATATACAGAGGATGAAGAAAACACCAGACGACATTAAAAAAAATCACACCTTTTTTTTCATTTCTGGCATTTTGTGGCCTTAAAGAGCTTATTAAGTAATGTAGGTACAAATCCTTTGACCTCTTTTTGTAATTTTCTGATTCTGTTTAAGGATGGTTGACATGACCACTAAATGCTATAAAGGACCAGTTATATACGGCAATTTTTATTTAAATCTGATTTTTCTGGGCCCAATTTGTAAATAAAATTGTCTTTTGTTGACATTTTGGATGAACCTTTGTCACTTGGTCATAAATCCAAACAGTTATAGCAAGTGTGAACTGAATGAAGTGTTTTTGTCCATTCATTATACCAGTCTGTTGGTGGAAGTTTCTATACATGTGTTTTAGTAACATGGGGAAATAATTTGTATGTTTGTTTTGTTTTTACAGCTGTCAATATTCAAGATACATATTTTACAAATGTACTGCACTTTAGACATCTTAAGAATATAGACACATTACAAATAAACATTTAGTTACATAGTGAGAAAATCGTAGGATATAAAGTAGTGTCTTAATCTAATTAGGCTGACTAATGAACATTTAATTATGACAGAAAGCCTTTGGCGTCAGAACACAGAAGATTTCTAAAACAGCACATTGTTTTCATGCTAACTGAATTACAACAACATGATTTCTTCGATTACACAGGAACAATTGGTATAATAAAACCAATTAAGCTGTGGATTTTGGCTTCATTTCACTTAAAGTGTTACTAAAAAGGCATTAGTATTTGATGGTCATAAAGTATTTAAATGTTGAGCTTAATTTTCTGATTTGAAATTCTGCAATTTTCAATTAAATTTACAGCTTACTTGAAACTACAATTATTGTGAAATATGTGGAACATTCTTGTAAAATGGTCAAGTTTTTTTAATATTTGATCATATTATGATAATACAAAAAAATCTACTCTTTCGGTTTTCTGCCAAAAAAATGTAAGGGATACTGGTAACTTTATTTTTACAAAGAAACCAGTTTGACTTAGTAATTCAGAAGTCAGTATTGTTTTAATACTATTAAGGATTATGTCAATAGTTACCAAAACAAACACGTCATCTAAAATGGCGAAGGTTTTACATTTTTCAGTTGAATCAGGAAAAACAGCTACTAAACCACAGATAATTCACAGGTTAATGAATCCTACATGTACAGTTTATGTAAACCATTAATTTTTCAGGTTAACGAGTCTTAACCATCATTACTGGTAATTTACTAGCAGGAGATATCTAAATTTACACAAATTATAATTACTTCATATACTGTCAGATTAATTTTCCATAATTCATTACTGACACAATGCTTTAAGGAGACCTTACACTGTTGTAATCCCTATACAAATGATGTAATTAAATTACTTCATAGTAAATCTTTGCTTTCATGGTGAAAAGGTTACAATCATCTATGATTAAATTACATCATAAAAAACTGCTGCCAGTATTTAATACTTGGAACTCTTTGAGATCTTAAAAAATGAATAATTGATTGATTGAATTCTGATTAGCATCCAATAAGAAATATTTCAGCTGCTTTAATTATTTTAAGAATAGATTTTTTTTTTAAATTCTGCAATCAGTAGCCGTACCAAATATATATGTAGCTCTTCAGATATGGTTTTACTACATGTATATAATCCTGATGGTGTTAGCACTGAAGGTGTATATCTACTTTTATGATAATTAACACCTTACCCAATGATAAGTAAGATAATATCTACAAAAGAATACCAAATCAAGCGACAAAACAGTGGGAAAAGTCCGTAAATTAAAATCCAAGGAAAAGACAGACTCATGAGAATGGAACACAACAAACAAATGCCATAATGATATCAGAATATCTGATTACATTTAACGGCATCATGGGGTAAATGTTTATTTAGTCTCCTGATGTAGAACTTCTGATGTAATCTGTTCGAAAAACAATGTTCATTTCATTTGTTGTAATGTTTATTGCATTGTTCTATTTAATAAATTTCTGAAGTTTCAACTTGTATCCAGTAGGAATTGTGTTTTAGTTGAACTAAAACATATGTCTCCCCTTCTTACATATGACTAATACCCAGCTTCATTCTTAATATGATATGTCTATCTTAAAAAAACAAAAATGTTATAGCCCAAACAGGGATATTTCCCCAAAAAGCTTTTTTTCACATTGAGGTCAAGGGTCAAGGTCAAATGAAGATAACAATGAACAAAAAGGATAAAGACATTTAAAGGCTGATCATGTTTGTGGTCAAGTTCGAATGTTGATTATGATACGTGACACTACATACCAAATACCATAAGTCTACCTCAAAGAACCAAAGTGTAATGGCCCAGACAAGCATATTGTCCACAAAAGCCTTTTATTTGACCTTGGGGTCATATTTTAAGGTCAAATGTTGATTGTGATGCAATGTGACACACAGTGTCATCAAGATACATCTACATAACAAATATCATGAGTCTAACTCAAAGGATGAAAAAACCAAAATTTGATCTTGAGGTCAAAGGTCATGGTAAAATGTTGAACATGGTGCTAAGCAACCCAACGTCTTATCGAGATACATCTACATACCAAATATCATGAGTCTAACTCAAAATATACAAAAAGAATTGGCCCGGTCAAGCATATTGTCCAAAATGCCAATTATTTGACCTTGAGGTCAAAGGTCGGGTCAATGTTGATCCTGATGATATGCGACACACCTACATACCACATACCATGAGTCTACCTCAACGGACAAACTAGAAAAGAAGTATACCACAGCACTTGATAATTAAGGACAAAGTTGTTTTGTTAGGAGTGATTTTTTAAAATGAAGTGTGTCCGTAAAACACAAATGATGCCACCATCTGACAATGTTCTCTTTATGCAGCTAGTACAAATAAATGACTAAGTCAAACTACCTGTCCTTTTGAGAATATTTGGAAAAAATCAAAATACAATGGACATGTACACCTCCATTATGGGTATACATCCTAAAAAATATTAAAGCTGTAGCTCCAAAACTGTAGCAGGAGATAGCCTGACAAACCATGCATCTATATCTGGACGGACGAACGGATGGACAGGGGTAAATTAATAAGGTCAAGGTCATATGTTAATCATGACGATACACAACACACCATCTCATCAAGTTACACCTACAAACCAAATATCATGAGTCTACCTAAAAACTTTCTGCAAAGGGGGGACAGAATTCACACTTTTCAATCTGTAAAATATTATGGAAAAAGAGATACCTGCAAAATGTCAATCTGCGTGCCAAAGTTAAATTTCATTGGTGGGGATTGGTGATTACCATAAAACGTTTTTATTACCACTTGCTTTTTACCATGTCAGTTCAACTGCTGTAAAATGTAACAGGTGTTAATTCTCATAATAATGTACAATGTACCTGTACATGTACTTCATGCCTGAGTAACCAAATCTATTAAATAGAGGGGATTGTAAAAAGCACATCCTTTTATGGTAATTGTCACAGTTATAATATGTATGCTAGATTTTTCAATCATCTTCATTTTTTGCAGTATTTTACACTCAATGAAGGAAGATCAATTCTGCTGTCTCCTACAGACCCCTTAAAATTGATGTTACATGACACTCTCCACCCCAAATGTTTAATGTCCTCATATGATATTAGCTGCACTGCTGGACAAAAAAATCCATGTTTACTGTTTACAGAGAAAATACACCAAAATTCAAATGTACATGTACACATGTATCATTTGTATACATTTTGTGATTGAGTCATGAAATCTTCTTGAGATTGTAAAATTTAGAAAAACCATGAGAAGGAAGTTCCAGAAATTGGTATAGGGCAGTTGTATTCATTCTACCAGTATTTTCACCTCAAAAAATAAAATAAGACAGCATTTAATATATGGCTGTTTCAAACATTACAAGGAATCAATTACCAAACTGAAATCATAATGCAACTCGTAACCTCCATTTTACTAAATGGCAGCTGTAAACCAACTGTCCTATAACATCACTTTGGTTGACAATGGGTAAATTTTATGGTATTTAATGTGTACAAGGCAAACAAGTTCAACTATGACAAAAACAACAAGTTTACAATATATGTCACAATTTATACCATGTGTTTAACAGATGATGGAAAAGACAACTTTAATAAAAATGTTATATAAACTCTAACAAGATGGAACAATCTCTCTTATAAAATTACATCACAGATGGCTGGAATTAAACTATTTTCATACCTGATTAATTTTTCAGCCATAAAGAATGACAAATTAATTGGTAAGCATAATTGACATGCAGACAGACATCTCCATGCCTAATTTAACCTCTCAAACATTATTACATCACTCTAACAGCAACTGTAGTATACCTCTTCATCACAAGAGAAACATGGCATGACCCACAAGCATGTAAAAGAATTTCAATTTACCATGCAATTCATTGCCCCATTTCTTGTTTCAATCAGTATTATTTATGTTTTTTCTTTTCTTTTCTATATTTTCACTTAGAACATCAAAAGAGAATGTTAGAAATCATCAGCAAATCAGACCTGGGGACAAAAATGAAAACATTTACCGGCAAACTTTAAACAAAGGACAATTAGTCAATCTATCATACTTTAATCTGGTACCATTCAACACACCTAGTTGTTTGAATGGAAATATAGACAATGACTGTATTCATAAGGTCTTCTTTCAACTCAAGTTATGAATGAGTTTAGGCATAACAGCAGAAAGACAAGCACGGAAAATTCACTTGATAGATAAATAAAATATTCCACATAATCTAAATAACAAGAGTGGACACACTAAATGTCTCGCCTGAGTATGCACATGGACACAAAATAATGATTATCTGATACCCAACATTGCAAGTCCAAGGAAAATGTGTTAAAAGAAATAGTACTGGTCAGGCGATAATTCGTCTGAAAAATCTCATGCATGTCATTAAAGCCTAAAACTGTTTCCAAGGTGAGCTGACAGGTCTCAGACTGGTATGTAACCACCAAAAACTATCTACAAACAGACCAAAAATGGTGGGTCTATATAATACATTTATAACATTTGTTGAGAAATGGACTTATTTGTAAAAATGGGACAACAGTCACTCAAGCCTAAAATTTAGGTCAATTTGGATATAGGTATTACAGACATAGCAAAATGGACTTAATCATGAACATGTGACTCAAGTCAAGATGTCAGACAGCCATGTACCCATCATGCACTATCTATAGGCCAAATATGGTTGGTCTATGTATTGCAGTTGCTGAGACATGGTCTAGTTACAAATGTAGTACAGTTGCTGGGAAATAGACTAAATCATGAAAATGTATATTAAGTCACTCAGGCATGAAATTCAGGTCAGGTTCAGCTGACAGGTGTTAGACTGGCATGTATCCACCAAGAACTATCTACAGACCAAATATGATGGGCCTAGGTAATACATTTGCTGAGAAATGAACTTAATCTAAAAAATGTAACACAAGTCACTCAAGCAAGAAATTGAGGTCAAGGTCCCGAGACTGGTGTCTAACCACTAAGAACTATCTATTGACCAGATATGGTTGGCTTACGTATTACAGTTGCTAAGAAATAGACTTAACTGCAAATAATGTGACACAGGTCACTCACTTATGAAATTGAGGTCAAGGTCAAAGGGCAGGTGTCCTACTGACATGTACCCACTAAGAACTATCTATTGACCAAATATGGTGGGTCTAGGTATTAAAGTTGCTGTGAAGGGGAGACATAATGATATGTGACAACTGTCTTATCAAGATTCATCTAGATTCTTAATATATGTCTATCTGAAAGAACAAAACAGTTATGGCCCAGACAAGGATATTTCCCAAAGAGTTTATTTCATTACCTTAAGGTCAAGGGTAAAAGTCAAATGAAGATAAAGTTTTACAAAACACTCAGTCTTATCAAGATATATCTTTGTTCTTAATATGATATATCAGGACAAGGATATTTCCCCAAAAAACTTTTTTTACCTTGAGGTCAAAGGTCAAGGACAAATTGTGATCATGATGATACACAACACACTGACTCATCAAGATACATCTATATACTAATATCATGAGTCATTTAAAAACAAAAAATATGGCCTGTACAAGTACATATGTTTATTGTCCAAAAAAGCCTATTATTTGACCTTGAGGCTTGAGATCAAAGATCAAGGTTAAAATGTTGATCATGATACGAAACGAAATACACCGTCCCATCAAGATACATCTCCATACCAATTATCATCTAAAGTCATATTACAAATTCAATTGGTTAAACATTTTATTCCTTTTATTAGCAGTGCTTTATTTGAACCGTTAGAAAAAAAAACTAACCATTTATACCCCTGATACCAAGAAATACCGAGAAAAATTTAATGGCAACAATCTGACATGGAAAAATAAAATGTAATTGTATGATTGTTAATCGCGCAATTTTTTTTTCTTTCTCTTGACTCTTCTCTATTTGAAATGCACAAAAGCCGAGAATTAACCCTAAGTGCTTTGTTGCAATAAGTAAGGAAAAAAAAGTATAATGTTCATTTGTTTTTAAATTTCAGTTGTAATGTCATTATTCTAATTTTAGTTTTCAAAAATAGTATCCAAGCAATGCGATCACCTGACCTACATGGTTGTGACATAATAAATTCTTAATGATTAAGTCAACCCCTTAATAGACCAATTCCTTTTATTTGATTGGAGGAAAAATTAGGTTATATCCTAAATACATTTACTGGTCAATGATTTATTTAATAGTGATATTTTTGAAGGCCTAAAATTTAAAAAAAACCAGTTCAAATATCTTTCTGTAAAAAATTAAAGGTATAAAGTAAACATGAAGCTGGTGAAAAACTTTTTAATGTTTGGAATAATAACAATTTTATTTACAAAGCTATATATGGTTCTCATGGACAATATTTAAAAAAAAAACAACCTGAAGCATATATTTCACCGACAATTGGCCTTACATATGTTAAATAAAAGGTTGGAAAGGTTACAATACCTCAGGCTGAACATCTTCGGTAATTCTTCTGTCGAAAGATCCAACATCAAAGCTTTAATTTGATTATTTCCCCAATTTTGTCCTTTATATCAACAGCTGCTAGTCAGTAATGTAAATACTGAATGTAATTGAAAATTTACCATTTAAGAGCTGTGTAAATTATACCCATACATTAGTGGATGGGACACTTTATTTTCTTTGACTTTTTCTTTGTGGATGTATGTCTTAAAAGATGATCTTTGAGAAAGGACAATATTTTTTATCAAGAGCTATATTCAGCCAGTGACATTTTCAAACTTTTAAAATCTCTTTGTAGTAAATGATTTGAGTTGAGTTAAGCCATATTATTTTGGTTTAGAGTTTATTCAAGCATTGATTGAATTTCATTAAAAAGACCTTACTGTTTCTGGAGATTAGCAGAAAGACGAAAACTGAGAAATGACAGATTCAGCAAGATTGTTACCCCTGTGTGCTGAAAATGGAAGATAATAAGGTTAATTGCCCTCAAATGTAACAAACTTATATTTTTATTTAGCATTTCCCTGTTTTACTGCGAGATATATTAAAATTATTACTTAGAGAAAAATTAATTCTTATTTCCTCCAAGATTATCATGATATGTCAAATGTGAAGCATTTCTTATACAAAGAGATGGATTTTTTCTAAATCATTCATATAAGAAAGGAAATGACATATTATGTGCTTGCATCCACAATTAAAGAAACCGGATACAACAGGAAAAAACCATTGATAAATCTCTTAGAGAAAATCCATCAAGATTGAAAACAAAAGCATTTCTGACTTCTACATACAAGTTATAAATTGATCTTTCTAAATCTATTATTGCAAGTTATATCTGCATAAGCATATTGTACTTTTCTATAACAATATTGTTTTATTTGAAAGATGTAAACCAATCAATAACTTTAAGTAAACCGAGTTCTAAGCAAGAAAAGCGCTAGAAACTTACTCTTCAGTATATATGGCAAATAAAATAATACAAAGTAAACTCTTAAAATTATTTTCCATTGTTTTTTTCCTGGTGCAGTCTACAGATGAACAATTTCCTTTTCAGGATCCAAGGAATTGTGCCATTTTGGGACTATTTCAAGTATACACATTGAAAGATTATGATGGGATTATGACACAGTAATGCTTTTAATATTTTGCCAAATTCATTACTTTTGGTAATGGTGAATTTGGTCTGTATGCTCTACTTAATGTTTTAGTGTATAAAATACTGTGTTATCTAAGATCTAGTTACTTTTGTCAAAGTTTTGACACCATTTTCAAGCCATTTAGTTACTTTCTAATGACACAGGTTGTTTGGATTCCTTGTTAAAGGAAATACAAACCACTACTGTACGTCTCACATACTTCATCAACTTATTTCTTGATGAAAAACTCCAGACTTAAATACTATATTCTCTACATTTAAAATAACAATTTGACATATCTTTAAAGTCAACATGGATCAAAATTTTGGAAATAGAACTTGCAGATATTGTGAAATGTCCAATTTATTTGTGGTGACGTTACAAATGATGCAGAATCAATGAAATGCAGTAAAAAAATTTACAAAATCAGCTCTTGTAAAATAAGTGTGTGACATTAATCTGAGGTGTGGAAAAGACATTTATTTCATTACAATCATTTAAAACAAAATGTAAAGTAAAATGTTTTTTTTTTTCATTTTAGAGAAACATTTGAGAAGAAAAAATACTTGCAGTTTGAAATAAAATGCTCCGCTGGGCGCAGCTTGATACGACCACAGAGGTCGAACCCTGAACAGTTGGGGCAAGTATGGACACAACATTCAAGCTTGATACAGTACTGAATTTGGTTGATTGATTGATTGTTGCTTAACGTCCAGTGGCAAATATTTCATGCATCTTCATGACGAGAACCAGTTCAATTTATCAAACAATTCAATTAGGGGTGGGATGGGACACAAAGGGGAACCAATTTTGACTGCCACTGTAAAAGGAGGATGGTTGGGTAGGGTCGGATAATTTAGCCTCCTGTAGCGGCCATCAGCCTACTCTTTTTCGAAAACTACAGAAGGGGTCTTTAGCGTGCAGGGAGTGTGGCATTCTCCAAACACGTTACCCACTATGGTCCGCGGTCAGGCTTTCCGTATTATGACCTGACAACCCCCCCAACGAGACTGAATTTGGATTGTGAATAAATATTTGACACAGCATAGGTTTCTGACACAGAATTAATGTGGTCTAAGAACTTAAAATTTTTTAATTTACCTATTCAAACAATATCAGTATTATTTGTTTTTATATATAAATCAGAAATAACCAATTTAAAATTTAAAATTGGGCACACATATCAATTTCTTGCTATTGCGCAATACTGTGCAATTGAAGATTTCTTGCTATTGTGCAATACTGTGCAATTGAAAATTCCCCCCCCCCAAAAAAAAATAAATAATTTACCCCTTTTGTAGCTTTTGTGCAATACACTATGAAGTTGCACATTGACCCCCCCCCCCCTCCCAAAAAAAAAACCCAAAAAACAATAAAATTTATTGTAACCCCCCTTTTTTTGCTAAAAGAAATTTGAAATTTCCTTTTTAATTTATGAAATATGAAATGAGAAAAAAATTAAATGTGTTTGGATTACCTCCCTTAGCCCACCAAGATAATATCATACATTTCTATTTACTTATACTAAAGTTATTGTGCAAAAACCAAGAAAAATGCTTATTTGGGCCCTTTTTTAGCCCCTAATTCCTAAACTGTTGGGATCAAAACTCCAAAAAATGGTCATAAACCTTGTGTTAAAATTTCATAGATTTCTATTTACTTATACTAGAGTTATTGTGCGAAAACCAAGAAAAATGCTTATTGGGCCCTTTTTTGGCCCCTAATTCTTAAACTGTTGGGACCAAAACTCCCAAAATCAATCCCAACCTTCCTTTTGTGGTCATAAACCTTGTGTTTAAATTTCATAGATTTCTATTAACTTATACTAAAGTTATAGTGCGAAAACCAAATGTCTACAGACTCCGACGGACGACGACGACGACGACGACGACGACGACGCCAACGTCATACCAATATACGACCGCAAAAATTTTGCGGTCGTATAAAAAGACACAGTAGATGTTATATATACATGTAATATTTTTTTCCTATTGATGTTGTCTCATTTATTCTTACCCCATACCTTATCCTTATACATGTATTTTTATATACATGTATATAATTATAACAGTTATATAGAACATCTTTTTTACACTTTACACATAATATAAAAGTATAGCAGCTCAATATTTTGTTAATAAATATATACTAATGTATATATAGGGAGATTTAGAAAAGATTTCACTTTCAAAAAATAAAATTACACTTGTATTTGTGCTTTTCAGACTTTTTGTTCATGCAGATATAATTAGTCATATTTTTTTCTAAGGAAACTGATATGTAATTTATGATTCTCTGAGGATCAATTAACATATAAAGTGTTACTATTGAAGTCTGATAACAATAATAACATATGTCATCAGCTTATCTCAGCAATGATTTATATGATAAACAGACATCCTACCAATCTGCCTAGTATAGGAATAGCTAAAGATCCACAAATGCTATTACTGCACCTTTTGCATACATTTTTGTGAATAGTAGGATTTATTTGATGACAGATCATGAGAAAAATGGAAACAGAAGTCATATATCTAAATGAAAATGGTCCTGTCCAATATACAATGACGGTTCAATTAAATTAGGAATACAATCATAAGAAAGACTACAGTACTACTTAAGTGACTCTAATACAATATATGTATATGTAAAATATAATATTTGAAACTGCGAAACAAAATTTTTAGAAAGACACAATATGGTTCTATCGCATACATTGTTATCAATAGGTAACAAAATCTTTTTCTGCAGATTCTATTCATATATTAATTTCATTTAAAGCGTAATACTGAAAATGCTAGTTTCTTTTTAAATAAAGAAATCGACAGAAATAATTAACAAGCGGAAATACCAAGAACCAAGAAAAAGACACATTTTAAGATAGTCACTTCAGCCAATCAAAGATGCCCATTTCTGTTATCAGCTTTTAAATAAAAGATATTAAAGAATCAAAACAGATCTGATTTTGTCATCTGAGTGCCACTTTTATGTAAATTACAAACCGATTTTCCCAGATTTTATGGGAAAATGATGATACTGAGACAATGACTCTCATTTATGAGATGTTTAGTCATTTTTCAAATAATTATATCATCAAAGTCATATTAAAATATTAGTTTGCAATAGTTTCTGTATAAATAATAACAATTGTTAAATAATTTGCTGTCAAAGAGCAATGTCTTCTTTTTAAAGTGACTAATATTTCAAAGCTTTTTGCTAACAAAAGAACTAATCTAATTTCAGAACAAAAAAATGATAAAGCAACTGATTTCATTCAAGTTGGAATAAAAACTATGCAAATAAAATCTACTATCTACTTAACAAACAATGAAAGATCAAGAACTAGCATCTCTTCTGTCAAGTTAACTTTACTTATTTTGATGCAAAAGGAGGAAACTAAGACCCTATTGACTGGTTTGGTTTAATGTGATTTTACATGATAGACCTTTGAGCAATTGGATCTACTTAAAGAAAAATGAACTAATTATATTAGCAATACCATTAAACCCATTCTAAAAGATGTATAGTGGTTGTTCACTGCATCATGGTACTTAATTAAGTCAAATTTTTGACCCCACTTTTATGGATAGACTTGCTAGACATGACTTCAGTAAATTTTTGCTTGCTAAAATAAAACAATACAATTACCAAATCAATGATCCTCAAGGGGCAACATCTAAATCTAAAAAATGTATATCAGATGCTATGTGTACAATAATGTAAAGAAATGTACAAGTCCATGTTTGCCTATTTGAACCCCAAAAATCATTTCAATAGAACAAGAGGCTCTCAAGAGCCTGAAATGATCACCAGTTATTTTGTGCGTAGATCTTGCATCAATGATTATTTTTACTATTTAATGTATATTGTAGCATTTTTCACCTGCATATTGACTTACAGCTAAAATATAGAACCCTGCACCCAAATATATATGGGACTAGGGGCTTTGTCATCGGTTGCTATGGACTTTTTCAATGACCTTGACCTTTCTTTTTGACTTGTACAGGTAAATTATAAGATCCTTAACCCAAATATATATGGTTGCTGATCAGTTTCTATGGACTTTTTCAATGGCATTGACTCTGGACCTTCCATTTTGAACATGTAAATTTTAGGGTCCTGAATCCAAATACGTCTTTGTGCTAGGGACTTTTCCATCAGTTGCTATGGATTTTTTCAATGACCCTAGACCCTTGAGCTTCCATACTGACTTGTACAGCTATATTATAGGGTCCTGAATCTAAATATATATGGTTGCTACGGACTTTTTCATCAGTTGTTATGGACTTTTTCAATGACTGCAAAATTTCCTTAAAATTAACAATTCAGGGGCAATAACTCATAAACGGGTTAATTGATTCGATTAAAATTTCATGGCAGGTAGATTTTGACCTCATAAACATTTTTACTTCTGGTCAGTTTTGCTCTAACTGCTTTAGTTTTTGAGATGATAGCCAAAACGTGCATTTTTCACCTATGTTCTATTTTTAGCCAATGCAGCCATGTTTTTTGATGGACAAGAAAATAAAACACAAAGTTGATACTAGATACCCTAAGGATCTTTCAGCCTAAGTTTGGGTGAAATTGATCATATAGCTTCAGAGGAAAAGTTTTGAAAGTTCACAAAGATGATGAAAAAAATGGCAAAAACAATTTTGGATATGTTGACTTATTTTTAGATCTTACTGTTTTGAACATTTTTGATGTTTACAGTTTGACTATAATAATATTCAAGATAACAACCTACAACTGCAAAGTTGACTTGAAATTAACAATTCAGGGATAATAACCCAACAAACAGTTGACCAATTCGTCTGAAAATTTCATGGCAGTTAGATCTTGACCTGATGAACATTTTTACCCCTGTCAGTTTTGCTCTAAATGATTTATTTTTTGAGATATAAACCAAAAATTGTAGTTTACCCCCTATGTTCTATTTTCATGTCGTCCAGGTTTCTCGACGAACAGTAAAATAAAACACAACCTTTATTCTAGATACCCTAAGGATCATTTAGACTAAGTATGGCTGTAATTGGTTCAGTGGTTTCAGAGGAGAAGATCTTTGAAAAGTGATGGCAAAAGCTCACATGTCCTTTTATGACAAGTGAGCCAAAAACAAATAAAGTGGTGCATATTATTATTACGGCAATGTACACTGAAAATTCCCTGAAAGTTTCACAGAAATCCATTCACTGGTTTAGGAGGAGTTGAGGATGGGGCATGCCTACCTCCTTTACATTACATGAAGAAATTGTAAAATCCATGTTTGTCTGTGGAAAACCCAAATCAAAAATAATATATGTGATACACAATGCCACTTTATACTTTAGATTCTGTGAAAGTTTCAATGAAATCCATTCAATGGTGAAAGAATAGTTTCAGTAAACAGGGATGGATGGACAGCATTATATATCCCCTGCTTAGCTATAACAAATGTACCATTAAATTCAACATGACCTCCTTTCAGCCAAGGATAAACAATCAACAACCAAGCAAGAACTAACTTGCAATAAAAAAAAGGATCTCTAGTACTTGATTAATGACAAAAAATGAACACTCTACCGATCAAATATATACATCACCCATCATTACAGAAACCTGTTGATTGCTACCTACAAAATATTCAGCCTTATTAGCTTGTGGGATTGATTTTTTAATTAGCTATTTTTCAGAAAGAGAATTTCTACAGCTTATAATTTCAGTGATAGAATACTATTTCAAGTATATCTCAATTAGGTATTTGGAAACCCAATGAATCAGCTCATGTAACAAGCCTTTCAATTACCAAAGATTTTGTAAGAAGCTGCAAGCCTTTTTATTTGAGAAATTGATGGATTTACTTAGAATCTTTTAACCTGTATTGTGTTACTAAAACTCTAACAGCACAGAAATATCAGCTGTCAATCTATCAAAGAATGTGAAATGATTCACAAACTGATTTTATAACTTCTGTAAACACCTTTAGTATGTGGAGCAGAAGACCTTTCACATAAACAAATAGAGGCCTTTAAAGGTGGGCAGATCAAACAAAGAATCCTTGTGCAACAACAGATGTCATAAGAGTTCATATAAATTATGTGCAAATGGATTAATAAACTCTATCAAAATATAACAGTATATTTACAGATTTTTTTTATGAACTTTGAATAGAAATAATGTTTCTCCTGTTTGTCATTAGATTGTTATTCCTAACACATTTTTATGCAACTGTTTATAAACTTGAACCAGTGTGGTTTGTTTGAGGTTAATTTTTAGGTCAAACTGTCAAAATTTCAAATACAGCTAAATCCTAACATGCCCAAATAAAGAAAGTACTTTTTGACTTGCATGTATACACTGATGTACTAACAGATATCTCAATCCTTTACAGTCAAAGCTTCCTTGATAGTTTTTGAAATTTCCGTGATATCTTCCTAATATGTAATTAATCCCAAAGTAGAATTACAATTGCAAGTAAAGGAAAAATGTTATTTTCAGCAATAAACTCTATATATACATTGATTGACGATGTACCGAATGCCTACTTCAACAAACATAGTAAGAATACTGAATAATAAAACTCTTCCGTTTTCTTATACCAATTTATTTTTTTATACATTTGACTGATTTTAAGAAGAGAATTCCTATATATAGAGTTATAGTGCCATAAAACTCTGTCTGGGCAGGGAAGACAAGGACTCGTTAATGTCCCTTTGGTATATTTATCACATGACATAGATAATTGTTAGAATGAAAACTAACGACAATATAAAATCAAGCAATTTTCTCCTGATTAACCACAAAATGAGTGATATTCAAGCCAGACCATGGACATTTTGTTTGATAATATGAGGGATACCATGTGAAAACAAGATCATTAGAGAAAAGGTATTGCCTGGATAAAAGGATAAACTATATACATGTAAACATTTTTTTATACAACATTACAATATTTGTTTTATATTCCGTGTTACTTAATCAACCAAATTCTGCCAGATATATATGATGCACAAGTGATTATAGAAACACGAAAATTATATACCCAAATTCTTTAGCATAACAGTACCCAAATATTTAATGACCAATAATGTATAACCAACCCATTTAAGGTACGAAATAGCTTCTAACAATGGTGTAATTCATCAGTTTAAGAATATCTTATAACAGTCATTTTCATTAGCAAAGCAAACCACTTCCTCCATTATGTACAAGATTAGCAGTAAATCCTAAAAAGAACTTTTACATTTCTGAAATACAAGAGGACTATTTTTCTCTTAACCTTATTAATGTGATGTGAAGAGCCTCATGATCCAATTTACAATAATGTGCTTCTGTTCTGGGAGAAACAATAAGACTGACCATCAATTATTTATAAGTTATCATGGCGTACAAAGAATAAAAGAGAGATTAGATAATTATGATGATGGACAAGGGATAAGGGAAAGATTCCATTAAATCAATGAGAATGCTGCAGTCCAATTAGTTTTTCATTAATTCATTAACCAGGAGATGTTATACAAACCATTAAGCTGCAGGTGTTAACAGTTTGGACATTATTAAATCAAACTCTAAAACTATTTTCCACATATGATTCTTATCATATATGTACATATGAATTTACATTTCCTATATTCAATAATAAATACATAATTCAAACCATTAAAACAGTGTTTTCTTTCTTTCTTCTACAAAACTTCATTTCAAATATACTGTAAACATGAAAAACAAAGATCAAAAACCTAAATGATAAAAGATCAAATAATCAAGTGGTTAATCAGATTTTATAGTTATATTTTACCACAAAAATTAAATGTGTCTTAGTGACAGCAAACTGGATTTACCTTCATCACTGCAGCCACATGACTGCCCACCTGTGATACCTCTTCAAACTAATAATCAGATTTATTCTGTTTATGAAATCTGGCTAAAATTCAAGTGAGGTATCATTTCCTGTATATTGGATATTTACTTTTAAGTTTTGTCAGAATAAACCAAAAACCAGCATTTCAATTCCTATAGCAACTGTTTTCAATTTGATAACAACATGTTATCGGACACCAACATAGAACATCCAAAATCCTTGACAATAATTCTTTAAGCAGAATTTCATAACTTCAAAGTTCACAAGATTAAGGATGTAAAAAATGATTGTTCTTTTATGTGCTCTAGTGTTACTGCGTTAATTATTTAATTACTGCATAAATAATGAATTTCTTTGATGTACACTGTAGTTCATTATTATTTATCTTTAAGGTACAAACAGAAAATCATAAAATAGAATTTTACAAACAAATTATGAAACACAAAAAAATGTATAAGAGAAATATAAATTACTCCATTATTTACCAAATAAACCTCATATAAAGATGCAATAACAAAAGATCCTAATATTCATCTTCTAATAGTGTGCTAACAAGAAGAATATGGTTCGGTGATAAGAGCAGGTGTGAAGTGTCCAGTTAATTAGCTATTTAATGGATATCAAGGGACTGATAAATCATTATTAATTAACTAACCTTACTCCAATTGTAACTACCCTTCAATATACAGATTTACACTTCAGTGATAATATATAATACATGTAATGTAAATCACAGTAAATTAGGACTGCCCATCAATTTGATAACCTCAAAATACTATATAACCACTGATTCTAATACAGTCAAACATACTCTCAAAAGTCCTTTCCATAAACTGTTTCTGAAATACATTTCTCATTCTCAGATTGGAACCATGAATTCAACTGACAAAATGCAGTTTCAATAAATATTGCAAAACCATGCAAAGGAACAGCTGTAAAAGTCATGCAGTTTTTGGTCCAAAAATATGGACATCGAGGAATTCATTCAAAATTAGCCTGGAGTTGTAAAGTATATAAAAAGCATGAAAAATAACTCAATTCAGCTGAATTTTCAGCATTGTGAAGTCTAAATGAAGTCATAATATTGCTTCAGTGACCAAATACCTTGAAAATAGCAAATTTTTAGCAGTTTTCGATGCATGTTTTGCTTGAGAAAATATTCTGTGCATTTAAGAAACAATTTTTTTTTATAGGAGATGTATACTATCTGAATACATATTCATCTTAAATATAAAATTGTTTCTTGCACATGGAGGCATTTCCCTTGGCAAAGTTTATGTGAAAATTGGCCAAAATCATCAAAAATTATAGATTTTTATGAAATTGCATAATATTGGTGATTGTTTATTGACATATTAATGTAAGAAATATGGTATCTTTCTTTATTTTTGGCAAAGTAGGTACTAACTTTATTTTTACAAATATGTCTTTGCTAGCTTGGCATTTTATTTTTTGTCATACTAGACAATTCACATTGATTAATGTATTCAAGTCCTGGAAAATCCATTTAACGAACTGAGGTGTCCAGACAGTAAGCCTTAGAACTTACCTTCACTAAAGGCTGTGACAATAAACTTAAAACCAGTCCCTCTAGGACCTTTCTCATCAGATCTGAAAAAAAAAGAAAATATTTAAATCTAGATAACCATCCAATTCTGCTAAATTTTCACATACAGTTTGAGCCTTTCTACATCAAGAAGCTTTTTTGATCATACTGAATGAACATTCTGAGACCCTTACAGTTATATATATATATATATATATATATATATATTATATATGTTTGGCAGTTAATATATGGAAAATATTTTCCAAGACTGATGATATTTCCCAAGCTCACTAGGGATGGGAAATATTTAATACATTTAAAGCACAAAAAACATTTTCCATTCAGGAATTTATAGGAAGGATAATGTTTCCATTTATTTTAAGGTTCCAAACATTTTCTTCAATTTAAATCTTTTTTTTAAAGACATACCATTAATATTCAATGGGTATTATTTTAAAACAGTGGAGGTTACTTTGAAGTTTATATGAATCTAATGATTTCTTGGCATATATATAATTTTACAGTATTGAATGTGACATGATAACTAAATTAACAACTCTAAAATACATCACATTCTTTTTTTTTAAATTTTATAAATAATCTATTTATAGTGCAAACATGCACTATGATCCATATCTATATTTCTTAATAGAACTTGTCCTACATGTAGGTGAGGATTCAGGTCTGGACTAAAGGGGAAAGAGTTGCCTCATCTGATCCGACAATGGGTCCAATTCATTTTAAATGCACTTTTTTTTCATAATATAGGTAGAACATTTCATGATCTGTAATTTTTTTCTTTTTATCCTTATAAAAATTTAAGAAAAAAATCTGTAACATATCTCTACCATTGCAACAAATTAATCAAGATATCTTACAGGAAATGAGAAAAAATTTTTATACCAGAGTGTCATAAAACATAATCTTAGAGATAAAAATTCCTAATACAAAATCTATTAGTTCTTATCATCAAACCATTATGACTGTGCCAATTATGTTAGATAAATCAAACCAATTTCAAAACTGTAAAACCATTTGAAGAAATGTTCAATGGAGCTTGGTGTAAATTATTGCCTTATATGAGCTTTGAGCAACCAACAGATTGTCAAGATTAGACTATATGATGTGAAGATGTTGAGTCATTATTTTTTTTCTGTGTCATTAATGACAATAGTGTTTATAAAGGGTATAACCAATAACATGTTATTGAAAATCAAACTGTCTAGAACTTTGCTTAAGTGGTAGAATTTTTCACAACTAGTAGCTTAACCATACCATCTGCAAAGCAATAATATAGAAAGAATGACTACAGTTATGGTTGGTCATACTTTTATACAAATAAATGCCAGACCAAGTCAATGAGGTAAAGATTAAAAAATAAACTTTTTTTTCTTTACCTACTCCCCCTCCCCCTTAATCCGTCCTATCAACCACTACCACACATATACAGAAAAATGGACTATTAGCTATGCAAACATTTTGCATGAACATTCCCATGAATGTTAGTAATTCTGTTCTTCCTGATGACAGAATATTTCATTGAGAATAAGATTGGAAAAGCAAGAAGTCCAAGAATTAAGTAGATGTATTCTACCTCGATTGCAATTACTTGGAACCTTACCTCAGTAATAACGCAGATCCAAGGAGGGATATGTGCATGGGCAAACAGGAATACCAAGAGGCTCCTGGCTCCCAGGAGCCTGTATCACTCCTCTGGACTTACTTTGCCCACCTTCAGCAGAATTCAAACCACACTTTAGTCTCAATTGGCACAGTGGTTTCATTGAGGAGATGACCTTTCCTATGTTAAACAACATTAGAATCTCGATTTCTTGAACTCGAAGGGGTCTGGAAAATTAGTTCAAGGCATCAGTAGTTCGAGCCATCGATGTCCGGAAAATTTTCAGTTACCAGCAATGAATCCTTTTATCTATCCGATTGTTAAAACAACATTCACTCATCAACTCTTGATGTGGATATAATAAAAATAAATCACCGTAACAAAAGTCACTCAAGCATGAAATTGAGGTCAAGGTCCAGAGACTGGTGTCAGACCAATAAGGACTATCTATTGACCAGATATGGTTGGCTTAGGTATTACAGTTGGTAAGAAATGGACATAATTACAAAAAATGTGACATGGGTCACTCATCCATGAAATTGAGGTCAAGGTCAAAAGGCAAGTGTCATACCCACATATATCCACTTAGGACTATCTTTTGACCAAATATGGTGGGTCTAGGTATTAAAGTTGCTGAGAAATGGACCTAATCTTGAAAATGTGACAAAGTAACTAAGGCCAACTAAAATTAATTAGTAGATTTTCATACAACTTTTTGAAAAAAATGGGGCGGGTGGGAGGATTTTATTTTTTATTTTTTATTTCATATGAAACTATTTTGTAAGGTGTTATTAATATGTAAACGTTATAAAATGGCTTATATATGTTTTTATTCCAGAAACATGCACAATAGAAATTTCAACTCCAATCTCTGCAGACTTAAGCTGACCAAAAGACATCTAAAGGTCACAAAAATAGTCGAATCACGAAAACCATGTTGAATTGTTACAGGAAGTTAACAAAAAACGAAATTATTGACACGGATACCGGTAGGATACCGGTAACGGAGATGAACAAAATCCGGAAATCGTAAATTTTAGAAAATAAAAAAAATCTGGACGGCACGATTTTCGAGGGGCGGGCGGGGATGAAAATCTATCAATTAATTTTAATTGGCCTAAAGCATGATGCAATTGAGGTCAAAGTCCAGAGACTGCTGTCAGACTTGCATGTACCCACTAAGAACTATCTACAGACCAAACACAGGTGGGTCTAGGTATTACAGTTGCTGAAAAAGAACTTAATCAAGAAATTTGGATGAAAGTCACTCAACCATGAAATTGATGTCAAGGTCCTGAGACAACTGTCAGACTGGCATGTACCCACCAAGAACTATCAATAGACCAATACACTGGGTCTAGGTATTACAGATTCTGTGAAATGGACTTAACCACTAAAAAGTGACAAAGTCACTCAAGCATGAAATTGAGGTCAAGGTCCCAAACCAGGTGCCAGACTGATATGTACCCACCAAGAACTATCTATTGACCAAATATGGTTGGCCTACTTATTACAGTTGCTGAGAAATGGATTTAACCACAAAACTTAGACGCAGATTTTAAATTAATGTTAATGAAGTCAGTGAACCATGAAAATGAGGTCAGGGTCTTAAGTATAATGTGGCAAAGACCAATACAGTTGGTCTAGGTATTACAGTTTCTGAGAAATGGACTCAACCACTAAAAAGTGACAAAGTCATTCAAGCATGAAATTGATGTCAAGGTCCCAAGCCAGGTGTCAGACTGACATGTATCTACCAAGAACTATCTATGGTCACTCAAGCACAAAATTGAGGTCAAGGTCTCAAGCCAGGTGTCAGACTGGCATGTACCCACTAAGAACTATCTATAGACCAAATATGGTTGGCCTAGGTATTACAGTTGCTGAGAAACGCGGATTTAACCACGAAACTTGGATGCAGATCTTAAATTCATGTTTATGAAGTCAGTGAACCATGAAAATGAGGTCAGGGTCACAAGAGAAGTATACTGTGGCAAACCTTATATGTGGACCATAAATCTTAATTATAGATATTACAAGTGCAAAGTTATTAAAGTTTTTAAAAAGTTTATGCCGCCGTCACTGGAAAGTAATACCTATATCTTGCCTTTGCGACTTTTAGTCGCAGGCGAGACAAAAATGGTGTTCAAGTTACTGAGAGTAAATTAGATTATAGTACTGTTATACGGACCAGAACATTAGTTTGAGAATTCAAGAAATCAGTGTTCGAAAAACATAGATATAATGGAAAAATAGATATTGTGTCTTTGAGACACAGATGCCTAAATGTAGGTCATTATGTATGAATTCTCAGTACTATTCAAGGCACATCCACTGATGAAATTTCCTTGATACACTATGCTTAGTTCCAAAGAAATGAACCTAAACGCAAAACTTAACCAGAGTCACTCAAGCATAAAATGTAGGTCATAATGACCCAATTATTGTTTGATTGCTCAGTATTACCCTAGGCACATTTACTGATGAAGTTTCATTGATACACCATGCTTAGTTCCAAAGAAATGAACCTAAACACAAAACTTAACCAGAGTCGCTCAAGCATAAAATCTAGGTCATAATCACCCAATTATTGTATGACTGCTCATTATTACCCAAGGCACATCTACTGATGAAGTTTCATTAATACAGTATGCTTAGTTCTAAAAAATGAACCTAAATGCAAAACTTAACCACACAGTTGGGATATATGGACAGACAAGGGTAACTCTATATGCCCCATCCACATTCGTTGGTGGGGCATAAAAATGACCGGACTTTCATAAAGGGTCGAGAAATCCATGGTGTTTGAGCGACCCGAGTTTGAGCCACCAAGATTCTACTGTACATGTAAGTTCAGTTGTGGCAGCCGTCTTGGTTGACAATGTGGGTCATTAAAAAAAATTCTGAGAGTACCATCTAAGGACCATTGCTACCAAGTCTGGTTCCAATTGGCTAATTGGTTTCAGACAAGAATTAGATGGATTTTCCAATAGGGTTCATATGTTGAACTAAGTTACACTGTGTTGCGGCTTGTCTGAAGGTCAAGTCTGAAAGAGGACTATCTAGGGATAAAGTTGGCCTAGTGCTTTAAGACAAGTATATTTTTAAACACAGTCGAACTTCAATAAATTGAACTTGGATTCCTCTAAAACCTTTGTTTTGAAAGTCCCGTAATTTTTCTTTTTATCTTTAAAAAGCCCTGGTTTCTTGAACACCGATTTATTGAAAAGTCCAACAAAAACTGTCATTTCAGAGTGAATAGAAACTAGAGATTTTGTATCTGTAAGACACAGATGCCCCGTCATTCTGCGCATCGATTTCCCATCTATTATTTATGATGGGAAATAGTTTTTAAAATTATTTTAAATATATGAAATTTTCATAATATATCCTGCTTACATTAACTTTTACTGATTAAAAATAATGAATCCTGAGGAATTCTGTTTATGACATAAGGGGACCAAACACTATAAAATCTAATGGAGTCACTCAAGCATGAAATGTTGGTGATCTGTGTTAAAACTAAAGATGATTGTACTGGTAGTTGTAAAATATTATTAAAAAATCATCACAGGCTTTTTTTAAAAAAGAGACAAAAATGCAAAAATTAAATCAAAATCACTCTTTCATAAAATGTAGGTCATAGTGACTCAAACATAGCAAAGCTGTGTTGTACTATATATGGGTAAGATGATTGTAATTATACCTGCACTTTCGAATGAAAGTTTGGGTATATTGTCGTTGTGGTCGTCCATCCGTCTGTTACACTTTCTTGTGACGCAAACTCCTCCTTCATTTTTTAATTTTTACCAATTTTTTTCGTTTATTGTTGCTTACTAACTGTAGAAGCGCAATAAGGTTATGGAATTCCAAATTTTTAAAAGAGGGTCTGGGAGGGACCAAAAAGGGCCAAATTATACAAAGAGCCTTGTGACATGAACTCCTCTTTTATTTTTGAATTTAAACCATTTTATTGTTGTCATATTGTTGCTTGCCAACTGTAGATGCACAATAAGGTTTTGGAATTCCAAATTTTTTAAAAGGGGGGTGGGAGGGACCAAAAAAGGCCAAAACAGAAAAAAATGCATAATTACTAAAATAAATCTGTCATGTTGCTTGGCAACTGTAATACAATGGAAACTGAAAATGTTAATGTTAAGAATGTTTGTTTACAAATAAATGTGTGGTGTGGGTATAGCTGTCGTTCCGACAGCCCCTACTTCTAGTTTTGAAATATCATTAGTACATTATATTTGCTTCTTTAGTGATATACCTAAATGCAAAAATTAAATTAACATCACTCAAGCATAAAATGTAGGTCATGGTGACTCAAATTTTGCTGAATTGTAATGTACCATATACCTGTAACATGATAGTAGTTGTTAAATATCATCAATATACTACCATATGCTCTTTGAAAATATACCAAAATGCAAAAGTTTTAACAAAGTCAATCAAGCATAAAATATAGGCCATGATGACTCAAATGTTGCTGACTTTCGTTGTACCACATACAATGAATGCATAGGTATAATATCACTGATATGTCTCAATAGGTTTATGAGAAATGGACCTAAACACACAAACTTAACTGAGTCACTCATGCACGAAATTTGGGTCATAATGACCCAACTGTTTGAGAAATGCATTATATGATGCAAGAGGATTATACTGATGAAGTATTATTGATATAACATGATGCATTCCTAGGATATGAATTTATTAGTCACTCATGCATTAGATGTAGGTCAAACTGACCCAAATGTTGCTCATCTGTGTTCAGTCTTATAAGGGGTTTGTAGTGGTATAATATCATTGATATATCTCAATGAGTTTCTGAGAAATGGACCTAAACACAAAAACTTAACCAAACAGGATGGACGGGCCGTATCACGTACATGTACAGAGAGACAAGGGTAAATTTATATGCCCCTTCCACGTTCGTTGACAAGGCATAAAAAGAAATTTGTCCTACATAACAACCTCCAATTGTGAAGACAAACTGTAAACACTTATGATACATGTACATGTAAATATATCTATTATATATGTCGTGTACAAGTTACGATTTCGTACATGTTATAACTTAAAAATGGTTTTAACTTGTACAAAATTTGAAAATAAAGATATGTTTCTATTATTACAACACATGTCATTAACCTCAATAATATTTTCATAATTTTTTTTATTGTTCATTCATGTTAGTGTGTTTTGTCATTTTTGATACAGTTAATGACCAGATGAATAGTTTTTTATAATTACTTAATACCTTTTAAACAAGAGGCTCAACAGAGCCTGCATTGCTCACCTGGAGTTTGGTTTTCATTGGACAATTAATCAACTATTTGACCAAGTTTGTTGCAATTGATTCAATTGTTCAGGGAAAATTTGTTGAAGATTTATTTTTCATAAGGTTTAATGTTAAAATATGTTCCCTGATGGTGGTAGTCCTGGCAGGAAGTTGACAAAATTGACCAGGAATAAGGGTGAACCTTAAATAAATGTAACAGAACCCGACCTCAAATTACACAAACCAATAACTCCTAAATAGAATTTGGGATTCCCTTCAAAATTTGAGTATAGGTAGATCTCGACATGGCAAACATTTTTCAATTATATTTCACTTCTATCTCAAATAGTTTTGGAGATAAATGCAAAAATGTTAAAATTTTGAAAATTTGACAAAAAAAGGACAATAACTCCAAAATGGGTTTTGGGATTTCCTTTAAAATTTCAGGGTATGTAGATCTCAACATGGCAAACATTTTTCAAATTTAGATTTCACTTCTATCTCAAATAGTTTTGGAGATAAATGATGAAAAATGTTAAATTATGAAAATTTGACGAAAAAAGGGCAATAACTCCTAAATGGGTTCTAGGATTTCCTTCAAAATTTCAGGTTAGGTAGATCTTGTCATGCTGATAAATTTTACCCCATGTCAGATTTTTGATATCTGTAGTGGTTTTTAAGTTATAAGCCAAAAACAACACATGCACCCCTATATTCTATTTTTAGCTATGGCAGCCATGTTTTATGACAGATCAAAATAAATTGAGGATCGTTTGTAGAGGACATGTCATAGATCATTCCTATTAAGTTTCAAACCAATCGGCCCAGCGGTTTCAGAGAAGATTTTTGAATGAAAAAAATTTTGAAAATTTGACAAAAAAAGGACAACAACTCCTAAATGGGTTTTGGGATTTCCTTTAAAATTTCAGGGTAGGTAGATCTCAACATAGCAAACATTTTTCAAATTTACATTTCACTTCTATCTTAAATAGTTTTGGAGATAAATGACGAAAAATGTAAAAATTTTGAAAATTTGACAAAAAAAGGGCAATAACTCCTAAATGGGTTTTGGAATTTCCTTCAAAATTTCAGGTAGGTAGATCTTGCCATGCTGATCAATTTTACCCCGTCAGATTTTCGATATCTGTAACGGTTTTTGGGTTATTAGCAAAAAACACCAATTTACCCCTATGTTCTATTTTTAGCAACAGTGGCCATGTTTTTCATCGGATCAATATAAAATGAGGAACGTTTGTGGAGGACATGTCATATATCATTCCTATGAAGCCTCGATCCAATCTGTCCAGCCGTTTCAGAGGAGAAGATTTTTGAAAAAGTTAACGATAGACGCCGGAAGACGGACGACGGACGCCGGAAGACGGACGACAGACGCCGGAAGACGGACGACGGAAGACGGACGGCGACGGACGCCAAGTGATGGCAAAAGCTCAAATGGCCTTTTAGGCCAGGTGAGCTAAAAAAGGGCAATAACTCCTAAATGGGTTTTGGAATTTCGTTCAAAATTTCAGGGTAGGTAGATCTTGTCATGCTGATCAATTTTACCCCATGTAGATTTTCGATATCTGTAACGGTTTTTGAGTTATTAGCAAAAAACAGCAATTTACCCCCCTATGTTCTATTTTTAGTAACAGCGGCCATGTTTTTCGACGAATCAAAAATCCCCACATCAGTTCTATGCAGGGTACCCCAAGGAACAATCTTACCAAGTTTCATTTGATTTTGAATAGTAGTTTCAGAGAAGAAGATTTTTGAAATAATAACATAAAAAAAGCCAAAAATGTCAAAAAAGGGCAATAACTCTAACATCAGTTGACAGATTTTCATGAAAATCAGCACATAGGTAGCTCTCATCATGCTGAACACTTTCAACATGCCAGAATATGCCGTAACCTAATGATTTTTGAGATATTTGCGAAAAACTGTTGTTTGACCCCTATGTTCTATTTTTAGTAACAGCGGCCATGTTTTTCGATGAATCAAAAATCCCCACAACAGTTCTATGCAGGGTACCCCAAGGAACATTCATACCAAGTTTGGTTCTAATTAGTCAAGTAGTTTCAGAGGAGAAGAGTTTTGTATAATTGTTAACGACGACGGAAGAAGACGACGACGGACGATGACGATGACGGACGCCAAGTGTTGGCAATAGCTCACATGAGGTGAGCTAAAAACACATGTAGTCAGTAAACATTATTCAGTATTCTCACCTGATGAATTATAATTGTGAGTTTCCACTTAGAAGGCAATAGGCGTTGTGATGAATGGGAATGAACATGGCGGCTATAAAATTGGAACTAAAGTTGGACAAATAAAGGGATATTTGAGTAGAGACCAGGTTCAATTTATTGCAAATGCAACGTTAGATGTGTCTGAAGTCCCAATGAGTGATACATGTGTGAGTGTGAGAGAGATTGTGCGTAAGATATCACTGAGTGGAGGGCAAGGTTTTGTGCATTGTCAATGTAAGAAAAGCAATTGTAAGTCTGGTAGGTGTAAATGTAGAAGAATGAAAGTTTTGTGCAACTCTAGGTGTTACATGTCTCTGTCTTGTATAAGTAAACACAACTGGTTTCTAAAATGTATGAAAATGTAGTATTTTATGCATGCTGTAAATAATGCATCTTTCTTTTGCTTTTGATTATTGTTCTTTATTACTTAATAAATTTCAAATCTATATTCTGCTTTATTTAAATTTATTTTCAAATTTTGTACAAGTTAAAACCATTTTTTAGCAATATTTTGTACATGTTATAACATGTATGAGGTACTTTTGTACATGTTATAACTTGTATCTTTGCATTGTACAAATAATGTACAATATTTCTGTACACGTTATAACATGTACAAAATCGCAACTTGTACACGACATATACATGCACCTCCCTCACTCACACATTTTTTATTTCAGTCAATAATGAAAAAAGGGGCAGTGTCTAAACTTTCAGGCCTAACCTCAAAATTTGAACAAAACATGCCATATTTCATATAAATTTAGTTTAGGAACAATGTTAATGGATCAAATGAACAAAACAATGCTTATTAGCATGACCTTTTCACTTATATAGTAAATGTTCATGTCTTTAAAAATAAAAGGTGAGAAAAGGCAATTAAATATATATTTATAGTCCATTACATATTGACTTATCTTATTTAAATGTATTCATTATCTACAGCAGAATAACTGAGTGGTGATGAAGAGTTAAAAGCAGTCAGTCATAAAGCATTAAAAAGATGTAACATGGTGAAGTTAATTGACATCATATGTAAATGGGAGCATTTGATTGCTAACACCTGTATTATAAAGGTGTTAATTGTTACATGATCTTTTCACATAATTATATTTGAAATCTATCAATGTATACATTTAGTAGAAGTAAATTACTGGCTAAACCTTTAAATAAATTTCTTTATCAATCATTGGACAGCTGTTCTTGAAAATATCAACATTGTTAACTTTTATGCACTTTGATATTTCATTTATTTCAAAACTATCAAGTTAAGAATCATGTTAAATTTTAGTACAGAGTAGAACTAAATGAAATATTCACATGATCTTCTGGGAGGTCAGGAAGTCTGGGGTAACCAAAATGATATTTCTACTTTTAAGCCTTATTATAGGCTACATCTTGAAGATATAATATACTGAATTTTCAAATCAAAGAGACTGAATTTTCTGACAGAATAATTAACATGTAAAACCAACAGACAGAGAGAGAAGTCCAAACATGACTTTATATTATCACAAAATCATTAATACATTCTAATACCCTAATGGCAAAAACAAATACATTAACCTTAATTTTTACTATCAGATCTTAATTAATAGCTAAACTAAGGGATCTAACAAATACATTTTTAATACAAATCTTTGAAAAAAGCCATGATAATCCTCAGATCTACAGAGAGTTGAGATCTGATCATGTTAATGTAAGTTGTAATGTGCTGATTGTTCCAGTTTATATTAGAAATTGCATGCGTCTAAGTAATAACTTGATTCTAGTAACAGTTTATACAAATGGTCACGCATTCTGACAAAAAACAATAGTAGGAATATTATTATTTCCTGAACAGAAAAGCTATGTAAGTCACAAATGTACCCATAATGCATATAAATGTAGAAAAAAACCCTATTTTTAGATCTCCTTCCCCTTACTGCCATAAATGTGCTTTAAATATGAAAAGATATATCAATGAAGATATAAAACAAAATTTTTCTTAGTTATTCTAGTTGAAAATTCTCCTTATTTTTAAATTATGGAGATCAACAGCTGTTTACAAGTATTTCTAACCCTCAAACACAGGGTCATCTTTTTTCTCCTATGCAAATACTGTTTTTCCTAAACTCTCTTTAAATAATCAATAACTTGTGTATACAGCAGAACAAGGAAAACTGACATTTCCCATTATAATATGAATTTATTTGCCATAATAATCATTATGATAACAATAATCTCATACTGACAGCAATAAGTCACCACAAATTACCAGTAAATTTATGACAAGTCATATTCCACTAGTAACAAGCTTCACTTAACATCATAATGTCAAATACTATATTGGTCAGGGTCAATTAACTTGTCATTCTTAATTTTTCTTAGCAATACTTCATTTAAATACTAAAACTTGCTTACTAAATTCATGGAAAACAGGACAAACCAATTAACATTTAAAAAATCACTGAAGATTTATCAAACTTCACCAGTATCAGACAAACTTTATAAATGTACAATGTAACTTGCACTTTCAAACATTCTTAAAAAGATCACCAAGAACTGGTTTTGTTTTTAAAACCCTGTTCCACATGAAAATGTCTCAATTTTTTCAAGCCATATTTCATTCTCATAAGCGAGTAGTTCTGTGTTGTTCTCTGTGAGTTTCCTGACAGACTGGTCTCTATGATGGCTATAAGCAGGAAATACATGTACAGCTATATACTGACTTGTGAGGAAGGCAGTATTTCAGCATGCTCAATCATTCAGCTAGGAATATGCCAAAACATTTTGAGTAACAAAAGTTTTAAAAGAAAATTACTTTGGTCAGACAAGTTTGCTCAAGATGACATGGGTTTATGGGAAATAAAACACAATAGGAGTTCCTATCACGTTTCTTTAAGCTGGATGATCTCAAGAATTGAAATTGATAGTATGTACTGTTTTGTACCAAATAAATGGCATGAATATCACTTCAAAAACAATTTTTTCAAAGACATAATGTCTACATATCATTGATTGGTGGCTTTTATCTACAAAATTCTTACTTTATAAAATTGGCACCTAACTACTAGTGAATGGGGTGGCAAGATTAAAGTTTATTATTGACAGATAGGAAAAATGCATGTGATGAAATATTATCTTCTAACAGACAGGGAGAATTTCTCTCAACAATCTGCAGAAAAAAGATGAAATCATAAGATAAGAATTTTTTGTAATTAGAAGGTATTATGGTTTATGTAATTTGTAGGAGAATCAGCATGAAGAACAGAAATTTCCTGCTGACAAGATCAGATTATGTCTAAGAAGATTCACTTTATTTCACAATAATTCCTGCACACTGAGATGTTTTTTATTTATCTTTTTCTCAACTTTAACTGATTAAAGTTTGATAGAATTATAAAACTATTACTATTATTCTTACTAATGAACAAATATACAGATCTTTTTAAAAACAATAGAAAAATTAAACAAAAAAAATCTGCAAAAATTAAAAAATCACAAATCTTAAATATAGTACAGGTGCATTAAATATTGTATGGATACAAACCTAAAATGAACTGTTATAAACTGGCCACTTGATAACATTGGTGACTGGGGCACTTCGTTTCCACATAATCCTAAGTTACCTCCAGCTGCTTCCTAAAATTAAATTTAAATCAAGACTATTTTAGTACAGGATTTAGACATGCCATTTTTGTGGAACCATGAATAGATTTGGTGGATCAATGTACCTGCATAAAAGGCATGGTGCCATCAAAAGCTTGTGAAATGTTGGCCCTGAAGGTGTATAACAATATCTTTGTACTTTTTCGATTCCATTTTAAAATTGTTGTCTCACCAATAAAAATTTCCTCTTTTTGGAGAAAACAAAAGATGCATCGTAAGAGGATACTATTGAAACATCCTTGTCAATAACAATTCATGGAGCTTTATTGTTCAATTCTGGGTTGCAAATCATTGCACTCAGAGAAATGATGATTTAAAAGGGTGGTACAGGGTTATTTTCATGCTATGTTTTTTCTATTACATTCTTTATATTTTGTTTGTCATGAATGAATTTTTTTTTCTTGTCCAAATCCCCCATGTATGACCCTGATTTATAAATGATCCTGGAACAAAGCCTTCCAGCTCTAAGACTTAACCAAAGAATGTTTCCATGCAATGTTCTAGTCCTACATGTAGCTATATTATTTATATATAATATTCGTTCCAACATACACTGTATGTGCTTGCGTAAATCAAAACATAATTTTGTGTATTTCACAAGACATACAATGTACTTAATGACCTTTAATATAGCTACTTAGATCATGACATCTTGTTCTACACTTTGGAAAGCATTATTAGATCAATTTATATGCTAAATCAACATGCACAAAACAGTCTGTAAATCATTAGAGGCTAATACTTTATAAACTTTATCCTCAATAACTGCTGAACACATGAGAATAATCAATTTCAAAAGTACAATATAGGTGCAAATACTGAAAACAAAAACAAAGGCTGCTCAAATATCCCCATTTTTTCAGCCTTGGTCAATGATATATGTATATAAGTAGTTTGTATTTCTAGTCTTTTGGAAAATGAGGCATTAACTTGCCTTCAAATAAAATCTCCTGATACAATGTACAGTCATTCCATCAGATAAAGGACATTATAGAACTCAATTTTTCATTTGATCTTGGGCTTTAAAATCTTTTGCTCATTTACATTTCTTCCAATTACACTATTTTCCATCAAAATTAAATCCCTGTTTCATAAAGGTCCCAAGTCAATACTACATAAAGCCATTTGAGTCAGAGGAATCTCAGACAACAATAAATAGTACAATCTATCGAAGCAATTAGTATTAAACTTGTACCGCAGGTAACACAAAATAGTTTTCATATTTAAATTTTGCTATGGATGGTAATGCTTTGTGTGTCCTTGCTTACAGTGTGTATCAAATACTAATTACATGTATTTCTTTAAATATAATTCTTTGATACCAATTTTGATGCACAAGATGTACACATTTCGTCAATTTACTACTCATTGGTTGTGCTCAGCATAAAATGTTGAAAACCAAAACAACAATCCAAAAGCTTGAAGAGCAAATTAAAAATACCAAAATGACAGAAAGGGGTAAAGCCAAAACCATCCATGCAGGGACAGAGCTACATGTATGCACGAGGGAGATATTCCTTAGTTTTCACAAATTTAACAATTTTCTTGCAATGAAAATACAACTGTACATGTATAAGACAGTACATATCTAAATATTTCATGTTAATATAGATCAAACATCAAAATAACAAAGAGAATGAGGCCAAAAAATGTGGGTGTGTTAAAGATTAGTTTTGTAAAAAGTTTTCTTGTTTCAAAATTTACATAAATTTACATAATTAAGATTGTGCTCTCCTTTTTGATCATCTTTAATTTTATGTCTTAAAAAATTTAATCGAGTCGTCAATTTTCTCAATTTTAATTTTGAATAAATTCTCACAGGAAGTTATTTCACTTTTAATAAATTTCTTTTTTCTATTTTTGATTTTATTTGTAATGCTACATGTATCTTGACAAAAATTTCCAAGTTCCATACCAAAGTTAACGATTATGGATGGACAATGGATGACAGATGCAGATGATATAAGTTCACATGTGTATAAATGTATATGATCTAAAAAAAAAAAGAAATAACCTACTTAGCTACATGTAGTTACCATAAGTTTTACATGTATAAGCATAAAACCCCAAAAACCATATTTTTTTCTTATTTTGCATGTGTTTCCAAAGTACATGTACATGCTTTCAAAATGTACCACTTGTGTATAACAATAAGACCAAGGAAGTATTTTACAATTAAATCATGGAAGAACAGTCCTACATTTTGTGTATATACATGTATCTGTAGTCAACCAATTCACATAAAACACTTTACTCAAGAGAAAAATCTAATTTGTTTCCACGGTATCAAATTTGTTTTCTCAGGTAAAACAAAAATTACAGGAAGCAACTTTTATTTGTTCTGTAAGATGAGCAAGACCTGTCATTTGAAGACATTATTCATATTACATAAAAATTTATTCAATATAAAAAAAAAAATCTGTTTGTTCAAATGATGACATGTTTCATCTTTCAAAAGATATCCTACACAAAAATGTAAAAGAAATCCAACAAAACACCACTATCCTTTTTAACTCATAAATTTCCTTTAACAACTGTCAGTCTACAAGTTTACATAAAGTCGATAGTTGTGTCAATAATTACCTATGTAAGGCTTTCCTGTCAGTCAAAAATGTCTGCAATAAAAAGATAAAAAAAAAACCAACTCTTATAAGCTGTTTACATTGTGACATGTCACTGACTGGGCTTATAATTTACAATCTACCATGCATACAGGAGTTTACTTTTCACGTTTTCTTAGGCTATTAATGACTGTTGGATATCCACCTACTGGTACAAAAATATCTACAATGTAGGCAATCAGTGTTCCCCCTGTACAGACTACAAAACCCAAGCTACATGTACCAGAAAAACGAATGTGAAATATGATGTCTATTATGGAATAAAATACACACATATGAAATACATTTGTATATATGTAGTACAATACTGTTGATGAATTTCTCATTTTGGTAAATCAGCCTTTCATTAAACATCAGCTTAAATTAATGATCTAGAATAAAAATTTCATGATGAAGAACAACAATGAAAAGGCTATTAACTTGCTTTTTGTAAAGAGTTCTGCATTGCCAGGGTTAATGTCCAAATCTCACAACAGAAACTATAACAAAACCTACTACACCAACAAGGGAATGAAACCCAGAACCTTTGGTTTAGTAGCCCACTGCTCTACCAACTTAGCCAAAGCAGAATTGTACACCCTCTTACAACTGATCAGGCACTAAAGGAGTAAACCTTTAGCTCAATAGGTAATGTGTTGGACTACTGAACCAAAGGTTCTGGGTTTGACTCTGTGACAGTTTATAACAAATGTAAAACATTTTTATTGTACATTTTCTACTACATGTACATGTATGACATTACACTATTGCTGTCTTGAAACATTGACTACAATAAGAAAAGAGGATATTTGTAATACTTACAAATGGATGAATAATTCCTTCACTATCAAAAACATAAATAGCATCATTGCAAAACTTCCCTGCTTTGTCAGGAATATCTAAATATTCAAATCTCAGTACCAGCTTCCAGCCTTCATTCTCTGCTCTAAAAGTTATTTGGCAAGATATTCTATGGTCATAATACTCAGATAATTGCTTGTCATGGGAATACACAGTAGCACCTCCTAAATATTTAATATCTTTACATTCTGGATCTTTCATATAAACTGAAAAAAAATATAAAAATATATCATTATGGTCCTTGTTGAAGTGAATAATTATAATTATCAAATAAAGAAGTTATTTTCCAAAAGCCCAGATCTAGAGGTCAAGGGGACATTCTAAATCCATTTAATTTTCATTCTTTTTCTCTCTTTTTTTGGTTGAGATACATTGTAAAAAAAAGTCAAAAGAATCACAATAAGATACATGTATTTATTATCACAACTGATACATGTAAAATTTCTGTTTTTCAATGGATTTCCATGGGAATTTTTCCTGATGAATTCTTTCAGTTTTGTATCATTTGTTTTTTGGTTAAATTATTGTTGTTGTGTTTTACATGTATTTTAACTTTGCCACTTATTAAAACAACCTTCGGAATGTTCAACATGTAAATGTATATATGTACAAAAAATGTACATGAACATTATGTACCTTTCAATGTTTGCACATAAATTAAATGAAACAAGTTTAATGTTTTCTTTATGAAATGCTGTGTTTAATTTGGATTTTTTGTGATTTTGTTAAACTTTTATAACCAGTATTTTATGGAAAATGTTGTCCCTATATGGACTTGCTTCTCATTTAAGGCCAAGCAACATTCCCTGAATGTTATCTGTTTGTTTGCAATATTCTAACACACCTTTCATTTTCACAATGACTACATACATTGTACATGTTTCAAGTGTATGATCCTTTAATTTCAGGCATACCACCCCAGACAAAATTGTACTTTTATATAAAATACTTTTACATTAGTAATGCTAGCTATAGAGACACCAATTATCTAATTAGATTCAATTGATACAAAAATTGTATTCCTATGGCTACAAGTCCTGAAACTTTGATCTAATGAGAACCTTTAATGAAAGTTCCTATCTGATTTTTCACTCTAACTGTGTTTTAGTCATTATAAATACATCATCTTAATTGGTAACATCAAATGAATGCAGTATCCACTGTATAGTGTTGACCTTCATGTAAAATCTACAACAGATCAACCATTACAGGAATCATTACACTCAAGATTTCTGTTGATAGGTTCAAGCTGAGTACTTGCCATGTTGAATTCACCTGTGTATACAGCATCTTTTCTTTTTTTATTCAATACAGACACCAACATTTCTTATGTGAACACAAGTGGCAACACATACGGAACGGAACGGTATACAATGTATATTAAAACAAGTTGTTTTTAAGGTGAAAGCCTAAGCTTCTTAAATACTTAATTATAACCTTACATTTGTAATTATGACCTCATATGAACACAAACAAGGAAATCACCTCTGATTTTTAATAGATGACATTAGAAATATATATACAGGTTTTAAGACATTTTTATGGCCCATCCACGAATGTGGTCAAACATATAGACATATACCCTTGTCTGTCCGTACGTACATTTGTTTGTCTGTCAAGTTTGTGCATTAAGGACAATTTCTCTGAAACCCACTGAGGTACAACAATAATATTATATTACTACAATCCCCTAAAAACCTTGAAGACAGTTCATACATGTATAACATTTGGCTCACTTTGACCTACATTTAATGCATGAGTGACTCTTTTAAATTATTTGCATTTATATTCATGCATGTATCCTAAGAATCCACGGTGTTAACATCAATAACACTTGATCAGTCTACATGTGTAATTCTCTTATATTATATTACATGTATCTGTACAGTACATTGTATGCTTGAGTGTTTTTGGTTACATTTTTGCTTTTATGTGTATTAGTGAAGAACTTGTGGTACTATATTAATGATATTTCACAACTACTGCCATCTTATAAAGTACTACTTTACTTAGTAAAATTTGAGTCACTATAACCTACATTTTTTGTTTGAGTGACTTTGGTTCAATTTTTGCATTTTAGCTCATTTCTCAAAATCTATGATGACAGGTCAATGATATTTTACAACTACAATCATCTTTAATTCAACACATATCAGACAACATGACCTAAATTTAATGCTTGAGTGACTCTTGAATTTGAGCCTTAGTAACTATAATGTCTATTAATTATTTTTCATAATGTAAAACTTTCATATAAAATATTTCTCATAATGATTTCTCATAATGATTTCCCTACATTTATATCAGGTGTGAATTCTACATGTATGTTCAGGAGGATGGGGCATCCATGTCTTATAGACATAATCTCTAGCTGTAAATAATATCAAAAACTAAATTGTATGAATATGATATTTTTGTAAAAGAACTTTTATACAAAGTAAAAGGGTATTGTTGAACTTAAAAAAATCTTTTTTTAAAGCTTTTTTAACTGTTGAAATACTCCCTTACACTTGTGTTACATAAGTACTTGACATTTGACAAAAGTTGATAAAACTCAACCTTTTAAAGACTACTCTAATGTCAAATAGTGTCTATAATAGTATTTTTTTTATCTATCTACATTTCTGAATTCCAATGCAAAAGAAAATAACAGAATTTTCAAAAAAATTACAGAAATTAAGTTCACAGATTTTTTCAGTTTTGCCACCTTAATCTAATAATCAACTGGCAAACATAGACAATTTTAAAACACAAAAACTGAAATAGAATTTTTTGCCACGAAATCTTAATGTCATCTTTGCTAGCCAAGGGTTACGGTTCTCTTCTCTCTGTGAAGAAAGCGAAGTGAATCCTGACCCTTGACTAGGAAAGATATCTTAATGTTAACATTAAAGAGAATTTGTTTAACATGTCAGGTCAATGTTTTAACAATTATTAAATAGCTATTCCTTTCAAAATATATTTGACAGTTTACATTAAGTCATGGTGGTCTTATCTTAAATTCAATGTTGACATTTGTGACACAATTCTTCAACTTATCTGATTAAGAATAATATTCAAAAATTATTCAATAATTTTTTATATCAATCATTTAGTTCTACTCAAGCACATGTTTATACAACATATCTGATTTAAAAAAAATACACCTTCTACATATGTGTACATGTACATGTATGTGCATCTATTTTAAATAAGCTTTAGTTTTACAAAAATGTTAAATTCGGAAAAATCTAAGGAGTCCTTAGATGGTTTTGGCTTTACTCTTTAGGTCATACTAGGATTTTTTTAATCTGCTCTTCAACATTTTGGATTTTTGTTTTGGTTTTAAACATTTAAGGCTGTGAGCACAGCTAAATTCATAAATTGGTGAAATAGTATTTAGGACATGTATTAACTGAAGGTTTAACTGAAGATACCCATCTGGAATAAGCTGATAACTTAAAGGGTTTAACTGAAGATACCCATCTAGAATTAGCTGATAACTCAGAGGGTTGAGCTGAAGATAAGTTAAAAGTTGTAATTTTACCAGCATCAATATCTCTTTGGATTCAGCTGATAACTGAGGGTTTGTACAAACTAAAGATACATGTACATGTTGGAAAGACTGGGCATTTTTCTGAGGAATCATGTTTGGAATTAGCTTATTACAACATTTTATCTGAAGATACATGTTTATCATATTACCAATACGTAGCTGAGATTTTAACTGGAGATCCTAGTGGGAAATATTAAGTTTAACACTGATATCTTGATGTATACTATCAAATGGAAATAGCAGTTGAAAATGAGCTTGTAGTCTGAAGATACATGTACAAGTAGAAAATTTGCATATATAAAAAAAAATTATAAAAGTTTTCAAAGTATTTGTACTAATTTTTGAAAGTACGCAGCTACTTGCCTACATTGTACATGTTGTTAGGATATTTTGCCAAATTAGGTTGCAGGTGGAAATCTGCTACATATGTGTACTTCTGAATAATTTGTATTTTCCCTCATTATATCAGGAGTGTGCAGAGGCTATTTTCTTCTAGTCTTGACGTGTTTAATCGGTGGGATAAAAATACATAATATCTTTAACCACTTCCGGTTATTAAATTTCTACGTGGGAATTACTGCCCTTTTTTCTACAGTTATTGGAACGATAAACTAGAGAAGTCCAAAAATGACGTCTGTATAGCAACGACATTTTCTTGAGGTTTTTGTCGAAAATCATAGGAGAAACAGATTCTCCTTCAATTTACTCGTGAGTTATGGAATTTCTCCACCCTCAATAGTTAAATTTTAGATTTCAACACGCTCGCTAAAGGCTCGGGTGGAGAAATTCCATAACTCACTCATACCTGAAGGAGAATCTATATACATGTATAAACCCCTACTGATTAAAAATTTACATTTCAATTTTTTTTAATTTTTAAGTCTATAAATACTTTTCTCATTAATTAAATTAAATATAAAAAAAAAACAAAGATATTGCTGTTTAAAATATTTTTTCCTTATGTAGGCTGGTTCAGTTTTATGCCATAATTCTTAATATGTGAAATCAACCTGAACAAAAATAAAATTTTTATAGATTACAAGGTGTTAAATTTTAACACTCTATTATGCTTTGTGAAAGCCTTGTTACTCCTCCCCTAACCTATATAGAAGATGTGTGATTTGAAGTGATAATTTGTTCTCTTTTGAATTTAATCCAACCTTAAATGGGTTATTCTACAATGACTGATGGTGTCTAAATATCTTAAATTTCCTGGGGTTTTACAAGTTTAATTGGCCAAAACTTCCTGCTTGAATGGTCAGCAACAAAACATCATGTGTTACAATTTCATTTTAGACATCACAATAGAATAACGCGTATAAATAATCTATTAAATATCAACATACTTATGAAAAAAAGGTTTTAATATTCAGTTATAAAATACCTATTTATGTGATAACTATTTTCCCTGCAAATTAAAGGGCTTGTGTATTATAGCATCAAGATATATTTACATGTGTGCAATGTAATCAATTCTACTTGTATTCCTTATTTTGAGGTTCAAAACAATTTAGTAGAAATTAAACAAATAATCATTTTGATTATGTATCTATTTTGTAACATACTACTGTCAATTCCTTGATAGATGTCAGATACATGTTTTTTCAATAATTAACAGATAAATTTGGTTTCTAAATATAAGCATGTGTAGTGCATTAATTTTGAACATTTTAAAAAAAGATTCAAACACAACTGTTTTGTGTACATTTGTATCTCAATAATCTATTATGTATACAATGTCCTTCATAATAGTAATAAAAAATATTGGTTCAGAATTTTTTGTCAGTTTTAACAGCTAATTAATCTACAGGTTAGTTCTAATAATTTTACAAAGATATGGACTATATCATATTTATATTTCATAAGTAATATTTCAGTTTATTTTATTCTTCATTTATCAAATGCAGTTTAAACACTCAAATAAAAAAAATAAACCAAAAGATCATAACCTTCTGTGCATTGTATGTACATAAAAAAGTGTTATTCCGTGTAAATTATTTAAAAAAATTTAAAGTCTCAGAATAGTATGACACATGCAGTCAATTCATTGTTAATGAAACAAATCAATAAGGCAGATAGCCTATCCATTGTACAGCGCCAGTCTGATAGTTTATTATTAAATTCTGAACTTGAATGTGTTAATTAGCGCTTATTTTATTATGATTATTGTTTTCCATAAACAAGCCTGATAGATAAACTATATTACTTACACACTTGAGTTTTTTTCGTCTGAGATTCACTTAGAAGTAAAGTAAAAATCCACACTAAAGACCAAGACTGAGTTACCCAGTCTGGCCCTAACGCCATGTTGAGTTACCACTGAAACTAACCACTTCCGGACAGAGCGCCATCTGTAAACAATGGACATTCAACAGGTGCGACCGTCAAATGGCTAGGCCAAGCAAAAATGTATAATTGGTTGTCATACTTAAATCGTCTGCTATTGGTCCAACTCAAAACACGTGTTTTCGATAATGCATAATTTTTCGAAATAGAATACTAATGAAAACTCACTTGTAAAAAATCTACGATTGGTAAATGTTGTTCTCGGTCAGTTAGGTTACCCAAGGATTTAAATCTTTGGGTAACTGATGTCAAAAGTAAAAAGCAATATTTAAGTCAGATATATATAATATTGAGCATGTATCTATTAAAACTAGAAAACTGTACTGTCGGAATTGACAGTGATCCCCGTATCCCCTGTAAGTGATTTGGGGCATTTACCTATATAGTAAAAAATATAAAACCGTACTCCTATCCAAAAATAGTATGCAATCAATCTATAATGAAAAATTAAAAAGCTTAGATCACAAGTTTAAACTTTATTTTTTTTAAATTTGACCCTGGTTTAAAAATCGAAGTTCTAATAAATCCTTATTGTGCAACTAAATATAGTGTAGGACAATACTATATATATATACAAAATGCATAAATTGCTAAATGAAATAGGAGTTTAGGTCACAAGCTTAAATTTCAAATTTCAACCCCTGTGGACCCCAATTTTTGAAAACCTTATTACAATCAAAAACTACACATCAAATTTCAGTCGGGTTCCTGTTAAAGTGGCTTGCAATTTATTTCAAACATTAGTACGTCCTATATTAACTTATAATTCTGAAATATGTTTTATGGACTCTTACTTAAAATTTTATCGAGCAAATATGAGGGCTAGCAAAAGCAACTCTAATATTGATAAGTTGCGTTTTGCTGACAAACTCCAATTGAAAAAATACAGGTTAATTTCATAAAAAAACGTTGGGCACAAAAAGGTGCTCAACAAATTTAGTTGTCAAGGAAGAGTTAACATTCTTCCTGTTGAGTCTTTTATAAAAACTCAAACTATAATGTATTTATCAAAACTAAATAATGATGAAATTAACCCTATCCTTAAAGAAGCTTTTCTTCTTACAAAACAATTAGATAACGAGGGAACCTAAATTAAAAGATAAAATTAAATATCTGTTAAAGACTACTATCAAAAACTTGACAAAAATAAAATATCTAATCTAAATGACAGTAATAATAATTATATTATATTAAAACTTAATAAGTGAAACTGAAGAAATATTGTACTATTTATCCAATCCAAATAAAGAGAAACGTAAAATAACAACAAAATTCATAATTTCCGATCATGAGTTGTTGATTGAACAGTGAGGTACAACAACATTATAAGGGAACAGAGACTTTGTAAGAAATGTAATAATTTAGATGATGAATCCCATTTTTTCTTCAATTGTAAGATTAATACAAAATTGAGAGAAACCTTTTTTTAAACAGTCATATATATATATATTTTTTGAATCCATCAATACCTGATGATATTAAGTTAGTAGAGTCGTTTAATACAAGTCATTAGAACTGAGCAAAGGAGACAATTAAACTGTGTTAGTATACATATTTTTGCTTTTTGTGTTATATAGAGAATAATACATGGTAAAATCTGTATCACATGCTTTATCAACCCGAGAAACCAATAGCCAGAGGGCCTTGGCCCGAGGGCTGATATTGGTCGAGGTTGATACAGCATGTGATACAAATTTTAACATGAATAATACTCTTTATCATATATTTAAACAGAGGACTTCAAATTTTCCAAATTAAAATCTACTGTCACAAATGAAATTGATTGGGGAAAATATTTTGTGGAAAAAAAATAAGGGGGGGGGGGGTTTAAAAAAAGAGAAAAAAATTAACATTTGTTTTTGGAAATTTGGTCCCCTTAAAAAAAATCCCCCCCCCCCAAAAAAAAAATAGAAATAAAAAGAAAGCTATGTAATAAAGGATAAGCCATGCAATAAAACGGATCAAACATCATGGGCTTTATCGTATATTTAAAACTCCTGTATTAGGTACCAAATATATGGTAAATATGTATATCTGTCTATATATTTGTATGATTTGTCTGTATTGCTATGGACCAAATGGTATTTTTGTTTCACAAGTAAAGTTTGCAGAATTGTAGAATTATGTAACATGCGAGAATTAGAATATAGGATATTATTTCTGTATAAAGTGTGTAGTGCAATGAGGTCGACTTTATAAAAATTGGTATAAAAATATATTTAAAGAATAGAACAAGAAATATAGTTTCATTTTGTAGTAGTTCTCCTACTGACTAGTGCACAAAAAGTGAGGAATTTCACATCACCACAATGCAGAGGTCATCAAGGGGCGGCCCTTTAGAACCAGCTAAAAATATAAACAAATACAACATAAGCTCTAGCTTTTTGCGGAATACATATGGACATATAATACATACCACAGGGGCCAGATTTCTGGATATTTTTTTTTGTCTTATTTCATGAGCACTTTAAATAAATATTTACCGTAACAACGAATATTATATATATATATATATATTTGTTTTTATTTTTTGAAAAACCTCTGTGCGCAGAGCTCTGATTGGCAGGGTTTTATTAATTAGCGACAAAAGGCGTTAATAAGAAGCACCAAGAAGCGTCAAGAAACTGAAAATTAGCGACAAGAAGAAGTTGGAAAAGCTTCAAGAAGTTTCAGAATGAAAAATTCTAAATAAAGATAATTTTTTGTACATGATATTTACTGATGATGAATGATTTGCAGGGATGACGAACGGGGGCGGCACAGTTTTCTATGATTATCTGCCCTTGTGTTCCCTTTTTTTGTGTGTTAATTTTCGTTCGTGGGGGGGGGGGGTATTTTCTCATCCTTATTGGTTACAAAAATACAAAATTTTTACCAGTATAAACCTACAGTTGTGTCAAATCTATTCAACCACTATTATGTAAATATTTTGAATATACTAAAAAAATAAATAATGGAACTGTAAGTATAGCCAAGGATTTAAGTAGTAGAATTAAAATCCTTGGTATAACCAGGAACTGTATATGGTAGTATTATATGATCCCTGGTATTAACCACGTCCTCGCCATGGGGTCTGGAAACACACGTATGCTAGTGTTGCTAAGAGTTCTACATTATTTGTAAAACAATAGTATATATATTATTCTTATATATTATACTTTTTTAAATAAATGTTATGAACGCCATGCAGTCTGAACCTATTTCAAAAGGTGCTAATAACAAGCAATAAACAATATCTTTATTAACCCACTCTGACAAATCAAAACAAATGCCACAAATTATTCCATCAGTAAAAAAATTTCACTAATGATAATTGTATCAATGTAATCTCCCCACCATTAAAAAAGTATATATAAAATATATATATGAAATTTAAATAAATCAAAAATAAGAATAATGTGTTATAAAACTATCAGAAATATTCAAGTTTATTTCAATGAATTTATTCTTTCACTTCTTGATGCATAATTTTCAGTTTCTTTTTGCTATTTAGTGAGACCGGATTGACAAAATAAAAATATTGGTTACTGGTGGTTTTTTTTTTGGATTTTTTAAATTTGAAATTCATCTTTTACTTAACATCGGTCAACGGGACATAACTCTTATATTTATTGTAAATGATATAGGCGACGCTTAGGACTCAAGCGACATTACTCACGATCAGTTGACCAGATCGAAATCGCATACTTTGTAAACACTTGAAAAACAGGTCTTGAAATTAAAATTTGCTTAGTTTTGACGTTTTAAAAACGTACAGAATGATACTGTATATGCATTACCGATAGCTTTACCGATCCAATTTTCGACCCCTGGGCCTGGCTGTGACATGTTATGTCGGACACTTCGCTCATGCATTTCTTAGCAACAAGTAAATACATGTACTGTGACAGATTAACGGCATGTCTAAAAAGAATTAACTATGGCAACCCTTTGAATTTGCCAGCAGTCAACGGGGTAGTATACTTGGACATTCAATTAAAGATTGGACTTTGAATTGTCAACATGTCAGACGCTGGTGATATTACACTAAACCAATCCGAGGATACAAACATGTTTGTAAAGCGACTACATCTGAAAGATATTCATGTCAAACCACAGTTGTTACTTGGAGAATCTTCGGAATTTGATGATATATTCCTATCAAAGTCAAAACAGCATCTTTCTATCAGGGAATACAAACTCAAACACGGAGAAGATGTGGAAGCAAGAAGTACAGACTCAGAAAGTTCAAGTGAAGTTGGAGACTTATTTAATACTGATGTTAGTTGTTACCAGGTATCAGTAACGTCTTTTATAGTGATATCTGTGACATGTTTGGCAGTTGTGTTTTGTCACCAATACATAAAAAAACTTTTAATTTGGCTGGAAGATGTAGATCTAGTTGTTAGTTTCTTTATATTTATTTTACTGTTTACATTAGTATCTTTCCCTGTAGCATGGGGATATATGTTGCTGATGTTGGCAGCAGGATATTTATATGGATATATATATGGACCATTGGTTGTGACATTATTTGGTGCTGTAGGAATATTAATAGCTCATTTAACTATGAAACATTGTTGCAGGGATTGGATATTGTCAAAGTTTTACAACAAACAAATTGAAGCATTTATACAAGTTGTAGAAAGCAAACAAGGATTTAAGATTGTTGCCTTATCCAGATTAACTCCTATCCCATTTGGGTTACAGAATGGTATATTTTCAGTAAGTTTATGATGTAAGAATTTTATTTTGTGTAGTGTTGTCTTAAAACTTTGTAGCTCATAACAGGGATCACCACAGAATATATTCTTATGGCAGTGCACATGACATAAAATTTTCAAATTGAAATTAGAATTTTTTTAAGATCTTGGTTTAATTTGTAAGACATGTTACTGTTGAAAAAACCTGTAAAATTGAAGGCAACTGCAAAACTAAGATAATTAAGACATGATGTTATACTTGTGTGCAGTATAAATTGTCAAATATTCTACATTTCATCATATAATTATAAAATTTTAAGAGTGGTGCTAAATATTTAAGGGTGGTGCTGAAAATTTAAGGGTGCAGGAGCCCCACCCTTAAACGGCCTGCGGTCATCCCTGCATAAAATTCTGTGATTACAAATAAAAAATATGAAAAATAGCGACTGTATCAGCTATGTTACAATATAATGAAATATCTCCAATTTACTATCTTGTATTTTATGTATTCTGAAAAAATTATTGATTTGACAGCTCTTTTTACAGCTGTTACAGATGCTTGAACAATAAAAGGAAGAAAGAAATAATTATTAATACATCACGTATATGTCTATTTTAACATCTGCAATTCTTTGCATTGTATATATGTATATTTACATTGGAAAAAATGAGATTTTATTTTATTTAAATGTACAGTTATTATAAATAAGTACACTGTAACATGTACATAGTACATGTACATGTATTTTGAATTTAGAAAAGGTTTATGATACATGTACATGGAAGAAGGAGTGCCGTATAAAGTACGTTCAAAACTACAGAAGAGGGTAACAAAGCTAGTCAAGCAAGGGTGTAACATGTACATCTAGTTTAATTATGTGACATTGGATCCTTAAATTTTTTCATTTTAAAATTGCTTGTACATATATAATTTTTTCCAAAATTCTAACATCTTACAGTGTATATAACCCCATGATAAAAAAACTATAGACATACAGGATAAATACATGTACATATAAAAATTAAAATTTACATGTGCTACACAAAGGTATTTGTTCTTTATATCATTTAATCAGGGAAAAGGAAAACTTCCTGGTACATGCATTATGTATATTGAAGAATTTAAAGGCTCTCTTTAAGAAAAGATTATAATGCATGTAGGTTAGATGTACACGTACATTTGTAGTCCTTAATCTTACATATAGGTTAGATGTACACGTACATTTGTAGTCCTTAATCTTAAATGTAGGTTAGACGTACACGTACATTTGTAGTCCTTAATCTTACATGTAGGTTAGACATACACGTACATTTGTAGTCCTTAATCTTACATGTAGGTTAGACGTACACGTACATTTGTAGTCCTTAATCTTAAATGTAGGTTAGACGTACACGTACATTTGTAGTCCTTAATCTTACATGTAGGTTAGACGTACACGTACATTTGTAGTCCTCAATCTTACATGTAGGTTAGACGTACACGTACATTTGTAGTCCTCAATCTTACATGTAGGTTAGATGCACACATACATTTGTAGTCCTCAATCTTACATGTAGGTTAGATGAACACGTACATGTACATTTGTAGTCCTCAATCTTACATGTAGGTTAGATGTACACATACATTTGTAGTCCTTAATCTTACATATGTACATGTAGGTTAGACGTACACGTTCATTTGTAGTCCTTAATCTAACATGTAGGTTAGACGTACATGTACATTTGTAGTCCTTAATCTTACATGTAGGTTAGATGTACAGGTACATTTGTAGTCCTTAATCTTAGATGTAGGTTAGATGTACACGTATATTTGTAGTCCTTAATCTTACATGTAGGTTAGATGTACACGTACATTTGTAGTCCTTAATCTTACATGTAGGTTAGATGTACAGGTACATTTGTAGTCCTTAATCTTACATGTAGGTTAGATGTACACGTACATTTGTAGTCCTTAATCTGACATGTAGGTTAGATGTACACGTACATTTGTAGTCCTTAATCTTAGATGTAGGTTAGATGTACACATACATTTGTAGTCCTTAATCTTACATGTAGGTTAGATGTACAGGTACATTTGTAGTCCTTAATCTTAGATGTAGGTTAGATGTACACGTACATTTGTAGTCCTTAATCTTAGATGTAGGTTAGATGTACACGTATATTTGTAGTCCTTAATCTTACATGTAGGTTAGATGTACACGTACATTTGTAGTCCTTAATCTTACATGTAGGTTAGATGTACACGTACATTTGTAGTCCTTAATCTTAGATGTAGGTTAGATGTACACGTATATTTGTAGTCCTTAATCTTACATGTAGGTTAGATGTACACGTACATTTGTAGTCCTTAATCTTACATGTAGGTTAGATCTACACGTACATTTGTAGTCCTTAATCTTACATGTAGGTTAGATGTACACGTACATTTGTAGTCCTTAATCTTACATGTAGGTTAGATGTACAAACTGTACACGTACATTTGTAGTCCTTAATCTTACATGTAGGTAGGGTCAGTTCAGTCCTTTTTATGCTTGTATTTATGCACAGAAATATAATTTACAGTATGATCGGAATCTTATATACATGCATGTTATCAAAAAGATGGAAAATATAGTCTTTGTTGTCACAAACAGATCTACAAATGTAAATTACCTTAATATATCAGGAATTTGTGATATCTTCAATTAACACAATAATTGTTCTATTTCAGTTAACAAATATTCCAATAATGAAATACTCAGCAGCATCAGCGGTAGGTCTAGCTCCGACAGCCGTGTTGAACTGTTATATGGGCTCAACGTTACGATCAATGGAAGATGTTTTATCAGATGAATCTAGTGCTACTACAGGATATGTCATCTTTGCTATACAGGTATATGGTATCCTACTCATGTCAGCTAACCATGGTTTGTTTGGAACTTATAATGAAAATTTTCAAAATTAACAATAAATGTTTATTATTTTTGTGCCTCACCCGTAAGGCAGGCCAGGCATATACATGTAGTTCTTTGGTCTGTGCATCCGTCCTTCCATCCTTATGAGGTTTAGGTTCAGGTTTAAGGTAGTTTTTCATGAAGGAGTTATGGTATCATCCTGAAACTTCGTACATGGATAGCTTGTGATATGAACATCAGCGTTTTGATGCGAAATGGATAGTGTGACCTAGAGGTCATGGGTCATCGACTTTGAATTTCTTTATAGAATTTCAATAATAGAATCCAGGTTAAGGTTCAGGTTTAAGGTAGTTTTTCATGATTTTTTGTTTGTGTGGTTGTGGTTTTATGCCATTTTCAGCACATTGGGCTATTTTTTGTTTTTATTGGCAGAGGAAGCCAGAGTACCCCGAGAGAACCACGACCTCAGTAGGAAAATTGCAATCCTTGTCAATTAAGATCGAAGTAAAACACACCCCACCACAGGTGAGATTCGAACTCACAACCTCAGTGTTGACGGCTAGTGATCATTAGTAGTCATGACGAACTGCCTGGATCACTCGGCTAGTTTTTCATGAAGGAGTTATGGTATCATCATGAAACTTTGTATATGAACATCAGCATTTTGATCCAAAACGGAGACTGTGACCTAGAGGTCATGGATCATCGACTTTGAATTTCTTTACGGAATTTCAATATTAGAATCCAGGTTTAAGGTTCAGGTTTTTATGTAGATTTTCATGAAGGAATTATGGTGTCACTATCATCATGAAACTTTGTATATGGATAGCTTGTGATATGAATAGCAGCATTTTGATGCGAAACGGATGCTGTGACCTTGAGGTCATAGGTCATCAACTTTGAATTTCTTCATAGAATTTCAATATTAGAATCCAGGTTAACATGGTTAAGGTCCTGGTTAAAGGTAGTTTTTCATGAAGTACTGAGAGTTAGTATTTCATTTACCCTATCGTTAGGGACTTCATAGTCGACAATATACAAATGTAATTCTAGTTACTGAATATCTGCGTCATTTGCGGGGCATGTAGTGTCCATTGGACACATATATATACTGAACCGCAAAAGAAACGTCGCTTTTTCAAAATGTTAGCAAAATTCAAAATAAATATTAATTAATGATTTTTATATAATCAGTATTACGATTACATCACCAGGTAAGATTAAATTACCTGTGAATTAAATTTTCGGTTGAATAATTTTCAGTTGATATCGTAGAGCGACCGTACCTAAAACCGCTCGCGGGACACTCTTGGCGGTAATTTTTCTTAAATTGAATAATTTTCAGTTGATATCGTAGAGCGACCGTACCTAAAACCGCTCGCGGGACACTCTTGGCGGTAATTTTTCTTAAATCTTAAATGTCCGTGAAATTCATGCTCCTTTATGGGTATAAAAGGCCGGAGAAAATTAAAGAGTGTTAGTATCAGTGTTGACACAGAAGCTATGCCACGTCTGACTCCACAACAGAGAGAACAGGCCATTGGTCGATTGGATGCTGGGCAATCTGCCAGAGTTATTGCCAACGACTTCAACTGTGCTGTTCGAACAATTGAACGTCTACGGACACGGTACAATGCAACAAACAGCACAAATGACCGTCCACGGAGTGGTAGACCCCAAGTCACTACCCCTAGACAGAATAGAGGCATTGTTCGTCACCATTTGATGAATCGGTTCACCCCAGCTGCCGAAACTGCCAGAAACACTGTTGGAACACATGGACGACCCATAAGTGATGATACGGTTCGTCGACGATTAGCTGCTAGAAACATGAGATGTCGCCGTCCAGCAAGAGGACCTATTCTTACTCCTCGACACCGTCAAGCTCGTCTTCAGTGGGCCACTCAGCGACAGAATTGGCGAAATCGACAATGGCGTAACATCATCTTCTCTGACGAAAGCCGTTACTGCATTTCAACAGCCTATGGCAGAACCAGAGTGTGGAGAAGACGCGGGGAACGTTACGAAGACAGCTGCATTCTGGAAAAAGACGCGTGGGGAGGACCTAGCATCATGGTATGGGGTGGAATCGGCCTTAACGTTAAACTTGGTCCAGTCATCTTTCAGAACCTTGGCCCAGGCAGAGGAAATGGCGTAACAGCTGCCTGTTACATCGACCAAGTCTTGACACCCCATGTTCAGCCCCATTTCGCACGTCATCAAAACAAGACTTTCCAACAGGACAATGCACGTGCGCATACCGCAAGAGCCACAAGAGACTTCCTACAGCAGAATAACATTAATGTTATGGATTGGCCGGCTTTGAGTCCAGATTTAAACCCTATTGAACATTTATGGGACGAAGTTCAAAGACGGTTGAATAATGAGCAGCCAAGTCCGACAACTGCAGCTGAACTTTCACAAGCGTTTCAGAGAGTATGGGCACGTATTCCGATGGCGTTTATTAATCGGCTCATCAACTCCATGTACCGAAGATGTGCCGCAGTAATTGGTGCCGGTGGAGGACATACACGTTATTAACGGACGTGGGAGCACAGCATTGAAAACATGTGACGTTGTGACAATTGTGACGTTTTTGTGAACATTGTAACCAAAAGACTGTAAATCATTCATTAAATTTTGTAAAAATTAATTTAAAATATATAAATGTCACTTTGAAAATAAATGTATGTGAACATGTCATTTTGTGCGACGTTTCTTTTGCGGTTCAGTGTATTTGTTTTGATTAAAAACAGTATTACTTTAGGGTTGAAGATTTCTTATACAGAGACAAATAGTGTTTTATCATTTTATCTGGTTTATCTAAACAATGTGAAGATAATTAGTCACAAGTACAATATGATATTTGTTTTGTGTGATAATTAGTCTTGTATTAAGTATGACTGTTATGTCATTCGTATATTGATTTTGTCTCAGTAAACAGAGAAACTTAAGTCCACAATTTGATTCATTTTTTGTTTACTTCAATATCTTTACATCTTATACATGAACATTGAAAACTAGCAAATTTCATTTGATAGATATTTGAATAAAAATATGTGAAAATCAACATAACTTTAGTAAACAATTTATTTTCAGATGGTAATGACAGTTGTTTTACTGACATTTGTAATACGCAAGGCAAGAGCAGAACTGAAGAAAGCTGTAGAGGGAGACAACTCTAAAGTACAAACAGTGCCTTTAACAGAAGATAATGAAGTGGTTGTGTTGTTAACTCCAGATAAAAAATCTCAAGGCAGTTGAACATTTTAATCATGTGCCTTCTAAAGATAAATAAACATGATTGTTGGTCACAATTAATGTAGAAACCAAACAAAAGGATTTTTTACTTTAATTTTTGTGTATTTGCACATATTTCACTTTCACTCGGGTGCTTAATCCATGGATAATTTTTTTTATACTTGTATTTGAATACTTATGCTTGTCATCTCCCCCTCTCCAAAATGATCATTATTTTGTCTGCATTGCACCTCTAGTCCTTCCAAGGTTTATCAAAGATATATATACATTTTACAGTGTTAGAAATAAGTGCTTGCCTGCTTGTCCAACAAAGTTGGAATCCCGTCGGCAATAAAATCACTTCTTGTACTTTCAATGCGGGCAAGTGAAAAATTTGACTTCGATCGATATCTCAATACTTTCGCCACGATTCATTCTCGATAACAGCGACTTTTGTCTAAGGACAGGACCAGGAAAGGACCCTAAAAATTTTATTTTGTAAGCTTTTACATTCCATAATATCTGTAACATAGGTGAAAGAGATCGATCAAATCCGAGACAACTGAAAGCAATTTGTAATCTAAATCAATTGTGCATTTTTTCTTAAAACAGAAAACGATTCCAAATGTAGGAGAAATCTTTAACTAATAGACCAGAACAGCTATAAAGTATTTTGATGTTGAGATTGTGTCATTCAAAATACGATGTCTGGCATAAATTTATGTAAATTGACTATTTAGGACCAAAAAAATAAAGGTGCTAGATTCTCAAGCACCGCTGCATCTGAAAAAAACCTCCAGCATCCGAATTTTTTATTCTTAGTAAAATCAGGAATTTTTTCATACATGTACTTGTACTTGTACGTGTACTTGTAGAAATAAATAAGTATTATAGTGCTCTAGCTTGCCCTAAACAATTGGAAGGGCTGGTCACCCTTGGTGCCCTTAGAGTCCCATAAATGTACACTTTCTTTTAGAACATGTTTTAGTTGTCATTAATTGACCTAATTAAGTTCAAAGCTTAAGTATCTTTTGCTGTTACAGAAAAAAAATCTGATGAGTTGCTCCCCTTTCATAATCAATTTTCTTTCAATTCAATTTTTTTCTGACAAGGAAAACATAAAATGTATATTGAATTGTTGAATATCAAATAATAAATTAATTTTGAGAAAAATTTGTATTCTTCTTTCTGAAAAAATGTGTTTCAAAAACATTTTTGTACATATAATTTTATGTAAAACCTTTGTAATTCTTTTATGACATAAAAAGCAATATATTTTTATTCTACTAATCATTATAATTCATTATGTTGAAAAACTCACAAAGACAGTAAAAATAATATAAACACACAAACTCAATAAATATTTAAATTCAGAGCCCAACATGGTCATCAATAAGACATTAACAACCTTTACATTTTATAAGTGAAGTTTCATTAAGTTTTAACACATTTCTATTGGGCAAGCTGAAATCTATGAGGGCAAGTGGATTCTTGCAGTTATTTCTAACACTGTTTTATATGTAAGACTAGGTCAAACCCTAAACAAGTCATTTAATGAAGGTACTCATGGAATTAATCCCTGTGGAAATAAATGGAGTACAAAACCAGCTTTATAAATAACGATATTGTTTTCTCATTAACATCTTTCCCATTATTCCAAGTTTGGAAAACATTTCTGTATTTTTTCCTGGTTTTTTTGACAGTGTAGAATAAAATTCAATTATGCAATGCAAAATTGTATGTACTAATTATATGTCAAATATGTCACATGGACATTTATTTATATTGCTTAATTTGTTGTGTATTAAACTTTGATTTACTATGCAAATTGAAAAGCAGGGTTTAGTTTTAGATTTAACACAACAAATGGACACATGTCAACCTTTAATCAGTTTTAATTTTATAGATAAAATATACATAGAACAACTATACTGATGAAGTGACCTTGTTTTTAAGTTGTGCAGAAATTGTCATATTACGTTTTGGGAATGGGGTTAAGCACTTGGTTAATTTTTTCCAGTTCTGATTTTTTTTTTAAAGTTTTTTTTTAATACTATGATTCTTGATTTTAACAATCTCAAATAAGGTAAAGGACATTAATTTTTAAACATTATTTTCTATAATTTAGTAAATTACTTTTTAGATTTTGATTCTCAGGGTTTTTTTTATCATTCAAGCAACTTTTGATTTGCTCATTCATTACATTCCATTGTGACAATCCATATTATATGTATTTTCTAAGTCAAATATAAATTGATAGTCATGTTATGAAGGTGTGTGTGTTTGTGTTGTTTTAAATATTGATATTGCCATTGTAGTTAGGGTTTGTTATAGATTGTATAAATGTCATATATTTATATATGAAATCAATATACAGTGTATGTGTCTACAACAATATTATAAGGGCTGTTCCAGCAAAACATACATGGGACAGTGGGAAGGCAAAATAAAAAAATTATCTACTTGGTTATTAGTGAGTGGAAAGTGCATCTATGATCCATTGCTGGACCTCAAAATATGCTTCTGTGGGTGCTTATATGAAAAATGAAAGTTTTTTTTTAATGTTTTTACCTTAGCTTATTGATCATGATCATTTAAAACTTATACACGATGCTTTTTATCATTATATACAGATTAAGTTCAAATTTGGTTATTGTAAATTTTACAGTTTTTTGCCCGTTCAGAAATTATGTGCAAGCAGGGGCATCTGTTTTCTTTTTCAAATAACGTGATACATGAAAACACAAGGATGTGAATATATAAACACAAAGTTACATGACTATTTTTGCTTAAAGGAAAACTAAGTTGATATTAACATGTTTTTAAAAAGCATTCTTTTGCTATATATTTTTAAAAATCAGCATAATTAATAAGCCAGATTTGCAGAATTTTCAAAATCATGCTTTTTAAACTATTTAATTTGATTCTGTTGGTGCCTATAAAGCTTCTGCTTTTGCCTCTATGGGTGGGTATCAGTGAAATAAAATCACTTTTATGGATGATTACTCCAATTTTCAAGTGCCTTCCCCCCGTCCCATGTGTGTTTTGCTGGAACAGCCCTAAGGAAATGTTTGTTTATTATGTTCATAGATTCAGTTTGGTTGTATTGAAGGGTTGAATTATCTGTGAGATAATAATAATGTTTTTTGTACACAAACTGTATTTCATTTGTTTGTAGATTAAATAAGCTTATTAGTAAATTATTTGTCTAGTTACAGCAAAGGTTATCAGAATAAAGATATATATAAGAGTGAAGTAAAAAAAAATTCTTAATTTCATTATTTGCTTTTGACAACAGGGAATATATTTCACCAAAAATGTTCTATTGAATTATACTTAATTGTGACCAGGGGGCAATCATAATTAGAGAAATGTTTTTTAAAGACAAAATTTATTTTAAATTATATTTGAAAGAATTTACCAGACATGCCACATTAATTACAATATAATACATAAATTCTGTTCAAAATTTGAAAAATGTGTCCGCTGAAAATAAACGACTCATTCAGATGCGGAAATAATTTAGAACTTAGTTTTAAAGCCGAAAAGAAATTATTTCAGTGAGACAAGCGAATATGTAAAAAAAAATAAATGTAAAATGATGATGAGGCTAAAAATACATCTCCAATTTTACATGAATGTTTCATCCCAGAATACTTCTATTATTACATAGTTATCTGTGATATTTTTCTGTGCAGGTTAAGTCCACCATATATCTATGTCTATTAATCCTCATTTGTATTGTTTATTTCATGATCAAAGAAATCCATTTTCTTTAATATATTAATTCATTTCTAATTTAGTTTTTTGTCTTTAGATATAAAAGATAACAACAAAATTGACTTATTCGTTTTATCTGAAGAGAAGGCTTGCTTTAATATGAATATTATATTACTATATATATACAGCTTTGACTTGTAAAAACCAGAAATCATTTACATTTACAAGAAATACCTTATTTTTTATTTTGATTATTTTTCATGGCTTTTCATTTTTTGTTGTAAACAGTATTGTCAGAGTACAAAAATTGTTTCAATTTAGTATGTGGGTACATTGCTATGCAATTATGCTTGAAGTAACGATTACAAATTATTTAAGTTGTACCAGTACTCTGATTTCTTAAACTCTAAAATACACCTATTTTTGAGGAAAATTGGAAAGATTTTCAGAAGTCAAAATTTTATTTCACTGTTGGCATATCCATAAGAATAGGAAAATGAAATAATAGTTCATACATGTATTATATTGATACATGTACATGTATATATATTTCATTTTAGGGATTTATCTCTGTGTGTTTATTCTATATTTTATGCATGAAAAAAACTTTCTTGATCAAAGAAATTAAGGAAACTTCTTTGCAGTAGACTTTTAGACTTTGCTATATATCGAAAATTGTTGCTCTGCCTTTATAATTTATATTAAAATTGAACCTCTGTAAACCGAACACCTATGGGACCATAGAAATTGTCTGGTTTTTGGAGTTTCGGGTTTTGAGAGGTTCCAGACAGTACTGAAAATCTGACCAGAAGTAAATTAATTGAAATATCAGAAGGCATGAAAATTACGTATTTAGTACATCTGCATTGTTTCTTCTTTAACTGTTACTAAATCTTAGTCTTTAAGCTTCGTCGTTAGTTTTTGGTATAATGGCAAGTTAAAATCCTTTATTAGAACAAACTTTTTCCTGTACACTTTGTTTAAAATACGCTACTCAATGAAGAGAATTAGAGTTCAGCCGGTTTTTTGAAGACTATTTCACAGGATTATATATGTTTTGGACCGGTATCTCTGGTATTCAGAATTCAGAGGGGCCGGTTTTTGGAGGATTTATTTACATGAAAACATAGGTGTAAATTCTGGACCAAAATAAATCGTTTGGTTTGCAGAGGAATCTGGTTTTCAGAGGGGCTGGTTTAGGGGAGTTCCACTGAATCAATCAGTGATACCTAATACTTCAGGTACATGTACATGTACATTTATTATTATATTTAGATGATGCATACAATATGATAATAATTGACGATTTTCAATTTTATCTTTCTGGAGTTATCGCAATTAGATTGTCCAAATATAAGCAATTTTTTACATTAACTCGAGTATGCCTTGACAGATTTTCTTAAAACTTTAACATATTATTACAAATGGTAGTCTGAGGGTCTGTATACTTTTTAATGATTTTCACTTTTGTCATTCAAGAATTATGAGACTTAGATTGTCCAAATATAAGCAATTTCATGTCGTACACTAACTCCAGTATGCCTTGACTGATTTTTTTCGAACATTTACATATTCTTACAAATGGTGGTCTGAGGGTCTTTATACCTTTTGAAGATTTTCACTTTTGTCATTCAAGAGTTATGGGACTTAGATTGTCCAAATATAAGCAATTTTTATAAGTATAAAATTTACTGCTTACACAAAGATGGTGTTTAGTTTGTGTTATAATTTAGATATGTTGAAAAAGTAACATGACACTTAATTTGCTAAAACAAATCAATATTTTCCTACTGGTGTATCATGCGCCTAAGGCGCATCAGTTTATTATACGAATGCAGGTAGTTGTGGGCCTATAATTGTATGAGCTTGGCGTTATTGTCATCATCATTGAAGTCTGTAGACAGTTAGGTTTTCGCTCATTTACTTTTGTTTTATTGAACATATCCTTATAATATCTTATCACAATGGTCCCCCATAAGCAATACAGGTTGGGATTGATTTTGGAAATACTGCTCTCCAGGTTATTTTCTGGGGTTCATTAAGGGTTTTTTGATAATTTTGGTGTAACTTTTAAAATTTTTTGTCGAATTTTTAGCTCACCTCATCCATCCTCATAACCTTTTCTCATTTTGATCTTCTCTGAAACTACTTGGTGAATTGTAACCAAACTTAGTAGGAATAAACAATCTACCTTTGGTCTGTTTGCCTGCCAGAGGCTATCTTTGATTTTTATTGGCCAATTTTCATGGTTGAGTGACTTTCATCCAAATTTCTTGAGTAAGTCCATTTTTCAGCAACTATAATACATAGACCCAACGTGTTTGGTCTATAGATAGTTCCTAGTGACTACATGCAAGTGAGAGACTTGTGTTACATTTTTTATATTAAGTCTATTTCTCAGTAACTGTATCACATAGGCACATCATATTTGGTCTGTAGATAGTTCTTAGTGGGTACATGTTGGTATGACACCTGCCATTGGACTTTGACATCAATTTCATGGGTGAGTGACCTGTGTCACATTTTCGCGATTTAAGTCCATTTCTTAGCAACTGTAATACATGTACCTAAGCCAACCATATATGGTCAATAGATAGTTCTTAGTGGGTACATGCCATCTGACACCAGTCTCTAGACCTTGACCTCAATTTCATGCTTGAGTGACTTGTTTTACATTTTTATATTAAGTCAATTTCTCAGCAACTCTATTACCTAGGCCAATCATATTTGGTCTTCACATAGTTCTTAGTGGATACATGCAGTCTAACACCTATCAGGTGAACTTGATCTGAATTTCATGCTTGAGTGACTTAATATACATTTTCATGATTTAGTCTATTTTCCCAGCAACTGTACTACATTTGTAACTAGACCCAGTATTTGGTTGATAGAAGTTCTTTAAGTGGGTATATACCACTTTAACATCTGACACCTTACCTTTGACCTCTATTTCATGCATGACTGACTTGTTTCACGTTTTGGGTTAATATCCATTTCTCATCAACTGCAATACATAGACCAAATATATTTGGTCTATAGATAGTGCTTGGTGGGTACATGGCTGTCTGAGACCTTGATTTGAATTTCATACTTGAGTAAAATTTTCATGATTTAGTCCATTTTTCTGTAGCTGTAATGCCTATATCCAAATTGACCTCAGTTTGTCCATTTCTCAACAAATGTTATAAATGTATTATATAGACCCACTATTTTTGGTCAATAGATAGTTTTTAGTGGGTACATACCAGTCTGATCCTGTCAGTTTGCCTTGGACACAGTTTTAGGCTTGAATGACATGCATGAGATTTTTCAAACAAATTATCACAATTTCCTCTGACTTGCAATGTCGGGTATCAGATAATCATTATTCTGTGTCTATGTGCATACTCAGGCGAGACATTTAGTGTGTCCACTCTTGTTACTTTTTATATATTTCAGCAGCATTATTAAAATATCATCTGGTCATAAAACATGTTGTAATTTTTCATAATTTTTTTTAATTTATTTCCTCATACACATTTATTTATCATCGAATATTTTTGTGTTAAAATGTGAAAAATAAAGTCAATCAAGGAAGGTAATAAAATATTTAGACTTTAAGATAAACTCAGTAGAATTATTATTTATACTATCTCTAGACAGCTTAACAGTGTTCTGGCTAGGATGTAAGTGCAAAAAATATTCACATTTATAGAATAAAGGGTCACTTTAGGGTAATTTACTTGTTGAAAAGGCCAACAACATAATGTCAGCTTTTCACAAATTATGTATTGCCCACTTACATTTTTTTTAGTTTCTTTCATGGCTTTAATGTATTTTGAATTAATTCAGTCATGTTTATTTGTATTTAAAAGCATGCCTGAAAGTTTTCTGGAATTTGCCGAATTTTCGGATTTTTGACCATTTTAGTCTCTATATATTGGATTCTTTCCAATTTCCAGTTTTTTTTGGCACCTTCTGTACTTTCACCCATGTAAAAGTTTTTTATTGTATTTTATATTATACTTATTTCAGAGGGCACAGTGTAGCACTGAAAAGGCAAAGTAGAGTGTTGCCCCTCTTTATTTTAGGATAGCTGGAGCATTGGTTAGGAAAAATTTTTTTTCATTATTTTCAGTTGCTTTATATATATAATAGTTCATTGGTAGTACTGAAGAATCCAGTATCTTAAAGAAATTCAAGTTAATGAACATAACATTTGACAGTTAGATGTCAGAGAGTGATTGTGCTTTAAGTATAAGTTGTTTGCAACAAAAGACACAGAAAGATTCTAATGAGACTGAATATTCATGAACTATTTCAATTCATATGTATTAACAAGTTTCCAAGAAAACAAATCTCCAACTTGGGTTTAGTTGATTAGCTTCTAGAATTCATCAGTTCTTCCATTAATGCAGAAAGCAAAACCCTAATGTTTCTATTCTTTTGATGGCAGTATCAATTACATTTTAGCAGTAAGGTGTCTGTTCAGTTCCATATGAATGAAACTTAAAATATTTATCCTTATTTATTAGTTTACTTATCTCTACAAATTTTGGCAAAAAAAAAAAAACAGTTCTTTTGTTAACTTGCCACATTCAAAATTGTGCATGATGTGTTAGGTTTGTATGCGTAAATTTGTGTAGCTTAATTTTGTAATTTTGTTATAAATAAAGACTCATTTGTTTTTTCCTGAGATGTTTTTTTAACAATATTGTGACCAAAACAATCATATACAATATTTATAGTTAATTTGAGAACCAAATACCTTTTTCCAGGTAAGTGCAATGTTTTTTCTCATAAATCAGGAACTTCATCCAATTATATAAATTATTGTTTTATTTTTTGTTACCAAACTTTCATGATTACATTGAAGTTTACACTGATGGTTAACATTAAAACTTGTTTGGAGAAACAAACTGAAATCCAAGATATACAATTGCCAAAACTGTTTTATTTGGATATTGTTATATAAAATTTTTAATGAAGAAAAATGAAATTAATGATTTACTTAGGTCAAATCTTGGTATTGATGATTTCATTTTAGTCATTTCATTAGCTCACCTGGCCAAAAGGGCCATGTGAGCTATTGCCATCACTTGGCATCCTTCATCGTCACCCATTGTCTGTCATCGTCGTCTTAAACTTTCTTTTATTTTCTCCTCTGAAACCACAGGGCCAATTGGAACAAAACTTGGCAGCAATGGTCCATATGTGGTCCTCTTTCAGAATTGTATCTGATGACGCTGCCTGCCATCCAACATGATCATCAGACCTGAACATAATTTAACATAAGACCCTATGGGAAATTATTTAAAGATCTTCTTGTCTGAAACCACTTGGCCAATTGGAACAAAACATGGCAGCAATGGTCCTAAAGATGGTCTTCTATCAGAATTATATCCGTTGACCCTGCCCACCATTCAAGATGGCAGCCAGAGCCGAACATAGTTTAACATAGGACCCTACCGGAAATTTACTTAAAGATCTTCTTGTGTGAAACAAATTGGCCAATCGGAACAAAAGTTGGCAGCAATGCTCATTTGTTGGTCCTTTTAAAGAAGTATGTCCGATGACTCTGTCCGCCATTGAAGTTGACTATCAGAGCGGAACGTATTTTAACATATGAACCAATGCTGAAACCACTGAAAGATCTTCTTGTTTGAAACTAGTGAGCCAGTAGGAACTTGACAGCAATTTTCCAGGCTGCCAGTCAAGATGGACACAGTCCAGGTGAGCAATACAGACTCCTGGGAGCCTCTCGTATCAATTTTTATGTTCATTAAATAGTATTTTATAAAAATGTTTTATGATGAAGTCAATAATTTTCATTGACACCAGCATTTGTGGATTGGAAATTAATTCATTTTCATTTATTCTTTAATTTGTGGTTCTAAAATATATATATAAAAAAAACAAAAACTAATATTTACGACATAGACAAAAACAATGCAAAAGAAGAAATCAGCAAATGCAGGTAGTTGTTTTACAGTCCACAGGGGAAAAATTCTTATCAGGATATGGCTTTCAGTTTCAGTGAAGAGTGATTGTTTATGCTGACTAAAAGTTATGCATACAAAAGATAAAATGCTGACTAAAAGTTATGTATACAAAAGATAAAAACATTAAGAAGACATGAAATTTAACCATCAAACAGTGAGAGAAAGTCACAATTTGGGCAAATTGTAACTATATTATCAATGCATGTTTTATATGGCATTTTGTGTTTGTCACTAGAACTTTGTATTGTATTAACTAAATTATCTTTGGTTGTTCTTGAATTGTATTCAGATTTTTTAAGATGATAAAAGTTACTGAAAAATGAAATGAATTTTCAGATGCATGTGCAAATAGGAATGTAGTTTTCAGACAAAATTGTTTTAATAAATATTCAATATTACTCTTTATTATTGGTGAATAAACATTTTAAAGTGTTAATATCATGGAAATTGCTTGAATTCACTCTGTACAACAGGTAAGACCATAGTTGTTTTGCGTCCGCGTACCAGTAGGTTTTTTGCCTCATATGCTAAAAACAAACACCGACGTATTTTTCAATCGAAGAAATCGGAAAGTTGTCTCTTCTGAACCGTCTTTTAGTTTTCTAAATGGCCCCAGACAGACAAAAATTATCACAAATTACTTTCCATTTGAATCTCTTTTTCTTTCTGTGTCACAGATTAACTGTTCAGTTGCAGTTTTACTCTAATCTCTATCAGGAGTAAAGTCTTTGTGTTTTTTTGTTGTGTGTTTTTTTTCCTGGCTGGCTGGCTGGTAGTGGTAGGTTATCACAGACTCAGTTGACGCAAAACAAAGAAGAAGAAAAAACAGAAACAGCCTAATTGTGCAAGGATGGCAAAGCTATAATTCATTTTCGATTAAAGGTTCAAGTACTTTAAACAAGATAACCTATTAATTATTTGGATCTCTAGAAGGTATTTTTGATGTTTGCAGACGTCCAAATGTTTCCCCAATCACCAAAGGAATATATTCTAACTACTGAGGTAAGCTTGAAGGTTGGAGGAATGGTCCATCTCTATGAACAACAAAATGTCTTGTATATAATTAATGATCTTTAGAGAACCACCAAACTCTTCTTGTTGAAAGTAAAAAGATCAGGAATTCTACAAGCTCTTCAACATTTTACAGTTGTAATACTACATACACAGTGGAAGTGTTACATAACTCAGAGAACAATAGAATTTATCAGTTTTGTTGGGACAGAATTTTATTAGTGATTTATATACATTTCTTTACACAAAGATAAAATTACATGTGATTAGATTTTACATACTGTCTTCATAAATAAATCTTAATGCTGAAAACAATACAAAGCAACAAATTGGACCCATACGGTAAAACATTAAAACCTTATCTTGATTTATATTGAAACCAATAAGGTGCCCATTCCCAGTGGCGTAGCTTCCATTCAGGCAGTGAGACAGTTTTTTCACCTAAAATTTTAAATTTAATTTTTAACCAGTGCTAAGAGTTGATCGTTTCCATTGGAACTCATAGGCATAAGCTAGAATCATGAGAAATGACCCATTGACTTCTCCCATTTTAAACAAAAGTAAATTTTTTTTATAATAGATTTAATATGGTAAAACCCCCAAAATAGCTCGATTAAAGTGAAATTGCAAAAACAAACTCCTAATGGAAGTTTCTATTTAAGGACCTGGATGTCAAAATGTATATCTCCATTGGTCACTATTAAACAGATGAAATGGTTGATAATATCAAAGCAAAAATGTACATAAATCTGATGTCTGGCCTAATACTGCAAAGTATCCGAAGTGTCACAATACTGAAAAGGCTAGAGGTGTGACCAGGTCGATATATAGGTGTGCAGAATTAAGATAAAATCCTTTAAAAGTATTTGTCCACGTCCTTTTTGGAAGGCGAAGGATATAGTTTCCTCGCCTTTAGAAAGAGGGAAGCTACGCCACTGATTTCACAAATCATTTTGCTTAGTAATGGATTTCTTAATGCCAAATAAGCAAATGCCTTGACTCTTCTTCAACATCATTACTGAAATTGTGTGATAAAAGTCAAAAAATTTCCTCAACTATTACATTTTTTTAAAACCTATTGGCACATTAATTGACTATCCATTTCCATAATAAATTTAAAACCCCAAACTACTTAAAACAGGTTTCCCCCTTATTTGGACCCCTAAACCACATTAATATAGATTCTGAAACCTTAATGCATATCTAACGACAATAACATAATTAAAATCAGCAAAGTTCACAATGTAGAATTACTCCGACTGACAAATCTGGAAGACTTTTGTCCGGTTCTGCCTGGACGAAAATTTTGAAACTTTGACGTAAATAGCTTCTAAGATATTGAGGTTTACGTAATTGATGATTGTTAAAGCTAAAAAAAAAATAGCTCATACCAATATGTAGGAAACAAAGTCTAATAGTATTATACACTGAACCACAAAAGAAACGTCGCACAAAATGACATGTTCACATACATTTATTTCAAAGTGACATTTATATATTTTAAATTAATTTTTACAAAATTTAATGAATGATTTACAGTCTTTTTGTTACAATGTTCACAAAAACGTCACAATTGTCGCAACGTCACATGTTTTCAATGCTGTGCTCCCACGTCCGTTAATAACGTGTATGTCCTCCACCGGCACCAATTACTGCGGCACATCTTCGGTACATGGAGTTGATGAGCCGATTAATAAACGCCATCGGAATACGTGCCCATACTCTCTGAAACGCTTGTGAAAGTTCAGCTGCAGTTGTCGGACTTGGCTGCTCATTATTCAACCGTCTTTGAACTTCGTCCCATAAATGTTCAATAGGGTTTAAATCTGGACTCAAAGCCGGCCAATCCATAACATTAATGTTATTCTGCTGTAGGAAGTCTCTTGTGGCTCTTGCGGTATGCGCACGTGCATTGTCCTGTTGGAAAGTCTTGTTTTGATGACGTGCGAAATGGGGCTGAACATGGGGTGTCAAGACTTGGTCGATGTAACAGGCAGCTGTTACGCCATTTCCTCTGCCTGGGCCAAGGTTCTGAAAGATGACTGGACCAAGTTTAACGTTAAGGCCGATTCCACCCCATACCATGATGCTAGGTCCTCCCCACGCGTCTGTTTCCAGAATGCAGCTGTCTTCGTAACGTTCCCCGCGTCTTCTCCACACTCTGGTTCTGCCATCGGCTGTTGAAATGCAGTAACGGCTTTCGTCAGAGAAGATGATGTTACGCCATTGTCGATTTCGCCAATTCTGTCGCTGAGTGGCCCACTGAAGACGAGCTTGACGGTGTCGAGGAGTAAGAATAGGTACTCTTGCTGGACGGCGACATCTCATGTTTCCAGCAGCTAATCGCCGACGAACCGTATCATCACTTATGGGTCGTCCATGTGTTCCAACAGTGTTTCTGGCAGTTTCGGCAGCTGGGGTGAACCGATTCATCAAATGGTGACGAACAATGCCTCTATTCTGTCTAGGGGTAGTGACTTGGGATCTACCACTCCGTGGACGGTCATTTGTGCTGTTTGTTGCATTGTACCGTGTCCGTAGACGTTCAATTGTTCGAACAGCACATTTGAAGTCGTTGGCAATAACTCTGGCAGATTGCCCAGCATCCAATCGACCAATGGCCTGTTCTCTCTGTTGTGGAGTCAGACGTGGCATAGCTTCTGTGTCAACACTGATACTAACACTCTTTAATTTTCCCCGGCCTTTTATACCCATAAAGGAGCATGAATTTCACGAACATTTAAGATTTAAGAAAAATTACCGCCAAGTGTGTCCCACGAGCGGTTTTAGGTACGGTCGCTCTACGATATCAACTGAAAATTATTCAACCGAAAATTTAATTCACAGGTAATTTAATCTTACCTGGTGATGTAATCGTAATACTGATTATATAAAAATCATTAATTAATATTTATTTTGAATTTTGCTAACATTTTGAAAAAGCGACGTTTCTTTTGCGGTTCAGTATATATATAGTTAAAAATGCATGTTAAAATATGTTGTGTAACAAAAAAAGAAAGGATTTGTATAATGCTATAACACAAATATATTTGTCTTGTTGCTACTGGAGATTTTTATGGACAGAAGAAATAGGCCTCAAAGTTACATGTTTAAAAAATATATTGAAATATTGAAATGTGTATGTTTTCAATATCTTATAACATCTCTAAAATTACAACCTATAAACTGAACAAATCAAACAAAATATAGCCATAAAATTTCTGATAAAATGCACCATAATTATTCGGCAATAAAAACTAAGTAAATATTCTTTTTATGTTATCGAAAATCTTAAATTTACATCAGATAAATATTATATATGAGACACGTGTATACAAACATTCCCTTCGTTCGAACGTACTAAATTATTTGAAATGTACGTAAAAGAACCCTGTTTATTCAGCCGAAATAATTTTTCTGGGGTTCAAAGTTAATTATTTTCAGTTTATTTCTTTGAATTCGATGTCATGTAAAATATAAATAAGGTAGGATTTACCTGAATCCGCTAAGGTGCGGATTTTTATGAAATTTTACACGCAGGCATCTAAATATTAAGGTAATACGATAAGTAAAGTTATCTAGATACTGAATTTTTGCTGAAATTTTGCCAAATGGTAAATGTTTATATGTACTTTTCATAGTTAATTCTAAAAATCTCTATGCGGCCAAAAATGGTTCTTGGTATGGTACAATTCAAACCATATTTAAATGCATTCATGGTATAAAGGAACAGAACAAAACATCAAAATTTACTTCTAAAAGGATGAGTAAAAAACACATTGAAGAGTATTATATGGCAAGCCGTTTTACTATTTATTCTAACTTCAAGATATCTCATATAATATATAAGATATCTCATATAGTTTATAAGATATCTTATATAGTTTATAAAATATCTTATATACTTTATAAGATATCTTATATAGTTTATAAGATATCTCATATAATTTTCTTTATAAGATATCTTATAAACTATATAAGATATCTTATAAACTATATAAGATATCTTATAAAGTTTATAAGATATCTTATATAAAAAATATTTATAAGATATCTTATAAACTTTCTAAGATATCTTATATACTTTATAAGATATCTTCTAAAGTTTATAAGATATCTTATAAAGTATATAAGATATCTTATAAAGTTTATAAGATATCTTATAAAAACTGGATTATATAAGATATCTTATATATTATATGAGATATCTTATATATTATATGAGATATCTTATATATTATATGAGATATCTTATATATTATATGAGATATCTTGAAGTTAGAATAAATAGTAAAACGGCTTGCCATAGTATTATGTCAAAAATGCCTAAAATATAATTTCAAAATGGTAGAGCATATATAAACAGATGTAAATTTAAACGGAATACAATTTTTAGTGAGTAACATAAAATATTAGAAGTGTACGTTTGTTCATTAAATGATCTCATTAATAAAATATGGAAAATATAAATATTATGAATAAGATACGCTTACATCGGTATTTTTAGCACTTACAAAAGTTCACAAAAAGTGTCCGTGTAACTAAGATTAGAGTGCACTTTTTCAAACAAAACTTTTTATTTTGACTACAAGTGATACAGTACAATGAGAACAAAAGAAGTGTCCTCTATAAGACGTTAGAGGATACCTTTTATGCACGAGTACCCAGGTCAATAATTGGTAATACGAGTGTGCCGCAGTTGAGGGTTTCCATTTTCTTGTTCCTTGTCATGATCAGGGTCATGATTTAGACCCAAGTCACGAACACGCTTTCTTTATAGACCGATTATAATCTATAAATTATCAAATAGTGTGTCATGAACAGGGTTACCTTATCGTCGTCCTTAGATAGTCGTTAAGACCGTCTTTATGAATCAAAACGAGTAGAAAAATTTCGATTTCGCCGATTATCACATCACAAAAGTATGTTCCCATAAAATATTGGTCTATAAGTCTTTTAGATGCATGTCATGAACAGGATAACATTTGAGTTCATAGTATCAGTAACAGGGTATAATTCACACTTTTAGTCATGAACAGATTCCAGTTGGAAAACTGTAATATGCACACCAGTTATTTAACCAAGTGGGGGGGAAGGGGTGACTAAACATCGAATTCGAGTAAGAGTAAGAGTTAAATTTAGAGTTCGAGTTAGAGTTCGACTTAAAGTTCGAGTTATCATTCGAGTTCAAGTTAATCTTCGAGTTAACTCGAAATATTGATTTCTAATGGCATTTATCGTGTTGCATTTCGAGTTAAAATTCGAGTTACGGATTAAGTTTAGGGGAAGGGAGTATCAAAATGACCTGTACATAAGCTCGTAAAAAAACCTTAATTTGTTGACACCCCCATAACTTTAGATATCTCTATTTTTTTAAGACCCAGAAAAATACTTTCATTATACCCCATGAAAATACTATCATTTAACCCATTAAACAGGTTAAAAACGTTATTTTTTCGTCTTTTTGAACGCACTCCAAACAAATACAGTCGACTCTCGTTATCTCAAACTCGATTAAGTCGAATTTTCGGATGGGTTGAATGTTTCTTGTAGTGCCAAATGTTTTACGGTGCAAATATATGTATTATGATTCCTGTTTAGTCGAATTTGCATAAGTCGAATTTTCTTCTATCTAGGACTAAATCTCAAGTCCCAAATTATAAACACAACGAAAATCTTGTTCGTTATGTCGAAAAAACATCACCGTCTTCACAGGTAAGTTTTACTTCCGGTAATTGACAATCGGCGTCGATTGATTTTTGTACTACTGATTTATTGAGAATTAACATTAATTTGTAAAAACAATTCACTTTGAGTGTATTAATTAGTGTCAATTTATCTAGAAAGATGTTTAATCGATAACTTAAAAAAATTAAAAGATTTACTAGTATGTATTTGTTGTCTTGCTCTTAGTGCGTACACAGTACGGACTGTCAAATCTTTTTGTTCTATTTTAATCAATTTTTCTTCAACTATTTATTATTTTTATAAATATAAAATGTTACACATTAATTATATAAGTATCTGAACACGGATAAATAAATTGAGGTCTCGATCGATAGTACGTATCGTTTTACTCCGGCACCTACAGAGATGCACCTGCAATTTGGAACCCCCAAAAAATATAGCAAAATCGAGAAATTTGACCCTCAAAAATGGTACTAGCCTACGTGCAGAAAAATTTTGGAGAGTACAGCCCCCCCTACCGGGATTAAGTTACTGTGTGTTGATTTTTATTCTTCGTCGTTTAATGATCTGGCCGGTATCAATGATCGCCTACTCAAGCAGGGCACACTTCGTTTACTCACGCGTTTTCCTTTTCCCTTTCTCCTTATGTCCCACCGACGAATGTGGAAGAGATACAGTTTTACTCTTACCCATTTAATTATGTTAATGATTTCCATAAAATCACAAACTGAAAAGGAAACCTGCTTCCCCAAATACCCGACACGTGTATAAATTTATATTATTCAACCCGCCTTTAAGTATGACGTGCTCGCTAAATCGAAATGCATGTGGATCCTGTACAATTAAAACAAGTTTTTTTTCAACACTTCCTTATCCCAATTTATACATGGTAAACAAAGCAATGGAACAATGCTAATGAGTTGTAATGTGTACCATAAACTTTAACGGTGTTCTCCTAGATGGACAGGGGTATCTGTGGCCCACTAGGCCGCAGTACCTATATTTTCATTGCCATGACAAACAGCAAAACTGTATGGAATATACTGATCTGTCTGCCTTTCTGTCTAATTCCATGTGCATTTTTAATTGGCTTTCTTGATGTTTTCTTCATATCGTCGATGTGCCATATTTATAAATAGACGAAACTTGACTACGGTGTACAACCGGCATACCGAGACCACCCGTAACACCGGATACGTTTAAAATTGGGTTTCAATTTTCGTAGAAATCGGATTACCCGGCCCATGTATTGTCGATTTTTAGCTTTAATTTTTGTTTTCGTTTTTTTAATATAAAAATCTTCTCCTCTAAAACTACTGAACCAATTGGAACCAAACTTGGTTATAATAGTTATGGATGGTCCCCTTTAAATTTTTTTGGGAATACAATTTAAAAATCTCCTCTGAAACTGCTGGGAATCAAAGTTTGGTAGAATAGTCCTTGGGTGGCGCCCTTCTAAAGTTGTGTCTGTTGTCCCCGACCTTCAACCAATAGTTGCCGGAGCTAATTACAGAAGAGGGGGAAGGACATTTTTTAAATCTTTTCCTCTGAAACTACAAAGTCAATATCAACCAAACTTTACTTTAATAATCTTTAGATGATCCCCTTCCAAAACGATGTCCGGTAATGCCGACCTTCGCGACCATGATGGCCACCGCGGCAGAACTTAGTCTCACACTAGACCCTATGTGAATGCACTGTTAACACCTCCTCTTAATCCACTGGGAAATTTGGCTAAATAACCATTAGGAGTGTCCAGTTTCAAAATTATTGTGTCGACGGATGAACCGAACCAATAATGTTTACAGGTGAGCTTATATATTGTTTGTAGTATAGAGTACTTGTAGGCTTGATATGTCGTGTTCATACTTTTCTAAATTTGGGGCAAATACAGTGTGCGTATTGTAGAGTCTGGTTGACTTGTTTTGCTAGGATTGATGTCTACACCCGGAATAAAAGAACACTAATATTCTCATTGTCATGTTATTAAAAAATAAAAAATCTAAAATAATTAGCAGACGAAGCACTCTAAAGGCCCACGTAGCAGGATTGTATCATCTGAACTGTGAATAAAATTTCTGTTGAACAATACTGATTTCCGTATTAGAAATATTTTGTACGAATATCGGCATCGCTATTTGTACAAAAATTTGTACAAGAAACAAATGCCTTTATCTTAACTCGAATTTAACTCGAACCGTAACTCGATAAATGACATTAGAAATTAAGATCTCGAGTTCACTCGAACATCAGCTCGAATTATAAAACGAACTCTAACTTTAACTCGAACCCTCACAACAGTTGGAGATCGATGCACGTGCAACGATATTCCATGGGTCATCTCCCACTGAAGAAAACAGTCATTCACTGGAGGGAAAGTACAAATACAACTAGGTATGATTGTGATCGCCAGCGAGTCACAAGATGTCTCCCAAACAAACCCCCATTGCCACTATCTAGAGCTTATCAGAAACCCCCTAAATTCAAATTATTGCAATGTCCTATATAATGACCTTTGAAACGGCGGCCATTTTGAAAATTTTAAAAGTCGTTTGCAAAACTTCAGGTCACCCTTAACGTATTCCCAAAGTTTCATATTGATTGGACATTGCATCTTTGAGAAACGTCGCGGACAACATTGAACGGAAAGAAAAAGGAAAGAAGAAGAAGAAGAAGAAGAAGAAGAAGAAGAAGAAGAAGAATAATAATAAGAAACCGGACAAAAACAATATGTCTCCCAAAACTTTGTTTGGGAGACATAATAATCCATAACCACGGAATAAGACTAGAAATATGGTAGGTGCACAGGGTAAGCATGTTGTGTAGTTCTGCCATTATCGACAGCCACTTTGTAAAGTGAAAATGTCAGGACAAGGAATACCACAAAAATGTCAAGACAAGGAATACCACAAAAATGTCAGGACAAGGAATACCACAAAAATATCAGAACAAGGAATACCACAAAATATCAGGACAAGGAATACCACAAAAATGTCAGTACAAGGAATACCACAAAAATATCAGTACAAGGAATACCACAAAAATGTCAGGACAAGGAATACCACAAAAATATCGGGACAAGGAATACCACAAAAATATCAGTAGAAGTAGAAGGAATACCACAAAAATATCAGTCCAAGGAATACCACAAAAATGTCAGGACAAGGAATACCACAAAAATGTAAGGACAAGGAATACCACAAAAATGTCAGGACAAGGAATACCACAAAAATATCAGGACAAGGAATACCACAAAAATATCAGTACAAGGAATACCACAAAAATGTCAGAACAAGGAATACCACAAAAATGTCAGGATAAGGAATACCACAAAAATATCAGTACAAGGAATACCACAAAAATGTCAGAACAAGGAATACCACAAAAATATCAGGACAAGGAATACCACAAAAATATAAGTACAAGGAATACCACAAAAATATCAGGACAAGGAATACCACAAAAATGTCAGTACAAGGAATACCACAAAAATGTCAGGGCAAGGAATACCACAAAAATCTCAGTCAAGGAATACCACAAAAATATCAGTAGAAGGAATACCACAAAAATATCAGGACAAGGAATACCACAAAAATGTCAGGACAAGGAATACCACAAAAATGGGTATCCATACAACCCCCTTTTCTGTACTGGCCCTCCTGGGTTATAAAACAAATTATAAAAGTTGAAATCTAGGTTACAAATTTTCTTTTGGCATAATCGTTGGTGACGAAAATGAATAGTTACCCCGACAATACAATCTGTGAACATGAACTTATAATTAGTCTGGCGCCACTGATACACTGAAGACATTATTCGATGCCTCGAAACTTCAACTTTCTGATTTCCTCCATTTAAAAAAACATTCTCAAACAATACCAATCCTTTTCAGGTTGTTATCATCATTTCTATAAAAAAACCGAATTTTACCTGAGAAGAGACAGATTGCTTTATTTTTTAAAATCATTTTGTATTTTTTCCCCGCAACTTCACAGTATTATCATAGGGCACCCAAGTTATATCAAAATGCTGTAATTTTGAAAATCGTACTCAAGATAAAATAAAAAGACTTCTGTGTCAACGACTTTAAACATGTCTAAATGACAACCCCCCCCCCGCACCCACAAGACCCTTGCTGTAGACTGGGGATCTCTATTTTTGTGCTTCCCCGTCAAAATAGGATTACTAAGTAATTAGCTACGGCACTTATATTGCTTATCATTTGGTAACTTCAGAAAAATGTAGGAAAAAATGCTCTACAGTTGATATTTTCTTTAAATTTTAGTATAATTATTTTTTAAAGTACTTCTGTGTGCAAAAGAAAAAAGTTGGGATTCATGTAATTGTTTAAAAGATATTTCAGATTCTAATATGACCTGATTCAAACGATTTCGATCTACATCCGTGGTAAAACATGGATATATTGGTTCCAACTTCACAGACACCAGACTTCTTGTTTGGCAACGTTATAATAAGTCATGCGTTGTGTGATGGCGTCTTCATGCCTGAATACCTATGTTGTGGCGTTTCAAAATGTCGTAGAAACTGTCCTATTAGAATGGAAATAATTTTTGATGGCTTGAAAATATCCTGATTTTACCACGGGTAGGCCATTTATGCCGATATTTTACCACTCGCTTTTGCTCGTGGCCAAATATTTGGCATAAATGGCCTACCCGTGTTAGAATCAGGATATTTTGAAGCCACCATGAATTATTTCTCAAATAACCTCAAATTTTAGGATGGTATAAGGGTTTTCTTGAGAGATAATATGACATCACAAAGTGTATACAGTGATGTTCTAGTTGAATTCAAAATTTACGAAAATCTGATATATAACCCAATTTGGTACCTCCTTATTTGTCATAGGTCCAAGGCCACTGGCGCATGCAGAAACCTAAGCAGAAACCATGTGCCTATCACCCGGACAAAATGAATAACGTTATGTTAAATAACCAGGTAATTACGGAGAATGCTATTTTGGCCCAGTGTCAAGTTTCATATTGTGATGGCAAAAAATGAGACATTATGGATATGATGCGTCACATCATTAATGTTTTATATTCACAATACAAAAATTTGAACCATAGCCTTATCGTTATCTCTTCTATATGCACAAGACCACAGTGGGACTTGGCATTAGTTCACCTGTGTATACGATTGAAAATGACTGTCTCAATTGCAAAAGTTTCATTTATACTGTCTTTGAGTCGCACTATAGACCTCAGGCTACATGAAAATCTTATTTTAAAGTATTTTCTTTTCTATTCATGCTTTTAAGTCTACACCACTGATTTGTAACACTGTTACATTTATGTGCTTTTGGCAGAATCCAAACGAAAAAACACGCACCCATGAAAAAGTTAACCGCATTACTTTGAATCGCGTTAAAGTGAGCAACGTTTTTATCCTAAACAACAGCTCGAAAACTAGTGGTACTTCGAACACATAATACATTTATTGTAAAAGTTGTAAAAGGGAAATAAACAAAAGCCTTATTCTGAAATAGTTTCAGAGGCAGACAGTTGACCAAACGTATGTAAATAACAATCCAAAGATACCAATATTAGATATAGTAAATTTATACTATGCTGTATACGACGCATTTCAAGGAGTTACCTCTCATCAGCAGCATTAAAACCGAAACATTTGGAAGACCAAAAGACCAAACTTATATTAAACAAGAAGTACTCAACCAAAAATACCGAAATAGGAAGCCAAATTTCAGCTAAGGAGATCTACCATGTGCAATACAAGGAATGAACCCTTAGTATTTCTATTATTTTTGAATTTTGCTAAATGCTGGTAATTTCTGTAACAAATCAATGAATAATCATGTCAGACAAGTCTGACGACTGGGTTAGCGAATACCCTCGGGGACCTAGGGTCCACCAGCAGAGGCATCATCCCAGGAGTTTCAAAATAACAATCCAAAGATACCAATATTAGATATAGTAAATTTATACTATGCTGTATACGACGCATTTCAAGGAGTTACCTCTCATCAGCAGCATTAAAACCGAAACATTTGGAAGACCAAAAAACCAAACTTATATTAAACAAGAAGTACTCAACCAAAAATACCGAAATAGGAAGCCAAATTTCAGCTAAGGAGATCTACCATGTGCAATACAAGGAATGAACCCTTAGTATTTCTATTATTTTTGAATTTTGCTAAATGCTGGTAATTTCTGTAACAAATCAATGAATAATCATGTCAGACAAGTCTGACGACTGGGTTAGCGAATACCCTCGGGGACCTAGGGTCCACCAGCAGAGGCATCATCCCAGGAGTTTCAAAATAACAATCCAAAGATACCAATATTAGATATAGTAAATTTATACTATGCTGTATACGACGCATTTCAAGGAGTTACCTCTCATCAGCAGCATTAAAACCGAAACATTTGGAAGACCAAAAAACCAAACTTATATTAAACAAGAAGTACTCAACCAAAAATACCGAAATAGGAAGCCAAATTTCAGCTAAGGAGATCTACCATGTGCAATACAAGGAATGAACCCTTAGTATTTCTATTATTTTTGAATTTTGCTAAATGCTGGTAATTTCTGTAACAAATCAATGAATAATCATGTCAGACAAGTCTGACGACTGGGTTAGCGAATACCCTCGGGGACCTAGGGTCCACCAGCAGAGGCATCATCCCAGGAGTTTCAAAATAACAATCCAAAGATACCAATATTAGATATAGTAAATTTATACTATGCTGTATACGACGCATTTCAAGGAGTTACCTCTCATCAGCAGCATTAAAACCGAAACATTTGGAAGACCAAAAAACCAAACTTATATTAAACAAGAAGTACTCAACCAAAAATACCGAAATAGGAAGCCAAATTTCAGCTAAGGAGATCTACCATGTGCAATACAAGGAATGAACCCTTAGTATTTCTATTATTTTTGAATTTTGCTAAATGCTGGTAATTTCTGTAACAAATCAATGAATAATCATGTCAGACAAGTCTGTAAAAAGTGACAATTAAAAAGGTTATTTAAAAAAATTGAAATTATCAAAGTATATATCAACAAATTACACCAAATATGAAATTACTTTAAAAAATATTTTAACATTAAATCTGATCATAAAATTTAATAGATGTTTTAACAGCCAGTTTGTAATGTTCCGTATCGTTGGGCTCCATCGTGGTATAAATAGTGGTAACCAAGGTATTCTCTGTAATAATAGTTGTCACTGTAATAGACTAACAGTTAAGATGTTTATAAAAACCTTCGTAATATGTATTTGTCTTGCCGTGGCCTTTACTGCACCTCGTAGCAGGAACAATGACATCCGATGGTATCTAGACAAGCTAAAAGGAGAACGAAACAAAAGAGTACATGTGGCTTCCAAAGATATCCGAGGGTATCTAGACGACCAAGGAGTAGAACAAAACAAAAGAGTACACGTGGCTTCCCATGATATCCGAGAGTATCTAGACAAGCTAAGAGGAGAACGAAAAAAAAGAGTCCATGTGGTTTCTGGAGAGGCCCTTTCTGTTAAAAGTCAAACACTGCGTCAAGACCAAAGCGCTTCAGAAAGAGATTTAAGTAAAAGAAACACTGCGACGCTGGTAACTTTGTCTACTGCACAACAGAATAATATTCTATCTCTTCATAACACTGCAAGAGAAAACGTGGATCCGCCCGCCGATTCCGCATTGACCTCTATGGTAAAGTACACGCTTTATATTTTCTATGAAGTTAATTTTTTTTCGCCTTTAACATAGTAATAAATAGTTAGTTTCATCACTTTTTACCGAAATCCAATATTTCTGGGTAATCGTTGATAAAAGTAGTAATCTATTATTCTGAATTTCAGAAAACAGGAGGCTATGCTACCTCGTTGTGACTTCAAAATATCTTTGAAAGGAAATCTTTATGATTTAATAAAATTTAAGGGTTTTTCTTGCAGATATACCTCAACATTATTCTGTTGTAGACGAAAGTTCTTTACCTCAAAATTATTATACTAAAATTTAAATTAAAGTATACATACATCTAAAGCAACCAAGTTATCGACCATATTCTTTGCTTGATCAAATTTGCATAATTTGCTAATTAGTTTGATCTTTACCACCAGATATTTACTAGATATTAATGTCAATGTATTTTGGAAACCTTTACAAAAGACATGAAGGAAGCTGTATTTTTCTGTTAAAATGTTGTGCATTTTTCTAGGAGTCTTGAAATATAAAAGTTTCTGGATTTTTGGTTCAAATATACCAAAAAGAGTATCTCAGACATCTTTAAAAAAGCTAAGTCATGATGGTGGGTTTATATTTATTTATAAGTAAAGTATATTACATAAAAACTTATCTTAAGTTAAGATTTCAGCAAAAACTCCTTAGAGGAACCGTAGTTATTACTTACCACGAAAAAAACCATTTGTAAAAAATAAGGATATCCATTTTTCGATGTACATCTTCTTTCTTTTGTTTACTTTAAAACCCCGCGAAAATCCCGAATGGATTACACGATGTTATGATTGTCCATACAGTCGTAATAAGTGTTTCAGCTGTATGATATAGCTATTTATGAAAAAAAGATAACATTTTAGTTATACAAGAATCTAGTGAACATATCAACATATTAACCAAAGACGTTTTTCCGAACATAAAAAATAATCTCGTTATCGTCCAATCATAGAACTCCCGTGTTGTTATAATAGTCAAACGTCTTTAAAGGAGCAACCATTTGATTTTTTTTGGGGGGGAGGGGGAGGGGGGCTAGGATTAATTTTGAAATAAATAGGCAGTACCAGGATTTTGGCCAAAAAAGGCAACATCGCTTTAGTTGTGAACAAAGATGCAGAACCTGTTTCAACCAGAAATATTTTGGTTTGGTTTAAATGGAAATAAGAATAAGGCCACAATAGTGCCCCCCTCCCCCCAAAAAAATCCAGGGCCAAAATTTAGACGAAAAAATAGGCAGGATCAAAAATTTTATCCTAGGCCCCAACCACACCCCCCTAACCCATCCCTTAAAATGAAATGGTTGCTTTCTAAAGGGCAAATATCCAAACTATATCGATTGCGTCGGAAAAAACATCAGGCGACAAAATTTGTTGACAATAGACCAGCTCAAAATTCTGGTGAAAAAAAGGCAGGATTTATTATCACCTGAAATCAAATAAACACCAATAAACTAATTTGGAAATAGTGGGCTATTGATTACTGAAAAAAATATGCACACTTATATTAAAAAAAATACACAAATAAAAATAAATAAATCAAGGATCCAAGATCACTTCCTTTCCCTCTTCAACATAAAAATAAAATTGTTCAGTAATACCATTTTTGGTGTACTATTCAACAATCTATGTCTCATCAACGTTGTCCAAGGTAAAAAAAAAATAAAGGGAAATAAAAACCTAAAATTTACACAGCAGATTCAAATTCCATAAATTTCTTAATCTTTACAGAAAAATTCTGGCATGATATTTGTGGTCAGTTGTTCATTAAAAATCTTCAGAAACATACCTTATGGGTTATTTTTATATTGAGAGAGTTTCGCAACTTTTGGTGAGCATAATGATGAAGATTATCTAGAATATACGCATTGTTTTTTAAATCCCGCAAAATTTACAGCAAAACTTGTAAATTAAAATATAGACAATATAAGATGAGTTTAATTCAAAAGTTGGATAATTATTTGAAAATGATCCGTCAAAGTATTGGGAACGAACTTTTGAATAAATTAAAATATGATGTGGATAAATCGTCAGTTTGTGGAATTATATCTGCCAATGTTTAGGTTCAAAATTTTAAACTTGGTATATTGTATCTATTTTTAAACCGAGAATTAAGTGTGATGGATATGATTATATAGAAGTAGCCATAGTTAGTTGCAATGGGAAACCTTTTAAATTCTCCTCTTAATAGTCGGCTTGATAATTATTTAGACAAGTTTAGAATTGTTCCTGAGTCACAAATTGGTTTGCAGAAGAAGGCTAGAACTGTTGATCAAATATATAAGAACTCTTGTCGAAATGTGTATAGCAAACAAAACCTATCTGTACATATTTTGTGTTGATCTTAAAAAAAAACATTTGATTCTGCTGTTGCTACAGCTTCAAACAATTTGGATAGAGGGTTATTTTTTCAGAGTCATTAAAAATATGTATGCTGACAATTTTTTACGTGTTAGAACTTGTGATAAATTGACAGATCAATTTAAAAACAATATTGGTGTTAGAACAGGAGATAATTCAGGACCCAATCTTTTAACAATTTTTGTCGATTATTTCCCTGGTAATCTGATGAACATTGTGCAAATATTCATCCAAATGTTGGAAGAAACAAATAATTTGTAATTGTAATAGTTTTTTTTATAATTTGAATTTCAGACTTGGGATACAGATTTGGCAAATATTGCCGAAGATTGGGCGATTCAATGCATATGGAGCCATAATTCAGATAGATCAAACAACTATACAGGATATGTAGGAGAAAACCTTGCTGCGACAACATGTAAGAATTATAAACAGTTATCAGTTTTGTATGAATTTAACATACAGAAATGAATAAATGTAAAACTGGAAAATTTTCAAACGAGATTAGTCAATACTTTTACAATTACAATTTATTACTTCAAAAAAATATGTTATTCTTAAGCGATAATTTGTACAATTTACGACAATGAAAACAAAAATAGAGGATATTATAGTTTATCAATACCGAACAGTTGTTTTTAATTTATTTATTAATAATTTTGGGAAATTTCATAAAAATATAAACTTTTTTAAAGAGATAAATAGTTAGACACTTTAAGTCTTAAAACATCGATGAGTGACGATTCTAGAAAGAATCGGGTAATTTTTCAATTATATGTATTTATATCAAGTCATAATACCCGCTGTTGCTTAGGAGTTCATTATATACAGAAAAATCAATGTGAACAATAATAGAGTGCGGTGGCAAAGAAAGCAAAAAAATCACAAGTATATAACTAAGGAATATCCAAAGTTTACGCCTGCTAACAATACTCGGAGTTATTATTTAGGCATTCCATATTTTCGGCCTCCAGAATTGCCGATGAGAAATATAAGTCACAAGACGGTAGTGTATGTATATGTACGTCTGAACACAAACCCAAATACTGTTAAAATCAGAATATATTTAGGGAATGTTTCAAATTTTTAAACAGGTTATATGATATAACCTGGTTTAGGTCAGTTTACGCATAATAAACCACGAAACGGTTCATGAATATATACCGTAAACTGACCCAAACCGGGTTATTGAAGTACAACCTGTTCAAAAATTGGAAACATTCCTTATAATTCAATTTCCAAACAGAAGGACAGTGATTTCTTGATGCTTTTGTTTCGGAACGTTCCTATCGTATAAATGACTAATAACTGTTTTTAATATTGTTAAATTTTAAGCATCCATGTAATATCTTCCTCGAGCATAGCTCTATTCCAGTAAGCCCGTGTAAATCGTACATATAGTGTTTTTTCCTGGTTAGAAATATTCTTCTGAGAAAAGTTTGCAAGCCCGGAATGTGAACTTCGGGCTTAATTTTTACTTTTAATTTTATAAAAATACAAATTGAATTTGAATCCAGTTTTAATTACTTCCTGTTTTTAAAAAAAGCATTGAATTGATTAAACCTATAATTGTTTACATACTTGTACTCTCTGCCCATATTCTAATCTTAAACTTCTTTCTTATTATGTAAGTGGTTCATATTACTTTACATACCCAAAAATAAACAAACTATATGTGCAAATATGTGCATTATAATTCTATATGTCATTTTTTCAGCAACTGCTGACAATAGTGTTGTTATTACAAGCCTTATTAATGGTTGGATATATGAACAGAATTATTGGACTTATCCAACCACCTGTAATCCTCCAAAATACAAGAGCTGTGGACATTATACGCAGGTACGAGACTATTTCTTACTCAAATTGTTTGTGGCGAGCAGGCTGTTGTGTTCATCTTTGTATTTTGTACTCTTTAATGTTATTTTTTGTCCGGAGTTATGTCAGTTGGGTTTCTTTGATGGATTGGTATGTCATTCTTGACCTCTTCTGTTATCCATTTTGTTGTTTATAAAAAAAACCCATTTATTCTGGAAAATGTGTGATATTGGTCGAGGATTCATATAGCATGCGATGTAGGTTTGACCATGTCATATATTTCAACAATAGACCATTGTGAACGCACCATAAACTCCGAACAGAATAAAATTGTGTTCCAAGTAGGGATGCAGGATGTAGGGTACGCGGTATAGGTTTGGGGGTGTGATATAGGATATGCTATATGGGGTAGGAGATACAGGTATCTCAAAGTCATGTATAATACATATTAAAAATGTACTAGTATGTATTTTACTCTAAATATATGATATATCTCAGCAATGCTTTGTCCCATAGAATTTAGCCTTATTATAGAGGAAATTCCTTTAATAATTAAAATTTTATTCCCATTTTATTAATATGTAATTACAATCGACTCTCGTTATCTCAAAGTTCCTCGGACCACAAAAAAAATTAGAGATAGACGAAAATCGACTAAAAGGGAGCTGACAAATTTTCCTAGTTACGAAGGGGACGTAATTTACTTTGAAGTGCGGAGTAAAACGATAATTTACACGTACTATCGAGACCTAAGTTAATCAATCCATGTTCAGATACTGATATAATTAAAATGTACCAACAATAAAGAGTTGAAAAAAAATATTACAATAGTTCACAAAGATTTGACAGTCCGTATTTTGAACGTATCAACAAACTCCACAATGATACATGTATAACTAAAGGAATAAAAAACATATAATAAACTAAACAAAAAAAAAAGAACAAGAAAGCACCGAAAATAAAGCTCAAGCAATGTGAAGTCCCACTTAAAACCGGGGGTGACATCAGGGGGCCCGGAATAGTAAGCATGTCATGGATACAATTTGGAATTAAGCACCTCAGGAACAATGCAAACTTAAGAAGGATTATTGCTTCGAAATTTTGTTCCAATTATCTAATTGGGTTAACACAAGAAGATTTTAAAAGTACATTTTTTATAAGGAACTTGAATTATCATTATAATAGGTGTCGTGATTGGTCATTGTTTAGGTTATGGGTGTGTCCACTCTGTCAGTGTGACTCTTTGTTGTAAAAGGTCAAGTGAGCTATTCTCATCACTTGGCGTCCGTCGTCCGTCGTCGTCCGTTAACTTTTACAAAAATCTTCTCCTCTGAAACTACTGAACCAAATTTCGCCACAAGCATCATTAGAGTATCTAGTTTAAAAAAAATATCCTATGACCACGCCTGCCAACCAACATGGCCGACATGGCTAAAAATCGAACATAGGGGTAAACTTCAGCTTTTGTCTTATATCTAAAAAAACTAAAGCATTTCGAGCAAAACTGATGGAGTAAAAATTTTCATCAGGTCAAGATATACCTGCCATGAAATTTTCAGACCAATCGGTCAACCCTTTGTTTGGTTATTGCCCCTGAATTGTTAATTTTAAGGAAATTTTGCAGCTTTAGGTTATCTTGAATATTATTATACATAAAGACAAACTATAAACAGCAAATATGTTCAACAAAATAAGATCTACAAATAAATCAACATGACCTCAAAAAAAAAATTCATTGATTGACCCCTTATAGGAGTTTTTGCCCTTTAAAGACAGCATAAACTTTCGTTTAAAGATTTTTTTTTTGTATTTGTGTATGTCATTGTAACATATTTACCTGTCACTTACAAATGTGGTTGATCATTCTTAATAAATGAAGACTTTATAATTGGTGGTCATATGTCAACTATTTATAACATTTTTAGCCGTGATAATTTGGCAGAAATAGTTATTTATTTGCCCTTTTTCAAAATTTTATTTGATCACCTGGCCATAGCCAAACTTACGGGTAGTTTAAGATAGGATTCTATGGAAAAATTCACTTCTGAAATTACTGAGCCAGTTGGAATCAAACATGACAGTAATGATCCTAGTGTGAGAAAATCAAATCCAGGTAAGTGACACGAGGTTCTTATAGCATTTTTTATAGCTAAACTGACGTCTTTCAAAAGATACTTAAACTTTCCCATGATTGTCTCGCCTTGACGGAGTCAAAAGGCGAGACATAGGTATGCTGTTTCCGGCGTCGGCGGCGGCGGCGGCGGCGGCGGCGGCGACGGCGTCAACAATGTATTAGTTTGTGATTAGCTCAGTTTTATGGGGATCCACTAGTGGTAGGTCAATGATAATTGGTATGCAGATGTATTACTATTGCCACATCTCATTGCCATGGAGATTATTTGGCTCCGCCCCCTCAGTCATGGTCTATTGACTTTGAATGATTTGCTTACTTTACATGTATTAGTTTGTGATTAAGTCAGTTTATGGGGATTCACTAGTGGTAGGTCAATGATAATTGGTATGCAGAGGTATTACCATTGCCACATCTCATTGCCATGGAGATTATTTGACTCCACCCCCTCAGTCATGGTCTATTGACTTTGAATGGTTTGCTTACTTTACATGTATTAGTTTGTGATTAGGTCAGTTTATGGGGATCCACTAGTGGTAGGTCAATGATAATTGGTATGCAGATGTATTACCATTGCTACATCTCATTGCCATGGAGATTATTTGGCTCCACCCCCTCAGTCATGGTCTATTGACTTTGAATGGTTTGCTTACTTTACATGTATTAGTTTGTGATTAGGTCAGTTTATGGGGATCCACTAGTGGTAGGTCAATGATAATTGGTATGCAGATGTATTATCATTGCCACATCTCATTGCCATGGAGATTATTTGGCTCCACCCCCTCAGCCATGGTCTATTGACTTTGAATGGTTTGCTTACTGTACATATATTATGAGTCTGGTGAAGAGGAACCTTGAGAGATTCTGCACTGGAAATCAACTATAAGTAACTATAAGTAACTATAAGTAAACAAACAAAATTATATTTTATTGGACACAGCCAAGCAAAAAGATTTTTGTCTTGCCATGATGAGGTTGGGTTGAAAAGCTACATATAGGTATTGCTATCAGTGGCGGATCCAGAACTTTTTGTTAGGGGGGGGGGGGTGGGAGGGGGCACTGACCGACCTAAGGGGGGCCCACTCCAGTCACACATCAGTGATTCCCTATATAATCAACCAAATTTTTCCCACAAAATTTTTGTATTTAGGTTTGGGAACGACTTATAATAAGTCAATGGTATTTGGTATCCAGTTGTATTAGCATTCACACATCTCATTTAAATGGAGATTGTTTAACCATGTAACTCAGTCATGGTTCATTGACTTTGAATATTTGCATAACTTGTGTAAGATGTTAAGGTATTGCTATTATGATTTCAACATTTGCATAATCAAAATTACAAAAAGGCGAGACATATCTCTGTGATAACAGTTTATTTTTATATATATGTAGTTTTGGTGTTAATAAAAAAAATCCAGTAATATAGCAATTTTGTTTGAGCTTGGCAGGATCCCTGTATATTTTACTATTATTATGTCAGTGTTGAAATGTTATCATAGACTAGGAAATTTAAAGAAGATCTATTGTATGATGCCTATATATATGTAACAGGCAATTGCATTCTTGTAAATACTTGGTATTCTAGTATTATGTTCATATTGAAAGAGATAGATTTACCAATATCAAATTTGAAGGAACTAAAATTAGGTCGTTTATGCAAAATTTTTAAAAATAAACTTCAAAAAGTTTCCTCAATTTTTGGGATGGCTTTAGAGAAAGTATTTTAAATTCTGACAAAGGGAAATTATTAACATACTTCACTGTCAAAAGATGTTTTGAAAGAGAGAAATATCTTGATTTAAATGATTTTAAAATGTAAAATTAGAGTAAGTGCTCATAGTTTAAAAATAAAAACCGATAGGTATGCTAAAAATCGTATTGAACGTTCAAAAAGACTATGTACTAAGTGCATTCTCGGAGAGGTTGAAGACGAGGAACACTTTAGTTCAGTGTCCATTGTATAAAAATGAAAGAAAAGTATTTTATGAAAATATATCTTTATTTTGTAATAATTTTGGGAATCTGAATAAAACAGCAAAGTTTATTTGGCTATTGACTAATGAAAATATTAATGTCCTCAAAACATTGGGTATATTTATAAATAAGTGTTAAGAAATAAGAAATTCTATATAATAACATGCAAATATTTTAATTGCTATATTATGATAATATAGATATTGTGTTTGGATTGAAAGGACTTTTAACGCACTGATTTTCTAAGTGAACTGGTTCATTTTCATTGGGTTTGCATGTTTGAGAAAACAAAGGATCACAAATATCTAAATTAGGAGGCGGAGTTATGTCTATGGAATAACATCATATTTTGCACGTTATTCCATGGTTTTGTTCCTCGCACCTCCATTACAATATACATGGAAATGTTAACATATTCTCAAAACCATGGAATAACATTATAATCTGCATATTGTACCATGATTTACGAATGTTTCAAATGTTAAGTGATTTATTGCAGAAAAAAGTCAAAGAAAAACTTGTCATTTCTGTTACAATTACAAATTAAATTAATTGTTTTAGATAATATGGGATGATACCATCCGAGTTGGTTGTGGTTTTGTTCTTTGTCCAACCATGACTAACATACCACCTACCTGGACCAATCTCAAATATCTTGTCTGTAACTATTCTCCTGGGTAAGTGTTTAAACATAGTCTAATGACAAACCTTATAGTCAGCATAAGAAAACAAATTGTCATTGTTCTTTTAATCGGAGTTTGTTAACATAAAAAATTATTAAAGACAAAATGGAAAGCTTCATTTTAGCGTAGTAATTTCTAACTAAGTTGAATGAATACTTTGATACCAATTTTGATACATAGGATATGCATAGTTCGTAGATTTACGACTCGAGGATTAAAAACCAAAAAAATAATAGAATGACGTCACGATTATTTCATTCATTAAATGGACGTGTAGGAACATAGGGCATAGCAACATCACAAGATCCTTGCCATAATTTAATATTATGGATAGTTTGTGATATTGTCGTTTTCTTGGACTGGCACAGAAAATTAAGAGTTAAGCTATTTATCGTCGTCGTTTTTCTGTGCTGTTACACGTCAATGGATGAAATCATCAAAACGTCATAATCGTTACTGTCGTTTTTATATCTCAGTAAATTTGGTAAATATTATCTATAAAAAATGACATTCTAAAGATGAATAAATTAAATGTCTTTTTGAATAAGCAAAATGAATTGTTAGAAGTATATAATTGCGTGATCCAACCACACAGGGAACTTTCGTTTGACCACTCTTTTTATGAATGAAAATGTTTTCAGAAAGCTTATGTACACATTTACATTTGTACTGAAAAAAAAAACACAGAACTTTCATCAAATTTGTCAGTTTTCACCGTGTTTGTAATTTGTAATAATTTAGTTAAGCAAGTTTATTTTTACAGAGGGAATTACAAAGGAGAAAGTCCATATGAAAGTCAGTAAAAACAGTAAGTTTGATTTATCCTATTCGTAAATTCATATGGCATTCTTATAGAGAAAAACGGGAAATGGGTTACAAACATGGATATCATGAGCTATAAGTATAAAGAGTTAAAAATTTGGCACATTTGTGTTAGAAATTCTCTCCCAAAGCGATATTCATGTACGTAGATAAAGTTTTAGTAACTTTTTTATTGGTTATTATATAGCAAATCGTAAGAGAACACAAATACCAGGCTATGCACTGAGAAATTTTGAAAGGCATTAAGTGACATTTTGAAATTGGCACTAAAAGTGAAATAAATTCAGGAACTGGCCCTTCTTCTTTGAGTTTAACTCCAGTGAACAAAAGAAACCAATAACTTGATGAAATATATATATTCAGTATTAAATTGGCATCATTTTTTTAAGACAAAAAAAAAAAACAGTTTATTGACTAAAGCTTTTAAAAATTTCTTCGCTAATTACGTGAGATTTCAACAGCGAAGTACTCAAATTACCTCACGGTTATATTGTGTTAATCATATCAGGAACTGTATTAGTATTATATGATCCCTGATCATATGAATCAATATAACAACTACAGGCTCCAGCCTGTATCGCTCACCTGGACTATGTTCATCTTGACTGGCAGCCTGGAACATTGCTGTCAAGTTTCTACTGGCTCACTGGTTTCAAACAAGAAGATCTTTCATTGATTTTTACAATTAGGTCCTATTTTAAACTATTTTCCACTCTGGCAGCAATCTTCAATGGCAGACAGGGTCATCGTATACAATCCCGAAAGAGGACCACCAAAGGGCCGTTGCTGCCTAGTTTTGTTTCAATTGGCTCAGTGGTTTCATGGCTCTTTGCGCCAGGTGAGCGGAAAAAACATAGAAAAGATAGGTTTTGATCTTTTCTAAAATTAACCTGTCGGTTCAAGTGATGAAAGGACACCATGTTATTAACCTAAGTTTCATTTTTTCTTGATTTGGTTTTATTTACAAATCATATAAATATATTAAAAATATGTTTCACTTCATGATATATTTCAAATGAATAGTGAAATATTGATGCAAAGTGAACAAATCAAAATTTCCCATAGTATTTAACAATAGCTCAGAGAAGCGAAACCAACTCTATTAACTGGTAAAAAATTGATTTTTTTAAAAAAAAAATTAACAGTTAATAACGTCACCAAAAGGCCTTCGGACGTGTTAATAATTACAGTATAACTAATCTTGAAATGCGATACCTAAAAATCTACATCGAGTTACCGAACAACACATTAATTCACGAATGCGCGTAGCGCATGAGTGAATTATTAGTGCTTTTCGGTCACGAGTTGTAGATTGTTGATATTCGAATTTCGAGGTTAGTTATTCTGTTTATTACATTTATATTTTCCGTGTATTCAGAAAATTTAAATAGAAAATACAAGGGATTATGTTTTTTATGTGATTACGCGTCGACTTTGTATAATGTCTTTGGCGACGCCTTCCGTAAGAGTGAAATGTGACTTTCGATTTCACTGGGTGAATTATCGAATTTGATTTTACTCGGAAATCTCAGTATTTCACCACAATCAATGTAATACACAATTATATCACCATGCTATAAAGGAAGTATTTAAATGTCTCCGTACAACACTAACAGTACATGTCGCCTTGTTCTTCTTTTTCAGAAGCGTTTCACATCATCTCAACAAAAGAACAGACTTCTTATCAGTCCTAAAGACCTTCATTGCTATTGAACTCATCTTGAAAAAAAAAATATTTCGAAATTACTTGAAGATGTTAGGATTATATAATTTTGCAATAAAATCACATTTCTCGTGAATGAAGCATTTGTTATTTTTAATTCGATGTAGAAGATGAAACATTAATATTTCATTCTTGATAATTTGTCGGTAATATTACGCTGTTCAATTCTTTGATATTTAATCCCTTTTTGTACTAAGACACAGAAATTGTATTTTATTCAGCATTTCATCAAAGGAACATGTAGAAAAACAATATTGTTTTAGATTATCCTGTGCATTTGCTTCGTAAACAGAAAGTTCCTAAATAAGCTTAGATCGGAAAAACAGCAAAACGCACAAAAGAATACAGATTTTCAAAGATATAGGTATCTCAAAACTTAACTAGGATATTTATGAATTCTTTGATATAAATTGTGATGCATGAGATGTGCATATTTCATCGATTTACGACTCAGCAGTTGTGCTTAAGGATTAAAATGTTAAAAACAAAATCAATAATCCCAACAAGTTAATTGTTGAAGATTTTTTTTAGATGAAATATGACAAAATCATGCATTAGCTTTGACGATTCATTCGAAACCCCATCCTTTGATTTAAAAAAAGGAAGATATATGGATACCGGTGTTAGAACACTATTCTTAAAGGATTACTTTATCAAAGTTCCATCTGTTTTTTTTTTGTCCGGTCACCAAATTATATATGAAATAATATAACTATTTTATTTGGACTATTCATGCTTTCACCGTAGTACTTACGAACAACATTGCACAAAGGCAATTGTTTACACCTTAGGTAAAATGAAGAAGGCTAAACAAGATTTAGTTATGGTACCTTTTTTGTGAATTAAAACAAAGGTGCCAAAGATAAGGGAAGAGAAAACTTGTTTCTGAATCAAAATTTAAAGCTAGAACTAAGAAACGTCAATGAACCAAAATAATATATGATAAAAAAAAACGTATGTAAAAGTCTACCATCAAATGCATTCAATTCAGTGGTGGTCATAACCACCATTTACGGATTGCGTTGTTCTATAATTTAAAGATAAAAATTAACTTTTGTTGATTGTAAAACCAAATTCTATACACTATCGTAGGTACAGTCACAGGATATCTTTTTATGAAATCTTCATTGTCATATTCCTGGTCAAATGTGTACAATACACCGTTGCATAAAGCAGTAGTAGGCCTTAGAGTAAATAAAATATTGTTACCTTACGAATGTCAACAGAGAATACAACTGAGGATAATTATGATGTAAGAAAAATAGCAAACAGTAACAAACTTTGTCAGAAATGTTCGACTAAGTGTATTTTGTATATTCTATTGCTAACTACGTAACAAGTACGCAGTGCACACAAAATTAATATTCTAGATGAAAAAGTTAGATATATGCGTGGATCCAGGATTACATGTTAGGGAGCGCAGTTTTCCGGCTCGAATATTTCGATGCAGTGTGATAACATTGTTTATCATATACTTAGTACTTATATGATGGTTTTTACATATGTGTAACGACCAGAAGTTAACAACCCATATTTGCACAACTCAGGGTTATAACCCATAATTCAAATGCTATTCGAACGTACCCAGGCTGATATGGGTGTGTCAGTACAAATTCCCATGCAGGGAGATTGGTGTCAGTGGTCAGGGTGATATGGCAATGTCAGACAGGGTGCGTTCGGAATAAGTACTTAGGAAGTATGTGGTAAACAGATTAAAACATGACCGGGTATCATCCCAAGACTCATATCTGACCGGGTATCATCCCAAGACTCTCATATCTGACCGAGGGTTTATTTTACCTTCCGATGATTTGTACCGAAGATGGAAACTAGAAGAATTTAGATTATTGTTAATCCTTTAGATTTAGAGGTTCAGACATTTGGGGTAATGACTTTGCCTTTTTCTGTTTTTATTAGCACATTTTTATTTAAAATTGTTTTTTTTTATATTATTTGAACTGTTCTTTGAATGCCTGGCTTGTTACCTTTGATTTTATTATGTTTTATAATGTATCCCGTTTTCGTGTGAAAATATGTTTTTTTTTCTACCTACATTCCTGGAAATATATCGACGAATATGATTGGTCGATGCAAAAAAAAAAAAAGAGAGAACAATATCCTCAGTAATATCCATAATATTGAAAGGTTATCCTCTAATGACTAATGATTGATTTTGTTGAGAAATTTTGATTTTCCGCGAATATACTACATAAGATGTCCGCAACGGAAAATTGTATAATGCAGACATAAACACTGAATGGATGTCTTTGTTGCTGCTATATATGTTGTGGTTCAAGGAATATATGATAAATGCACCTTTATTTTTCAGACTACTAGGTATAAATGCGTAACATTTTGGATTATTGAGCTGCCAGACTATTGGACTAACCGACTGTTGCATTTTCTAATTGGACTAATGGATCTTTAGAATTATAACTTCTGTACTTTCATTTTTTTCCACTTTTCTTAAAACTGTCATTCGATCTTACTTCGTTTAGCATTAAAAGTGAATGAAGACATTAGTTTCCATGATCCTCTTAAAAAAAGGCTTATCCAAAGATCACCACGTAAAGTTAGTAAGGAGAAACGTTATTTTATATTTTTAAAAAGTTGAAAGTCGATTATGAAAATCACATGCATATATTTATTTTAATGTATGAAGTATAATCATGTTTGTTGAAATAGAAGCTAAAAAACTTTAAATGCTGCTCATTTAATTTTAAATTAAACCCATAAATCTAAATTCACTGTGATGTGATCAGTTTCACTCGACTGTTCAAAGGATAAAGCATGAGAACAGATATCAAAGTCCTTAAAATCAAACATTTATCCGTAATGTTACTTATATTTATAGTCATATAGTTTATTTAATGTATTACACTTTAGAAGCATCCGCGAATGATGACGCAATGTGGGAATTGGATTACAATCAACCTTTTACAACATTGTGAAGACAGATGTTATTTCAAACATAATTAAATTGAATAGAACTCTTTCCAGATTTTATCATTATAAAACCGAAGATGAGGAGGTATAGGAAATTGAACCAATCAGAAAATCTCATATTCAGACCCGGCAGTCGCGACCGCTAGAAGAATGGTACTAAAGTACAACACATTATTTGGATTTTCATAGGCATCTTAAAAATTTAGCCACCAGAAAAGCTCATTTTGGAAATTGGCAGTCATATTGGTTCTTGGAATGGCACCAAAACTATAAACTGAAAGCTTCTGTCGGCATCGACAGTGATACCCACGACCCCATCCCCCAACCAAATTAGTTGAAACACTTACCCAAAGTCAAAATTCTAAACAAATAATTGCCCATTTACAGATGTTATCCAACCATTCTATGAAGAAATTTAATCACTAAATTCAATAAAAAAAGGAAAAAGTTTAGGTCACAAGCTTCAATTCACAATTTCCGAAATCCTATCCCTGTGGGCCCTACGTTTAGAAAATCAAAATCCTGAAACCTTATAACGCATCTGTATACTTAAATTGAAAAATGAAAGATTGGTTTCGGTCACAACCTTATTAAAATTCACAATTCTGGAAATTAGACCAAAATGGGTCCCAAGTTTTCAAAACCAAAATTCTAAAACATTAAGTACTGCGCATCTGCATGGTGTATGTCAATTCTGTAAAGGAATAATAATTGAAAAGTGAAGGGGTAGTCTACCTCATTACGGTCATAAAAATTAACAATTTTCGAAGTTCGAACCCTTTGGGCCTCACGTTTAGAAAATCAAAATTCGAAACCTTATTAGTATGCAACCATTCTATGTAGAAATAAAATCCCTAGACCCGAAAGTAAAGGAGGAGTTGCTATCTTAAGATGCAGAAGATTTTAAATACATTTCCCGTAGTGTTCAAATTTAACTAAGTCTGACGCTAGGACCATATTTGATTTCAAACCGGCACCAAAGTAACACATTGCAATGGTCACTTGTATGCAGTTTCAAAGCCGTGGGTGAAGTATTTTCAGATAAAATCTTATTATTTTAACCCATTATAAGTCACCTTTGTGGCCTTGTGATGACGGTTGATAGCAGAATGACATAAAAGGTAACAAAAATACTTGGTTCCTTATAAGTATCACTTCCACCAAGTTTGGTATCAATTCATTTTATCGTTCATAAGACTGAAGAATTTTACCAATCGGCAACAAAACACTTAATAAAAAAAAAACACCTCATAAAGAATATCTTTTCCAAGTGAACTTCTGTTCAGTCGGTCAAAGATCAAAATATGGACAACAGATATCGGACTCCAAATGATGTTAATGGCCAAAGAAGGTCATCGACTTGTGAAGCAGTCGATTGCCATATTCATTATGAAAAATCCACCAAAAACAAACGTGACCTAAATTTGTTGTCCACATTTCAAAAAGATTTGTTTGATTAGTAATTCATAATCATCCTGAAACCTAAATCATCTCCAATTGTTCAGAAACAAAGTGATGCGACTTTTGATTTTATGGCCTGCAAAAAACAACCAGTAAATTTTAAGTTTTGGTCACGCAGCTCTTTTATTATCATAAGGAAACCTAACTAGAGGCTCCCGTGAGCCTGTATTTCCATCTTGACTGGCAGCCTGGAACATTGTAGTCAAGCCAACTGAACAACTGGTTTCAAACAAGAAGATCTATCAGTGATTTTGCCAATTAGGTCCTATGTTAAACTATGTTCGGTTTGGTGGCCATCTTGGATGGTTAACGAGGTAATCGGATACACTTCTGAAAGAGGACCACCTAAGGACCATTGCTGTTAAGTTTTGTTCCTATTGGCTACAAGTTCCAAGTGGTTACAGACAAGATCTTTAATTAAATTTTCCATACAGTCCTATGTTAAACTATGCCCGACTCTGGCAACCATATTGGATGACCGGTGGGGTCATTGGATATAATTCTGAAAGAGGACCACCTAAGAATCATTGCTGCCAAGTTTTGTTACAATTGGCCTAGCGGTTTCAGACAAGAAGATCTTTAAGTAAATTTCCCATAGTGTCCTATGTTAAACTATTTTGGGCTCTGGCGGCCATCTTGGATGACGAACAAGGTCATCGGATACAATTCTGAAAGAGGACCACCTAAGGACCATTGCTGCCAACGTTTGTTCCAATTGGACCAATGGTTTCAGAGGAGATCTTTAAAGGAAATTTTACGACGACGGACATTAATAGACAAGTCGGCAAAAATCGGAACTTTATTTTATTGGTCTAGGAAGTTGTGTGTAAAATTTTGGAAGATTTGGTAATGTGGTTCTTGAATTATCATCCTTCAGTCAAATATGACGAATGGAGGATATATATATATATATTGACAACCATTTGGGGCAGTGGTATAATAATTACATGATGTACAAATGTAGCTTTGTGTTAAGTGCAAATCATGTTTTCATAAGCAAATACATTTATTTTGCTTATAATATTCAGAGCAGCAAGTTTAACTTCCTTCCAAATTCAACTGCTGCAGTAAGTTAAGTTAAATAGCTAGTTATGACCTCTTTAGTGTTAAAAAAATCTGATGAAGATTAATCAGCCATTATTTATCTATATTTAGGGGCTGAAATGGCAGGCTGGTCCATGTAGTTCGTCAAAACTACTGATCAGTAGTTTGTCAATATTTACATTGTGAGATGGAATACAGCTTGTGGTGGAGTACGTTTGAATCTGATCTTATTTGACTGAGATAAAAAGTTCTTCCTTAAGTTCGATGGTTCCAGCAATAAAAGCTGGCCACTCCCGTTTAGCTACTTACAATGCAAGTGGTATAAAATTACAATTTACAATAAACCATTTGTATTTATATACGACAGATCAGGAATAGATAAGAGGGAGGTTTGACGGTATATGTAAAACCATTTATATTTATATACCACAGATCAGAAATAGATTATAGAGGGGTTTGGCGACCCATGTGAAACCAATTTAACTCCAACACTTTTCAATATCTATATCAATTCAGACTGTCCTGAATGTTGTGTTTGTTTGTTTTCTTCACTCAATATCTGGTTTTCAGACCTGGCATATCATTACTAACCTTCCCTGCAATCCATTGTTTTGAAATTTGTTTTGCATTAAATACCACCAAATATGTTTGTATAAATATTTCATTAAAAATCAACAGCTGATATTAAATCATTAACAATTAATGATACACTATATAGAGCAGTCACTGTACAATCTTATAGAAGTTTAAACAAATAAAGGAAGAATATGTCCTTAGTACACAGATCAGGGATGCCCCTGCTCCAAATAGCAATCAAAGAAAACACCTCAACTGTCCCAAGTATTTATGATAAACTCTTATGACAAAATAATTATGAAAAAAGTTAAATAAATAAAATAAAATGCTCCGCTGGGGGCAGCTAGATACGACCGCAGATGTCGAACCCTGAATAGTTGGGGCAATTATGAACACAACATTCAAGCTTGATACAATACTGAATTTGGGTTGTGAATAAATATTTGACACAGCATAGGTTTCTGACACAGAATGAATGTTGTCTAAGAACTTAAAAATTTTTAATTTACCTATTCAAACCATATCAGTATTATTTGTTTTTATATATAAATCAGAAATAACCAATTTAAAATTTAAAATTGGGCACACATATCAATTTCTTGCTATTGCGCAATACTGTGCAATTGAAAATTTCTTGAAATATTTGACACATAATAGGTTTCTGACACAGAATAACTGAAATCAAAGAACTTAGAATTGGTCATATGATTTCAATTTATATACAATTTTTTGCTTCTTGTGCAATATAATATGCTGTGGAGAATTCCCCCCCCCCAAAAAAAAAATAATAATTTACCCCTTTTTTTAGCTTTTGTGCAATACACTATGAAGTTGCACATTGACCCCCCCCTTCCCCAAAAAAAAAACAAAAAAACAATAAAATTTATTGTAAACCCCCCCCCCTTTTTTTGCTAAAAAAAATTGCCCCCTCCCCAATTTCTCATTTACCCCCCCTAAATTTTGTTTTCAACCCCCCCCCCCCATTTCTTTATACTTTGCAACCATAACAGCCCATTTAAATACACCATAACATATTAAAATAGAAAATGACATCATAGTCATGGATGGCAAATTTTAAATATACATAATTTAAAAGCAGTTTAGATAAGATAAACAAAAAAGCTTCATCAGCACATTTTATATTGGCAAATTTACAATGAAGTTCATTAGAGTTATTGGCAAATTTCCAATGGAATTTGTTAATAATAAAGTTTTGATAACAGGGCACACATATCAATTTCTTGCTATTGCGCAATACTGTGCAATTCAAAATTTCTTCAAATATTTGACACATAATAGGTTTCTGACACAGAATAACTGAAATAAAGAACTTAGAATTGGTCATATGATTTGAATTTATATTCAATTTTTTGCTTCTTTTGCAATACAATATGCTGTGGAGAATTGCCCCCCCCCCCCAAAAAAAAAAAAAAATAATTTACCTCCTTTTTAGCTTTAATTTTCGACCCCGATTTGGACCAACTTGAAAACTGGGCCCATAATAAAACAAGAGGCTCACCAGAGCCTGTATCGCTCACCTGGAGTCTGCTTTTCATTGGACAATTAATCAACTATTTCACCAAGTTTGTTGCAATTGGTTCAATTGTCCAGGGAAAATTTGTTGAAGATTTATTTTTCATAAGGTTTAATGTTAAAATATGTTCCCTGATGGTGGTAGTCCTGGCAGGAAGTTGATAAAATTGACCAGGAATAAGGGTGAACCTTAAATAAATGTAACAGAACCCGACCTCAAATTACACAAACCAATAACTCCTAAATAGAATTTGGGAATCCTTTCAAAATTTCAGGGTATGTAGATCTCAACATGGCAAACATTTTTCAATTTACATTTCACATCTATCTCAAATAGTTTTGGAGATAAATGCAAAAATGTTAAAATTTTAAAAATTTGACAAAAAAAGGGCAATAACTCCTAAATGGGTTTTGGGATTTCCTTTAAAATTTCAGGGTATGTAGATCTCAACATGGCAAACATTTTTCACATTTACATTTCACTTCTATCTCAAATAGTTTTGGAGATAAATGACAAAAAATGTTAAATTTTGAAAATTTGACGAATAAAGGGCAATAACTCCTAAATGGGTTTTGGGATTTCCTTCAAAATTTCAGGTTAGGTAGATCTCGTCATGCTGATCAATTTTACCCCATGTCAGATTTTCGATATCTGTAACGGTTTTTAAGTTATAAGCCAAAAACAACACATCCACCCCTATATTCTATTTTTAGCTACGGTCGACAGCCATGTTTTATGTCAGATCAAAATAAATTGAGGATCGTTTGTAGAGGACATGTCATAGATCATTCCTATTAAGTTTCAAACCAATCGGCCCAGCGGTTTCAGAGGAGAAGATGTTGAATGAAAAAATTTTGAAAATTTGACCAAAAAAGGGCAACAACTCCTAAATGGGTTTTGGGATTTCCTTTAAAATTTCAGGGTCGGTAGATCTCAACATAACAAACATTTTTCAAATTTACATTTCACTTCTATCTCAAATAGTTTTGGAGATAAATGACGAAAAATGTTAAAATTTTGAAAATTTGACGAAAAAAGGGCAATAACTCCTAAACGGGTTGTGGAATTTCCTTCAAAATTTCAGGGTAGGTAGATCTCGTCATGCTGATCAATTTTACCCCACGTCAGATTTTCGATATCTGTAACGGTTTTTAAGTTATAAGCCAAAAACAACACATCCACCCCTATATTCTATTTTTAGCTACGACAGCCATGTTTTACGTCAGATCAAAATAAATTGAGGATCGTTTGTAGAGGACATGTCATAGATCATTCCTATTAAGTTTCAAACCAATCGGCCCAGGGGTTTCAGAGGAGAAGATTTTTGAATGTTAAAATTTTGAAAATTTGACGAAAAAAGGGCAATAACTCCTAAATGGGTTTTGGAATTTCCTTCAAAATTTCAGGGTAGGTAGATCTCGTCATGCTGATCAATTTTACCCATGTCAGATTTTCGATATCTGTAACGGTTTTTGAGTTATTAGCAAAAAACAGCAATTTACCCCTATGTTCTATTTTTAGCAACAGTGGCCATGTTTTTCATCGGATCAATATAAAATGAGGATCGTTTGTGTAGGACATGTCATAGATCATTCCTATTAAGTTTCAAACCAATCGGCCCAGCGGTTTCAGAGGAGAAGATTTTTTAATGAAAAGTTTACGACGGACGGACGGACGGACGACGGACGAAAAGTGATGGCAAAAGCTCACATGGCCTTTGGCCAGGTGAGCTAAAAACTAAGTACATGTTTAGATTCAGCATATCAAAGAACCCAAAGAATTCAATTTTTGTTAAAATCAAACTAAGTTTAATTTTTAACCCTTTGGACCTTAATGTAGACCAATTTGAAAACGGGACCAAAAATTAAGAATCTAAATGCACTGTTAGATTCGGCATATCAAAGAACCCCAATAGTTAAATTTTCAATGAAATCAAACAAAGTTTAATTTTGGACCCTTATGGCCCCTAATTCCTAAACTGTTGGGACCAAAATTCCAAAAATCAATCCCAACCTTCCTTTTGTGGTCATAAACCTTGTGTTTAAATTTCATAGATTTCTATTTACTTATACTAAAGTTATTGTGCAAAAACCAAGAAAAATGCTTATTTAGGCCCTTTTTTAGCCCCTAATTCCTAAACTGTTGGGACCAAAACTCCCAAAAACAATCCCAACCTTCCTTTTGTGGTCATAAACCTTGTGTTAAAATTTCATAGATTTCTATTTACTTATACTAGAGTTATTGTGCGAAAACCAAGAAAAATGCTTATTGGGCCCTTTTTTGGCCCCTGATTCTTAAACTGTTGGGACCAAAACTCCCAAAATCAATCCCAACCTTCCTTTTGTGGTCATACACCTTGTGTTTAAATTTCATAGATTTCTACTAACTTATACTAAAGTTATAGTGCGAAAACCAAATGTCTTCGGACGCTGACGACGGACAACGACGGCGACGACGACGCCAACGTCACACCAATATACGACCGCAAAAATTTTGCGGTCGTATAAAAATGAAAGATAAACAAAAATCTTTCAAAATAAAACAAGAGCCTGAATCGCTGACCTGTTATATTTTGTGCAGATCTTGCATCAATGATTATATTGCTATCTAATGTATACCTTCACAATTTTCTCCTTAATAATGACCTGTACAGCTAAAATATAGAATCCTGAACCCAAATAGATAGGTTGCTAGCGACATTTTCAATCTTCCTAGGGCAAACACTCCAATGAAGATTCAATTGATGATTTTGGTCATGTTGACTTATTTGTAGATCTTACTTTGCTGAACATTTTTGCTGTTAACAGTTTGTCATTATCTATAATAATATTCAAGACAACAACCTAAAACTGCAAAATTTCCTTAAAATTAACAATTCAGGGGCAATAACCCAACAAAGGGTTGACCGATTCATCTGAAAATTTCATAGCAGGTAGATCTTGACCTGATGAACATTTTAACACCATGTCAGTTTTGCTCTAAATGCTTTAGTTTTTGAGATATAAGCCAAAAACTGTTTACCCCCTATGTTCTATTTTTAGCCATGGTAGCCATGTTTCGTAACGGACATGAAAATAAAACACAAATTAATTCTAGATATCCTAAGGATCATTCAGACTAAGTATGGCTGTAATTGGTTCGGTGATTTCAGAGGAGAAGACGGACGACAGACGCCAATTGATGGCAAAACTCACATGTCCTTTTAGGACAGGTGAGCTAAAAAATTTCATAATAAAAGAGATACCAGAAAGTTTTAAAAAATCAAGCATTTGGCCTACCAGCCTGAGCTGTGAGAAAACACACCAAATGCTCTTTGACTATGTGAATTGGAAACAGACCTATAGACAGAGTGATTCCTAAAAATCCTGAAATATGTTTGCAAGGGGTACTCAATAATTAATTGATCAGCCTGAAACTCAAAATTGATCTTTCTCATCATTATAAGCTCATGTACCAAAAATAATACTTATATTTATTACATGATGGTATTTTTTCTTGATCCTGATTGGCCAAAAAATAGCATAAGAGCTTGTGAGTAGTGATAGCAACCTAACGTTCATAAAAAATGGTAGGTTACACAGATTTAATAGCAACCTTATATGATCTAAAATAAAATGGGGACTTAAAATTGTTCTAAAAATAAAAGTGGTCGGTTACGAGGAATTTGATAGCAACCTAATATGATATAAAAACAGAATGGGGACTTTACTCAAATTGTTCGCAAATGTTCATTAAATTGAATCAAAATACTCAGATAAATATACATTTGTTGAATACTGTTGAATAAAATTATAATGTTGATTATCTTTTTTTTCTATACCATAATCATGTAATAAAACACTTCTTGACTTTGAACTAGGTTGCTATCGATTTATCAACCCTCAAATTGAATAATATTCACCTCACCTACATCTTGGTGAATATTACCATTTTGTCGGGTTGTTAAATTCCAATAGCAACCTAGTTAAAAGTCAATAAATGTATAGTGTTTGTTGTGTGATCTACAGATGAGATACTGAAGGGTTTAACACCAAAGAATTGTTTTGGAGCAGAGTGCTTCAGAATGAAAAACTTTTGAACAAACCCATTGATAACTGACTACAAATAAAGGAACTTACAAAGGATCACCAGTGTTTGGTCAGCTAAAAAAGGGCAGTTGTATATTTAACCTTAAGATATCTTCCCCTTCATGTAAAACTTATTTTAACATTAATCATCTCTACAGTACATTGTTTCTCCAATAATAATAGATAAAGGGCACAATATTCTCCAGACACTGTATACTAAAAGTACAATTATCATACATTAAATAATGTCTTTAGTTCCTTAAGGACTGTAACCTGTAAAAAATCAATACAAAAAATTAAAGATATTTTAAAATGTTTAAATTTATACATAATAATAAAATATAAATTTTGAATTAAGCTATAACTGGCTGTATGGAGCATGTATGGAAATTATGTGTTTCAAAATACTAATGCAAATATTGAGAAATTTTATGTATGTGTTTGTTTTGACCAAATAGTTTGGTAAGGGCTATTCCGGAAAAAAATTTATGGGAGGGTTGGAAGGCACTTTATATAAAATTGTATGGGTGGTCGGGGGTCTGGAAAAAAATTCTAAAGGAAGCATAAGGAAATTTTATTTTAAATTGTATGGGTAGTGGGTGCTGAAAAAAAATGCCTTCCAACCCCCCCATACCATTTTTTCTGGAATAGCCCTAAATGATTCTTACTCAATTTTGTTAAATAATTCAATAGTTTGAGTTTTGGTAAATTATACTGAATGAGCCAAAATACAAGAGTGTGATTTTTTATGTACGTCAAATTAAACTTTTATTACTAGTAACCTAAATGTGTTATACTCATTGTCTTCTTCATGTTTCATTTTTTACCCCTTTCATTCTTCTGTTCTTTTATTTATCATTTTTTGTTGTTGCAAACTTCAAATTTTTTATTTGGGTTTGCATATGAATTATTGACTACCTGACAATTAAAATGGACTCAAAAAATTATAGTGTTGTTTTCCCAATTTATATAAACTTTTGAAACACTAACAAAGAAATGCCAAAAGATAGTTGTCACATATTTGATTAAAAAAAATTTAAATGATGACCAAGAAAAAAATCTACAATAAAACATGATCGAATTGATATTGTACATTTGTAGATAAATTCTTGACACTAAATCCCTATATGTATAAGATAATAGTCTAAGCAAATTCACAAAACATATGCTTCTTTATTTTATTTCTAGTCTACTGACATCACAAGAGTTTATATTTCAAAAAAAATTATATACTGGAATAGAGGAAGAGGTTTTTATACGCCCTTAGGAAGAGATTTTCTTAATTTCTAAAATGTATTTGAACAATTCTGTTTTCTTTATTATTTCACAGTGAGAGCACCTCAAAAGACAAGGTAAGAAAATATGAAGGGGCAATTGATCAATAATAAATCCTAAGACAGAAACAATATTGAGATGTGGATGGACGAAAACAAAGAAACAACAGACAAATACCACAAAAAAACTTTATAAATGTGTGAGTCTTCCAAGGAACACATGTGTCGCCTGCAAACATCAATTTTAAAATATATATTCACACCTTTTGCTTCATTTGTTTCCAATTTAAACTGTAGGAGATTTTATGCTAACAAACTTACACATGCAAAAATGGCACCTCTATGTTTTGCTATGGAAAAGCCCAGATATAAATCCCACCAGGAAAACATTTTATATGTATTGCTACACATGAAAGGCAACAATTCTGTCAAGTTACGTTAAAAAAATAATATGTCTTTCCCTGGAAAGGGATGGGTAGACATAATAAATGAATGCTGAACTGACAGCTTGACATTATTATTATTATACCATAAGGACTTATTAAACTATGCTGTAACAACAGATTTGTTGATCAAACTTTTTAAACAACCCTTGAGGGCAAAAAAAGACCTCCTATTTGTGTATAATAATGCTGATACCTGGAAAATTGTTGATGATATTTTTTCTAAAAACAAATTTTAGATAACCAAAATACATACCTTCTTGATAAATCATCCTCTTTTTGATGTTCTGTTGATTTTGAAGCACTAATTGATGCTGTAGCGGGATTGAGGTCTTTAAGTTGATCTATCATTTCCAAACCCTCTTCCTCAGCAACTTGCTGTATTAATTGATCAACCTGATCTTGAGGTGTAGATAAGGTCATGGCTGCACCCATAGAATTCTCTAATGTCTATAAGATAAAATGTAAGAAATATGAATTTTTCCTCATTGTGGTGGTAGGATGATTTAAGGGCACTGTATAATTTTGTCAATTTATATTATATACATAGGGATTTTATGTCACAATTATTCCACCATATCCCTTTTCTCATATTATACAGTCTAGAAACATAGTAATGATACATTTGCATGAAGGTTGAAAAAGCTCTCAACTTTACTCCCTTATCAGGTCACACCCATCTCACATTATTTTATACTAAACTTACCGATGTTCTGACATCAAGATCTTCAAACTGTTTCTCAAATTTCTGCATTACTTGTTCTACCTATAACAATAAGCATGAAGTATAAATATGAATTAATAAGTATTAAAATCAGATGATAAAACAATTCAATTTTTTCCTTTTATCTGTCTTATAAATATCTTGAAAATAATTCTGTATACTTGGAAGTCCACTATTTATGATTTAAATCAGCTGTTCAAATGATTCTAGCTGCAAATTATGGACCAGAAAATTTTTGAAAATTAAATTACAAGGATTGTTATAAAATTTGGAACAGTTTATAGTTTGGTCAGTTTATGCTTAAACATAAACAGCTTTGTGGTTTATATAGCGTAAACTGCCTAAAAGTAGATTACTGTGAAACACTTATTATTCGTTGTGCACCAATTTTCGTGGATTTCGTGGACAACCCAATCCACGCATTTATAAACTGAACGAAACATTTATGTCAATCACGTAAAGTCTTTCATTACGAAGAGATATCGAAATGTTTGGGGTCATTACCAAAATTGCTAGCTGTTTGTTTGACAAAAAATGTTTGACTTTGCACATTCAAACGAATGAGGAAGTTAGAATGACCATGTTATCAGGGGAGAAATATGCTGGTTTGTTAAACAGGACGGAATATGGGCTTAGATTATTAATGAAAATATAGAAATACTTCAATGTAGGCGTTATGTTTATTTTTTAACACTTGGTCACTTCTGGTGAGTAAAGTGTTCATTTAAAGTCAGTTTGCCTTGATTATTATACGGTTTTATTACTCAATTAATTGTTTAATTAGTAATTTCTTTGGCTTTGTTTCTAGCTTGGGTATCAAATGTCGTTGGTGCAATTGATGTTTTGATTAAGCCTTTAACTGTCATTTGTAAATATTAATCAAATCTTAGACAAACGATAATTGTTGATTACAATTCAAGTAAATCTGTTGCATAATAGACACTTTTTATATTTAAATTTTGATTTGAATGCCTTTCACCAACAATAACTCAATAACCATGGTACTTTTATTTTATTTTATTTTTATTATTTATGTTTTTTTTTTTGGGAGAAATTTGAAATCCATGAAATTTAGAACCCATGATTATGTCTTTTTCCACCAATCCATGAAAATTGATGTCAACGAAAATAACTGAATTCACAGTACATTTGTATTTTGTATAACCTGTTAAAAAAATGAAGACAATCCTTAATCAATATAGGTATGAACATTTTTATAAGCCTAGAATAAAATTCAATTATACATAATCTGAACATATAAATATATATGATAACATTGAATCCTAAATATTTTCTAAATTACAACTTTTAAGTCTACCAGCATTGTAGAGCACCCCCGAATTTGTTATCTCATACTCTATTACCCAAATCCCAAGCAATGAGTTAGTAAATATTATAACATGATATTATAGCATTGAGTATAATCCAAACTTTGATGTATACCAACATTGATAAACACACCTGAAAAAATTAATGTAAGCTTACCTTTTCTAAATCCATGGATGACATAGCTTTGTCTAATGCCTTTGTAACACCTTCCATGTTCTTTGTGATCTAAAAATGACAGAATTAAAATAAGCCAAGTTGTTCTTTGCAAACGTACTGATTTTGTTTTTATTTCTTTGGCAAACTATGCAAATAAATATGCTAATTTGTTAAAGCATGGTCCATAAAAGAAGTAATCATTTGCTGCTTAATGGGGTGGATGGCTGATAGGAGAGGAATGGATTGGAGAGCATGCATTGGAGTCCACCCCCAAATACTGCTTCTTGGGGGTAAATCTGGACCTTTAAACTGTGCCTAGGTCAAAACTACTAGGAACGTTGAAGTTTTGCATTCATTTAATCTACACCATAGTTGTCAAATTGTCTACTGTTGGGTACTTAAGGTTTGAATCATGAAAAACCCATGACCACCAAAATTGTTTGTATTTTCTTTGCAAACAGAGGCAAACAGAGGCATCGCAGACTCAGAAATTAGGTTTCATTAATCATATTTGGTCAGAACTTACTTTGATTATTTGTAATTAAATGTTTTTCCAATCAGCCACTTTAAGGGACACCCATGAACCCCATCCCCTCAAAAATTACAATGTTTCATCAACCAAGAATCCACCTGGTCACAAGGCATGTCATATTTACTTAAAAATGGCTCAAATGAATAGGTTTTTACTTGTTGTGTGTTTCAACATGACATTTCTATGAATTAGTAAAAAAAAATCTTTTTGGTAAATATGGAAGGTCAGCACCCCTATATATCTGAGATAGGGGTCAAAGCCATAATATCATGGTCATAATATGGCAAGAGTTAATTTCATTTATGTATTACCCCTTTCATTGTAAGGGCTGTTTGTACTCTAGATTTAACTCCATCTACTCGTGCTGCCATTCGAAGATAATTCAAGTTTTCATTTTTCTTTCGAATTGCATTCTCTGCATATATTCTAGCTGTTTCGACATCTTTCTGTGAAATGGCCTAAAATAGACAAAAGAAAACTCAAATTACATGTGTGACAACTTCACTGTAAATAAATTCTTTTTTTATATTTTATCAAGGATTTAAAAAGTAGGATACGAATCTCGTACTTTCTCTCTTTATCTCGTGTGGCGATATTTTATACTACTCGCTACTTATACATGCCACTAACACCACTACTATTTAAAAATCTCTTTGCCTTCTCCAGCTTTCTCTTCTTACAAAGTTGTAAAAACTACATATTTTAAATTTTTTTTATTTATAAAGATCTAATAATATAATATATTTTTAATAATTTTATATTTATTTGTCTAACTATTTCTCTACTGTAAAACAACTTAAATGACATACCTTAGTAAATTTATAAAGTAAAAAAACATACCAAAAACAATTAAGTATGCCAATTTTATGGAAACAAGAAAGTTTATTGATTTCTTAATAGGCTACACATGAATTTAACCCCATAACGCCACCATTTTGACAAACGACAATAAAAAATAATTATAACACAAATAATGATAAAACAAATCAATGAATCACGCCAGTTTTTATTCTATACATTTTTTACACTCTAAACTATACAATTATACATTTTGCTGAGCCGATTACATGTAAACATATTGATTTCTAAATGAGCCACCCGACCTCCATCCAAGCACGCCCCATTTTGATAAACGATGGTAAACAATCCTTAATACAGATAGGGAGTACTGTTTAAAAAAAAAAAATCCTTCTATACATCGAAAAATATCATATTATCACAAAAATGATGCCTTCGCTTCAATATTCGGTATGATGAGGGAGGAGTTTGAATTTTAAATTAGTGTCTCAACTGCCCATTATAGGCAAGATTATGAAGGTCAAAAGGGCAAACCAATTAACTGATGAAATACGGATGTAATATCCACAAGAAGTATATCTTATCAATGACTGATATTTAGGGCAAATATTTTCACGCTCTACCTGTAATTATGGTTTTATATACTTACAAATACTGGTATCAAATGTTGAAGCGATGAAATATTCTACCATTTTGTATCAATGAATTGCACTATGAGTAATCTCACTTCTTCTCGACCCACGCAACATATTTACATACAATCTGTGTAAAATATTGCGAGATTCGTATCCTTCTAATATTTAAATCCTTGATTTTATCAAACAAATTTATGATCAATTCATTTTTTAATAAAATGTTCCAACTATATTCAAATTACGTTTAATTGTTTCGGAGAATTAACGCTTCTTTCACTATGCTTGCCCAAGATAATAGCTTGCTACACATGTACCCTAATACATAATTTTTGGTCTTTTATTACTCGTTGTAAGTTTAAATCCATCTCATGATGAGCTGTGTTTATTCCTAACAAAGGTTAATGGTTTTCTTCAAGTACCCAGGCTTCCATCAACAATAAAAACCTAATCGCTGTGATATACCCAACTCTCTTAATGCAAAACATTAGTGAATCAAATCTTTGTATGGCCAAACAAAACTAGAACTGTGAGGGGACCTCACTAACTATACCCCCCGCTGCTGTTTTTTTTGCAATGGAAAACTCCAAAAATCATCTGAATCAAAATATCAAAAAATTGGGGGATAGACAGAATTTCTAAGTCCAAAAGGGTATAAAATTATGGGAAAAAGTATTGGACCAGGACATACTTCGCATCGCACATCTATGTACTAGGATCTAACAGTATGCAAAGTTTAATTAACCTCTGATAAGGCATTTGAGAAACTGCGGGTACAAAAAAAATTGGGGGATAGACAGAATTATTAAGTCCAAAAGTGTAATAAAATTATGGGAAAAAGTATTGGACCAGGACATACTTTGCATGCGCACATCTACATACTAGGATCTAACAGTATGCAAAGTTTCATTAACCTCTGATAATGCATGTTTGAGAAACTGCGGGTACAAAAAAATTCTGGACAGACAGACAGACAGACAGGCTGATTCATATATACCCCCAAACTATGTTTGCGGGGGGTATAAAAATATAAAGTAAACTCTCATTAGTTTAACATTATGGATAGCTTTTAAAATATGTCTGAGTATTTGTAATCCTTAACATCTATATTATTGTTTAATATATATGCAGAAATATATACAATATGAACATTGTTGGAAAATACAAGTTTATTTCTACAAGCCTTAGAAAAAAGAAGAAATGTGATGTTTTTATCTTGCAACAGTAAATTGCTATCTGTTACAGTGAAAAGTCATGAAAATGGGACATTGCAGCCAATTTGAAGAAGAGCATTTTATGGTGCCTTAATGCTATCCTAGAGGAAACATGTCATAAGGCTAAAATGAAATACATGTATGTTTCCAGTTACATGCCCAAAATGACATAAGGTACGTAGGTAGAAAAAATATTTTATTTTGAAAAACTATTTCTTGTCTTTCCGAAAAATGGTAATTGTCAAACTGGAAATTACTTACTTACGCTTACTGCATTTAAAACTTCGACTGAAATCAAATATTTTAAAGACGCAATTCAAAGGCTAATTTAAATAAAATACAATTTCCAGAAAAACTGATAAATTCTGGATTTTTGTTTTTTTCCCCGATCAGACGCCAATAAAATGTTTGAGGTTGATAGGGTAACCAGAAACATACATATATTTCATTTTGGCCTAAATACTGCTATCCAGAACCCAATACATGAGAACCAGGACATATTATTCCAAGCTATTAACATAAAAATTCGTAAGGGTTCCGCGGAACCCAGTGTCTCGCCTACTTTTGATGTTGTCTATATTTTCAGTGTGATAGGTGAATGCACATAATAGAATGCAATGTTAAGTCCATTTATACGTAAAAAACTGAAAAACAGAAATAAATATTTTACAAAATTTTCTCCTGGATACAATCTTTATATCATAAACAAGCTTCTGTCCAAATTTGGTAAAATTCCTGGATAGTTTAAGAAAGTTATTAAAATTTTAAAAACTTTAACCACAGAGTGAATGTAATGTTTCCTGGCAGAAAAACTAAGTCCATTTATAAGTAAAATACGGAAAAATTTTTTTTTTTTTTTACTAAATTTACTTCTGGATACTATATTATGATCATAAACAAGCTCCTGTCCAAGTTTGGTACAAATCCAGGATAGTTTAAGAAAGTTATTAAAATTTTGAAAACTTTAACCACAGAATGAATGTAATGTTTCCTGGCAGAAAAACTAAGTCCATTTATAAGTAATATACAGAAAAACTGGAATTCTTATTCTACAAAATTTACTTCTGGATACTATCTTATGATCATAAACAAGCTTCTGTCCAAGTTTGGTACAAATCCAGGATAGTTTAAGAAAGTTATTAAAATTTTGAAAACTTTAACCACAGAATGAATGTAATGTTTCCTGGCAGAAAAACTAAGTCCATTTATAAGTAAAATACGGAAAAACTGGAATTTTTTTTTTACAAAATTTCCTTCTGGATACTATCTTATGATCATAAACAAGCCTCTGTCCAAGTTTGGTAGAAATCCAGGATAGTTTAAGAAAGTTATTAAAATTTCAAAAACTTTAACCACAGGGTGAATATTTGTGGACGCCGCCGACGACGACGACGACGACGACGACGGAATGTAGGATCGCTATGTCTCGCTTTTTCGACAAAAGTCGAAGGCTCGACAATAAAAACAACTATGCTAGGCGGCGAATGGAGATTAAGTTGCCAAAATTCTATTAAAATGCCCTCAAGTTGCTGCCCCAACATTTTCAAAGGGCAACAACTCTTACTTGATTAATTGCTTCATTTTTGCTACATTTAAATACTTCAGATTTACATGAAGCTATGTGAAAAATGACATTTACATAAAAAAGTACCTTTGACAATGTCTTCATAATAATATTTAAATAGGAAATATCGGAATATGTCAACAAAAGGAATGAACATGATCATGTTGAATGTGAGTGATCATACATGTATTCAGTCCTGTAACATATTCTTGATTGACTGAATCAAATTATAAAAACTGAGAAAATGAAAACTCTAATGGATTAACATGCCCAATTGGACCACGCCTTTGGTCAATTGATTATGGGCTTCACACCAATCCCCGAACAAAAACAGTCTGCAAAACAAAGTGTAAAAAAACAGATGAGATTGAGTCTAACAAAAATGAAGAACAAAAATTAAAGGAAATAACAAGTCAAGAAGGCTTTAAGTGACAAATATGAGATTAGAATTTGTCTCTCTGCATTGTTATATACAAGTGATTTCTTGTTAAGCTGAGTTAAATTCACTTCTAATAATGAGTTTCCACTTCTATATATTCTAACTTGGAGAGAAGTCTTTTCACCCAAAGCTTAAGTCTGGATTAGACCCTGATTCAACACCCTTTATTTGGCCAGTGAAAAGTAGGACAAAAATTTCTACTTACTTTTTTAACTTTGGCTTGCTCTTTCTTTTGTTCTTTTTCTGCTTTTGAAGCCAATCTTTCTAATTGTTTACATGTAAACTGCAGTCAAAAATAACATTTTAAGAATACCAAGATTAAGAACTGAAATTAAAAGAACTCTTACTTTGGTGGATTCTGTCTAATTAACTTTCCCATACAATAATCATGCTTTCTTAAACCATTTTGCTTTAATCTCAACATTTCACATACTTAGGACATCTTATTTCGTTTCCATTGTTTTTGTTACATTTTTTGGCATAACAATTGTACATGAAATTATAAATACAATAGTAAAAACAGATATTAATATCAAAATTTATGTTTACCATGTTTCATGCCATGTTGGTAGTTTTATAACAAGAGGCTCAGAGGGCTGAGCCTGTATCGCTCACCTTGGAGTCACAAACTTTTGATTTGATTTGATGGACTAGATTGATTTCTGGAAACTTTGTAAATGATCTTCCATAGATGCTTCATACCATGTATAAGTTCATTTGGCCAAACGGTTTCAGAGGAGAAGAATTTAAAAATTTGACCAATGAGAACATATTAAGGCTTCTGGTGGCCATTTTGTTTCACAGACTATGATAATTTATGCAAAGTTTGTTAAGGACCTTTCATGGATGCTCTATACCAAAATTTAGTTCATTTGGCTTTACGATTTCAGGAGAAGTAGTTTTAAATTTCAACCAATCAAAACATGTAATGCTCATGGCAGCCATTTTGTTTCATTGACCGGGATGATTCATGCAAATTTTGTAAATAACCTTCCATAGATGTTCCATACCAAAAATCAGTTCATTTCACTTTACGGTTTCAAGGGAGAAGAAGTTTTAAATTTTGACCAATCAGAAAATGTAAATTTTCATGGTGGCCATTTTGTTTCAGGGACCAAGATGATTTATGCAAACTTTGTAAAGGACCTTTCATAGATGCTCCATACCAAAAATCAGTTCATTTGGCTTTACGGTTTCAGAGGAGAAGTAGTTCTAAATTTCGACCAATTAGATCATGTAAATGTTAATGGCGGCCATTTTGTTTCACGGAACGAATTTATGCAAACTTTGTAAAGGACCTTCCATAGATGCTCCATACCAAAAATCAGTTCATTTGGCTTAACGGTTTCAGAGAAGTTTTAGATTTGGACCAATCAGAACATAAAAATGCTAATGGCGGCCATTTTGTTTCACGGAACGGGGTGAATTATGCAAACTTTGTAAAGGGCCTTCCATAGAAGCTTCAGGCCAAGTTTCAGTTCAATCGGTCCAGGGGTTTCAGAGGAGAAGATGAAAATGTAAAAGTTTACAGACGGACGGACGACGGACGGACGATGGCTGCCAAGTGATGGCAAACGCTCAAATGTCTTTTTAGGACAGGTGAGCTAATAAAAAAGAAACATCAAATTTATTATAGAATTATTTTGGAAATCAGACATATATCTATCAGTTAACTATATATTTAAATGTTCCTTTACACATTATTTGTCATTACTCACCCTAAGCTGGAATAGTGTATCTGAAACATAAAATATCCATTAACAGAACCATATTGCTGTACAATGAATATCTCATAAATATTATTACACCTTTTATATTTCTGTCCACTAAAATTTTACTTTTGATTACATTTTAATTACAACTAATGAGGCCAGCCTTAAAAATTAAAATATTTCAGTTTGGCTGTTGGGTATGGGTAGGTAGGTAGGCAAATTCTTTTTTTTTTTTGGAACAGATATTAATAGATAAATAACATGTCAAAAACAAATCATAGTGTCAGACAGTCATAGTGCCTATCTAATAAATCTAAATTATCCTTTTTTAAGGAAAAGGGCATTTATAGCTCCAAGGTTTAACATTGTGAGTTTTATTCTTTAGGTCTTAAGAGTATAGATGTGTGAAAGGGATAGGTTTGTCCACATAAAAAAATAAAATGCTTCGCTGGGCGCAGCTAGATACGACCGCAGATGTCGAACCCTGAATAGTTGGGGCAATTATGAACACAACATTCAAGCTTGATACAATACTGAATTTGGATTGTGAATAAATATTTGACACAGCATAGGTTTCTGACACAGAATGAATGTTGTCTAAGAACTTAAAAATTTTTAATTTACCTATTCAAACCATATCAGTATTTTTTGTTTTTATATATAAATCAGAAATAACCAATTTAAAATTGGGCACACATATCAATTTCTTGCTATTGCGCAATACTGTGCAATTGAAAATTTCTTCAAATATTTGACACATAATAGGTTTCTGACACAGAATAACTGAAACCAAAGAACTTAGAATTGGTCATATGATTTCAATTTATATTCAATTTTTTGCTTCTTGTGCAATACAATATGCTGTGGAGAATTGCCCCCCCCCCCCCCAAAAAAAAAAAAAATTTACCCCTTTTTTAGCTTTTGTGCAATACACTATGAAGTTGCACATTGACTCCCCCTCCCAAAAAAAAAACAACAAAAAACAATAAAATTTATTGTAACCCCCCCTTTTTTGCTAAAAAAAATTTGAAATTTCCTTTTTAATTTATGAATTATGAAATGAGAAAAAAATTGCCCCCTCCCCAATTTCTCATTCCCCCCCCCTAAATTTTGTTTTCACCCCCCCCCCCCCCCCCATTTCTCTTGATACTTTGCAACCATAACAGCCCATTTAAATACACCATAACGTATTAAAATAGAAAATGGCATCATAGTCATGGATGGCAAATTTTAAATATGCATAATTTAAAAGCAGTTTAGATGAGATAAACAAAAAAGCTTCATCAGCACATATTCAAAATTTGAGATAAAAAAAAGAGTTATCCCTCTTTGTACATATTTTTATAATCATGTTGTCATATTTGCTCTAAGTCATATTTAATTGTTAGCAGTAGTATGTATGTTAGTATCATATAATTTTAAAATTTCTGATTTGTAAGTTTATTCAATATATATGTTTGGATTGAATCATTGTTGGGTGTTACTGAAGTTATCCTTTAATTGTAATGTAAATAATGTAAATTGGTTTAAATTATACTGATTCTTGCTATTGCACAATACTGTGTAATTGAAAATTTCTTGAAATATTTGACACATAATAGGTTTCTAAAACAGAATAACTGAAATAAAGAACTTAGAATTGGTCATATGATTTGAATTTATATTCAATTTTTGAATTCTTGTGCGATACAATATGCTGTGGAGAATTGCCCCCACCCCCCAAAAAAAATAATTTACCCCTTTTTTAGCTTTAATTTTGGACCCCGATTTGGACCAACTTGAAAACTGGGCCCATAATAAAAAAACTAAGTACATGTTTAGATTCAGCATATCAAAGAACCCCAAGAATTCAATTTTTGTTAAAATCAAACTAAGTTTAATTTTGGACCCTTTGGACCTTAATGTAGACCAATTTGAAAACGGGACCAAAAATTAAGAATCTAAATGCACGGTTAGATTCGGCATATCAAAGAACCCCAATAGTTCAATTTTCGATGAAATCAAACAAAGTTTAATTTTGGACCCCGATTTGGACCAACTTGAAAACTGGGCCCATAATAAAAAAAACTAAGTACATGTTTAGATTCAGCATATCAAAGAACCCCAAGAATTCAATTTTTGTTAAAATCAAACTAAGTTTAATTTTGGACCCTTTGGACCTTAATGTAGACCAATTTGAAAACGGGACCAAAAATTAAGAATCTAAATGCACGGTTAGATTCGGCATATCAAAGAACCCCAATAGTTCAATTTTCGATGAAATCAAACAAAGTTTAATTTTGGACCCTTTTGGCCCCTAATTCCTAAACTGTTGGGACCAAAACTCCAAAAATCAATCCCAACCTTCCTTTTGTGGTCATAAACCTTGTGTTTAAATTTCATAGATTTCTATTTACTTATACTAAAGTTATTGTGCAAAAACCAAGACAAATGCTTATTTGGGCCTTTTTTAGCCCCTAATTCCTAAACTGTTGGGACCAAAACTCCCAAAAACAATCCCAACCTTCCTTTTGTGGTCATAAACCTTGTGTTAAAATTTCATAGATTTCTATTTACTTATACTAGAGTTATTGTGCGAAAACCAAGAAAAATGCTTATTGGGCCCTTTTTTGGCCCCTGATTCTTAAACTGTTGGGACCAAAACTCCCAAAATCAATCCCAACCTTCCTTTTGTGGTCATAAACCTTGTGTTTAAATTTCATAGATTTCTATTAACTTATACTAAAGTTATAGTGCGAAAACCAAATGTCTACAGACTCCGACGGACGACGGACGACGACGACGACGCCAACGTCATACCAATATACGACCGCAAAAATTTTGCGGTCGTATAAAAACAGGTTTAAACCCACCACACTTTGTGCCTGTAACTAAGTCCGGTTTTCTGGACCTGGCATGTGTTGTTTGTCAATGTTTTAATACTGTCTTTGTTTAAGCATCTGTTCTTTCGGAGGAGGTTTGAGTGCTAATAAAATATATTAACAAGGTACCACTCCCAATCCGTCTAACGAAATATGACCAGCCAAAGTGTTTCAGGTACCTATTTAGCTATTTAGATCAGAGAATAAGTATTAAGAATAAATATTCTTTATTTTGATAAAGGCCGTACCCTCCTCGGCGACTCAAGCCTGTGAAGTTTTAACTGGATAAGTGTAAGGTGTAGTTTGAGTGACTATTTCAATTCTAAATTTAAAGACCAAACCGCCTATTGTTTATGCGTATTAGGCAGCGCAACATAGATTGTGATGTTAAGGCTTTATGACGTTGCTTTTTCTGGATATAAAAAGCGGCCGATTATCGCGTTCTATTTCGTGCATTCGGCATATTCCAAATGGCGTCTCACATCAAAGGCCGTTTTGTTATGACGAGTGAAATATCGCGTCGGAACACAGGCATTAATCAGTTAAAACAGCTTAAAACAACATATGGAATGTTCCTGGAGTTTGGACATGGAGAAAGATGAGTTCTGTTCATCATGAAAAGGACATCTGATTTTGCGTTCATCCATGCACACAACCCTTCCTTGTTACGACCCTCTGTGATAGATAGTCTCCTTGAAAACTTCGAGATAAAGATAGTTGATTTTAGGACTTTCCCTGCAAGTTCAATTGTCGTTGCTTACTACTTATGAATAGAGTTGGGCAGTCGTAGTAGTACAGTGTAGCATAATTCATTTTTAGCTCGTCAATACATATGTGATGAAGATGATTAAAAAAAAAAACAGAAATCGGTATTGGACATCCACATATAAAGATAAGATAAATTTTATCTGAAGTTGGTTTTGTAGAAAATAGAAAAATGCAAGCTCTCAAAATCTTAAAACCCGAAAAGTGAGACACAATACATGTACGTGTATTTTATGTCTCTGGTCCGACAGTAAACACATATACACGAACATGTAAAAAAATCAAAAATCAATAACAGAAACAAGACGGACAAGAATGATACGTTTTAGTAAGAATATAAAGAAAAATATATCTAGGCTAGACAAACATATACAGGGACAAACTAAGTAGGAATCAAATAATAAAAAGTTATATTCGTAGCTATGATATGTACTATGATGTCGGATTCATTGTTCTGGGAAGGATCACTCTTTTCTTGTCAATAACTGGATAAATATCATGAAAATAGCTCATATCTTTTTGCCTATTATTATTATCATTTTAGTGCGAATGAAATTGACTTCGATTTTTAAAATCATAACACACAAGAGCATATACTTTAGAGTCTTATTTTGATACATACAAATATTCTTTTTAGTTTGAAAACAAAATTCTGGCTCTATGTCTGATATTTACAGAATAATTAAAATTTGAAGTAACAACCAAATAATTTAATTTTTCACAAAAACCCCAAAACTGGGGTTGCTATAGTGACAAAACAAAGTTGGTGACCCCCTATTTTTTTTATCGTATTTTCTTCCCAAATGTTTGAAATACGTAAACACAAAATTTCGAGAAAAAGTCAACTGCAGAATTGAATAGGTAATTTAGTCTTTAAGTACATAAATGAACTGTGATACTAATATTCAAGCAGTTGTACACTTGGTGGTCTATCAAGTATTTGTTGTCTTTGGAAATATTACAATTATTGTAATTAATTAAGTTGTTGTTTTTAGTATAGTTATTGTTTTAATTTTGCAGTAGTGAGTATACATAATTCCTTTAAACTCTTCTGAGTTTTTTGTATGCTATAATCTGTGGTCTAGGAAAGAAATTTTTGCTGTCTCATCTTTTTCAATATAATGCCAGTGTTTTCTGAGAATTTGACCAAGTTGTTTGAAGCAAGGGTTATATTTTGTTGCAATATAACAGAAGAGGTTTCTTATTTTTCCTTTTCTCCTTGTATTGAAGTGCTGTGTTTCTTCTTAAATTTCTAGCAGTAGATATTAATTTATCTAATTATGAGTGTTTGTAACCTCACTTTAATAAGCTGTAGCGAAATAGTTGAATTTGGGATTCTAAATCTTCTTTTTTGTTAGTGCAACGAATGAATCGTATTATTTCCCCAATAATAAATCCTTTAAATACTGATTTTGGGTGTGCTGATGTTCTCTGTAGATATAGATAGTTTTATGTAGGTTTTCTATATACAGACATCCAATGTATTCGGAGTTTGAAATAGCTGTCCTTTAAATACAGCTACATTTGAGAAATGTAAGCTCTCTAGTCTCTATGGATATTTCATATGTAAATTTCAAAAGTGGATGTGTGCTGTTTGCTATGTCGATGAAAGTACACAGTTCGTCTTTATTTCCAAAAAATATTATGAAACCATCATCTCTATAAATTGACAAATGTAAAATATATTAATGAGACTACTCCCAAATTTATCCATCTAACTAAATATGACCAAAAAAATTGTAAAAATGTAAATTCGATGCAAATTCCACAAACAATTTAATCAGAATCACAAAAATGTTTTTTTAACAAGTATACTTTACATATGAAGAAAGTGCTGAAGTGATTTCCTTTGTAAAACTACCATCCGGAAATAGAAAAAAAAGATCGAGATTTGATACAAAAAAAGGAATCTGACTCGGCGGGATTTTTTGGGGTCGGTCACTTTTAGGCAAACAAACATGTTTTTTATTATGGCCTGAATGAAACAAGAATCTTGCCATGTATCAGTTTGTGAACTAATTAATATATGAACATCACAATTAGTAAACTAATGACTTGCTGAAAAGGCCAAGATGGCAGTGAAATCTATGCTTCAAGACTATAGTCACAGCAGACTGCAAAATTAATGAAATACAAATGTATATATTTAAATTGGTAAAGATACCAATGCAATTGCAAGGAACAGGACGTTTTAGTTTGAATAATTTGAGTATTGGACTGTATCATAAAACATGTATGAGCATTTACATTTTAGGAGACAGAATAAAGGTGCAAACCTCTTTTCATGCAATCATTTTGAAGTTGTGGACAAAAACAAAAATAATAACCATATACTTCATATGACACTATTGATCTGCTCTTTATAAAGACCTTTGAAACAGATTAAATAGACAAATTACTGGAGGTGTGGATCACCAGGTCACAGATACTTCTTGCTAAATTATGCATGTAATCGGGTCAGCCTGGCTGGGATTGGTTATGAGGGAACTATAAATATGGCCAGTCCTCACCGGGACAGGGGGATTCGGGGTGTAGACGCTGAGTAGAGTACAAGAAATTTATCCCATTTTGGGGATACATACAGAAGGTAGGTTGAGTGGCTCATATATGTCCAGACATGTTAACTGTTCTACAAGTGAATAATTGTTTACCAATAACGTATTCATTGCCTTATTGTCTTATATACTGTATGTTGGCATATTTCTATGTTGAAAAGGATGTAAATAAACGCCATATTTATACTTCATGTCTGTACTTATCCCGTGAACTCAGGTTTATTATCACGGGAAACATACGAGAATCTGACTCCCGTTACAAATATAGTTGTCATTCAGAAAATATATTTCTTCAATCTTACAACAATTTTGCAACTTCGCGTTTTAACTTCTGTTTTAGAAGAGCTTTGGGATGATTTTTGTGGTGTTTGGTGGTATTTTTCATTTCTAGGGGTATTTTTATGTAAGGATATGGACTGGTCCCATTATTTGATAGCTCAGCTGTACAGTATCAGATAAATATTTTCACATGGCTGTTAAAAATATGAACTTTACCATCCATTCTAAATGTTTGTTTGTGGGTTTGTGACAAATTCTCACACAAGAAGTGACGTTTGCTGAATCGGTGCAAATTTAAAAACGACTGTGATTGGTTAATAATAAAATAGTAAACAAAGAATTGGATTCCTGGTTCTATTTTTAGAAATTCACATGGCATTACAACAACTATGTCTATTGTTTGGTAACGACAACAAAATGGTGTGTTGTGAAAAGGTAAGTTTTATGTCTTACACATTTTATTTGTCTTTTTATGATTTAAAACCATATGCTATAAATGTATCATGAAATTGTAGTTTTCCTTGTTGATGCTAAGGTTAAAAACAAAAGACCTTATTTATGCGACTATTGACTATAACAATTCACATGTAACTTGCATCTTAATTTAAAATTTCTTATACAATTGATTACAAAATATGTTTATGAAAATATCAAGTCGCCCTAGGGATAAAATCTTCACAAATGATATATGTCACTGTAGCTACTTGTTTGTCAGTTTTTTGGTTTACTATTTTGATTATTTGGACACTTGATACTACTCTCAAGAAGAAGTGATTGTTTTGATAATTTTCTCTTCCATGTCTTTTTTTGTACAGTTTTGATCTCAAGCACTGTTGACGAGACATAATTTATCAATATATGTTCATCTAGTGCATCCAAATAGTAACCAATGCTGAAAATTTAGTGACTATAGATAGATAGGTAGATTTATTCAACAAATCAAGGGCCCACAAGGGGAATGTTTTACAATAGACAAGTACAAATGAAGTACATATACAAACTGATTATTACATGAAATTACAAGTAACTATAAAGTATAACATATTACTGACACAACTATTATTTTGTTAATATCGAACCGAAACAATCATAATAGACCTATATGGCAATTTTATGACAGTAAAAAGTTTGTATTTCGCACAAGAGACTATCGATTTCATGAGTTCCACCAAAGGTTTTGACATTGGTTAAGTTTTTGCATTTTTTTTCTTTTCCATGTACTACTTAATAGTTTAAATTCTTTTGACCGGTATTTATACTTCTGTTCTGTTTTCTCTGATAGGTGGTCTTAAATACTTAGGAACATTTGCCTGTCAATACGGAGGTTAAGCTTTCAAATTCAACTCATGTTTTCGACTGCGATTTTACCCGACAAGAGCTAGCTGCTTGTTTTCTCGTTTGTCCCAAAAATTAAACTGACCGCCTCGACATAAAGCCACCAATAAAGTGGCACTTCGATGAGAATTTTTGCAACTTTTTACATTAAAAGAACTAGGCACGGTATTTGTCATATTGTATATATAAAAAATCTGAAAGTATGAGTTATGGTGTAAATAAAAATACATTCTGTTGGAAAGAATAGGATCTCCGCTTTTAAAATTAAATGACTACATGTCTTCTATGTTATGAGATTTTGTTGATTGTTATAAACTATCTGTCTGGTTTTATTGTGGACATGACAATAGACTTCCTGGTAATTATATTTAAACTGTTAAAGCTGACAATGTATTTCCTTGTTGCTAATCTTACAATCATAACTTTTAAATTACATGCAAAATTCTTAGAATTTTTATTAATTAGATAACATTGTTTGATCACAGTTTGTATAGAAACTTAATCTGGTAAGTTAACCATTTATCCAATCTTATGATAACAAATAATTTTACTTATCAATTCTTATATTTTTCTATTAATTAGATAACGTTGTACTTCTCAGTATTATATAAATTTGGACCATCTTGTCTCATTCTTTAAGCTAAAGAGTGTATAATTCATTCATACAGTTTTTCTGTACAGACATGTACTGGCATATAAATATAAACTGTAAACCGTTTGGGAATAAAATTACTGCGAGAGAAGGCAGAACTGGTCAACTTGGTCTAGCCAGAGAATTTATGTCCAGGAACATATCTAGTTTCTGTTAAGGAAAAAGTGAAGAAATAAAACTTTTACTGTCTCGGGAGAGAATATATTATTATCTTGGATCATATTATTTATTCTATAAAATTCAAATGGTCGTACACTATCTCAAACTAAACAGTGTACCTCTTGATATGTTAGGTAGTTACACATTGCTTGGTACTTTGTTGAATTATAATGGATCACTTTTAAGTGCAAAGAAAAACTAGTGGAACAATCCTAAAAAGCACTTTTAACAGGCTATATACGCATTTAAAATTATTTGAATATCTCGTAGAATCAATTTTTATTATATGGATCAGAAATCTAGGGCTTCGAAAACTTAGATTAATTGAAAAAGTTTTTTTGCAAAATAATTCTTAATATTAGACCAAACACATCAAATTTCATGGTTTACGGTAACTATATGGAGGTTTTCACTAGAAATAAAAGTCAAAATGAAAATGTTGTCATTCTGGAATAGATTGGTTAAAAATGAAAGCACTTTTGCTAGGAAGTATAATGTATAAACATATTTGCAAATCAATATATTGAATATGCATAGTATAAACATCTTGTCCAACATACCTTAGAAGATAAGTTTTTTCAAAAGTGTTTTATTAGATAGTATAAAGAATTCATCTTGTTGCTGCGATATATTTTTGAAAAGTTTGTCCTTGAAACTTCCAGAAAACAAAAGAATTTGGATTTGTAAATTGAGAACATCTCATCTAAAAATTCCTGTTGAAACAGGATTATGGCATAATACCTTAGATACGATCGAATGTGTAGTTTTTGAAATGAAAATGTAGATGATGAATTTTACTATTCATATATCTTTAAAAATTCTGCCATAAGTGATCTTAGAAAAAAATATATCCCAAAATACTATGTCTCTAACCCTTCCATCTACAAAATGAAATATATGATTTGTTTATGTCATTCTGGGTTATTATCGAATGTCTCAATATTTATACAGTACTAACTTAACTGTTTGTATATGTATTTCCTGTCTATTCTGTCATTTATTGTATTTGTTTCGAACATTGATCTCATGTTACACATATCTTGTGTCCGAGTTGTCCTCGTGTTACACATATCTTGTGTCCGAGTTGTCCTCGTGTTACACATATTTTTTTCGTCCGAGTTGTCCTCATGTTACATATATTTTTTGTCCGAGTTTAAATAAAGAATTGAAAACTAAGAAGTACACTGAATATGTCTACACGGAAAATTGTTTTCAGGGCGGCTCTTTAGTATATTTACTTCTCAAAAGCATTTAAGGTTTCGATTATCTGAAGCTTTAATGCTATAATTATTACGATTATAAGGTAATAAAATAATTATGTTCTATATATTCAGTCGTAATGATTTAATTCTTAATCTTATCTCCTTATATATTTAGATTCACTTTTTCCAGTCAGATGCGATATTTCTCCCGAATTTCTAAATTGCCCAGTGTTTTTTAAAATTTATCTCAAGTTATTGTATCTGTTTCCTAGATTTTTTTCTAAGAAATGTAATTGATATATATCTCTCTAATTCATAAAAAATGGTTATTGTCAAATTTGTACAATAGGCATCTAGTTATTTCAAATATTTCCCGTTTGTTGGTGTATACTACCCCATTTAGATACATACAATTACGATTGAAAAATCTGTTCCAAACGAATATATTGGCAATGAAAGATACTGAAAATAAGTTTAGAGCGAATTTTGCAGCAATATCGTATTTAATTAACTAGAATTAAACAATCACAGCAAGAAAATAATATAACAGTGAATCAAATTCTTGGATGTTTTAATAAAAAACGCGAGACATTAGCAGGTATCTTTATTCTGTGTGACGTTATCAGACATCGTCCTCACAATGGTATGATGTTTGATAGCTTAGAACAAGCGAACCATACTGCACACCTTGAAGAGAAAATAAACTTAGGTACCAACTGCTCTGCGTAAAATGCATATTTTTTTATTTGCTTTCAGCTGGTGCATACATCAGGATACGGTCAATTATTTTAGGGAGTTGAAATCATACTTTTAACAGAATTCCCAAAATTTCACCAAATTCACCTAAAACGCTGTAAAAGTCTTGTCAGTTTCGAAGCAATGACTTCTGTTTGAATGATACCAAAGGGTAAGGTATAAAAACCAGCTAAGAATCTGAGATATATATTGTAGGAATTCATCTTTTTTATTAGTTTTATATGTCTATTTGATAGACGCGTAATATGCAAATAAAGTTATCGTTTATTATGTCCTTTGTTGGACCGTGGAAGTAAAGATTTCTTATCCTTTAGTATACTCGGAATTCAGTTTGTGGTTGTCGTGTGTCGTAGCGATGGCCACTCACTGGAGCCACTCGACGACTCCCTAGATGTTATATTATCTGATGGAATGTTGCCTCATTGAAACGATTGAGGTGTACCGCGTACGGTTTCACAATATTTTTACATGTTTATAGTTTCTTTATAACCCTTTCATAAATTGCGTTTATGAAGACTTTAAATAAAAAACTTTCCACTTAATTAATTTTGTGATTAGCTGCTCTCATATATCCTGCGCCATACAGGGGTCACTCACATAAAACAAATCGATTGATATTTCTTTAACCTTTTAATAAGAGGTCATCTTGGCAAAAGTTAGATTAATTTTCATAATATCGATTACATTTCCTTACAAGGGTGGATATACTTACCCTAGGGGTAATACACAATACATTAAGATGTTACCATACAATTAAACATGGTCAATTTCTCTGGACAGTTTTACAATATATCAATAAAAAATCTATAAAAATCTAAACGGAATAACGGTGAGAGTGGTAAGACATTTTATCTGAGAGAAATTATAATGTTGTAAAATTTCAAATATTGAATAAGTTTATACGAACAAAATTTAAATGGCGCAAAAGTATTTGGAAATATTATTTTTTTTAATTTTTAACATGACCATGTTAACGTATCATTTTCAATTGTTGATGCATGGGAACAGCAATAATTACTGACCTACACATTGTAATACTAATGTTGAGAATTTATATGTCTTCTTTAAATCAATTTATTTGGACACTATTATTTACATAATATACAGTCTTTGATTTGACCACAAATTTTCCAGATATCAGTGACTATTTGGTATTTTTTCTGAGTATAACAACTTTTTGGCCAATATAAGTTGTTGTCTCTTTGACATATTCCCCGTTTCCATTCTCTATTCTATCAAAGTTAAATAGATCATCAAGTACGACATTGTAATGCATTAATCCACCATTTATAATCAAATTGTTATTTGATCTTTTTATTGAAATTTCTGTGATTTTCTGTGGTTTAATTGTATCTTATAATAACACATTACAATGCTATTAACCAATTATTATGCATTGTGCTTACGTGTATCTGACATCTTTACGTTGTCAGAATTATACGTTTAAATCCTTCATCCTGCCCTCTTATACACTTACAAAGGACACTTTAATAAGTAATTGTTTCCGCCTTAAAGTATCATGAGTACTTATATGTAGTGAGACAGTGCATTAAGCTTATTTGGGACGACGGAAAGAAATAAAATAGGATAAAAACGTACATCCTTTTGCAAACGTAAGTGTACTCCATCTAGTCTTCCTATTCGAGTTGTTCTTTTAAGAGAGGGTATTACAAATGTATTATTACTATTTATCATTGCCTAAAATAGTAAATAGCATTAATATCATTATCAAAAGGTCAATGTGCATGCAAAAGTTAAACGTATGTTTATTTCCTACAAATTGACCTTTCTTAAAATTTGACCATTAAGATCGTTTCAAATACAAAGGAAGAATAATTTCTGCAAAGTGAATGGTTTTGTTCATACTTTCATCTCCAAGCATCCTTTTAGAAACCGCACAATTATTCATTTTAATTCATTAGATCACTTTATAACTTTGCGTCATCCCTTTTATTTTTCATATGAGTTCTAATTAAAGACAGGACTTGAAATGGTATATATATATATATATATATATATAAGTCAATAGACGAATGAATTGAGCGGCAAGTGTAAATTGATCTAACCGTTGTCATTTTTTATAAAAATAGAAGGATATGTTGTGACATCACAAGATCAAAATAGTATGTATACATGTACCTATGCATACATGTATAATGTATCTTGCCTGACAAGGGCCCATGATTGATAAATAAAATGTCTAATGTCTAATGTCTGTGCAGGGATTATCAGTAATCCACCATATATTATCGTTTCTCTCCGCAGAAAATCTCCCCGAACTCTTACGTTTGACAATTATGGCGTATGTATCCCGGTTATTTATCATTGAGATAATATGTGTACAATATATTTTAAAGGTCTTTAAAGAAACATCAATAAAAGGGATTTCTTTGCTTGGATTTCGTCACGTATATGTATGGATTTTTCGTGTCAAGAATTAATTTTTCATATTATGTAACCATATTTCTAAAAAAAAAACCAACATGCATGCATTTGAAGTCGTGTGAACTTGGACGATAACCTCATGAAATAAGACAAGCACTTCACTAGAGACATGAGAGATAAAACCATAGGGGGTAATTCACCAAAAGAGCTAGAAAAATCCTTGCTTATAACTTCTCCGGTCCATCACGAAGGAAAAATTAACAAAATCAGAAATTATTGTCATGTTGATTTAGTTATATGTAAAATTAAAAATATAGAGACAGCTCATTCTTTAAAGTTAAGGATGCTTGCTGGTCATGGTTTCGTCTTTTTGTCAGATTTTCGGAATCCTCGGGTTTTATCCATTTCTTAAACATTAAATTTTTTGCCCATGAACCCCATCTTTTTCTTTTATAATTCAATCATATATACCTTAAAATGGTATTTGACAAAACCTTATGAAATCCTTTTTATTTTTTCATACATTTTTGACAGACTGAATTTGCCAATGCAAAGACAATGAAAAATCCAGAGAAACCTATTTCCTTCCAATTTTCAAAGCTTTATAGCTCTAAAATGAGCACATGAACCTATATTTTTTTCTTGCTTATTTGTTTACTATTCATATGTTCTCTCAAACTAAAACACCTATTTCAAATTCTTTTTATTTCCTAGTAGACCTGCGATCACCCTTAAGTAAATTCATTAATTATTTGTAATATTTGTGAACTTTAATTACTCTGATTTACTTATTGATATATGAATATTCTATAAATACTGGTATCCAAATTTGGTATATTTTGGCAGTTGTTTTGCTGACAAAAATGTTTGCATTCGACAGGCCAGAAATCGAAATCTGTTATTTGATTCGTACTAGTGAACGTATTTCTTGTTGGGACAATCAGAAGTCCTACTATAGATGCTCTATACATTCTATAACAAATACATCATTTAAAGGAAAATATGCATACTCAGATACTCAGCATAATGATTGCCGGTTAATGTCCAGGTTTCCAGTCAAGTTTTAGCTAACATATGATGCAGTCCAGAAGTTATATTTTGTATAAAGTTTCGGACAGGTTAAAACCCTGAATATATTGTCATGCGATGATTGTTTGGTATGATATAAAACATCTTAGTGTTACTTATTTTTAGTCTTTACATTATATTTATACATATACTTGACCACACCATTTAGAGCATTTTTATGTATATATTACCCAATACCTGTTCACAAGACGTATTTACAATCATGTTTACATACATACAATTTTATTGGCGGAAAACTCCTACTATGTTTGTATTACAATTCTATATTTTGAGAAGGAAAGACCTTTTGATGTTAAAAGGAATTAATGAGAATTTTTTTAAATTTCCAATGCAAATTACTGTATAAACGCTATAAAGGTAATGTTTTATTGTATCTAAAAAAATTCTTATTATATGTCACCACGCAGGCAAAACTAACACTTTTCGGTAATCTATGTAAATACAATAAATTTTAACTGTCGACATTGAGGTGCTACTCGGTATGTCAAAAGAATGCTGCAGATAATTTTCACCTTTATCAAATGAGAAATGTCAGTCATGCTAACCAAGTCATACGGAGGAGATAATAAATAAGCTCCTTTCAGCCCTCCAAACAAAAGGGAGAATATTGTAATTATCTCCCCTTTATGACCTTTTCCAAGTTAACGGAAACAGACTATCTGCAGTTTATCATAATAACAAAGGAGAAATTACCTCCCTTCAAATTACAAAAAATAATGCATAGTTTTTCCAATTATAGTGTTCTCAATGTTAAAATAAAACAATACACCGAGTAAAATTCAAAAATATGTTTTCATAAAACCGTTCTAATAAAATTCGTATTCTTTGCACAGGAAAGTCTTTGAATTTGGCAAATGTATACCAGTTGGATATGCGATAGTTTGAAGACGGTTGTTATCCGTGTATTTTTTATGCAAATCTTATCCAGGTCAAAGCTACCCGAGAAGGACAGTGTTTAATGTAATATTTATCTATTACATTCTTATTTGTCATAATTCGAAAACTCATTGTATATTTTGTGATTTATATGATCAGAAATTTTCATTTTATCTGATTTTAAAGGTCCCGATTTCTTATACACATGACACAGGTGCGCAGAAGTTATATTGAGATGCACGTTCTATTAATATATCTGTTTGTAGGTGATTGTATGTTTCCATGTTCCGTTTCTAATAATGATAAGATAGTCTTTGGCACTCTTACCAACATCTTACATACACAGAGAGGCTCAATTAGGAAGTTCGAATAAAACAAGGAACAGAAAGTATCTTTTTATCCGATGGTTTAGTAATTTAAAAAAAAAGATAACTTTTGGAGTACATTAAAGTATAAACATCCGATTTTGTAGTCGGTTTTGTTAATTATAAATAGATAACACGTTTGATATGAAATCTTCAGAAGACTGCACTACAGAGTAATATCTTATCACGGGATCGCAGATTTAGATTGCAGAAGAATAACTTCTGAATATTTTTTTATGTGTGTGTGTGTAACAAAGTATTACCAAACTAACTATATTGACCTGGATATTGAGGACTTTAATTGATACTGTGCCATCTCTCATGTGATTTCTGCGCACTTGTCAGGCTCATATGAATGTTAATCATTGCAAAATCGTAAGTTTGTTTTTTTTCTCAAACGTTTACTGTTATTGTTAAACATTTTAGACTTCTTTAAAAAAAACCGGGAGAACGATTTTTAAAATAATCATTATTAATCTTAATTAACATGATTAAACATTTGACATTGTGAATAGGCGATCTGTATGTTTCGGTTTTCTCTAACATTAATTTGCCCTTAATTATAGAGGGGAGAATATCAATTTTCACTACTAATTTATTTAAAATACAAATGTATTTTATTTATTTATTTATTTAATATTTTCTTTGTATTTTTTAAATCGCTGGTCAACGATTGAAACTTAACTCCGTTCTATGTAACGTACAGAATATCATATTTCATTTTCTACATCGACATTTTGAGGTCTTTCTATAGACGTATTCGATTTTTATATCGATATTTTTCTTACATAACACTTGTTTTAAAAATGATTAAGTAAACATATGGTGTAATTATTTGATCTAGTACGAATCTAACATCTGCCATTAAATACAGTAATTTTTCCCAATTAAATGCAGCTGGGATTTGTGAAATGACCATCGTTAATTATATATTTGATCATTTAACCCCAAAAAAGAGAAGTCCTAATAATTATTCTGCAGCAAGAGTATTATATATATATTAGTTTGTTGATGTAAATTGTTTCGTGTTTTTTCCCTCATTTTGTTGTCTAGTTTTGTTCTTTTTGTTTGTTTGTTATTTTAAGAAAACTGAGTAACAAAAGGATATAGATACAGTTTTGTTCATTATTTAAAACATTCTGTTTCAGAAACTGAGCCTCTACTGATGACGACATAGTAACCATCATCTCACATGATGTAAATAGACATCTCTCATCTGATGTAAACTACCTAGCATGATCAGATAGCTGTAACCATGCCAAACAAAATCAATGTTGACGAAGATTATTTCCTACTTGATGCAGTAAAGTCGGGAAAGGAAGACCAAGTACGCAATATTTTAGGAAACGGTTGCTATAGAAATAGAGATTATACAGATGGAAAGGGACGAACAGCAGTTCACTGGGCTACGGAATATGGATATCTTAAAATTGCGTACCTCCTCATTGATTCAAAATGGAATGTGAATTTGACGGATGAAAAATGTCAAACCCCATTACATATAGCCTGCAACCACCGTCGATCCGACATTGCCATGGCCCTTATTCTTGCCGGATGTGACGTCAATGTTTGCGATGATTCTGGCAATACTCCTCTACAGCGTGCAATACATAACAATTTAGATACTGTTGTTTACATGCTTTGTGAAAACGGTGCATTGATTAACACAGCAAATAAAAATAACTGGACACCCTTACACGAAGCTGTTAGAGTTGGCAACGAACAAATAGTTGACAAACTGATAAAAAGTAACGCAGATGTAAATGCCGTTACATTGTACAAAGCTACGCCATTTTCGACTGCAATATTTTATTACAGAATTGCTCAAAGAAATACATATCCTTCCGTAGATAGTATATTAGAGAAACTAATTTACAACGGCTGCAGGCTCAGCCAGTGTGATGGACAATGGTCTCCACTGTTGTCCGCAATTTCTATATGTAACAGCCATATAGCAGGTTTACTGCTATATCATGGCTGTCTCATAGATACAAGCATGCAGTATAGCAGAAATTTGCTTGTGGATACTTTCGCCCGTTGTGAACCTGCTGCAGTAAAACTGTTGGTACTCTGTGGTTATAGACCGACATTTCAGGAGGTTGAACAGTGTCATAGACGAATTCCGACATTTTCTAGGTCGTTCAGACGTCTCGTTGCTTCTGATATGAAAAATGGAACTCATGGCGTTCAAATCATGGTATGGCTTCGCGAACGAGCGGAAAATGCGCTGTCTTTATCAGAAATATGTAGAATATCTATTCGTAAGTCTTTAAATTACGGAGCTGGAGACAAATCAATTCTGGACAATGTACAAAAACTTCCGCTTCCTAAATGTTTGAAACAGTTTGTGAAAATGGAAGAATTTGAACATGCATTTTAAATGTCAGTCATTTTATAACTCGTGTGCAATATTTCATTTAAATTTTAGTCCTATTTATTTTGAACCCACTGCCAAAATATTGTTTTTAATTAACATAATTAAAGTGTTTTAATATTTCTATGGTATTGAAATCCTTTTTTGATGCCAAATAGCATTAAATAGTGTAAAGTCCATTTTCTTTCCCAAATTCAAAAGCACAGGCATTTAGACTGAGACAAATGCCTGTTGAGAAAAATGCATGAAATAAAAAATTCATTTACGTAATATTTTGTGGAAAGCAGATGAACAGGTGCAACACGTGCTTTGTAAACAAAAACAACTGGTTAACCATTCTACATATATACTATCTTTCCCTGATTGTCTTTCAGCATTATCAACCCGAGTCAAAAATACATACATTGTATAATTGTGTAAAACCACTGAAGTTTTCCTTTTTATCGCCGTTTCGTAGAAAGTCTGTCCGTCCGTCCGTCCGTCTCACTTTCCTAGTGACCTAAACTTCGCTGGGATGTAACTTGACAAAATGTGCCCACCATGGAAATAGAAACTAAATTAATCTTTTTTCGTACAAAGTTTGGAGTTAATCGTTTAGTAATTTTGACAATTTTGGCATGGATCATCACTGATAATAAAACAAATGTTGAAATGAGAATTATAACTGAATGTTTACTGCTAACATTGAGTATACATGACTCAAGATGACAGACTTAAAGCAGTTTGACACATCTATACTGATTCTGTGGTGTGCGTACAACCTTAAAGGCTAATATATACAATATCCAACTAGTGACCACTGCGTAGCAATGTTAGGTAAAATTGTATCGTTTTTGTCTCGACCGCCACGAATGTCATATGTATTACTTGCCAGCGGCGGCGGCGGCGGCGGCGGTGGCGGCGGCGGCGGTGGTGGCGGCGGCGGTGTAAACTTTTTTAAAACCATAATAACTTTGTTGCACATATAATACCTAAACTTAAGATCTTTGGTCAACATATACATTATGATAGAAACTTTACAGCATTATACTTGTCTTGTGACATTGACCTCGTTTTCATGGTTTATTGTCTTCATAAACATTTGTACAATCTGCGTCCAAGTTTCGTGATTTAGTCCATATCCCAGCAACTGCAATACCAACACCCATCTATAGTTCTTATTGGATACATGCCAGACTAATACCTGTCAACTGACCTTGATCAGAATTTCATGCTTGAGTGAATTTCAATACATTTTCGCGATTAAGTCTATTTCTCGGCAACAATACTAACTAGACCCACAACATTTGGTCGATAGAAGTTCTTAGTGAGTCTATATACCACTATGACACTTGACACCTGACCTAAGATCTCTATTTCACACTTGGAGTGTTTTGTATCACATTTTCGCGAGTAAGTCCATTTGACAGCCTATTTAATACGTAGATCAACCATATTTGGTCTATAGATAGTTCTTGGTGAGAATGTATGAGACCTTGGACTGAATTTCCCACATAAGTGACACCATTACTTCTGTTTCTCTGTAGCTGAAATACCTATATCCACCATATATGGTCTGTAGATACTTCTTGGCAAGTACTTGTCAGTCCTTACACTTGACCTTGACCTCAACTTCATTTCAGGATGACTTTTATCGCAGTTTTACAAATCAGTCCATTTCTCAACAAAAGTAATATGTAGACCCACCATTTTTGGTCTATACATACTTTTGGTGGGTACATACCAGTCTTACACAGTTTTAGCCTTGCATGAGTGACATGCATCAGACAAATGTCACATGACCATACATATTTCCTATAATGCATTTTATTTTGAGTTACGATGTCAGGTATCAGATAATCTTTATTCTCTGTCCATGATCGTTTTCAGGCGAGGCATTTAGTGTGTCCACTGTTGTTGCTATAACACTAGATCAAGTAATCATATATATATACCGGTCAGATAAACATTTCAGTATTCAGAAAGAAACGTAATCGGTAGTATTTGTGAGAGACTAGTGTGAAAAAAATTCAATTGATGTCAGCTCAAGAAAGAGCCATTTAACTGCAAAGTGTTTCAAATCTGAAGCCCTTAGAATACAATACATCCGTTTTTATAAGGGGTAATGACAAGAAATTTGTATTTGTTAAAAAAAGATTAAACTTTTGAAACTAAGCAGTATCTTCCTCAAATAAGTTACCCTTCTTATAGGACATTTTGTCGTTTCAGCGTCGAAATCAACACTACACGTGCTCTGTTGTTTAAGACAGTAATCTATTTGGATTATTGTATCGAATTCCGTTTTTTCGACCAAAAGTACTACTGATTAGACATAATATATATACACATTTGATAATCCAAAATTGTATTATATAATGTCGATTATTAAGGCATACCTCCTTTTGCAACAAAAAAAAATCGGGATTTCTAAAATGTATAGTGGTTATCATTTTTTGCATTTGTTTGCAGTTCAGTTCTAATAAAAATCTTGCGGTTGTTCCGCTTTGGTCAGTTACAAAGAATCAATTAATGGCGATTTTTTTTAAAGGAACACGCCAAAATTTTTATATATATATATATATATATTCTACACATCCGCTTGTGGCGTCATCACTTTTAAAATTCAAACTTTAAAATTCATGAATGGAACCAGGTTTTCGCCAGTAATTAATTTCTGTTTCTTTTTTTTAATGGTGTCCGTACTGTTTTTCATTGAATGGGATATATATACTCATTTCTATGGCAAGCCGTTTTACTAATTATTCTAATTTCAAGATATCTAATAAACTTTATAAAGTTTATAAGATATCTTATATAGTTTATAAGATTAGAAAATTAGAATTACATTTTTATATTGTTGACTTTGACGTCCCTAACCATAGGGTAGATGAAATACTATCTCACAGTACTTAAGGAAAAACTACCTTCAACCTGAACCTTAACCTGGATTCTAATATTGAAATTTCATAAACAAATTCAAAGTCGATGACCCATGACCTCAATGGTCACAGCATTCGTTTTGCATCAAAATCCTGCTGTTCACATCACAAACTATCCATGTACAAAGTTTCAGCACGATACCATAACTCCTTCATGAAAAACTACCTTAAACCTGAACCTTAACCTCGTACGTACGGACGGACGGACGCACAGACCGAAGAACTATATACCCGGCCTGCCTTACAGGCGGGCATAAAAAAGGCTGAGTGATGTCAAATCAACGAAAGGTGGATAAACCGAGGATAAAAATAACAAAAATATCTAGATGGAGGCCGTAAAAGACTCTCAACATGTTAGATCCCTGGTATATCAAATACTGCATCATTTTTCACAATCTTATGTTTAACTATAAAACCCCAAATTTTGAACATCTACTTGTACGATGACAATATTGTATAGAAATGAATGTGCATAACGTTAAAAATAAAAGATGAGTTCACAAGCATTAATTAACAATTTCAAAGTTCGAACCCTATGTACCTGAAGTGTTGCAAAAAAAATTCTAAAACTTTATTGCATATCTATATTTATATCATGATGTCAGAAAATGTAACCAGATATCCTGCATTTATCATATCTCATCTTTGCACAAGATGAAATTTCTGAAAGACCCCCTTCTAAATTATCAAAACCTATCATTTGCACGTTTCAGAATAACGCCCTCAGGGTTATATCCCGTATATGGGCGATTTTCAAAAAATGTGCATTTTTAACATTGCAAAATTGAGAAAAAAAGATTTGCTTGAATCATCATATTTATTAAACTTGCAAAATATATGATACTTCTTGAACAAAATACTCAAATATGCAATCTTAATGACATAACATAAAAATATTATTGACACATTTTCGACTGATGGTGCAAAATTTTGTCTATCCTGTTACCATATTTGTGAGATTTTTTTTACTATCAACAGGAAAAATGTGAAATTTTGCATTAACGGGATAAAAATATCACTTAATATTGTGTCCTGAAAAAACTATCTAAAAATAGATTTCAAATGCTGCAAAAATTGCTACAATGAACGCAAAACCAACTGAAGCACTTCATATTGGACTTTTGAATCATTCAAACACTTAGTTCTTTGATTACATATAATTTTAGTAAAACGCTATTTTCTATGGTAACAGGAACGGACATCGAAGGTTTACATATACATATTTGTCTATCCTGTTACCAAGTTGGGGCATAGTTGTTTGTTTTTTCTTAAAAATATGTGGAATATCAAATTTTTCATTTCATTTTCAAGTATTTTATAAGGTCTACAGATACATAGTTGTTTACTAGTATTTTTATACTTAATCTGTCTATCCTGTTATTTTATTCAAGGTAACAGGATAGACAGTAACAGGATGGACAAAATTATATGTTTATTGATTATATTTCGAAATAACAGCTCCCCTTACATCGGTGTATGGTTTTTTTCAGTTGGCGTTCTTTGTTTCCAAACAGTTAGTGACCCTTTTGAGAACGTATAGGTGTAGTATAAATTTGTTTGTAACATGAAAGACATTTTAAAAGGGTACGCTATCAGTTTGACTTACTTTTCTGGTTATAACTTCGCTTCCGTTTCTTCTAACATTCTATTGTTTTGGTTGTAATTTGGAAAATTTGTGTAATTTTGATTTCATGATAGAAGATATTCGTATAAGCAGGCAAAAATTATTGCTCTGCAAATTTTGCACCGGTAACAGGACTGACATGCATTTCATGGACGTCAGCATAATTTACTTTTTCATGAGCAGATATATAAATATCTTCAAGACTTTACTTTCTTGTTAAAATTCAATTATATGCTATTCAAAAAAAATAATTTTGCATATTTGAAAACATACAAAAAATCATTGAAAAATAATGTGCAAACAAGGGTCTCTCAGTCCGGACACTCGCAAACTGATCAATATTGAGATTCAAAATCAATTTATTTTGGATTGCAAGGAGAAAATCGTTCTCATTCTAGATGTGCCGATTTGAAAAATTGCAAACTTTTGGTTAAACAGAAAAAAAATAATGCCATTGTGCCTGAATATTGTTTTAACATAGGTGGACAGGAAAATGGACTTTTTAAAAAATGATCCATATAATGTGTTCACAAGCTTTAAGTCACAATCTTTTGAAAATTCGACCCCTGTAGGTCTCAAGTTTGAAAACCTTATTTGGCATGTCGCGCGAATAACCGAATGAAAACAGCGAGATCTAATATTAATTAGATTGGCCAGCTTACACAATAACCAATAACTCAGTGCCAATAACCTTAAACAATTTTTCTTCAATGGACAGCATGTCGTTTAACGGTATGCTAAAATCTATCTCCCTTTCGTGAAGTACGTTTGTGTTTCTTAGACAACCTAAGAAATTTTAGGTAAGCTTACATTGTATAATTTAGGCTTTAAGGTCTGGGAGAATAGACCCCCCCTACAGGACAGAATAGGGAGAAGTGGAGACTCGTTAGGAGAAGTAAATATATATCTAAAGCTTAACATGAAATTGATAGATTGCCTATAACAATGCAGGCAGACAAATTCCAATTTCATACTTGTCAGTTGAAGCTTTCTTGGCTCATTACTTCAGAGGATTTTCTTGGTTCTTCGTTGTGGGACAATTTCATAAATATTTTTTTTCTTTTTAAACTCTATTTTGGAAGACTTTTTTGCTTTCGTTTTGGTTTGAGTGAGTGATGTCAGATTTGCATGTTAATCCTCTTAAGTTAAGTTTTTATAACTGAATTAAGTGGAAAAAAAAGGAACGGGTAAGGATTGAATCTTGTTTTATCATAGCTGATTAAAGGATATAACATTTTGTTTACCCTCAAATCATAAGATAACGGACGAATGTGAGGTTAATTTACATGGAAAACTAAACCGTGCCACATGAAACAAACAGTTAGAGGATAACACATTTATTGCTGTTCATCATCTTGACAGTCGTTATAAGCCCTTCAATAACAAGCAAAAAGCTCATATATTAAGATTCATTACTACTTGCCATTAATTTATAATGAATGCACTTGGTCCCTGCGAGAGTCTATCAGTAAATCACGAAATATATTACTAGTAAAGTTTTTAAGCAAATGGCCATCCTATTGTCGGAAAAATAAGGTAACACGAGAAAACATTAGCACAACAACAGATCACATTGAAATCAAAACATATTACAAAAACATTTGACATTTCGGAAGAAATAAATATTTAACAAACTAGCAAACAGGCAGTACAAACACGTAAAACGTTTTAAAAATTCCTAAATAAAAGAAAAGAAACTAGCCCATGCCATCGTTGTAATGCGTGTGATACCACTTGCCTTTGTTTTTCATGGATACAGTTAATTATTAGTACTCAGCTTAGATTTAAAAAATAAGGCAATTTTAATTCTACTCATTTTCCCTATTCTAATGAAAATATGATAGACATATTACTAATATATAACTAATATATCCCATAAATACCTATAGTTATGTAATTTGTAACTTAATATAATTTTTAGCTGTTTAAGGCTGTCGGACAAACAACATAAAATGTATATTTGTCTGTCTGCACTGTAAATTAATAAATAAAATGTATATTAAATTTATTCATAAATGGTTCTATGAATAATATCTACAGTCTGCGAGTAAATGAAATTAATATTTTCATTAATGATTACGTGTGAAAGAACAACGTATTGCACTAGTACAACAAGCACTCATAACTATTCTTTCTTAAATAATTATATGTTTATCACTTAATTTCACAATCTATGTAAGTTCAATGTATGACTTTTCTAAGCAAGTGTTCTTAAACATCAGATTCAAACCTAGGGAAGGCATGCAAAAAGCAGATTATATTGTTGTAAAAATCACTTGTTAACCTGATTGATCAGAGGTTTCATCGTTCCGATCATGGACATGGTATGTAAATGAGGAATACTTTTGACAGACAGTAAATATTTCCATTAGAGACAATATTATAAACTATAGATGATTACGTTACTTCTTTATATTCTCTAACGTATGTTTATCTTCAAATAGAATCCAGATGAAATTATTCTTCAAGATATTTTTCAGACCACTCAAATACACAATCCATCAAGACAATTTGGGCTAGTCTCACAACAGTCACTACATTTTCTACCAATTTTGTAAGGTCTCTGACCACCGATGTTTCCCCTGTGAAATAAATATATAATAAATATATATAATAAATATTATAGATTATCAAAAAAGTCTGGAAGAATATTATAGAGAATCAAGAACACAGCATTCTTTCAGCTCAACCGTAAGTGATTTCTGTTTTGTTTTATGTCCTCATCAGTTGATTATATACTTGTAAACAAAATATTGTTCATGGTTGATGATTAGTTATAATACTGTTATAAAAAATTTCATAAAAAATTTATTATCTGTGGAATGATGCCTTATTTATCATTCAGTTTAGTGGCTTATTTTGAAAAACCCAAACTCGATCTATCAAGTACTCTGAGGCATTTGGCGTTAATATGTTTGAATGACAAACACGTCCCAACTGTATACTTGCCCTTTGTTAGTGATATTCCAACACCAGCAGGTCAGCCTATAGGGTCTAAGTTACATGTAACAGTTGATTTGTTACTGTCGCCCATGTGATATGTACAGTTACTTTCTCAGGAAAGTGAAATCATGGTCACCTAAACTACTAAGAAAGGCTTATTTCCAATCTCACTCCAAATATTTACATGTCTTCTCGATTTAATTGTGGAAAAATACAATGTTTATTTGATTATTTTTGACAGTAGATGAACATGGAGTCATTGCCATCCTCGTTATATATTTAATTGTACTCTGTTGGCTGTAAAGTTTTACACATCAGAGTCAGGATAGATTAAAGGGGAGGTTAACGTACCACTAAAATTGGTTTAAGCCCACAACTGGTAATTGTACCAAGTCGGACTAGTAACCTTATGTACTCTCTGTTGATTATTGTTGGTTTTGACTGGAAAGGCGATTTGATGCATTTATGAATAAATAATTACTTACATTTCCTATTAACTTTGTATTATTGATCATTTAGGGTATCAATCAATGAAAACTTTTCGTCTTTTCAATAAAAATTGGAAATTTCCACTAAACTACTCTTTACAAGAAAAGTCAGGAAATACCAAAGGGATATTCGAAGGAGAGAAAAATCGTAACAACTGACAAACTCCGGAGAACAACGAAGACAAGACCAAAACAATACATGCACTACGATTAAAAACTAAAAACATATGAACAACATGAACCCCACCAAAAAACTTGGGGGTAGACTTTTTATAGTATTATAAACCAAAGGCGATATTAACTTTAGTATTTCAAATTAAACTTATTAATAATATATAAAATTTATACTTGAAATTATATATTCAAACGCCGCGACTCTTTGTGTCTCAGTTTCTCAACACATGTTGTAAAATAATTAAAGATAATACGTCTTAAGGGAGCATTTGATTTTTAGGGGGGGAGCTAGGATCAAATGTTTGGTCCTGCCTATTTTTTTTCCTGGAAATTTTGTCCTGGATTTTGGCTGCTATTTCGACCTACATTTTTATTTTCATTTAAACCAAAAAATGTCCTGATTGACAAATGTCCTGCATTTTTTTCACAACTACAGTGATCCTGCCTTTTTATTTTGCCAAAATCCTGGTCCTGCCTTTTATTCCAAAATTGATCCTACATCCCTCCACCCTCAAAAAATGGTTGATCCCAAATAATAAAACATCAGGGGCTTGAGTCGCTCTGATGATGGGTATAGACTCGAACCTATTAATCTATCTGAACAGGTACCCGAAATACTTGGGTGTTGAATAGTTCATGGCAGATTGGGGGTGGTCTCAAATTAATCTGTTAATACCGAAGTAACTCGAAGATCATTTCCGAATGAACACATAACGTTGATCAACACAACGATTCAACCCCACAATATAATAACTCAACACAATGAAATAAAGTTGCTACTTGCATGACATCATGTGATGAAAATGCAACATAACATTATACTAATTGGACATAATGAAACATCAAATGAACATAACAACAAGTTAGACTAACAAGACGAAATAATGATTTAACATATCAATATGTTGATTTGACCTGATAAAATAATAATTAAACATGATAATAAGTTGATCTAACGTAATAAAATAATGATTTAACATAACAATATAATCAACTGACCCAACAAAACGATCTTTTAACACCACAACAAATTGATTCGACTGATTGAAATAATAATTGCACATAACAAAATAGAAATTAACTCAATAAAATAATATTTGAAAAGAACAACATAAGAACAAAGAACACAATCAGACAATTTGACTTAATAAAACAACAAATGGACATAACAACATCATGGAAATGAAGATAAGACAGCTGTGGCGTTCCATACAAATACATGTAGATTTGGTATTGTATAAAACACAATAAAAAGCCAATAAAGTATGATTACCAACAAGATGACAGCTAGCTGTAAATTAAGTACAATTGTTTGGACGGTATATAATTTAGATATGAGGGCCAAAATCTGCTCGTTTTTACCGTGAAACTAAGTAACGTTTTCATATCTAATTGTGTTCAGTTGTCATACAATATTCATCTTTTAGTCGTTAATGGAACTGTAACTTATATATGTAACTGTGATCGCACTTACTAATAGTATTGAGATTGCTATTCTAAATATTTACAAAAAGTCTGAAAATGAAAATTCTTAGTACTAAGAAGAAAATCTATTCATGTCTGTTGTTAAAACGTAGGTTAAAGGACCGTCATATGTAGATTAAATTTTCCATTAATTATTTTATAATCATGTTATACCGAAATAAATCATTGCTATTTTTTCAATTTCTTTCTTCCGCCATTCATGCTAGATAAAATCTCGGTTCAAATGATATTTTTGTTTGCATCATAATCTGATTAAAGTCTGTATAACCATTACTCGGTAATTTTATGCTACAATACGTGTTACATGCTGTCTTTTGTTCAGATCGATATGTATTTGTTTTTCCTTTTCAAACTGTTTTACGCCGCTGTTAGCAATTCAGTTTATATAAATACAACACCCATGAATAAAGGTAATAACCAAATTACCGAACTCCAAGGCAGTTGTCAAAGGGAAAAGTAAAAAAAAACTAGAGGATCCCAGGAGCCCGTATCGCTCGCCTGGATTCAATTTGCCAATCGACAGCCACACAAGCAACTAAGAAACAAACGTATTATATAATTAAACATAATTCTGAAAGAGTACAATCTAATAACGACGGAGACGGAGTGTCATAAGCTGCATATAGCTTGTTTCCGAATCCTTTCTGTTTGTTGTTTAATTGTATGTATTATTTCACATTGCATGCTTATTATGAATAAATATGTTTAAAATAATAAGAGTTGACACACTACATGTCTCGTCTGAGTATGCACATGGACACAGAATAATGATTATATGATAACCGACATTTTGCAACTCAAAGGAAAATGCGTTAAAAGAAATTGAGGTCAAGGTCAAAAGGCAGGTGTCATACCGACATGTATCCACTAAGAACTATCTATTTTCCAAATATGGTGGGTCTAGGTATTAAAGTTGCTGAGAAATGGACCCAATCTAGAAAATGTGACAAAGTCACTCAAGCATGCAATTGAGGTCAGAGTCCAGAGACTGGTGTCAGACTTACATGTACTCACTAGAAACTATCTATAGATCAAACATGAATGGGTCTAGGTATTACAGTTGCTGAAAAAAGGACGTAATCAAGAAATTTGGATGAAAGTCACTCAACCACGAAATTGAGGTCAAGGTCCAGAGACAAGTATCAGACTGGCATGTACCCACCAAGAACTATCAATAGACCAAATACAGTAGGTTTAGGTATTACAGTTATTGAAAAATGGACTTAATCAAGAAACTTCGACGAAAGTCACTCAACCATGAAAATGAGGTCAAGGTCCAGAGACAAGTGTCGGACTGGCATTTAACCACCAAGAACTATCAATAGACCAAATACAGCGGGTCTAGGTATTACAGTTTCTGAGAAATGGACTTAACCCCGAAAAAGTGACAAAGTCACTCAAGCATGAAATTGAGGTCAAGGTCACAAGCCAGGTGTCAGACTGACATGTACCCAAAAAGAACTATCTATTGACCAAATATGGTGGGTCTAAGTATTACAGTTTCTGAGTAATGGACTCAACCATGACAAAGTCACTCGAGCATGAAATTGAGATCAATGTCCCAAGCCAGGTATCAGACCGGCATGTATCCACTAAGAACTATCTATAGACCAAATATGGTTCGCCTAGGTATTAGAGTTGCTGAGAAATGTATTTAACCACGAAACTTGGACGCAGATTTTAAATTCATGGTTATGAAGTCAGTGAACCATGAAAATGAGGTCAGGGTCACAAGACAATATACTGCAGAAAACCTTATACGATAAGCTACCTTGTGGGCCCTAAATCTTAATTGTAGGTATTACATGTGCAAAGTTATTAAAGTTTTTAAAAAGTTTACGCCGCCGCCGAAAAGTAATACCTATATCTCGCCTAAGCGACTTTTCATCACAGGCGAGACAATAACCATGGCTGCCAAATTTGGTTCTAATTGGCTGGGGGCTTTCAGACAAGAAGATTTTTTAAATGAAGTTTCCCATAGGGTCCTATGTTAAACTAAGTTATACTGTGGCGTCCATCTTGGTTGATCGTCCAGGTTATAGGACACAATTGTGAAAGAGGACCATCTAAGGACCATTGGTGCTAAGTTTGGTTCCAATTGGCTCAGTAGTTTCAGATAAGAAGATTTTTAAATGAATTTCTCATAGGGTCCTATGTTAAACTAAGTTAAGTTGTGGCGGCCATCTTGGTTGATCGGTTTGGAAGTCGGGGGTGCATTTCCACCAATGTTTGGTCCCAATTGGCCAATTTTTTAAATCAACCAATGAGAAACAAGAATTGCCCATGACGGCCATGTTTGTTGCCCGATCGGGACGAAATTAGGACATTTTGTAAAGAACCTCACATAGATGTTTCCTGTCAAGTTTCATTCCATTTGGCCAAGCGACTTCAGAGAAGAAGATTTTTTTATATCACCAATCATAAAAAGGAACTGCTGATGGCAGTCATATTTGTAGCCAGATCTGCTTCCTATCAAGTTTCGTTCCATTTCGTCAGTGATTTCAGAGGAGAAGATTTTTTGATATCAGCCAATCAGAAACAAGAACTGCCCGTGGCAGCCACATTTGTAGTCCGATCGGGACGAAATGAGGAAAGTTTGTGAAGAACCCCCCATAGATGCTTCCTGTCATGTTTCGTTCCATTTGGCCAAACAGTTCCAGAGAAAAAAATGTTGTTTTAATCAACAAATGAGAAACAAGAATTGAACATGACGGCATGTTTGTTTCCCGATCGGGACGAAATGAGGAAATTTTGCAAAGAACCTCTCATAGATGCTTCCTGTCGAATTTCTTTCCATTTGGCCAAGCGATTTCAGAGGAGAAGATTTTGTTTACATCAGAAAAAATAAATTCCCATGGCGGCCATATTTGTAGTCCGATTATTATGTTTGTTTTTCTCTAAAATCCTTCGTTTTTGTAGGAAGATTTTTTTCTGCCATGGTGTTCATTCTCACTACCAAATTATTTCTTTGATTTTATGTCGGTCTGTAATGAAAGAAAATTTATAATTCATACAGAAAAAAATGTATATTAAGGGAATTTCACCCTTGGGATCACATTTTTATTGTCAGACACTGAACAGCCTCGTGTCTGACAGAAAAATGTGACCCCTCTGGTGGAATTCCCCAATCCTACATTTCTTTGTATGAAAGATAGTTATAGTATTTGTATAAGTAGATATACATGTAGTATTCTAACAAATTAATAACATTTGTACATACCCTGGACCATAGTTACACACTACAAGGTATGAATCTCTCCAACCTAGATTGTAAATAAAAGGACACTTCCACATTCCACAACCTACTGTCCCTGTATCAGCCCATACCATCTAAAACATACAATCAATAATATAGTATAGAGAATATTGGAAGATTGATAATATATACAATAAGAAAAATGACTGATGGAATGTTATAAACAACGCTTTTATTGCTGTTCTTCAACTGTAAGGCTTTCAACAAAGAGTCGTATTTCAAACCCCACATATTGACCAATACGGCCACTAGGTTACCGATAAGGGCTACATGTACTCATTTTTATTTTCACACGTGGCAGTTTGTCAGTTAAACTGGACCCCTGCTGTTGTTTCCCTCTTATCTGGAGCATCAATCAGCGGGTGGCCAGTTTATTTGTCAGTAAATGATAAAATTGAAATGTTGCTAAATTATGTCTGTAAACACTGTCATCATTTTGCTCGTCAAACATTAAGTCATGACTATACATTACATTTTATAGAATTATATAACTAACAGAACATTTACTTTACATGTTTCCAAAGCATATAAAGAGGACAAATATACCCAAGGAGCAATCCAAAAGAACGTAATCCATTAGACAGACAAAAACCCGGGAAAACAAATGAACAACCACAAGCAAACAAATAAACACTGAAAACTAAAAAACAATGAACAACACGAACTCTTATGAAAACCAGGAGTGAAAACATATTAAAAAATAGATAACGTTTATTTTTGTAGAACACAATGAAAAACTAATCTCTTGGAAATTATAATTATAATGAAATATATTTTTTGACATAGTCATGGCAACGTGCTATCGATGATTTTTCGTGCCATTTTGACGTTAATACGCCCACTTATCTCTCCAATTCATAACAAGTGTTTATGGTTAAATATTTACAATATGCTGATTAGTTCAAAATTTGGAGAATCTGATTCGTTGAAATAGTTTGAAGTGTGTGTATCACACCATTCAGATATATACAATAATACTTTAAAAAAATATGTTTCGAACAAAAATTGGCTATGAAAGAGATTGAAATTAGTTTAGAGCGCACTTTGAGGCTATACTCGTATACAATTAACTAGAAATTCTGGGATTTTTTAAATAAAGCAGGATAATGTAAATATATAACATTATCAATTGTTATGTACGAAAGAGATAAGCAGGCGTGGTCGATAAATACATGAAATACCTCCATATCGTAAGATACCAGTATACATAAGAAAAGTTAAAAAATGAACCCTTCTTTCAATTCTTCAAATACAAAATATTAAATATTACTGGAAAACAATCTTATTCGCAAAAAAATTGAAGTATTTAAATACAATTTATAATATTTAAAAAAATACAAAATCCCTTTCGAATATTTTATAGGTTTCGTATGGCAAGCCGTTTTACTATTTATTCTAACTTCAAGATATCTCATAAAATATATAAGATATCTAATATAATCTAGTTTTTATAAGATATCTAATAAATTTTATAAGATGTCTCATATAATTTATAAGATATTTTCTAAAGAAAAATACATACGATAGCTTATAAATTATATGAGATATCTTATAAACTATATAAGATATCTTATAAACTATATGGGATATATTATAAAGTTTATTTGATATCTTGAAGTAAGAATAAAAAGTAAAACGGCTTGCCATAGTTTCGTGTAATAGATCTTTAAATATATTCTATATACCTGAGTATAATGACCGCAGAGTTTTCCAGGTATACACTTCCCTGTGTATATATCATAGTTAATGTTCTCCCTTTCCCATCTGGTAGTGGCTCTCAGAACATTTCTTTCACCTTTATTCCAAATAAAACAACAAGTTATGCAGTTAGATCATAATACAAATAAGCTGCATATAAAACTGCAAATTTATTACATGTATATTGAATTATTTTTTATTTTCATTTAAAACAAGCGATAACAGGTTTACTCTGCAGACAGTATCGGAGAAAAAATAGCGGAAAGGAAGGTAACGCGATCGGAAAGAAAGGTAACGCGTTGAAAATGTTGGGTATTCCTATTGGGACATACTATTCACGAGGTGAAAGATAATCGAGCTGGGATTACTATAACACAATAGTGTCAGAATCAAGGATGAGATCAAGGATTACGTCCGGAGAAAATAATTTAGCCAATAACAGTTGGACATTCCTATTGCAGGGTGATAACAAAGTCAACTTGATTCCGAGACTGACCTTAATTTAGCCAATGGGAATTGGGAAATAAAATAATTTAGCCAATAACAGTTGGGCATGCCTATTGCAGCATACGGAGGTCAGTGATACCGAGGCTGACCTTAATTTAGCCATTCGCAATTGTGAAAAGTATATAGCTGACCTAAATCAGCTCGTTTCAACAGTATTTTCATATTATGTGATATATAAATAGAAAGATGTGTGCTGAAATTTTGAATGAAGTAACGATGGGTGGTTGAATTATTGTTTAACGTCCATATTCTAAGCATATCAGGATGAGAACATGTTGATATGATATGAATATGAACCCTGCTTTGTACAAGACCGACACGCCGTGCCAGATATTAAACGTGCTAGCTCACAAGGTAATAGTCCGCAGGAAGACATATTACCCGGACACATTATAATGACTCTAAACCAACCAGTCATTTGCTCTTGTCTCTAGATTGGCAGAGAAGCAGCAAATCTTTGGTTTGACTCGGCCGGAGATCGAACCAACGACTTTCCGCACTCGAGACGAGCACGCTTATGCGAGACCACCGAGGCGGTTTCAAGAATGAAGTAAAGATGTGCTGTAACCATCCCATTTTTATTTGACCAGGCAAGGCAACATTCATCATTCATTGTATTCCAAATATTATCCTGGTTTTGATTGTGGTGTTCAAATTTAAATTTCAGTTGTGTTCATTGATTAGAAGTAATATTTTATTTTTGAATATGAGGTCTTGTATCTACTTAGATGCTCGATGGGAAGTGGCACCTCAGGGAGTTTGTGTTTACACATTTTGTATACCATAGAATAGAGGATGGAAACGGGGAATGTGCCAAAGAGACAACAGCCCGGCCAAAGAGTATTTTAATGACATCACCTTAATACGGCGGAACTCTACAGTTTTGTTTGTGGGGTGGGACATCACCCCAAAAAAGGGGGAAACTAGATCTAGATCTTTTTTTTTAAATTTCATTTAATTATTTATTTTTTTATATACCAACGAACTCTTAAACTGAGTTCATTCCTCTCTGATGTTGTTTCGGGCCCTTTCTACTCATAATGTAGTATATTTAATTTATTTTGCTTATTAATTGCGTGGCAGTTAAAACAATATTTTTTGCCCTGTTGTACATTGTTTATATCGTCGTAGATAAACTTAATATCCCTTTACAGGTAACCCTTCTTAAAAAAAGTAACACTAGCAACAAAATTTATTTGTTTTCATGCAGAATGTACTTTTACATGTTTTATACTGTGGTATTTATCTTCTGTTATATTTACCTCTTGTAGCGTGCATGTTTTGTCCAACGTATTCATATGGCATGTTCATTGATCTAGTTTTATCATGCTTCCATCTGCATAGCTTGGCATATGACTCTGCAGACTTTTCTAATTCAATATCCCATATCTATAACGAAATACAGTTGTCAAAACCTTTACTAAAATTTATCATCTTTACAAGGACATCATTCGTAAATTAAAATTAACGTACAGACATTTTATATGTTCAGGTATTTCACATCACATCTTTTATGGTAATATTCTATTCAAAGTGCACAAAAACGTCGTCATTCACCTGAAAAGCTAACCAAACCTTTAAACAGACTTGTCCACAAGGGATATAGTTATGATACTGTTGTCAAGTCTTTAAAAATGGGATTTTTGGAATTAATATTGATTCACTCGTAGGGTCTTTGCATCGGAAATAAACACATTTATTCTAAAAACAGTTGTTGGCATGATACGGGTTATGTTCTTCTTGTATAATTTATGATGGCATGATACTAAACCCCTGACGGGAGGGATTTTGGCTGATTTTCTATAGAAAAAAGACATAAACTTTTGATCAATTTAATTGAGGTCTTAAGTTGGCATGTCAGTAACTGCTAGTAGTCCTTTGTTAATTTATATTGATCATTGTCATTTTGCTTAGTTTCTTCTGCTACCTTTTCTAATATCGGACTCGGACTTCTTTTGAACTGGGTTTTACTGTGCGTATCTCTGTGTGTGTTTTTTTTTTAATCCACATTGGCTAGAGGTATGGGGGGGGGGGGTTGAAATGTCACAAAACATCTTTAACCCCTCCACATTTTTGTGCCTGTCCCAAAGCAGAAACCTCTAGCCTTTGTGTGTGTAATTTTGTTTATTTGTATGTTTCGGAGTTTAGTGTGGCGTCAATTTCACTGAACTAGTATGCATTATTGTTTAGGGGCCAGCTGAAGCTTGCCTCCGGGATTTTCTCTCTTCGTTGAAGACCGATTGGTGGTCTTTGGCTGTTTTCTGCTCTTTAGTCGGGTTGTTGTTTCTTTGACACATTCCTCATTTCCATTCTCTATTCTAAATATACAAGAAAACTCAGAGAACTTTCAAACCTCAAAGACATACTACAGATTTATCGTATGATAGTCAAATATAGAGAAATACACTCGTGAACATGTTCGTTACCCCTGCTGCAACCAGATAAAGTCTTATTTTAACCCCATTAGCCCATTATCACTTATATATTTCTTTCATTTTACCTTTATATTGTACTTGATGCTGCAACCTGGTGTTGTGTATAAACAGGGCGTTAAACACTCTTATACAAAAAAACTATTGTGTAGTAGCTTTAGTGTTATGCGATACCATTGTTTGTGCACTGTAAGATCATCTCCTCATTGTTTTGCAATTGACACGAATTTTAAGATAAAAATATTTATACGTTTATGGAAAATATCAAATACAATTTTTCAACTCTCGCAAAGTGTTGGTCTCATTTGGAATTTTGAGCTTATAATGTTTGCAGAGTTTTAGTTATGAGCTTACGTGTCAATGTTAATCAAGAAAAAGTAATTTCAGTACTAGTACATAATGTGTCTAAGCTTATTTTGATTAATTTTTGGGCCTATTGCAAAACTTGGGAATTTGTCTTAAGCTTTTTAGTCATCTTATCATCCGTTCATTTATGTCAGGTTCACTGGCATATTCTTTTTAAATAAAAAAAAAAAAACAATAAATGATAAAACGGTCCAGAAAATAAGCAGTGGAGGGTGTAAACCGATTTTATGGGTACACAAACCTCCACCTTATCCACCCTGACCCTCTTGTATATAAAATGTTTTCTTTACAACAAAAGTAATATATTTTGTACTTAGGAGTAAATATTTCCCTATATCCTAAAGAATTCAAATGGCAGCCTTCTTTGGAAGGGAAAAATATATTTATATTAAGCAACATTGGCATATATGATTATAAAGTAGAATCTTCACTTACAATTCTTCTCATATTAGATGCTGATGGGTTAACAGATCTCCGTACTCTGTTGTGATGTTTCAATAACAAATATTTCTCCTCCTCACATAAGGTGTCGCCACAGTAGGCACCAGGTGTCACTGACGGTACAGGCTGAGGGAGATGCCGATTCCTCCATTTTTGATTGTTTACCCTTTGTTTTTTATATTGAGTGTATATCCGTTTGGTGGTTTTTCCTGGAAGGTTAGAGTGTAATGTAACTTTGCCTGTCGGAATTACTCGAGAACTAGTCGTTATTTTGACATGTGCTCCTGGTGGTATGTTTGATAACCATTCCTTTGGTATTCCAAACTGAGAAAAGTCTTTATTTGAAAAAGTCATATTAATGTTTTGCACATTTGGCACTGAACTGCTATTTAAAGGTGACAAGGACCCGACTGGCACAGTTTTTGACCAAAACGTCCTATGAAATGTTCTCGGGTAAGATTTTGATCTTGATACTGAAGAGTCTTGATTACGTTTAATATTTGATATTGGTACTAATGATGTTGGCACTGTTTTGGACCACCATGATTTGTTAAACGTTTTTGGATAAGAACCTGTTTTTATCCTACTATCCACGGGCGCTGCGTGTGACCACTGTGTATTACGAAATTGGTCTGGGCCCTGGAATATACGACTATCATTCGATAAAAACTTCTGAACTGTCCTCAAAAGAGATGTGTCCGAAGGAACTTGTATTCTTGTTGTTGTTCTTCGTGGACCACCTACATTTATTGTTTTTGAGACTTGAACGGACGACCCGGGTGGAAGATTTTGAAGTATGCTTTGCGGAATGCTTCCGCTGTCACTCTTTATTACAACATTACTTTGTGTATTTTGGCGATTTGGCTGCCAGTTAGACGAACTAACGATTCCATTTTGAACAGGACCAACGCGAAATGTTCTCCTCGTATAAAACACCCTCGTTTCGTAGAAATTGAACAAAAGATATAAACATACCCACCGGAACACATTCATGTTGATCTAAAAGCAAAGAATGAGACATCTTATACTTTTATAAGTATAACCTATATTTTACACCTACAACCATAAATTTTTGTGGAAAACACGATGCTGTAAGCTATTGCTGACATAATAAATATAAAGCGTGGTTTTAACATGCAACATAATTAAACTTTCTCAGTGCAAAAACTATTCATACGTCTAATTAATATACTTCTGCTTAATAATTATATAACAGATAATAAAAGGAATTCGGATACTTAATATTTTACTTCTTAGTAAACCTTCCGTCAGGTAAGCTTCTGACCATAATCCGTAAAAGTAAAAATTATCAACACTTCGTGAGCACTAGAACCTAACAGTGGAAATAAGTTTGCTTTTAATTTCTGTGAATAGACTGTGAATAGACTGTAAATATCCTTTATAACATCATATCGACAACCAGACAATAATCCATGATCAACAATCTCAGAGCCTTTCATGAATAATTTATCCATTAAAATATCATCTTACATTCCAACTCGGAATAATTACAGTTGCCGAATTTGTCAAGGGTCAAACTTCATCACACTGAAAGGCAACATAAAATATCAAGTTCATCTTTTTTGTTGTTAGTACTTACAAAATATTTTACAAAATATATGCCATATATTTTCTTTGGTACGTTTATCATCCTACCCTTTTCTCCTTTAGTTGTCACATTTCTATGAAAACGGTGTTTGCTCTGAATACTAATGTCTTCCAAATCGGGTTTTCGCTCTTCACTTTTCATATGTGCATGTCTTAATTTTCTTCGAATTTGATTTTTTGTACAATTTATATTTCTAACTCAAAGCTACTTAATTAACACTCGTAAATATTTTTAAAATTACAGTCCAACAATTTTTTTGTAGGTTTAATTTCTAGCAGACGGTGGACAAAACCTAAAAAACAGCTAACAGCACAAAATTTATTTTATCAAAAGTTGAAGTTAAAAAAGCACGAAAATTTTATATACTTACAAAGTTGCATTTATTGTTGTTTGTAAAATAACTCTAAAGCTACTTCTATTATTCCTGTGTACAAAATAACTCTAAAGCTACTTCTATTATTCCTGTGTACAAATTCGTCGTCCCCGGGTCGGTGAACCTATGTTAGACAAAATGATTTACATTATAAATCGTTCTGTTTCACTCCCCCCTTCATCCTAGTTATTTCTTGTTATCACATTTTTCACAGAATGTTTATTAAATCGACTTAAGTAACAGTTGCTGAACAATTTCATAAAGTATTTATAATAAACTCTTGTTTACTTAATCGTTAATGACTGATTCTAACATGTGTCTATTCTATACAAACAGACGTCAAATACTATTTAATATTTCATATGCCAAAACAAATATGCATAATTTTGTCAAATGACATCTTTGAGGGAAAACAGGGACAATGTCTACAGAAAATGATTTAGATATGCCACGGTTTGTGAGATGTGCATGGAAAACTGTTTCTATGTGAAAAGTGAAATGGTTGGGGTTCAATTTTGACCAATTTTCTTTTACTGTATTAATTACACTCCTTAATATCCATTGATACACGAAGTCTGTTTTATTCCCTACATTATGAAAACTATTAGTTTCTTGGTGCATATTATTGCATGATTTGATTAAGAAACGATATCCATTTTAATATATGCTTATACGAAATAATAAATCTTAATGTAATGTTTAATCTATACTATTTAAGCTATACGTACACACAAAACTGGTTTAACCACACCACTGTCAAAGTGAGACTATCCTAGCTATAAGTACACACAACACCACTGTCAAAGTGAAACTATCCTGGCTATAAGTACTCATAAAACTGGTTTAACCACACCACTGTCAAAGTGAGACTATCTTTGCTATAAGTAAACACAAAACTGGTTTAACCACACCACTGTCAAAGTGAAAATATCCTGGCTATAAGTACTCACAAAACTGTTTTGACCACACCACTGTCAAAGTGAGACTATCCTAGCTATAAGTACTCATAAAACTGGTTTAACCACACCACTGTCAAAGTGAGACTATCTTTGCTATAAGTACTCACAAAACTGGTTTAACCACACCATTATCAAAGTGAGACTATCCTAGCTATAAGTACACACAAAACTGGTTTAACCACACCACTGTCAAGGTGAGACTATCCTGGCTATAAGTACACACAAAACTGGTTTAACCACACCACTGTCAAAGTGAGACTATCCTTGCTATAAGTACACACAAAACTGGTTTAACCACACCACTGTCAAGTGAGACTATCCTAGCTATAAATACACACAAAACTGGTTTAACCACACCACTGTCAAAGTGAGACTATCCTAGCTATAAGTACTCATAAAACTGGTTTAACCACACCACTGTCAAAGTGAGACTATCTTTGCTATAAGTACTCACAAAACTGGTTTAACCACACCATTATCAAAGTGAGACTATCCTAGCTATAAGTACACACAAAACTGGTTTAACCACACCACTGTCAAGGTGAGACTATCCTGGCTATAAGTACACACAAAACTGGTTTAACCATACCACTGTCAAAGTGATACTATCCTTGCTATAAGTACACACAAAACTAGTTTAACCACACCACTGTCAAGTGAGACTATCCTAGCTATAAATACACACAAAACTGGTTTAACCACACCACTGTCAAAGTGAGACTATCCTAGCTATAAGTACACACAAAACTGGTTTAACCACACCATTAACAAAGTGAGACTATCCTGGCTATAAGTAGACACAAAACTGGTTTAACCACACCATTATCAAAGTGAGACTATCCTGGCTATAAGTACACACAAAACTGGTTTAACCACACCACTGTCAAAGTGAGACTATTCTAGCTATAAGTACACACAACACCACTGTCAAAGTGAGACTATCGTAGCTATAAGTACACACAACACCACTGTCAAAGTGAGACTATCCTAGCTATAAGTACACACAACACCACTGTCAAAGTGAGACTATCCTAGCTATAAGTACACACAACACCAATGTCAAAGTGAGACTATCCTAGCTATAAGTACACACAACACCAATGTCAAAGTGAGACTATCCTAGCTATAAGTACACACAACACCACTGTCAAAGTGAGACTATCCTAGCTATAAGTACACACAAAACCAATGTCAAAGTGAGACTATCCTAGCTATAAGTACACACAACACCACTGTCAAAGTGAGACTATCCTAGCTATAAGTACACACAACACCACTGTCAAAGTGAGACTATCCTAGCTATAAGTACACACAACACCAATGTCAAAGTGAGACTATCCTAGCTATAAGTACACACAACACCACTGTCAAAGTGTGAGACTATCCTAGCTATAAGTACACACAACACCACTGTCAAAGTGAGACTATCCTAGCTATAAGTACACACAACACCACTGTCAAAGTGAGACTATCCTAGCTATAAGTACACACAACACAACTGTCAAAGTGAGACTATCCTGGCCGCCTGTTGATTATACCTTTGTGCTTTGTGTTATTTTATGTTCTATAAGTTGAATAGCGATAATTGATTGATATGTCATTGGTGACCTTTCCTGCTATTATTGTCGTTTTAAGAAACTAGAAGTTGGTCAGTTGAATCAAATGTTAAACAAAGTGGAAATCAATCGAAACAAATCTGCTCAATATTATATTCATGAAAATGCGTTAATAATGCTAATGGTCTTGTTAAAAGGACAGAAATTATCCTTAAGTCACCAAAAGGCAAAATCAGTTACAATTTTAATTCAAATTTACAAATTATCATACAATTAAATACAACAATAAACAGTATGATCTAAGTCTATTAGTGACTATGCAATGTCAACAATGTGTCTAAGATTTCTAGCATCTCACAAAGTTTAACGATTACACAGTCCTTTAATAGAAATTCTTCATAATGAATAGGAATGTAAAAATATTCCCAAAAATGGTAAGTAAATACAATCTATAGCGAATGATTCCGAAAGCGTTGGTCCAATGTCAAACAGTAATTGTTGCAGCTAGAAAAGGTGTTAATGTGTGGTCCATTGAAAGAAAGAACGATATCCACGCTCCTCTAAAATCTTGGTTGTTTTTTCAAACAGTAAAAAGCAGTCCTAATAAGCACTAAATCAGATCAGATAGATTACCCTTTCAAATCGGTATCATCACGTTTCAGAGAGAAAAACAAAACAAAAAACAACCAAAAAAAACAAAAAAACAAAAACAAAAATTGCATTACTAAAAAGTCCAGTGAAAATCAGACAAACTATAAATATCAGCCTAAATATGTTCTAAATTCAATGTGTTCTATCCTACGGTAGAAAATTTTACATCAAATTAAAATTCATTGGGATAAATAGGTACCGCCTTGAGGACGCTCCACGTTGATAATTACTAGAAGGTGTTCGTCTGATTTATCTGATTTATATTTTGATACAGTTTAGGACGGTTCCTTTAAGATCTTTTTGTATAATAAAGTATGGTAAATTTAGGATATCGTGTTACATATTGAAAAATTATTCTTGCAAAATTATAGAGATCATGAGTAGTCTTGCGAAAATATATCTCATTAAGAAAACAAATCTGTTCAAATCACATTTCCATTGTTTGTTATTGAAAGACCAAATTCTTATGTGAAAACAGAATAGGGTATCTTGGTATGCTTACCGTATGCAATTCATATCATCAATTAGAGCAACCAAATGTTTGGATGATTCTCAATTATATGAGTAAGCGACATTGTCAAATCACTTTTCTTTTGGGACTGCTTTTATATTTGACTATGACATCTTATGTCTGTGGTGAATATTATTCTTACATGTTTAGATAATCAGTTTAAAATGTATAGAAATAAAAAGACGTACTGGTTTTTAGTTGACATTAACCTTGACTCTGAGATGAATGGTTGGGTGAACTAACTTTTTATCAAGATCATAAGGTATGACGGCCATGTCGTGAATGTGAATACTAATACCCTGTTGCGAAAAAGAATGCTTTAAAAGGATATGATCAGATTTTAATATTTTTTTCAGTTTTTTTTTCTTTTTTAACGACAATGATGGGAAGGGGCATGGCGTTTTTAAAAAAATCAAACTGGGAGATTTCATAACCTTGCTATCATATTATATCTGTAAAGTATTTCTGTGAATTATTATTATTAGTAGTATAATTATCCCCGTGCCTCGTCCGTCTGTCTGTCCGTCTGTCCGTTTTTGCGTCTGTCCGGCCTTTAGATAATCTTGTCTCCAGAACTCCTCGTTCATTTTTAACTTCACGCACTTCTGTACAGTATTTTCAAGCTATATGTGGATGCGCAATAAGGTTTTAGAATTTTGATTTTCAAAAATTGGGGCCCACAGTGGACGAATTTCGAAACTGGGAAATTTAAACTTGTGACCTTAACTCCTCATTCATTTCTCATTTTATACATTTAATTTCTATTCAGTATTATCACTTACTGTATGTAGATGCGGAATTAGGTTTTCGAATTTTTTATTTTTTTTTAAATTGGGGCCCACAGGGGTCGAATTTCGAAAATTGGAATTTAAGCTTGTGGCCTAAACTCCTCATTCATTTTTCATGTCATGCATTTTAATTTCTATACAAAATTGTTACATACTATGTAGATGCGCAATAAGGTTTTAGAATTTTGATTTTCAAAAATTGAGGCCAACAGGGGTCGAATTTCGAAAACTGGAAATTTAAACTAAAGTGCTTTTTAATTTTTCATTTTATGTTTTTAATTTCTATACAATATTGTCAAATACTGTATGTAGATACGCAATAAGGTTTTAGAATTTGACAACGTGAGGCCCACATGGGTTGTATTTCGGAAAAGTGAGTTTAATTTTGAAAATCTATTAAAGGATCAAATTTTGGGACCGAAAATGGTGAAATTGCTAATTTTTCCCTGTCTCTGGAAATACTCATTCATTTTTTGTTTCAATGGTTTCATTTGTTTGTAATATTGTTTTTCACTATGTGTAGATTTGCAATAAGGTTTTCAATTTTCAAATTTGATTCGGGGTTCCAATTTTCAAACTGAAATTGTGAAATTGCTAAATTTTCACTGTTAATAGTTTTTTTACTTGTGCGGTGCGGGGATGGACATCGTTTCGGATGGCACCAGTTTCTAGTTATTATTATTATAGTTGTTCTTATACCTAATCTATTAATAGTCAGTATAAACAGGGAACTATTATTTGTCTCAAACTAAAACATTTAGTACTCTTCAAGTAATTGTGCATTCTTATTAAATCAGTCCAATACAGAACAAATACCTATATTATATCATATAAGAAGTGATGATTAGGTATATCCAAAATGTAATTCCTTTGTTTGAATGTTTGTAGTGTGTACACGTATTTTATGATTTTGTGCCAAAAATTGATCCAACATATGTCTTCATTTTGTATCATAAGAGTGAAATTATACAGTCTTTTTTACAATGCAGTACGTTTTTCTTTTTTATGTTATAGAGTTTTTACTGAAAGTACGCTAATACGTTTATTATATTCGTGACATTCCGAGGTAGAACAAGAAATGATCAAATCAATACTTTCGGATGAGACTGAGTCACAGATACACTAAACTGACTCATTATGATATTCAAGCAACTGTCCGGTTAGTGAAGTAATAAATCAATTAATAGTTTTGAATTCAATAATTTCAAGAAAATTGCTCTATATAAACGGTGTGGACAATAATTAGATATTTTACAATACTATTATGGTAAGTCTTCAAGAGAAGTATATTTTATTGCAAAATTGTACTTACTTAAAATGTTTGAGGTTTTTGAGAAACGTTACAGAATATAATATTATTATAGTTATTTACTTGCCACTCAAATTGGGTCACAAATAATTCTTTTTGAAACTGAAACAAAATTACCGACATTAACTTGGAATATAAATAAGAGAATATTTGTTTCTAGAAACCGAAAACTTATATAATTGCTGGAGTAACATTAAGACGGGCCTATTATTCACATTTTCCCACTACGAATAGTTTTTTTTTCCGAGAAAAAACCAATCATCAAGGAACACATTTAATTCATCAAATTGCATATTTCTACAATAAATAAAAGAATGCATAAGGTTAAACAATAATCATTGACATACGGACAAGGTCAGTTTCAGCAACAAAGAGACAACGAGAAAATCTATAGTTTATAAGATATCTTGAAAGTGGAATAAATATAAAAAAAGGCTGGCCATGCATCTATATCACAATTCAAAACGACCTCTGAACTAGCAGGGTCAACAACTGAGTTATAATAGAGGTTATAGACCATCTATTGTATTTAGAAACAAACAAAAAAGCGAAAATTGGCAAGATAAAAATGAAAGCCAATTTGTGTTTTTGTGTTTTCATAGATTTAAGTGGATAGATTATCCTTTCAAATGATATTATTAAGTTCCATAAAGAAAAAATACAAAACAAAAAAAAATAAAAACAAAACTTGCATTGTTATATAAAACTCATCTTTTAAAAGCAGTTGTGCAGCCAACTAAATAAAGTTTCATAACAAAACATGAATATCGAAGGGAAATGTCACAATCAAAGTACGACAAAATGGCAAAGCCGGGAGTTACACAAATACCCAGAACAACTGGAAAGCAACAGTTATACTCCTGACTTGGTACAGGCATTTTCAAATGAAAATGGTGGGTAAAACCAGGTTTTAAGGCATGCCAAACCTCCCATTTATATGGCAGTTACTTTAATTCTGAGTAATTTACGGAAATGAGTAGCTGCCAAAAAAAAACCCGACTCATAAGTCTCACCAGTATATAGTGGTAAAAAAGGAGCCGCAAAGGTTGTCATTAGTAAATTCAACTAATAACGATAGTGTATTTTCAACATGAAGGCTTCAACATTAACCTTGAAAGCATCAGGTATTTAACACCAACCAAGTTAAGAAGTGCTTACTCATAATATATTTAATGATTTGTGAAATTAATATAAAAAATTTGATATAAAATCCAAATAAAAGATAAATCATCCATAGAATGTAGCAATTTATATACCACTGGTTTTAATTATAACGTTATATTAAATTCCCTCACTTCACCTGGGCGTCATCTACTGCTATATAAGAACCAAAGTATAGCACGTACCGTACTTGCAATCTATCGATATGACAGTAATGGTTTTACGTCTGGTCATTGGCTTTGTTCTTTGTATTGGTGTTCTGTCACAACTTACTTGGCGTCAACGTAAAAAACTTATAACAGACCACAACTACTACAGAAGCAAGGAAGCAAAGGAAAATGGAGCCACCAATATGATTAAAATGGTAAGCTATTCTTCTTTTTCCTCCTTTTTAATGTTCTGGAATTCTTAAGACTTGTTTTCATTGATACATTCTATTTTCTTAAAATAAAAAAGTTATTTCACGAATTTCAGAGTTGGAATAAAGCACTTGCAGGGGTTGCACAAGCTTGGGCAGATAGATGTGAATATGAGCACAGCTTTAACTCTGAATACGGAGAAAATTTATTCTTTACAACTGGTAAGATAGTTTAAAAATATTGCAAGTCACAAGGCGATTGTTGCTGGATTCAAAGTATTGATATTTTGTTTGTTATATTTTGGTTTTTTTTCTGGTTTTCTATTGGGGATAGTGACCTAGTTTTAGGTAGGAAAAGACTGAAAATTTGGTAAAGTTGTAAAGTTCCGAATTCGTTGGTAACATATTTCCAGGAAATTACCAAACTAACATTTTAACTAACAATACATTTTCTTCTAATTCAATTAACATGTGATTACAAAGTATTCTACCGATTTTGGTTTAAGAATATTCCTTTATAATTTAATATTGGATATAACACGTCATTTGATTGGTCAATCATTTTTTCGTCTATCATATCATAGACTAAATTTTCGTTTTCACTATGAAGTCATTAAAGGGAATCCCAACGTTTTAGACGTCAAAACAAACGTTGGAATTAAATTATAAGGATTGACTGTAATTTTAATTTCATGCTATTCGAAATAACCTCAATCACATGGTGCACACTTTCAAATAACCCGCTTCGGTCAATCCTTAAATATTTACCAAGTATAGAACTGCAATTCATTCCAAAAAATGTTTTAGAGTTAGATTTGGTATCTAGATATCTTTTAAAAACCTAATAGATCTAAAGTCTTCAAAGATATTAACAAATCCGTGGATGACCATTGTTTATTTTCTCTCATGCAATATCCCACGCAGACATCAGTCATTCATTTTATAAAAAAAAAAAATCTGCAAAATGAGGACAAAATAAAAAATATATAAGTTGAACTTAGATCTTATGCCTAAAATTAGGAAATAACCGTTATGATTCAATTGTTTATACACTAAAATAATCTGAAAGCTAATTGTGCAACTACTACCTCTGTTATTGGATCTTATAACAAAACGTGAACTCTAAACTACCAATTGTAGAAAAAGTTTAAGTCACATATTTTAAATAAGAATACTCTCAGGTCAGGTCCTCGCGTTCGAAACATAAAAAATCTTAAAAATTTCGAAAGCTTACGCAATATACAAACATTTCATTCTAAAATGAGAGAATAAACATCTTGTTAAAGAGTTAATGTTTGCCTAAGCATGAAATCGTTGCTAGTTAATAATTGGAAATGAATTAAATACGCTTTATTTAAGACAAGATCGTCCACTTTTAAGCAAATTCTCTTTAACAAGATATGATTGATAACACGTCGCCTTCTGGTTTGGTTAAGGTTACGCCAGGTTAAGGGCGACTGGCTATATCCTAACGGCCAGTTTTAATTGGTGGACATAGCCGGACTACACGAAGGGAACCTCCGACCTACCAGGAAAACTGAAAATCCTTGTGAATTAAGACACAATACTGTTATGGGTGTTGTATACAATACAAACACCATCGATAAATAGATTGTATCTGTGTACATCAATTAAATTACTACCATTATATGGTACTTTCAGAAGTTTTGTGTTGTCAAAGAATAGATCTAGCGGAGTATAATACGTTCTTACACGAGTTCAAAGTGTAAACTGGAAAATCTTCAACGACTTTCTAAAATTCACGTCTTTCCCGAGTGGAGCGCAGCTGAACGAGGGAAAAGACGCTGAATTTTAAAAACGAAATGAGACAAAATCTTCAGTTCTTCACTTTTGAACATGTATAAGTACACTGTACCTATTTCTTCCGTAAAAACCCGATTTTTAAGTTTCCTGTACTGAATGAGCAATGTCGACGAAGTACAATAACGTTACGCCTGATTGGTCAAAAGGTATGTGGATCTGTGAACGGTGCCATTTGATTGCTCTAAAAGCAGGGGAAGATGAATGAGGCATTATTGTATAGAAGTACCTAATACAGACAAAACAAGTTAATATCGCTGATATTGCTACAAGGAGTTGAGCAATGAGACAAAAGCTCATACATTATAGAAAGATCGACACCTGGCGTCTACTTAAACTGACCGGCCAACTGACATGTTATAGGAAAACATGCCGATCCACATAATACAAATAACTATAATGGTAACTATACATATTTATATTTAAGGAAAGGATGCGAATAAATTGATAGAGAAGGTTGTTCCTTTGTGGTACAACGAAACCCGATTCTATAAGTATGAAACTGGTTCTTGTAGCAAAGTTTGTGGACACTACACACAGGTAACTTTTTCAATAATACAAAATCTAGCCTGCTTTTGCTTGTATTATAGGAAAATTTTAATATAAATGCTTTAAATGTTCATAAGTGTTTCTCTGTGACTACCTTGTATTTTTTCTTTTCCTTTCAATTGTTATTTTTGTCGTGTAAATATTAAATATAATACTATTAGTTATATATTTATTGACATAATTAAAATAATATTTCAGTTTTAAACTTTACCGGTAATTTTGGATTTCCTAACCAGGGAAAGCTTTTATGAAAAAATTAAAGGCACAAAGGACTAACTTTAGGAAAGGTTTGAAAAGGGTTTACTAAAAAATCAGACATGATAAAAAGAAAAAAAACCCCTTTTTTTAGGTTTTTTTTTTCTTAAAAGCTGCTGTTGTCTTCCTCCTCCACATCTCTATAACCCTGAAGTAAACAACCGTGAAAGTCCTTCTTTCCAAAAATGATTATACAACAAAAACAATTGGTCTCAGAAAACATAAACTGAACCTGTATTTGGTAATAAAAAAATCCAGTACTATGCCTCTTTAGAAGAAATGTCATGTTTATTTTAATAGGTGGTATGGGCTAAATCTTACAAGTTAGGATGTGGCATGAAACTATGCAATAATCTAAATGGATATCTGGTAGTGTGTAACTACTATAAGGCGTAAGTAATTCTTATCATTAAATACCACTATAGATATATATAAGGAGGGAAAAAAAGAAAAACCAAGTGCTAAAACTGTTGATAACATAGGAGATCTTGCAGTGCTATAAACGGTTGATGACAGGAAATTTCGTATCAAATCTATGAGGATTTCTCAGGGGCATTTATCGAAGTTTTGATATATGTAAAATAAAAGCTGTGTAAACACAAACGTTCCAGCTAGGAAACAGCGCAGTGTTCTGTATCTAGTTTCACAGACTTCATATGTATCCTTTTATTCTGTCTTATAAAGTGTCACTTTTTCTTTTTCAGTGGAAACTTCCGCAATGTAAAACCCTACTTAAAAGGAAAGGTGTGTTCTGAATGCCAATCCCCTTTTACATTCTGCTCAGATAGTCTATGCAGTAAGTACATACATATATGTCTTAATATAGTCATACCTAGCTCTGAGATATTTTCGTGCAAAAAGGTGGAAATAGGTCAAGTTATTTAGTACCATTTTTATGGTATAAAATAACAGGAGGCTATTTTTTTGCGTATTTGTTTACCCCTATGTCCGTGATAAGTTGTAAGGATAATACTGAATTTGTATCTGTGGCATACCTATTTCCTGTTTAACGTAGTCACCACCATTTTTGACCATATGGATTATGGAAATGTTTGGTTTCAAAATTGTCACCGACTGTGGGCAACGCCTATTTTATCATTAATGATGAGTTGTAAGATGGCTACCGGTTTAGTATCTCTTGCAAATCTGTTTATCCTCGCACAGCTCCTCCTTCATTTTGGGGTTAAGGAATTTAATTTCTATATAGGATGGTTGCATATTACCTGTAGTGCACAATAAGGTTTTAGAATTTTGATTTTCTAAACAAGGGGCCACATGGGTCAAACTTGGAAAATTTTGAATTCAAGCTTGTGACCTAATCTCGTCTTTCATTTTTTTTCAATCTGTGCATTTTATTGTCATGCACCACATTCAGATGCACAATAAGCCTTTAGAATTTTAATTTTCTAAAATCGGGGCCCACAGGGGTCGAATTTAGAAAAATTGTCAATTTAAGCTTGTGACGTAAAGTCCTCTTTCGTTTTTCAATTTATGCATTTTATTTTTATACAGTAATCATGCGCTAAATGTAGATACGCAATAAGATTTTAGAATTTTAATTTTCTAAAATTGGGTGCCACAGGGGTCTAATTTAGAATATTGTCAATTTAAGATTGTGATGTAAACTCCCCTACCATTTTTCAATTAATGCAATTTTATTTATATCCCGACAGTCAAGCTTTCTAGTTAATGTTGTTACCATACATTTTTACCATTTGGAATAAGGAATTTATTGGTGATAAAATTCTCAGCAACTATGAGTCACGACTATGTCATAATTGGTATGAAGCACAACCATTATGAGTTGTAAGATGGGTACCGAATTTTTACCTGTGACACATCTGTTTTCTGTTTAACCATACCTACTTACATTTTTCACCATATTTAACAATACCATCGAAAATTTTGGATCTATCAAAATGTCTTTGGGCGCGGGTATTTGTAAGTTCTAAGATTTGAGCGGGGGTATTTGTAAGTTATAAGCTTACATCTCTTTCATTATGCAATGATATACTTTTAATAGCAATTAAAAAAATAGAAAATCATAGCAATTTATGGAATTATAAATGAATCGAATGAAATTTTCTAAATTTTCTTAAAGATGTTAGGATTCGTTTCCAGGACAAACTGTTAAAATTGTGTATGCATAACATACGCGTTGATCGTGTGTTTTCTTCGTATGAAGTTCGTTTACTGTATCAAGCATTTAAACATCTTTATTCACTTTGGATCCAAACATGTTTAACATATACCAGAGTGTCAAAAGTATATATAGAATGCTAATAGGAGTACATTTGAAATGGCAGGTTTTAAATACTTCTCTTCTTTTTGTTTGCATATATTAACATTTTGTTTCTGGATTACAGCACGTCCTCCGAGAACACGTAGTTTGGAAGATTTATTATCCAACATACTGGCTGACGAAGAAGACCAGTTAGATTTGGGTGAACGTCTTATTGATACACGTATTCCTACCGATGAAGACTTAGATGGTCCTTAGTAAAAGTACTGAAAAAAACGACATCAGTTTGTCTGGTTGTATTGTTAAAACACAAACGTGTGAACTCTAAGTGCATTGAAATCTTTTTCATTGGGAAGTTACTGTGAAAGCGATTACAGGCAATGTTTAAATGATTATATGAGAGCTTTTTACAAATAAATTACTGAATTAATCTTTTCTTTCTTTCTTTCTAAGTCACTTGAGGCTGTTATTATGAACAACTTACTCTTATGATAATAATAATTTGATTAAATGCCTTTTTAGGACAACAAATTCAATGATACATGAAAAACAATCAAGAAATGGCTGTTTAGTGCATCGAAGAAGGTTTGAGGGTTGGGTATATACGGTGTTTTAGCTTTCCATAGTGGCCATTATCCCACCCATTTCAAAATCTACAGGAGCCCTTAACATTCGTCAAACACGTCACACACGATTACATCCTTAAAGTTTCACCCCTTTAATGTTACCCCTATGTGACATCAGGGGCAGCTGAAAGGATTTTGTGTCATGATAAAAAGAAGTATTACGGTACTTTTTAATTTTTTTTATTAAAGAATGATTTTTGTCATCATAAATGGCAACATTTAGCAGAATGTTTGAGCAGTCAGAATACACGTAGTAAGAATTACATTTCTCATCACTTTAAATTTACTGTTATCACAATAAATAATTGTTTAAAAATGATAAAGTAAGGTTTTAATATCAGGTATAGGTCTGCCTTTAGGTTTTTGTTTTTTTCCGTAGCTTTATCCATTCGGTACTTTTTTGTAATCTTAAGCTGTTCTTTCGGCCTTCCAGATAATTTGGCTTTGATTACTGTCGATTTTTTTCTATCTTGGATAAATACAATGAAAGAATGCATAGGATCAGACAGTAATCATCAAGATACGCTCAAGATCAGTTTCTTGCAGCAACAACGGGGAATGAGTAACCATGATTTAAATCATATCGTCCTGAACATATGGGATTATTTGGAATAATCAGAATTATACTGAGTGCCAATGAAAACGCAACACCAAGATTAACATAGATAAAATTTATATGAAAAATAATGGTATGTCACCAATTTATATTTTGAAAATTTCATAACATCAACAACAAATCGATATCAGAAATGGAAAGTCAAGTTTGTCTTTTGTCACTAAAATTTAAAGTTGAATGTACGACTATCACTTTACGAAATCCCATTTTCAATAGCGAATGTGTCCTCCATTTGCAGCGACGCATGCCCTGCATCTCCTCGGCATTGAACGAATCAAACGTCGAATACGGTCTTGTGGAATGTTATTCCATTCCGCTTGCAGTGCATTTTCGAGCTGTCGTAGCGTTATTGGCATTGGTTGGCGTCTTCTGACAGCCTGTCCAAGTTGATCCCAAAGGTGCTCTATCGGGCTTAAATCTGGAGAAAACGCTGGCCATGGAAGAGTCCGAACATTGTTTGCATTAAGAAAGGCAGTTGTGACACGAGCGGAATGAGCCCGGGCATTATCCTGTTGGAAAATGTCAAGTTCCTGTTGTCTACGGAGGAACGGAATAACAGTAGGGCGTAGCACTTCATCAATGTATCGTTGAGCTGTTAAATTCCCATTGATGACTAAAAGGGGAGTCCGATGATTCAATGATATGCCCCCCCCCCATACCATAACGCTGCCGCCGCCCCAACGGTCGGTCTCTTGAACGCATGGATCAACATAACGCTCTCCTATTCGCCGCCAGACACGCGTCCGGCCGTCACTATGACGCAAGTGGAAACGTGACTCATCGGACCACAATACAGATAACCACTGCCTGTGTGCCCATCGCTGACGATGCTGAGTCCATACAAGACGGTTTCGACGTCGCTGGGGCGTCAGCATGTTTCCGCGAAACGGCCGTCTTGCTCTTAGACCGTTATGTCGAAGACGTCGTCGCACTGTATTCGCTCCAATTCGTCTGCCATGAACTCCTACTGTCTCCTGTGAAGTTTGAACGGCAGTTCTGAATCGATCTCGTAGATGCTGTAGACGAATGTAGCGATCCTGTTGTGGCGTCGTCACTCGTTGCCTCCCTGGACGCGGTCTGTCATTCAACGTACCAGTTTGTTGATGTCGTTGGGCCAAACGTGTGATGGTTGAAGGTGAACACTGCATCCGACGAGCAATTTCACGCCGGGACAGGCCTCCTTGAATCATGCCCAAAACCTGATGTCGCTGGTTGTCGGAAAGCCTTGGCATATTCACATTGGTCAGGCGTAGATTAGAACACTTTTGATGGGATTTTCGAAGACGTTAGTACAGCTTAACAATTCGACTTGTTTTGAAATTATTCATGCATGTCTACTTATAGATTTAGGTGTATAGATAACAAGTCAAGTTTCAGAAAACAAAAAACTACATTCGTCTTTTAAAAGTAATAGTTCAGCTAACAAATGAGTTGCAAAGATTATCAGTATTTAAATTCAATTCTGAAAACAGATAGTGTATTTTCACATGAAAAGGCATCAACTTGAGACCTTTAAAGAGGACAAATTTATCTAAGGAGCAAACCAAAAACCACAATTCCTTATTAGACAGACAAACTTGGGAAGCTAATGAACAACCACAAGCACAGCAAATAAACACTGAAAACTAAAATAAACAGTGAACAACACGAACTCCTATAAAAACCAGGAGTGGATTTAGGTGCTAAGGAAGGGTAAGCAGTTCCTGCTCCGTATACGGTGGAGGTACATGAAATGTTACGACAGTGTTCCAGGTCCAACATCATCTTAGATATTGGATATTGGAACACTGTAACGGTCAATCAATTTGTGATGACGACCGTAAAATTTCCTATGTGATGACATCAACTTATCCTTGATAAAACCCTGGTTAAGAAGCTTTTGTGACAGCAGTAATTCTCTTTGTCGAAAGTCATTTTAATTAACGAATGCCCTTAAATGTCGGATAAGCTGAGACACGCAGACGCCATATGCAGGCGATGCTGGTATATTGCTACTCAAGAAGGGCAAGTTGACAATAGGAAAGTTGAAGTCATCACGTTTGTCATAAAGTTTTGTCTTCAAATGTCCCTCAATGTCTATTTCAAGAAACAAAAACGAATATGAAGCGGACTTCGATGTTTCTGTAGTATCCTTAATTTCAAGCTCACTGGGGTAGATGAGCTGTAGAAAATCTTGGAATTTGCCGTTATTTAACGACAACACGTCATCTATATAACGAAAGGTGAAATCAAAGGATTTGCCTAGTTTCTTTTTGTTTTCACGAAGAAGCCCTTGAATGAAATCCGCTTCATACGAGTACAGAAACAGATCGGCGAGGAGAGGAGCACAGTTGGTTCCCATTGGAATGCCGATTGTTTGTTGAAAAATTCGACCGCCAAATTCAGCAAATATGTGAAAATCTAACATGATTGTTATTTAATTTTCAGAATAATTTTTGTCAGAATCAGAGTGGTTCTTCGCGAAATAAGGCTTTTCTCTACATAAAACTAGAAATTAAAACCTGCGTGTGCCATTGTTCTTGAAAAAACATTGATAAACTAGTTGTTTCAATTGATATTTTAATTGAGAATGTGGTATGGTAGTGTAGAGTATAGGGAAGTCGAATGTTTTATGATGTTGCACGTAGCCAAGGATTTTGATTTTAGATTTTGTAGTAATTTTTTTGATTTTAGATATTGTAGTAAATTTTTTGAGTTTTTAAGAATCCACATCTGATCTACTCCACTAGTGGGAAAGTGATGTTTCACAGTAATTCTGAAGGCCCTCTTTAATACATGTCATTATGAATGTTAAAATCTTTGAAAGAGGTTTTGTAGATCAATTAGCTGACCCAGCAATGTTTCTGGTTTGCCTTTGTGGTATGTTGGCTATTCGTTGCAGCAGAAACAAGGAGAATTGTATGTTAATTAGTGCATCATGTAATTTTGTGTTCCAATGTAACTTTTTCCAGCAAAATAAATTAAAATTACTACATACCTACGTTACGTCCGCTATAAACGTTACGTTTTATTTTTCCTAAAAATTCAGCACTTAACAAACTTGGGGTGCTTTCCATTATGCGGTTCGTACCGGTACGTACCGACTTTCACTAATTCTACTTCCGGTTCGTCTGGTTCGTCATTTCTAAAGAACCACTGTGGTACGGACCAATAATGGAACACGAATCTTTGGTTCAATCGGAACGTACCGCATAATGGAAAGCACCCTTGGTAAAAATTAACGATAAAAAGAATAATGGCAATTTGTTTTCTGATACTGACTTTATCAGGTTTGTCGTTAAACTCGTCGTACGGGCTCGCCCAATAACGAACCTGATAAAGTCATTACGGGCGAGTCTTATTTCATCTATTTTGCCATAAAAAATCCAAAGACCTAAAAATCAATTTGGTGTGGCCTAATCATTCCTAGACTTCACAGCTTACTATTTTATCTACAACACCAAAGAATGTACAATACATCTGAAACTATTATAAATCGTTCAAAACCTTCTTACTTACGATACACACTATTCAGTCAAATTAGTGATTTGATGTTTTCCTACGATGGTTCGAACCAATTCTTGGTCATATTTGAACGTCCATTGGCAGCCATTAAGTGCATATCAGAACGAGAACATTTTGGTATGATATGAATATGAATCATGTCTTTGTTCTATGATTTAAAACATGCACTATCAAATTTTTTAGGAAACATAAAATATGGCTTAACATAATTATGTTGCTTCATTTTTCTAATCAAATCTACAAATGTATGTATTTAATAAAAGTCGTAAGAAAATGCACGTTATCAAATAAACTGTTTTGATCATATCTTTCCTGTAAAACAATAACAAGCGAAAAATCAGCTTAACTCTACACCAAGAGCACAATACAAAGTTAAGATACATAGTTTTTCTTCTTGAACTTTTTAAATTGTGTAGACGTGTCTTATTCATATAACTCAAATTTCATAGCAGTCTGTTGAAATAATAATATAATGAAAGACTATAATTCTTGATGAGATAATTTGAAATGCGTATTTAAATGTTTGTTTACTTACTAGGCATTTGAGATACCTACAATGATACTTAGTACACATAGATGTAGAAAAGGAATTTGTTTTGGGCTCTTATACGTTTAACTAATAGGTTTACAGTTGATATTCTAAGAAACTAACCAAACAGGTATGATATAACGGATATTTTTTTTGTTCCAGTGAGAAAAGGAAGCTGTACGTATGGCTGTTTATATTATAGTGTTCCTCTTTGATTAAAAGAACCAGTCCCGAGCATCATCACAAACGGTATCTTGTAAATGATTACTGTACATATTTTAAAACATCTTTGAAAAAGCATGTTCAGTCTAGATTCCATTTTGATTATTTCTCTCTTGGGCTGTTGATCCTTGTTTGAAGACCATACAACAACTACAAGCTGTATTCAGTTTTATCTCTCTGTCAATCCAAAAGGGTGTCTCAATAACATTTACCCCATATCTTTAATTTTTCATAGATGGCAGAAAACACATTGAAAGCAATAAAGTAAGATCTACAAATAAATCAGCATGACCAAAATCGTTAAACGATCCCTTAGAAATAGGAGTTTTTGCCCTTTCAAGACAATTTTTCACATTTTCTTTCGTCATCTTTGTAAACTTTAAAAAAAACTTCTCCTCTGAAAGTACACGATCAATTTCAGCCAAACTTAGGCTGAAAGATCTTTAGGGTATCCTGTATAAAGTTTGTGTTTATTTTCTTGTACATCAAGAAACATGGCTGCCATGGCTAAAAACAGAACATAGGTGAAAATCTACCTTTTGGCTCATATCTCAAAAACTAAAGCAGTTAGAGCAAAACTGACAAGAAGTAAAAATGTTTATGAGGTCAATACCTGCCATGAAATTTCAGACAATCGGTCAACCAATTTTCGGGTTCGGGTTATTGTCCTTGAATTGTTAATTTTAAGGACATTTTCCAGTTTTATGTTACTTTCTTTAATATTATAATAGGAGTTTTTGCCATTGAAAGATTAATAGATTCTTACACGAGTTTAAAGTCTGAAATATTTTTAACTAGTTTTTAAAAAGCGCAGAGGAACTAGGGAAAACGCTGCATTATAAAAACGGGACTATCAAGATTATCAGTAGCCTACATGTTAGAGGATAAGAATTTACCAGTCATATTCATCCTTAAAAAAACAATTTTCCCTTTGTTGGTTTCAAACTATATATTATTTATAGAATATTTTTGTTTTTAATTTTAATACTAGAGGCTCCCAGGATCCTGTACCACTCACCTGAATTTATTTTGCTCACCTTCTGCAGAACTCAAAGTACAGTTTACTATCAATTGGAGCAGTGATTTCAGGGCAGAAGACCTTCAAGTTAAACTAAGTTCAGTTCTGGCAGCAATCTTGGTTGACAATCCAGGTCACTGAAAACACTTCTGAAAGAGGACCATCTAAGGACCACTGCTATCAAGTCTGGTTCTGACTGACCAAGTGGTTTCAGACAAGATTTTTAGATAAATTTTTCCATAGGGTCCTATATTAAACAAAGGTCAGCTGTTGTGGTCATCCTCCTTGACAGTCTGGGTCATCGTACATAAGTCTGAAAGAGAACTATCTAATGAAAGTCTGGTTCCAATTGGCCAAATGGTTTCAGACAAGAAGATTTTTAAATACATGTATATCTAAAACTAAGTTCGACTGTTTCTGCAATCTTGGTCAACATTCTGATTCATCATACAAATTTCTGAAAGAGGACTGTCCAAGGATCATTGTTGCCTATTTTGTTTTTAATTGGCCCAGTGGTTTAAGACAAAAAGTTGTTTAAATGAAATTTTCCATAGGTTCTACAAAACTAAGTTTGGCTGTGGCGGCCATCTTTGTAAAAATTCTTGGTCAGCAGACACACTTCTGAAAGAGGACCATCTAAGGACCATTGCTGCCAATTTAGTTTCTGATTGGCCAAGTGGTTCCAGACAATAAAATTTTTCAATGAATTTTTTCCGTAGGGTCCTATGTTGAACTAAGTTTAGATGTGGAGGGCATCTTGCATTTCCAATCGATGCTCAAATAACAACACATCTTAATGACCTTTATAGACACATATCTGTAAAGTTAGGTACATCGTTCTTGAGTTCTTCAAAGTTCAGGCAATAAGAATGTGTAGGCTCTGGCATCCATGTTTCTTGACCAATTGGCGCCAAAGTAACAACACTTGGAAAATACATTACAAGAAACATCTCTGCTAAGTTTGGTAAATTTCTGTTCAGTGGTTCTCTAGAAGACGGACGGGCGGATGGACAACAGTCGTTAAGTGATGGTAAAAACTCACACTGGCCTTTGGCCAGGTGAGCTAAAAAGTTCCCATGATCTTTCTACAGGGTCTAATAATTTCTTGTATCAGTCTACACGATTGATGTGAACAATTATCAATGATTCCATTGTTCTAGGATATCACTTGGTAAAAAATGGTGAATCTTGTAATGCATTAAACATATCAATGGAATATAAAGAAACCTAACAATAACCCATATTGTATCCAGACATGACTCACCTTTCTATAGCTAAGGTAATATTGTGTTGATAACACTAGATCTGCATAAAGCAAACCATTAATAACTGCTTTAATGCTTTTTTATGTACCATGTACATTGTACTAACTATGTACACTAAATACAGGTAGACTTCAAACAGACTTATTACATTATACAAATATGAAATAAGTACACAAAATATAGCTGATATATATGTTTAGTTACTGAAAAAAGACAGAACCACAAAGTCCCACCCTTTCCTGTGTTGGTACACTTGTAAAGAAACTAAAGCATAAATGTTTTACTCAGATTTAATTTTAAAAAGTTCAGAAATATCCATGCTTTTAAAGAGTCCTGAAAAATGAAGTCAGAATGTGTAATCCATTACAACAAAATTGAAAATAAAATGATACAAAATTTTTAGATCCAGCTTTCCTTTCCTACAGACAAAATGAAAATCCTCTATAAATCATTGATAAATGTACATGTATAACATCAATAAGCATAATGTATAGTAATAAGGAACTGTATTATGCTGTAACAAAATATATCACAGAACACATTACCAATGAAGCACATCTTGTTCCCATTACTATACTCCATTAAGATCAATATTCATAGGCATTAAAAAATCATGCATTGCATATTTCCATGTCCATAATCTAGCTATTCTATTAAACTCCTTCCTCTCTTTAGTGAATAATTTACCAATGACTGGTTCCATACACACATAACAATAGGGATCAGTTAATAGTGACTGTATACTGATTAATACTTTTGATATTGTTAAAGCTAGACTCCAGTTATGGTGAATCGAGTCGAGTCCTACATCTCCGTGCCGACTAATGTTTGGGTGAAAAATTCTAGTTATGAACCTTACTTTTGGTGGTCTCATTGGATAACTGAAAAAATAAATATCAAAATACAAGGTAAACCTACATCAAAAAAAATATATATATATATATAAACTAATCCAGCAGCATCATAGAATAATGGCATATTATAAGCACCACCATTAAATCAACAAGACCATGTAAGATTATCCAAATACAACTTATATTTTGTCACAATTATAACACAGGTTACTAGGATACATTTGTAATACTACAAACATATGCTTATCAAGTTGATAAAGTCATTAGATGTAATCATCCACAATATTTACTGACAACCAAGATTTGCTTGTGATGCTCGAAAGTGGAATTTATTGTGTAACTGTAGTTTATTGTTATCTCCCTTCTTATGAAAAAAACATAGTACAGTGCTATGTCAAGCATTGGTGCTAACATCCTACAGGAAACAGGCTGTCTTTACCTTTGTTAAGAGGATTTTAAAAGGAGAAATCAAATTTTCTTTACCGGTTTTAAAAAATAGATGTAAATGAATTATGTCATGCATGATCATTAGCAATTGATTTTTCATTTATATTGCAAAAAGACACATTATCGTTGAATTTTTGTCGTTCTGTCATAATTTTTTTACCCAACAAGATCGAAAGGGTAATGCATGTTACGAATAGGAAAACGAAATATGTGATACTTTGGTATTTTTATTTCATTTTCAGAAATTTAACTTTTTGATTCCTTAAAATATTTTTAAATGCTGAAGACGAAAACATTAGCAAACTTGAAATGACCTGCCATGTTGCTGACACATATGCAACACATGATTGATCTTGATCATGTTTTGGAGCATCTCAAAAATCATTTTTACCACACATGTTCAACGTTTGTTGACTTGGTCATCTTGTTAGAATATCTATAACTGTAACTTTTAATTGTCTAATAAGAGGATTTGTTTTTCTAAAAATTTGTTCATTTCATTTAAAAATTAAAAATTATTCAACTGAGAAATGCAAATGCACAAGTAGATTTGGAACTTGTTAAGTATTTCGAAAGTAAACTTCCACGTAGTAAAAAATCAATAAAATTTACATAAAATTGTTCTTATTTCAATTGTTTTTAATCAAATAGATGGTTTAAATATTAAGAAAGATGAAATCAACATTTGATAAGAACAAAAAGTTTTTAACTTTCTGAAAATGTTAAAATTACCAGCTGGTAATAATGATTGTAACTTAGGGCACTGAACATAGAGTCATTATGGTACCTTTGTGGTATCTGTAAATAAAGTAAGAACAGTCCTCCCTCATAAGGGCTTCCCTGGGGACCAGTTATAGAAGCCTGCCAATGACAACAATGTCTGTCTAAGGGTGTGGCTTTAATCCCTTCAGGAGGATCAGATTTCAATGTTTTTAATTCACTTCTCAATCTTCTGTGTCTCCATGAATTCTCTTCAATGGGAGGTGTACTCTGTTCAATAAAAAACACACGCAATACAATGAGTATTTCAGACTTACAATGTTCAAAACTGTTATGATTACTGGTGTATTTACAAATGTATGACATTGAAACATTTGACAGACAGATGTAGATGTATATTGGTATATTTGGTAAACTGATTTGTTAAAATCTATGTTTTAGTACCTGCGTATAAAATAAAGGGCACCCAAAAGTAAAACAGGTGTGGCTACATTAAATGTCACACCTGAGTTTGCACTTGGACACAGAATAAATATTATCTTATACCTGACATTATAACTCAAAGGGAAAAAAAATAGCTATAGTAATATTGACATTTGTCTGTATAATCTAATGCATGTCATTGACATCTACTTGCCAAGAAGTAACTCCTGGGAGCAAAGCTCACAAATGTATATCCTTTTATGGCTACAATAATGTAAAGAAATGTATAAGTCCCTGTTTTCCTATGGGAAACCCCAAAAATTGTTTTGATCAAAAATTAAAATAGAAGGTGCATAATGGCAATTCATATTGAAGATTCACTGAAGTTTAACAGAAATACATTCACTGGTTTATGAATAGTTGCACATGGGGTATACCTAACCACATACCCCCCTTAATGGCAAAGTCCATGTTCGTCTGTGGAAATCCCCAAAAATCATTCTGATCAAAAATAAAATTGATGGTGCACAAGGGCAATGAAGATTCCCTGAAAGTTTCACAGAAATCCATTCACTGATTTAGGAGTTCTAGCATGTCTAGACAGGACATGCCTACTAACCTTATGAAAAAATGACAAAGTCCATGTTTGTCTGTGGAAAACCCCAAAAATCGTTCTGATCAAAAATGAAATATGTGGTGCACAATGGCAATGAACACTTAAGATTTCCTGAAAGTATCAAGAAAATCCATTCACTGGTGTACGAGTAGTTGCAGTAAGTAGGTGTGAACAGAATCCCCATCACTAAATATCCCCTGCTTCACTAAGCGGACGATATAGTAAGTACATGTACTATCTATAAACAAAATATGATGGTTCTAAGTGTTACAGTTGCTCAGAAATTGACTTAATCACTAAATTGTTACACAAGTCACTCAAGCATGAAATTGAGGTCAAGGTCTGGAGACAGTTGTCAGATTGCTGAGAAATTGAATTATGAGATTGTGATACAGATTTAAGAAATGTTTATGAAGTCAATGAACCATGCCGCCGTAAAGAAATACCTATATCTCGCCTTTCATACAGGTTTTGCAGGTTAGACAAAAAACCAGTATCATTTATGAATACTTACCTTTCTAACAGCATATTTAAGTATGATACAAATCTTTACACATTGCCTTTACAGGCAGTGATCTGATATATATAAAGATGCTTATTAAAACAGGTTTGACTAATTTATTTAGACATTTATTTTTATCCAATGAACATCATTACAGTATTCTGCTTAGGATAACTCACCTGTAACATCATACTCTCCAGACAATATCTACAGGGAGAACTTTCTAATCTGTCAATATAATAATTATAATTATTTTAAAACATTGACATTTCAGCAAGAACTAGATATTTTAAAGAAGGAAACCACTTATATTATATGAAAGATGTTCTACAGGAATGTTTTTATATACAAACATTATATTCCTGAAAATAAGTTCAATTACAGGATATACTTACTTTAATAAAACACAGGTATTAGATTACACAGTTTTGTTGAATTGTTAAATGGAAAGTTTAAACTAAGCATGAACATGACCTTCAAAATCAAGGTTCAAACATACACATATTCTGGTTGTGGTAAACATTCATAGAATATACATGTATCATTTACAACTCCATAAAATTACATATAATTCAACAGGTATAGTTTGGATGTGATCTGTGGTCTGAAAAGTTAAACTAAAAGTTTATGACCTTGACCCAATGTAGACATCTGAACCTTACTTGTGAAACATCTGGAGGTTGAGATGAACATTTATACAAATTATTGTCATTAAACTCAAGGTTGTTCTCAAGTAAAATTTTAATGAACAGAATTGTGAAACATTGACTGATGAAATCACTGACAGGCAAATCACTGAAAGCATCTCTTTTTAAATATTATTTGTGTACAAATACTTATAAAGAAGTTATATTCACTTCCATCTCCTCTCTCATGTTATGTTGTATCACTGATCCCATAACCAGTCACTTTCATACAGTATAAAAGACTTGCTCACCAGGAAATGCAAACACAAAATTGTGGCTTTTGTCAATCAATAAATATCTAGTGTTGTGGTTTTTATCTTATTCATGATGATAAGATTGTCACTTTCATGAAAATGGCTATTTGATTATAGCATTCCTCTTTTGAGTATCTACAATGATTTCTGTCCAATATTTTTAGTGACAAACATATCCCTTTCTTTTATAGACAGATATATCATGAACGGGAGGGAAGATTGCGAAAAATACAAGTCGAGAGATGGTAAAATATCCCTAGACAGTTAGTCTCAAGACTGGTATTTTCCACAAATATCCCCACCACTTATAATACAGCTGTTTAATTAAACCAAAATGCATCATTGATAAAGATATTACAATTTCCCACAGAAAGAAATTTTTTTTTGCAAATACCCCTCTGAAGAGAGTTAAATAGGACAAATTCACATGGCAAATACTTGTGTACAATGAAGGAAAAATTAGATTATTTGTGAAAAAATATCCTGACTATCAACAAATTAGAATCCTTGTTTCCAAACTCCAAACATTTGGATCTGATCTTTATCACATATGCTAAAGTAATCAGGGGTTTATCAGGGTAATCTAGGAAAAAGGACCTGATGGCCAATTTGGGAATTTTCCATCAGTATTTTCTTCAAATTGGGATAAAATTACAGAAGATACTTCATCCATCCATAGACTGTTTAGTTTAAGAAAAGCGCTTTTGACTACTTTCATGATTGTTTAGTAGATTGATCACCAAGTATCATACTTTTAGTTGAGTTCAGCACTTCCAGAAGAAAATGGTTCACAGTACTTACAAATATAACCATCTAATGCGTCATTAAAATAGCCAGTTATATGATAGTCATTTCATCTTTTCTGGCGTCAAATAGAGGTCAATCAAATTACATTTTTAAAGGTTTTGCTAAAGTTGAAGCTGCTGGTGATTGGCCTGTGCAATTTGGTAAATCATCAATCTCCCACTAGACTGTTTTCTGCATTTGATTACCACTACTGGCAGTAAAACTGACAGTATCGTCGCTAATATCCATACTACTTTGGTCATTAGAAACATTTTCCTGCTGGCTGTTATGGGACATTTCAAGCAAATACAGGAAGTACAGGGGCAAAACCAATATTAAATCAGAAATAACTAATCGTTGTAATTGTACTTGGATTTACTACCACTGATTATGTGACTGTTAACTGCAAAACTGACCGTGACTTTACAAAATACTTTTTTAAATCAATGAAGAATAGTTCCATATACTGTATTGGTTGTAATTACCATGATTTTTCTTGGGCTTTCTTTATCAGGAAGAGCCGAAATTTCAACTGTCAATAAAGCTACACTCACCGTGGATAATATTCACAATTGGGAATTTTTCAGTCACAAATTGGGGAAAAAACCAGCAATTTTTCCATTGGGAATTGATCCATTTAACGGACCTAAATGAATGGGTGAAAAATCCCTGGTAATTTATCTTTCTCTTTTTAATCGACTGAGTTACCAGTTTTTTACTTACAACTTTGTATATATTGTTTTCCAATCTTTAACTCGATATTGTGGATAGAATAATGGCCATCGCAATTTGCAAAACTCTCTCCACTGTAACTCAGTTGTCTCCCCTTCTAATATCTGACGCCACCTTGAGCACACACGACCAGCAGTCCACAATGATATATCATCAAGGTATTTAAAAACCACCAGTAAAACTGTTAAGAAATAAAATCAGTTTTACAAGTATCATCATAGAGCAATTATAAAGTATATAACATCATTAGAAACAGTGGATTAGATTTTACCAGTTTTTCCAAACTTTTTGTTTTGTTTTCTAAATCCCTACTTGTGGATATTGGAGTTGTCTCCCATATGCTTGAGTTATCTTTCCTAACAATAGGTGTTTTGTATTGAACATAAACAGCAAAAAGTAATTTCAATTTTTCATAAAAATGTTGAAGTTAGGAAGACCTTCATCAGATATGGAAAAATATGGGAAAATATATCTAAGAACATATCATTAATGCGTGTGGAGGATATTGTTAGGAAGGAAAAATATTCTGCAAGAAATATGACAATTTGTCCATTGATATCTATGGAATACACCTTTTCCAAGGAGCAGATAACTCTTTAAATGGGAGACTACGTGAAATGGGGAATAAGACCAAGAAAAAAAATTTGTGTTTCTGGTTAAATCCCAGAAAAAATTAGGTGTCGGTAGGTCAGCAAATAATATTTTTTACCTTTTTTTATATTACAAAATCTTTCAAAATCCACAAAAAATCACTTTTTCCTGTCTGTATCTGGCTTTATACAATTTACCAAAAGACTGCCATTTATACACTGAGAATGAACTAATTTACATTATACAGTTCCATTATGAATTCAAGCTGATTTTTGACAAAAAGAAGTTATCAGTTACACAAACTGAAGGTTAATAAAACATGGTTGCTAATTTCTGAGATAAAAACTTTAGGGTCGGTGGCAAAAAAATAGCATCAATCAGGTGACTGGAAACACAAATATTTTTCTTTAGCCAAAAGCTAACATGATCAACAAAACTGAACAAATTAAATTTTAAAATTCTCATTGAAAACATGTATACCCTCAGGTGGCATAGAATCAACAAGTCCTTCAGGAACACTCCCACCTTCCCTGGGTATAGTTAATGCTGTTATCCTTTCTGCTAACTTATCTGTTTTATGGTTGGGTGATTTGACTTTCCTGGCTCTATATTCCTCTTCATTAGTGTAGAAATCATAAGCACCCACTGGTTCCTCATTTCCAGAATCTGCATCTGAATCATCTTTCTAAAACAATAATATAAATGTTATCAATATCTTGTTACCAAGATACAATTTATAAAAGATACAACATCATCTAATAATTTGGTGATTCCTAAAATCCAATGGGTTAATGACTGCACAGAATCAATGTGGTGGAAAGCACTGGAGGAAAGATTGCAACTGTAGTTGTGTATAATTTCAAATGGAATTTTATCACAGATTTGTTCTTTGCTATGCGAGATCAATTATAGTCAATGTATTCTTTTTTCCTGAAATATTGAGTTTTTTTTTTCAAAATCGATGTACATTCCATAGTATGGATAGAATATTCAGTAAGAGTTCAATGTGTATAAAGCTCAGCTTTTAGCAACAGTGAAGTTTTTGTGTCAATATTTGAAATCTTAGTGGAGGTGTTCAAATCAAATTGTCAAATATAAAAATTGTATTCAACAAATATTTTCTTTTGGAAAAAAGTATAATTGAGAGTAATTGTTGATTCCTGCTACAGCTTTTCTTGAATATTGTACAGAAAGTAAAGAAACAAGATGGCCGAAAGTACAAAATAAAGTCAAACTCGCAAATCCTACAAATGACATACAAATAAACAAAGATCATCAATACTAAATAATAACTCATTTCACAACAGAAATTTCACCACAAGGATATTGTATTAACTACAATATGTTATTGTATTGTAGTTTTGCTTGACATGACATAAAAGTAATTTAAGGTGTCTATGCTTTTATTACGCTTAATCATAATTACTGTACACCTGTCAACAATTTCCAAAGTTCAATCGAGGTCATTCATCAGTGACGATCAATTAGACATTTTTCACACCTTTCTGCTTTGAAATTAAAAAATCCATTACAAAGTATGTATTGGACGATCTAACAGTTCACAATCATAAACTTGAGAAGATTAGAAATGCCTTGGTAGATTTAACTTGGCAAAAAACATAGAGATTTCCACATTGTTGCCATATTCTGCACGTGTAGTTCAGTAAATAATCATTTAGCATGTTGAGCATGCGCGAATCACAGTTAAATATGAAAAAGTTTTTCGGGAAGACTTTCATAGACTGATGTAAAGTCTTTTAACTTGAATTTATTTTATTCATTTATTTAGTTCATTCTACTTTGTTGTGTGCTCCATTTTCCTATTGATCCATTTATACGTACAAATAGTCGACCTTGTAGAAGACACAATACACAAACAACAACACAGTTGATACGCACGACATTTATTTCAGGTCTTACTAAATCGTGCATTACAACATTTTTATGATATAAGATTGTGTTGAGATTGCTAAAATGAGAGTAAACTGAAAATTCATGTCTATCAAAAAAAAGTATGGCAGAGGCTGTTAAAATTTCTGGATCCCTGCATAAAACATTTAGATTCAATGCGCATGTCTGAGTTAACAGAGTTCAAAGCAGATAAACTCCTCTATAAACAAGAGTGGACACAATAAATGCCTCGCCTGAGTATGCACATGGACACAGAATGATTATCAGATACACGACATTTTGCAAGTCAAAGGAAAATGTGTTAAAAGAAATTGAGGTCAAGGTCAAAAGGCAGGTGTCATACCGACATGTATCCACTAAGAACTATCTATTGACCAAATGGTGGGTCTAGGTATTAAAGTTGCTGAGAAATGGACCTAATCTCGAAAATGTGACACAGTCACTCAAGCATGCAATTCAGGTCAAAGTCCAGAGACAGGTGTAAGACTTGCATGTACCCACTAAGAACTATCTATAGACCAAACACGGATGGGTCTAGGTATTACAGTTGCTTAAAAAAGGACTTAATCAAGAAATTTGGATGAAAGTCACTCATCCAATAAATTGCAGTCAAGGTCCAGAGACAAGTGTCAGACTGGCATGTACACATCAAGAACCATCAATAGACCAAATACAGCAGGTCTAGGTATAACAGTTTCTGAGAAAGGACTCAACCACAAAAAAGTGACAAAGTCACTCAAGCATGAAATTGAGGTCAAGGTCACAAACCAGGTGTCAGACTGACATGTACCAACTAAGAACTATCTATTGACCAAATATGTTGGGTCTAGGTATTCTAGTTGCTGAGAAATTGACTTGATGAAAAAGTGTCAAAGTCAGTCAAGCATGAAATTGAGGTCAAGGTCCCAAGCCAGGTGTCAGACTGGCATGTACCCACCATGAACTATCTATAGACTAAATATGGTTGGCCTAGGTATTACAGTTTCTGAGAAATGGACTTAACCACAAAAAAAGTGACAAAGTCACTCAAGCATGAAATTGAGGTCAAGGTCAAAAGGCAGGTGTCAGACTGACATTTACCCACCAAGAACTATCTATTGACCAAATACAGTGGGTCTAGGTATTACAGTTTCTGAGGAATAGACTTAACCACGAAAAAAGTGACAAAGTCACTCAAGCATGAAATTTAGGTCAAGGTCCCAAGCCGGGTGTCAGACTGGCATGTACCCACTAAGAACAATCTATAGACCAAATATGGTTGGCCTAGGTTTTACAGTTGCTGAGAAATGGATTTAACCACGAAACTTGGACGCAGATTTTAAATTGATGTCAGTGAACCATAAAAATGAGGTCAGGGTCACAAGACAAGTATACTGCTGCAAACCTTATACGATAAGCTACCTTGTGGACCAAAAATCTTAATTGTAGGTATTACATGTTCAAAGTTATTAAAGTTTTTAATAAGTTTACGCTGCCCCCGCCAGAAAGTAATACGTATATCTCGTCGCAGGTGAGACAAAACACAAGGTAACTTTGTTTGGTACAAATCTGTTATTTCTGTAGCAAAATATGTTGGTACCGAAATGTCTTCTAAATGGAGGCCGATTTGTCTTGATGCCGAAATATCTTGGTGCAGAAGTGTTCTTTTACGAAGGTGCTGATTTGGCCTGGTGCCGATGTGTCTTGTTACCCAGACAATTGTAAGGTTTTTTTCTAATAATGGGTCAATTAAAGAAATAATCGTCAAATTAGTAAATGCACAATTAGTCTTGACATTAAATTAATTTAAAAGTAAAGTTCCCAACAACGGATATGTAACGGGAATCTGTATCTTGTAGATTTGTTTTGTTGATAAATTCATACGCCGCGCGTCATGTCTGCAAAATAATGTTCGGGTATTCATTCCTTGGTAATTTCATTAAATATAAAGTTCATGTTAGTTAAAAATATTAGCTAAATTATTACAAACAAGAAAGTACTCGTAATTTTAAAATGCTCTATCATCATTGAAACTACATTTCATGAAGTGGAACACAAGTCTAATTGTAGCTATATATATACAGGGCACACTACCAGCTCTGGAGGCAGATGCCATACACGTAGGAATGATTTGCAATCTAATTGCAATCTTTCCAAAAATGATTGATTATACATACACCAGTTAAGAGGGAAAGACTCAAATAATTGTTTCATTTTTCCAAAATGTAGAGTATGGGAAAATAGTTTGATGTTGGGGAAAAATAGAATGAAAACATTATATTTGTAAAAAACTATGCTAAATAAATGTTTCACTATGATGATCAATCATTTGTACAAATAAAAACATTTGCCAACTTGACAATTGATAGGGCCAATAGTTATTGGAATTAGGTCTTTTTTCCAAACATAATAAGTTTTAAGAATGTTTTGTTTCTATTTAGAAAGTATACTATGGAATACATGAAAAAATATTCATATCTTATTTAGTGTGACATCAGTACGATCAAATTACATGTACAATGTGCAATGAAAATTCTTGAGGTATTGTTATCAAACTAGCCACACTGTCCGAGTGACCAGTTTATAACAAGCTCAATTAAACAGATGGCCTAATATGAAATTCTCTTAACTTTTTTTTCTTTTGCAGGCCTCAGCCTTTATACCTCATTATAAACTTCCTGTTCTCCCTCTTCCAAATTGATATCATTTGAAAACAAAAAGAGGTGACAACTACTGCATACTGGCTGACCAAAGTTGTTGCCATAGAAACCATTACAGACCATACATTCTTCAAACTGAAACAAAGACAAAACAAGTCTTAAAATAGTTACAAAATAAAAAAAAAACATTTATCTGGGTACAATCTAGACTTCAGCTTTTGGGAAGTGACTTCTCCCTACAAGACAGAATTTGGATGGATGGATGAATTATTGTTTCGATAATAACCTGTAATGAAATATTAAAATCTAAACCAGGAAATCCGTAATAATAGACTATAAACCGTAACACCATAATTTTTATCTGAAATTCATAACAATTATGGTAAAATCATAATGGTTGGCATCTATGCTTATTCTACCATACTTTTATGCTTGGGGTAATAGTAAATGTAATCATTAATCAGCTGTAATCGATTACAGTTTTCAAGTAATCATTGTAATCATTAATCAGCCAAAAATATGATTACATGTAATTAAATTTAATCTATAACTTTTCAAAATACCTTGTAATCCTGATTACTTTTTCATTACACTCTGAACACAATGAAAAAATTCTCAAATTGTGTTCATGGTCAATATATTTTATTATTCATATTTAATGAATATATAACTTGTTAAAATAGTTTTGTTTACATGTACTTTAAGCATGTTAAGATATCATAAAAATATTAAATAATATACTTTTCTGATATAATTGATATTTGAAGTGAAAAGGCTTAACATTCTCTGTTTTTTTTATCAAAAAGAAGGGGAAATATTGAAATCTGTTTTGTTTTGATTAAGTTTTTTTCAATGAATAACAATTTTATTGAACATTGGTCTTTTGTAGATAATTCATTCTAGTATTAGGTTAGATTTAATTGATTTATTTACTTCTGTAAAAATAAACTGTTACAGTATTGAAAGTCCTCATTAGCCTAAGTAAAAAGTATTGTAAATGTATTCACAATTTAAAGATGTATATTTGATATGGACTGTAATATTCAAGTTATGCTTTAACCAGGTCTGGTCGAACTCGCAAACGTGAGCATATCTGAACAGTAAATTGAAACTCGCTTTTGCCAGTATGATGTCATCAATTTACTTGCAAATGGGGGTTTCTTCACCTGGTTGTATATTCTTTCTCCTGTAATGCACAAGTGTAATCTGTCATACCTGTAAATTAATATATATATATTCTTTATACCCTTTTGAACATTTCTAAATTAAAATCTACCGTGCAATGATGGAGAAATTCAAGGTCAAAGTTGACCAGAAGTTGAGCAATCTTTCCGACGTTTTAGGCATAGATAACAAGACACATTTCATCTATTTTTGCAACTCAATCTTACATAAAAGGACATTATTTCTGTTAAACAAGGTAGGGAAAGATTTTTTCAAACTCAAATTAATTTTTTTATGACTTGTCAACGTTTTTTAGGAAATACATAACAGCAAGTCACTTCTGCAAAATAAACTGAAGAATCTGATGTTCAAAATGTTTCAGTAGTTCTTTAGCTGGTTTTTAATTTTTAATTTTTATTTTAAAAGAATTATTGAAGATATATTTATAAATATTTTGCATTTCCATTGTGATTTTTGTATACAAAATATACGAAACTTTGGTGAGATACTATTCCAGCCTCAGCACTGGAGATTTCATCAAAATTATTGAATGCTGGGAAGAAAACTCCTTTTGAGAGTATACTCGGTTTTGTGAGTTCAACCAGACCTGTTAACCCTGAATTATAATCTTTTGTTAATATTCTGATTATTGTCACCTTTGAATTGACAGATAAGAGACCAATTAAGGTTTGTTTTTTATACAAATTACCAAATGTGTGTAGCTGTCCCTCAGGGCAATATGATAAAAGATAAATCAAGACATGTGAAAATTTATGTAATTAACACAAACAAAAATTGTGACAAATATGTTGTTTAAAATTAACAAATGTTGGTATATATACATGGACATGTAAAATGCAATGATTTTTAAAACTTATATTTTGTTTAGGATTTTTTAAACAATAATATTACAATTTTAGATTTTTTTCACTGGTAACTTTACTTTCATCTATATTTGATCTTCCAGAGTGCTACAGTAATAACCTTTATTTATTAACATCATTCAAATGGATTATTTTGAAAATCATTGTAATCAGATGTAATCATGATTACTTTGCCAATGTAATCATTAATATAATTTAATTGTACAATTGACAAAGTAATTGTAATTTGATCAATTACATTGAATGTAATCAAACCAATCTCATCTGTTTATGATACAAGATATGACTGTCCATTATATATATCAAGTGGATTTATTTTTCAATAGAAAATTAACTATTCAGAATCAAATTTTTGGTTTAAAAATGAAGAATGGCACAACTGTAAAATTTTCATGATTCATTGGACGATTCATAAAGGTAGCAACTTCAGTTAACGCTAGGTGCAGCACTGCCACTCGGCAGAAACATCGATTGTAAACATTATTATACCCAAATCGTCTATAGATAGGTTATAAATATATTTTGACCCAGTTTTTAAACAACTTCCTGAAATACAGCTAAGCCTGGCATTAGTTGAAGTTGGTAAAAAAGGTTAATTAATATTACCTATTTAGCTGTGAAACCATGGCTCTTATGGTCCTTTGTTGTTTTTCAAATATATGTTTATCATATGGTTCGTTCATAACAAAACATCATATCAAAGGGACAATAAGAGCTATGATTTCGAAGCTAAATATTAACCAACAAAAATTGTCTTGATAATCCAACGGTTATACTTAAAATACCGAAAATCAATTTCACGAATTGAAGTTTAAAGACAGTAAACTGAAAAAATAATACGAAAAATATCCTTTATCAAGTAACAAACGTCGGTCTAGCTTGCCTCGGGCTTTAAAAAGTCGTCTATTTTTCCATCAGTGCTGGAGGTCGCCATCTTGGAATGAAATACTTTTGAATAAAAGATAAATTTCAATGACAATTTGTATTTTCAGAGTAGGGGCTTCATTTTTCCTTCTTGTAGGACAGAATATTTTATTAATAAAAAAAAACTTCCCTTTATGCCGTTTGGGAGGGGTATTTATTTTCAAATTTTTAGATTTGTGTATTGTACAGTTTATTAATATTCAAAACATGCAAACATGTTTGCCAATCTTGAATTTTTTTAAGTGTTTCTATTTTCTTGAAGGTGTGATATACATTCAAGATATGTTCTGTCACCAAGAAAGAGATAATTTAATCTATAACTGTGCTCATTCATTTTGAATATCTAAAAAAAACTAAGTTTATGCCGTTGATGGAGGTAATCAAAATTTGAATTACCTCCCCTGTTGTTTAGCTATAAAGATAAAGATAAGTGTTTAGAAATAAGAAATTTTATATAATAACATGCAAATATTTTAATTGATACATTATGATAATATAGATATTGTGCATATAGTATGGCTCTGACCTGACTGCGGTTATTGTGGGTTTAAATAAATATATATATATATATATGTAAACTGTATATGTACCTCCAATTATATAAATCACTTGTATTTGATTGCTTGCTCTTAATGGGCCCTTAATTGGAAATAAAATTCTTTATCTTTATCTTTTATATGTATAACTGTATGCCTACTTCTTTATTCTGTAAATCCCTCCTTTTTAGGAGCACCCGGAGATTCTGCTACCTACTAATAATGTGGTAGTTCCTACTCCTGGTTGATATCTCTCTGGTTTGTGTGTTCCCTCCGAGATGCCCCGTCGTTTTCTCCGAGTACTTCGACTCCCCCACCCCCTTGGTGTTGGTTTGGGGATTGTCCTGCTGATGGGTTGTAAATAGTTAGTGACACATCTCCATTAATCCTATAGGGAGTGTACATGGATCCGCTGTACCCTTGCAGTCAATCGAGGGGTGCGTCTAGAATGTCGGAATTTCAGTACATACGTACATAAATACATACATATTGCTATCAATGTCCAAATTATGCTGTCATTCCTGCAATAAACAATTTTATCTGTTATGCTGCATGGGGTTAATTGCGCAAGGGTATTTACATATCATTTCACACCTTTTCCAACTAAAAATCTTTGTCTACAGCAAGAATTCCAACTTAATTCAAGGTTAAATATAAAAAATTGAAAACGCAACAGTTTTGTTAATAGGGCAGAATTCATGCGTATAGTATCCTTTGCATCTGACAACCTTTCAAGTTTTACTTAATACATGTTTCTTAGACACAACATATTAATTGGCTTTTTTAGATTGACTAAAGGTTAATAAATTTATATCAAAATATTATTAACCTTAATGTTTAGAAAATAGAAATCGATTTTATATTATACCAAGGATTTAAATACTATTTAAGTCCTTGATTATACCAGAGACATATAAAATATAATATATGTCTCTGATTATACATCTAATTTTTTAATCCGCGATTGGCAATTCGTGTTTTTTTAACTATTTTTTTCATAGATGATTTTGTTTTGATATTATAAAATCAAGTAAATAAATTAACATTTGAAAATTATGATGATTGATGTGGGTGTTAGTCAACATAAATTAGTGATAATTCGACTTCCATTATTTATTTTTTCCCCAATGTTTGTGTGTTCACACCCTTTTAAACAAAAATACTTGTAAAAAATAACGAGATTTATTCTTAACGCTATTAATATTTAAATTAAAATCTTAAAGACAGATTTGATAGATTACAATAAAAGCTATACAGATAAACCAAATGGTTTCTTGATTGTTATGAGATGAGTTATATCATGCACGTATATCTTATTAGTATATCAGCGTAATTCCAACCTCCTTCCATTTCATAAATTTAAAATGTATTGAAAATGGTTGTAACCTCCCTGTTAAATCATACATGTTCTTGTTTGGGAATTGTTGAATTTTTCATTAGTCCCTTGGGGGTACAGAGGAGTAATCGCCACCCTCTATTTCATAAATGTTCAGATATATTCTTCTGTGTCATCATAAGAAAAATTCATTTAGACACTTAATTTATTTATAAGACATATTTACTTTATTGTATGTTCATTGTATGTATATGTATTATTTCACTGTTTGGATCACGCCTCTTATTGATTCTTTCCGATAAAATATTGAATTGAATAGTTTAAATTCACATTTATCTGCTAATACATATCAGAGGAATATAATACACAAATTATCTATCTTTCGAACCTGCCACTAATTTTTCTCTGATCTGCAGTTTTGGGAACATCTGTTTCTGACTTACAAACTAACGATATTTCCCCAGTAGGCCTATAAACAAATATAAAGCTATTGTGAAATCAAACATCTTGGCTGAAATATACTGCTGAAGAGAGGTGTGTAAGTGGACTTTAATAAACAATCAATAAAATTTTAACAGGAAAAAATAGAAGTTAAATAATCATCATCGTCGGAAACCTACGACCGATCGCGCTTACGCTTTGCTAAAAGGTAAGTGTAGGAAAGTGAAAGCGTGACCTGCCGTGGGTTTCCGACGATGACTAATCAGACGCAGAATGTCACGTTTTGTAATCTGCCTTTTATTTATGAAATTCCGGAAATTAATGCAGTTATCTCCCTTTCAAGTGCTTGTCAACAGCCGACAATAAACTGATAAATGGGTTTTAGAGGCATTAAGATGTCAGACCTCGAAAGTTAAATTTTTTCAGCAACCAGACTTTAACCATTCACCTTGCATTCGGCATAATGATGATGCAGAACCGTTGTCATTGTATATTTTTATCCCTTTAAATGGCTTTATTGCCATAGCCTCATAGGCCTTCGATCAATGAATTTATCTTATCTGGACTCATTCTTGGGAAACATCTTTTTGCAGATTTGACAGTTAGACCGTTATTTCCGTGCAACAAAAAATGTCGGATATAGTTATGCCAAATGATCAAACCATTAGAAATGGTTCAATGACAACATTGTCAACTGTGTCATGGTTTGAATTTCTTTTGGATGAACATAAGTTGGATAACCATTTGCAGCAGGAAAATTCTGGTAAGTTGTCAAGTTATGTTGGTTAAAGAAAGGAATACAGAGTGTTCAAAGCAGCCATAGTTGTCTGCAAATCTGACAGGATGTCATTTTTCAAACTTGTTTTTTATTTACCATAACAACAGGTAGACCTCGTTTAAAAATAAATTTTGCGGACTTTGACTTATTTATGTGCAAACGGAAATATTGTCAATATTGATTATTAAGGTGTTAAAACAGGTCAATGGGAGGATTTTAGTATTTTTGAGAAAAAATAATAGTAAAGATTAAAGATAAATAAACATTAAAAAATAAAATGGCAGTAATAAATAAATTTTTGCTCATATCTGTAACAGAAATTTTCTTTGAAATTTGGAGCCAACTGCATATGTTTCAATTTTTTTTTGATTATTATGAAATTATATTCGTCAGTATTTTGATGCAGCACATGATTTTATTTAAACTTTAACAATAGTTCATTTTTCTTTAATCATAATAAATTGACTTTTTCCAATCTCAGATTTGTGTTGTGTATTTTCTGATTAAAGTATTTTTCCATAAACTACAGATAAACTTGATGTTTTATATGTAAGTTTTGTTTCTAAAAGTTTGTGTCATATTACATGTAACTTTTCATATAACTCATGAAGTTGGTTGCATTAAGTAGAGTATGTAGGACAGGAAGTACATTGTTCTGACAATATGACAAACTAATAGAATATTTTTTTGTAAATTTCTGCAGAAAAACCTTTATTAAAAGGTTCATTGGAAAGATTTGAATTCTGGAGCATTATTGAAATGATTCTTTCAGATCCATCTCCTTGTCAGTTGCATATATACATATACATGTATTTTAAATTAATTTTATATCCAAACTAATTACTCAGTTTAATTAATCCATATTTACATGTACATACAATGTTTTTGTACAAAACATGAGAGAATAAATTGGTTTTCATGTTTCTTTCAGATCCATCTCCTTGTCAGTTGATTATACAGTTTCTTCAACAAGCTGAGGCTCATTTGGCTGCTAGTATAGCCCTGGTTAGAGACTCTGCAATACCTTCTACACCAAATGGTCAATCTGAATCTGATGATGGAGGTAAGAATTTGACTCCAATTCACTGACATTATATGATAAGGCCCACCCAAAACAGAAGAGAACATAATTTTATAGGGTGAATTTCCTTGACGTCACCGGAAGTCACAACCTTGTTAGCAACACTCTCTGCCATATTGTTGAGGTGAAAACAACTCGTTGACGACCATTGCAGTGATACAGTTACTTGTCAGATTTATCGTGTTTTGAAGTTTGAATTAATATGTCATAATGAGTTACAATTGTTTTGATACACTAAATATAAGTCACCAAGAACTTTATAACCATAAATTGAGTGCAGAAGGCGTTGTCCACAAGGAATCTTGGATAATTGTAATAATTAAATAAACTATTTATATTTGTGTTATAAATATAGACTTACAACAAGTGTCATTAATTATAATACTCATCCGGTTATTTCTTTTAATTTACCAATATCCATAAACTATACATTACACTGCTTATCTTCACAACATAAAACAAGAAAAGAGACAAAAAATTAAAAACTCAGTTGAAAATGTCAATCCATGAATAAGAAATGTTTAACACATCCTTAATTACCAGCAGGGCCCAGTTGTTCAAAAGTCGACTTTTTCACTTTGCATTTTTACAATTGTAAAGTAATAGTTCTGTACAAAATTTTGCATAGACGCTTAAAGTAGTGGGATTTACCCATCAGAAAATTTTCAGTCGATCCTTAGGCATAATCAAAAATATAAAAAAGCAAAAATTTGAAACTGAAAATTATAGTTAACTTTTCAACAACTGGACCCAGACAATAATGCAAAAGTACAAAATGGTGGGACCATTTAGTGCAATGAGAATAATGAACGTGCTAATTACACACAATTTGTTGAAATATGTATATTTGGTGCATCAACTGGCACATGGTGTTCTTTTATTCTTGGATTTTTCTTGATTTCTTTTGATGTGCATTCTTGAGAATGATTTATAAAGATATATGGGGTATGCATAAAAGTGCAGATTTTCAACAACTAAAAACTGAAGATAACCAGGATGTCCCTGGAAACATTAAATAAAATTAATTTTATAAAAAATAAGTTAAGTGTTGATAATTAACATAAAATTTCCCTGATACTCAACTGTCAGTAAGTTTTAACGTTGTATTTATTTAAAAATCACTAAAATGTATAATATCTTTATTATATTCATTGATTGTTTTCACCTCAGTATGGTTGTCAGGAAGTGTAACTATGGTCAATCTTAGCGCCACCTTGTGTCCAAAGTTCCCCCTATCGGTTTGAAAATCCATACAGATTGTCGGCAACACACATTTGCAAATACAATGAAACCCGGTTGTGCCAAAGTGCAGGGATTTAAAGAAAACTTTGACTTGTCCAGTGCTTCGACTCATCAATATTCAGTTTTGACCTCCATTTTAATCTATGATTAATTCACACACATAATGTTTGATTGTTTCCACAAATGTCCTTTTTTTAAAATGTACAAAATGTAATAAAAAATAGAAAAACAATGAATTTACATCAATTTCAATTATTTTGGAAACAGCAATCTTTACAATTGAAATAAATGACTTAAAAGTAAGCTGTAAGTTACATTATATTAAAGGTCTAATACATACATTTGTATGTACATCTGATCAATTAAGGCTAACCGGATCGACTTCCAAATGGTAAAATAAATGTGATATAACTTTTTGACTTTTGGACTATAAAGATAATTTGACACAAACGATGTATTCAACTCAACCATATTCAAATAATAAGTGTTGAATTTACTTGAAATTAATGACCAAAAATTGGGGTCCAGTCAGCAGCTTTGACATATCCATGTTATTCAAATTAAGAGTTTTCGACTGTATGTCAGTTGGAAAGAAAAAAAATGTTTGCATTATATTTATGCATAATATTCATAAAAGATCGCTGAATCTGTTTGTTTTCCTCTGTAATAAGGGAACCGTCAAGTATATATTTAGGCTAATTAAATTTGTTTAATAGTAGAAATTCAGTGTTATAAAAAGAGGTCTACAGACACTTCATTTTATTAAAGCTACATCTTAAATTATAAATATTGTTCATACCAGTATGGCAGTAATTATAATGGTAAGAAAGTCATACTTGGCACAAGTAATTAGAAAATTTAACAAATTTCTTGCCAAGCTTGGTAGTGACAATAAATCAGGCTTTCATTGTAACTTCTTTACAATGTGGTACAGTACAATTCTTTCATCCATTGCCACACCATTCTAATCACACAGTTCACATACATGTATGATTTGCATTAACATCCATCACTAGAATATTTCTTATTACAGTTTCAGAGTACTGAGAACAAATTAAATTTTCTAATTACTTGTGCCAAGTATGACTTTCTTACCATTATAATTACTGCCATACTGGTATCAAAAAACTTATAAAATGCACAACTGTCAGTCATTAGAGCTTGACATGAATGTACTGATTCCTAGCTGTTTATGCTTTCTCTTAGTGCTGTAATGGCAAAATTTCTTGGGCAAATGCTGGTTGTACTGTATATGAAGAAACCATGTTAAGTTAGAATTACTCTGATGACAGATGTAAGAAATATGTGACGTTGAAAATAAAGTATAAAAGTGGTTACAAGAGATGTGGTGATGATATACATTGAACATGTAAGATTTGTACCAGACTGTATAAGAATTTTATTTGCAAAGCTTACCAGAGACTAACTGAAAAAAAACTTTCACAGAGTCATAATAAAATCAGGGGAAAAAGTTAACATTGATGGGTTAAAATTCTGTAATACTTCATGGTTTGCCAGAGTAGTCAGCTAACAAGTTTAAATTAATATATTTATTGAATTGTGACTGTTCTAGTTTGTATCAATGTATATTCTGTAAATTAAAGTGTCTTGACATATTTTCAAATCCAAATTTAATTAAAATAAATTTAGTTTATAAAAAATAAAATAGAAATACATATGAGTCTTTATTAAAATGATCATTATCAAATTTCTCTTTTCATATAGTTTTTATTTGTACATACATAACAGTGCCTTTTTTGTATCAGGTCAATGTGTAAACTTCTTTCAGAATTTACAGTTATACAACTTTTAAAAGAATTTCATTCAACAGCAGTGTATTAAAGTCTTTCAGTATTGTTCATATTGTTAGCACTGTTTAGAGATGTTAAAATACTGTCTGTGTAGAGGATTTTTCAACATGACCAGTAGACTTAAAAAGAAGAGTAGATATTTTATACCACTTCATCAGTGTACAAATTTCAAGTGATTGAATTTAAACATGAATCATTTTATTGATCATGAGAGATTTGTTTTGTAGTCTTAAAACCAACATACATAGAAAACTGTTTAAGAGAGATTCACAGTTGGTCAAACAGTGATAAGACATTTAAATTGTTATTCATTAAAAATCCATTGTTATATATAATTCTATTTTCATTAGGGAACACAAATGTTGGTTTAACTGTGTCAAGACGTACAAAATTATTGACTGTTTTAATACAGAAGGCAACTTACATGTAACATAAATTGAAAACTTTAGTGTCAGTGTATTGTGATTTTAAGTAACAAATATAGAATAATCTACACAGTAATGTCATTAAAATTTTAAAGTAACCTTTCAGAAATGATTATACAGTTTATAATCAAACCTCTGGACAGAACCAAGATTTTCAACATGGAATTTATGACAGGCAGTTTCCTTCTGATCAACGTTTTTTAAGATCTAAGCATACTTTTTTGTCGCTTTAATTGGATTATTACTTTTACATATTAGTTCTTTAATTAAACCTGTCATGGAACAATAAACACATTGTTAACATTTAATATTTCTTTTGTGTCTTTTCACTTCTGTCTAACTTGTTAAATTTATCAGAAAACTTTTATCTTGGGTGATTACATTTACTTATACTGATTTACACTTGTATTGGACATTTATTACTGTAAGTCTGGAAGTAGACATGTCAGACTTTTTTTCTGAAAAATCATTTCAGCTCTGCTTAATGTTTTACAGGCCTTCCACATTTAAAAAATCTCCCAGAACATAATACTGTCAACAAGTGTCAACAAAATTCAGGATTCCCTCATCTTCCCTTCTGACTTGTCAATATAAAGTAAATAACTAAAGATACCTTGATAAATATGAACATATTTTAAATGCAAATTTAACTGTCAAATTATACTTAAGTACATTGTATTGGTGAAGAGTATTTAAGGCATGGAAACTCAACAGTGACAAAGAAACATCAGTAGTATCACAATGGAATTTCTCTGCATTATGATAAAGCCATAAAAAGAAATAAAAAATGAAAGGAAATGTGTCATTAAGACAACATTTCATTAGCTAAAACATGTAATAACTAAGGAAGGTTCTTGGAAGAAATTGACATGATACATGTATTTATTTTATGTTTAAATTAAAATGAAGAAATATGAAGTATACTCAATTTATACAAAATCCAATTAGATTAGAAGTTTGGTAACAGATCAGTATAGGTATAACACTGGTATATTATCAACAATGACCACTAAAATGGCTAAATGCCCCCGGGTTACATTTATATACATGTTTTCCTCAGTAAATTTTATGGTAGGCCAAAAAATATATATATATATGTTTGAGGTTACCCTACATACCCTATTTTTTGTGACTACCCTAACCCATTTTATTCCCATTTTAGGACAAAAATGTTAGATATAGTTATTTCCCTAATAAAACATCCACGGACCATTTTTTCTCCCATAGGGGTCTATGTAAAATAATTTTTCAAAATAAAATGATTTTGCCTACCTACCAACCCTATTTTTTGTCACAATGTAATCTTAAACAGACATGTATTTTGTTTTGGCCTTAATAAGTTTACATGGTACTTTGCCTCATATGTAGACATAATTTTCTTTAGTTTTAAGGTGGCCATGTGGTCTAGGTAGTTTGTCATCACTCTTAATGATCACTAGCCTGTCAACACTGAGGTTGTGAGTTCAAATCTCACTTGTGGCAGGGTGTGTTTGACACAGATCTTATTATACCGAAGATTGGTGGTTCTCTCCGGATACTACAGCTTCCTCCAATAAAAACTGTCAGCCGCGAAATAGCCAAATGCGCTGAATTCGGCTTAACTAAACTAACACACAAACTTTAGTTTTAGGGCTGTTTTCATTTTTTTTGCATTAAGAAATATTTTAAAAAAAATTCTATATTTGATATGTATAGATTTAGCCAAAAAATATATATCCCTCAACTCCTAAACCCATTTCTTCTCATTCCATATTTTCTAATTTTTTCTGTATTAACAAAAATCCTGTCTATATACATTGTACCAGTACAATAATAATGTAAAAAATTTAGTGGCAGCTTTATAGGACCTTTTTGGTAACCATGGATTGGAGTATTATGTTGAATAGAAGTATTTTAGGCCTGACATAAAGGATGTATTGAGTTTTATTATCCAGTTTTATTATACAGATGTATTATTGGTATATTACACTAACAACCAGTAGAAAGTTTAAAATGACAATTGTGTTAAATGGTGTGTTAGACTGTATTATGTATTAATTCCATTTCTTTTTAAGTTTTATTTATATTGACCATCAAATCATAATTTTACATTTAAAAATCATATTGATAAGCATTTAAATTTTTTAGTCTTTTAAAGTTATACATACCTTTTCATTTATGACAGAATACACCTAGTAATATTTATAAGACAAATTTGTAGTAAAGAAGTAATACTGCTAAATATTTTATAAAGCATTCAATTTCCTCTAGAAGTTTGTTCAGTTTGTTAAGGGACAACATCAAAAGATCAATGTCCGATAAAAAACTTAATTCAAACACTTTATCGATCATGAATTTTGAATGATATATATAAAATTATAATTTAACAGTGCCCTTTTTGATGCATACTAAAAATACACATCACTTTTTTCCAATATTTTTTAGAAGTGATTCCAAGTCAATATACAGATCAAACATACATTGTTGAGGAAACACAGGACCCATGATACATAAAGTATACTCTCAAAGCATATGCCCATATTGGTCAATCAATTTCCCAAATTAAGTTAAGAAGGGGATGGGAGGGGGGGGCAGTGAAAAAACTATGTGAATTAAGTTTTTTATCGTACATTGAACTTTTGATGTTGTCCCTAATACTGTTAATATTTTATCCAAGTTTATTGTTGATGGTTACCTTTTCATACCATAAGCTGCCATAGAAGAATTTCTTATTTCTTTTATGAATGATATACTGTATATGAACTGGAGTCACCTGGCACAAATTATGTCATACAGTATCATGACATTAGTTTATCTGTTATGTGATATTAAGAATTCTGTTACCATTTACATGTATCAAGTTTTATTGTATTTTTTTTTACAATTATTCTATGTGGCCTAATGTTGCATATTTATACCTTTAAGTTATTATTACAAGGGGACTTAGCTGTTTGTATGGCAACAAAGCTGTACAAAAGCAGTTACAGTGAAAATTCAGCAAAAGATGGACCAATAATTAAAGTTAACTTTATTTACTAATGTTTGAGAACAAACAGGCTTTTTCACATAATGTTTAAACTTCCTGATTTCACTTTCAATGTTTTGTATATTTTCAGAAAAACTGCTTGTGAAGGAAAACAAGAAGGTCATTGCTTTAAAATTACTGGCCTTGAAAGTGGCAGCATCCTTAAACTGGAATCTCAATATTCTTTTGAAAAAGTAAGTAACACATGTATACTGAAGACCATTGGAGGTGAAATTTCGGAGATGGTGCAGATAGAAGCCCCATTACATTGTATACATATATATATATATATAGATTATAACATGGCATTTTTCATATCACACCTATTATCAGCCCTAGGTCAAGATATCAGCCAGAGAGCTGCCAATGATCTCAATGATTTCAGTATCATTGCCATATTGCCGAATATCCTCAAGGCACAGCAAATCGTCATTGTCCCTCATCCATTTAGTCAAAATGTTTTGTCACTTAATATTTTTCTGTTTGTATTAACATTTTTGAGTGAATTAATATAATCCACAGTTTTGTCCGCTATCATCTGTCATGTTTCTATGTGTTAGCAAGTATAGAGTCGATTACGGAAATGACTGATTTATAACATGATTACGGATTAGGGAGTGTGATATAAAATGGAAGCAGTTAATATAAACCTGAAACAGTTGATAACTAAGTTATATCAGCCCGCTATGCCAAATCTTATAAGATCTAGGGAAAAATATGTACAATTTCCAATTTATCATAGGGTAAAAGGTTACCTTTATTTTCTACAAGTACATTTGTATATGATAAATAACAATATGACCAGACAAGTTATAGAAATAATACCAAAATAATATTGATCGTAATGTGATATAATATACAATTGTAACATAAATGACTGAATTTTCTTTGATCTTTTCTGAAAATAATTGTTTATTTCTGGCGAATGTACAAAAGCATGGTATAATATGCAGATCTTAATATTATACCATAATTCCAGGTTTAGTCTCAGAAATCTATTGTATTATATATACAGAATGGGTGGAGCTTAAGCTATGGTATAATATGGACAAGATGCATGTCATACCATAGCTGAAGCTCCACCTCCCTCAAAGCCATCAAATGACTGAATGTTACTTACTTGAGCCAATGAAAACTTGCAGCATTTTAAATTTTACCTTCTTTTGGATTCAATGTAAATACAAAGTAACAAGACACTGAAAATAACTGTCACCTCATTCGCTAGTTGAAAGTTCAAAGGTGAAAAAAGATATGTCAATCAATTTCATTTCTGTCACAAGTCATTTATACCATGGTTTACTCATTAACATATTTAAAGAAACTTCCTGAAAGATTATCTAGCTCTCAAGATAAGTCTTTGTTCTATATTTAATTCTGATAATTCAAAATTTCTGATATTGGTCCCAAGATAAGACTTTGTGTTATATATGCTCCTGATAATTCAAAATGTATGTTGACTCAAATTGATTTTATGGTTTCAAAAACTTTAAAATATCATATCAATAGCCAGCTATTATTAAAAATTGATATATTTCCATACAATTTAAAGAAAAATATATTCTACTATAGAAACAGATATTAAATACATGTAGTCAACATTTGAGCTTAAACTGTTGGAGTTCACATATTTATTATTACATGTATATGGTAATATTCATAACCAGTTTCATGTTTACATTTTGGATAGACAGAAGATGTAAGTAATCTTTATCTTTAATTTTTTCAGTATTCCCCTTGCCTTAATACAGATCTTAATAAACGAATTATTAAAGTTGACAATAGAAGGAGATATTGAGGAAATAAAGACATCAGTATCAGATTATTTTAGTATCAGTGAAGAAGCACTCTTCTCATTACAGCTGTACCATAGATGGTAAATAATTACAGTTTACATCATGTTAATATCTATATTTTCCTTTAATAGCAATTTTAAACAATAATTTTAAGAGGTAGTTTTATAGATTGGCTATTTTTGCAAGTTTTAGTGTAATTTGATGATTTAGTAAGGAAATCTATCAGCTGATCTGAAAAGAACATTAAATACTTTGCCTGATATAGATGCAGCCTTTACAGTGGCAAATAATCAGTAGATTTGGTTTAGCTGGTTAGTTTGAATGTTTTAGACTATGATAGAAGTTGAGAAAGTGATACCAATGCAATACCTTTCGACTGGCTTTTCCATCAACAAATGTTGAAGTTAAATGAGAAATATTTAATCTTAAGACCAATGATATTTGGTATGAAGTTGTATTAGTCCCTGTTCATTTCATTCCCTTGCCTCCTTAAACAGACATGTGAAAGTTAATATAATTAGGTAAGTTAACAGGAATGCTTTAAATTAGTTAATTATGTTTGGTATGTAATTGCATTAACATTAGTTTATGGGGGGGTTGCGTGTTACTTGACCACAATATTGGTGTTTCTGTGCTGATTGCCCCTGAAAAAACGGACCCTGTTCACAACAGGCAATTTGAAAAAACTAACCTGTTTCACGACACATAGCCTGTTCACGACAAGCAATAACACAAACACACACAAAAAAATAATACACTGTCCAAGACCTATACTTATAGATTTAATATACAACTAAGAATTGGGAAGAATTTGCACAGTATTGAAAATGAAACATTTTCATTAACAAATAACATCAGTATTTTAAGCTTAAAAATATACATCGGAGAAATTATAGCCCTATTCTAGAAAAATGACCTTGTTCTAGATATCAAGAGCATGAAAATCCTACCCTAAGGGTTTACTTGGGCACATTCATACTACAAAAATAATTTTAGGGGTAACTCTCCCTAGATTAGTTCATTTCATTTCCATATAGATTATTTAGCCCAATCCCCACCCCCACATACTGAAAGTGAAATTTGTAAATAATTCAGTTTTGCTGCATACAAGTGAGACCTATTTCTGTGTTAACAGTTCATTTCAAATAAGAGGAACTAAAATGAAAAGTTGTATGAAACTGGACACTGATGTGAAAAATATGTACAGAATATATACTAGTGATGTTCTGATGAATGATTTTAATCTATATTTGGTTAGTTGAAAAATTGTAACATTTCAGTCTATTATAATTGGTTGTAAATAAATAATATTTTAAAGCTTGAAGTGCTCTTACATTACATGTATATACATGTAATTTCATGAACAATTGTAAATGTACTCTGGAACCTATAGTTTGTATTAACTAATGCATATTTCGTGCACACCAAAGCTGTATCTTTCATTTTTATGCATTTGTGTGGTCTGCACACAGCATGACGTACTTCTTTAAAAATTGGATAAAAGACTTAATAAATATGCAGCCGATTATAAGCGATAATCAGTTGGTCGACATCAACCAATAGTAATAGATAATTGCTATTTTTATTGTTATTTGTAGGGCTTTATTGGCACTTGTTAGAGATAGTTTTCCTAGAAGACCTGTAAAGTCTTTTGTTCAAGTGTAAGTTTATCTTAAACGGTTATTGTATTTTTTAAGTTTTTTTAGATTGATATAAACATTTATAAAGTTTTGAAGTGCAAAAATTTGAATTATGTAATTTGCTCATAATAAACATTTATTAGATGTAATAAATAATTGATTTGGAACCTGTTACAGTGGAATGTTAGTTAAAATTTATTTTTATTTTTTCCAAGTTTTGACAGTAATATTTATAGAAGTAATTTAAGGTTTAACTTTATTTCAAAGTGACCATTTATTCTTAAAAGAAAATGACTTGCAAATTAATTTTTGTCTCGCCTGCGACGAAAGTCGCTGGAAGCGAGACATAGGTATAGCAATCCGGCGGCGACGGCGAAGGCGACGGCGACGGCGACGGCGACGGCGTTAACTTTTTGTAAAACCTTAATAACTTTTAAAGTATAATACTTACAATGTTCATCTTTGGTCCACAGGTGCATGAAGTGATGACCTTTTCAGCAGCACATTTTTAGATGACCTTGACCTTTTTTTCATGGTTCAATACCCACATAAACATTGCGACATAGTTTTACATTCAAATCCTTTTCTCAGAAACTATAATACCTAGAGTTATTATATTTGGTCTACAGTGAGATCTATATGGGTACATGCCAGTCTGACACCTGTCATTTGTCCTTGACCTCAATTGCACGGTTCAGTGAACTTCGAAAATCTGCGACATAGTTTTACATTCAAGTCCCTTTCTAAGTAACTGTAATGTTTAGAGTCATCATATTTGGTATATAGTAAGATCTATATGGGTACATGGGAGTCTGACACCTGTCATGTGTCCTTGACCTCAATTTCACAGCTCAGTGACTTTGTCAATTTTTTCTTCTAAAGTCCATTTTTCTGCAACTACAATGAATAGACTCATCATACATGGCTTATAGCAAGATCTGTATGGGTACATGCCAGTCTGACACCTTTCATGTGCCCTTGACCTCAATTTCATGGTTCAGTGACTTTGTCAATTTTTTCCTCAAAAGTTTATATTTCAGCAAGTGCAATGACTAGATTCATCAGATATGGTCTATAGCTAGATCTATATGGGTACATGCCAGTCTGACACCTGTCATGTGTCCTTGACCTCAATTTCATGGTTCAGTGACTTTGTCAATTTTTTTCTTTAAAGTCTATTTTACAGCAACTACAATGAATAGACTCATCATACATGGCTTATAGCAAGATCTGTATGGGTACATGCCAGTCTGACACCTTTCATGTGCCCTTGACCTCAATTTCATGGTTCAGTGACTTTGTCAATTTTTTTCTTTTACAGTCCATTTTTCAGCAACTGCAATATCTAGACTCGCCATATATATAAGAACTTGCCCACCTCATATTTTCAGATTGATCACTAATGTTTTAATTAGGGGATAGACAAACAGGAAGGGGGGGGGGGAGAAGTATAACTTTGTGTATAAAGTTCCATCTAGTTTTTTCTCTTCGAATGGCATACCTAAGATAATTGATACAAAACTTACATGATTATGTATATAATCTATTTGAGAAAAAGTATTTTGTTGATCATAAAACCAAAGATCTTGTTTATTAAATTTCACACATAAATAATTTCACAACCCTCAATAGCCCCTGGCAAAATTGTGAGAACTACTAAAACATATCAAAACTATTGATCTATTGATTCATGACTTTGTAAATAAGTCTGTAATGTAATGTTAATTTTTGTGTGGATGTCCTTTCAATAAGAATATTTGGATTGATATAAATATAAAAAGGATAAGTATATATTTAAACTTTGTTTCAAAATTGTTATATTTGTTGACACAAAATTTTATATAAATATGGGTGGTTCTGAAATTTAAAATTAGCATACAAAAAAGCCATTGATTTATCACTTGAATGCCGGTTCTCGAAGAATTGACATAAAATGAGCGATGGTGCGCGCAGTATGGTGCAATCATCAAAATTTTGAGACAATTTATTTATCTTTTGGTGGTTTGCACGAAATACTTAAAATGCACAGTTTGATGATCCATAGAAAAATTATTGATTGATTAGTTATTGTTATCCCCTCGCCCAACTGAGTTGTGGAGGGTATATAGTATCTCGCCCGTTTGAGTGTCTGTCTGTCAGTCCGTCCGTCCGTCCGTCCGTCCAAGTGTCTGTCCGTTTGTCCCACCTCAGGTTAAAGTTTGCATTATCTAAGATACTACATGTGCTACATCAATCATCTTTGGTCAGTAGATCCGTCTTGGAGAGTGATGCTGCTTCAAATGATAATTGGATCACTCTGCCCTACATTTTCTGCTTGAATGACTCAGGTTAAAGTTTGTGTAAAGGTTCATATCTAAAATACTACATGTGGTACATCAATCATCTTTGGTCAGTAGATGCGTCTTGGAGAGTGATGCTGCTTCAGATGATAATTTGGTCACTCTGACCTACATTTTCTGCTTGAATGACTCAGGTTAAAGTTTGTGTTAAAGTTAATATTTAAGAAACTACATGTGGTACATCAATCATCTTTGGTCAGCAGATGCGTCTTGGAGAGTGATGCTGCTTCAGATGATAATTGGGTCACTCTGACCTACATTTTACACTTGACTTACTTTGGTTAAAGTTAACATTTTCATATCTGAGATACCACTTCTTACACTTCAATGATCTAAGTAATAGTACCATTGAGATTCATACAGCTGACCATATTAAGGTTTTTTGATGAGGTCAGTTTCTGACATATGGCTTTTGTCCTTGACCTCAATTAATTAATTGCTCAAGTAATCACATAACAGCTTTCGCATGTCTGTTTCAAATGTACCATAATGGTAGGCAAATGATAGCATGGTCTTTGATAGTGCATGTTATTCTGGGTCAAGCGCGGACAGGCGAGACATCTTTTAGGGTCCACACTTGTTATATATATATATATATTTGGAGGTATACAATAAATCTCTAAGGAAAGTTTGAACAAAAATTCTCTGTGAGAAATATATGGAAATGTTAAAGGAGGAAAGTTACCTAGTACTAATTAATTCTCTGATTAAATAATAAATCCTGGTTTTTCCAGTTTTCCTGACCTTTGTGGTAAATTATGTGATATTTCATGTTTTCATCATTTTTTGAAAATTCATCATTGATTAAAATTGTCCTTGGTGGAGGAATTATCGGTAATGGTTCCAATCATGAATATGAAAGTGAAAGTATATAGAACATGTGTCAGTGAGATGGTTTCCCATCAGACTTGATTCAAAGACCAAATACATGTAGGTCTGTTATGTTGCTGTGTAACCAATTTGATTTGTTCTTAAATTTTTAAAAAATCAGACATGAGAAAAAATAGTGCCATTCTTATTGGTGGAAACGGAATGTAACTTGAATGAAAAAATTAATTTGTCTTAGTTCAATTATCCCATAACTTCATAGCTGTTAAAATTGGAATGGTGTCTTGCTGTTTGTACAGAATTTGATGTATCTTTAATTTTAATATTTATTTGATGGAAAGTTTGCAGTGAAGTGTTTTTAACAAATGCTTGAATTTTCAATTTTACAGTTGATTGCACATATACATACTTTCAGTAAATCACAATCATTGGAGAAGTTTTTTGAAATAAGTTATTGAGGATTTTGCTGAAGGAAAATATGTTGTAATACATTATCTGAAGGACATTTTTTTTTTCTCTTATTTAAGTAAACATATACTGATATCTTGATGATAATTTTATATGCTCTTTTTTATATATGTACAAAATGTTAAATAGACAGACATTTTATGTACTGTAATTTCAGACAAGGACAAGTGGACCCTGCAATAGCTTATAATGCACTGAACGAAGTTATAATGAGAAATGTAAGTTAATATGTTGATTTACATAGATAAAGCTTTGGCAGTCTTTTGTAGCAGACAGTACAAGTGGAATTGTAGAAAAAAATTTAACATTGTTTGATGAAAGACTAATTGCAGTATTACTTTTAGTCAGTCCATGAAACATTCAAATTATTTCCTTTATATTTTTGAAATACGAATAAAGGCAACTATGAAGGAATTATTGATTGTAAACTCTGCATCCATTCACAAACTTTTCATCAAGTCTTTTGGCAAAGTTTATGCATTTGTTACTTCCTTCAAAACATCCCTTATTACTTTTATATTTATTGTTCATATTAATGAAGGAAAAGGAATTATTTGTCAGAGTTACAACTCCAATCAAACAAAGGATCACTTAATTTGGTAGCCATTTATACATACAGTCAAACCTGCTAAAATGCACCTCTATATAGCAAATCACTGTCTATAAAGGACACAGTGAAAAAGTCCCATTCATGAACAAAGCATGTAAAAATAACCTCTGTATAGAGGGCTCCTGTTCATAAAGGTGCTTTTTAGGGTTCCTTATGTGCCCTTTATAGACAGGTTTGACTAGTATTTTTTGTAGTTTTTGTTGTTTAATTATAATATAACAGCCAATAATAATGTTCTTTTTCAGTTGAAAGAATTTTCTGCAGTCTCAGTAGAAAATCTAGAGAAATGTTTACATTGTGGACGTGTATTAAAATTACCAGTATCAAACTGCTTTCCTGTTGTTACTGAAAATACAGAGCATCTGGGTCTTATATGGGAAAATAGTATACCTGTCTCTCCTGAGGAATATCACTGTCAGGTAAAGTAGAAACATCAATGAGAAATTATGACAGTTAATAAATCAAAATTTTTAAATAAACAGCTAGCAATGCAAGCTTTACCGAGCATTTCACACCTGTTTCATGAAGAGTAAAAATCATGCAATTATAATTTTTTATCTTTTATCGAGAAAAGTAATGAAAATGGCACATTTCTAGCCTATTTTCAAAATTCTGGCAAATCTTAAATGGTGATTAATGATCCATTTAATATTTTGATGGAAGTTTAAAATACAGTTGATTCTCATTGTCTCAAAATTGCTTGACATGAAATTTCGGTTATGTCAAACCTTTTTCTGGTCCTGAGCAGTATAATATATTGTTATAGATGGGTATTACCAATAATGATAAAGAAACAACACAGTTAATATTTCAAAATTTATTTGGGATCAATATCTGTAAACCTGAAAAATTACTTGGCTGATTTTTATGCACTAAGACAGCTTTGGCAAACTTCAATTATGGGGATCAATTTGAATATTTTCATAACTTGTACCGTTTTTAACAGTTATCATGACACATAACATAATATCTTTCATATTGATAAAGTTCTGATCAGCGGTAAAGTTCAACTGTCAGTGAACAGGCACTTCGATCACGATTTTCACGGGTCTACCTTAATTTCACTCTCTCATGGGGTAAGGGATTTATAAAACATGTTTGTGGTTACCTATTCATTCATTCTGAACGTTATTTGACTCATCGTTGGGGTAGTATTCCCTTTAAATTCCATCGTGGCAAGTGCTTGTTTACATACTATAATTGAAGACACCATTCCGATGAATGGTCACTTCCGGGAAACGGTACTTTCTCTATAAAGTTATAATAATACATAAAGTATTGTGGAGATATGATCAAATTACTTGCTGGCCTTCCTTTTATATGTTTAGGGTACTAAATAATAGGATATAGTTATGATAATTACGTTTTCGTCAAGCGGCGTTAGGGAACTATTTTCTGTTTTCAATGACGTCATATAGAAACCTGAGTGATTAGGCTACGAGTGTGGAATTTTCCTGTTTATAATAAATATGTCACTTTTCTTTTGGAAATAAGGGCAAACTTTCGCAGATTTATGGATTTATAACTGCATTTTGTGCCATGAGCCAGAGTTTTCGTTAGCATTTCTAAGTTATAGTAGATTTTCAGTTCTGTGAGTCGCGCATGTATCTCACCGTCAAGTATAAATACAGCGTCGCACTAGCAGTTCTGCATATCGTATCTGGCTGTCAAGCTGAACAGAACGTCAAAATAAACAAACCTTCGAAACAACAAATCTAAATAGGTACAGGATGCATTTCGATACAAAGCTATTTTACCTTAAGCTAAGCGATAGCTTTTCAAGTTCTTCTATTTTAAGCTACTATTAATCTTTGAACATCTTTCGGAATATTGAACCAAAACCTTACTCAAAGACTTTCAGGAACCAAATACCATTTTACAAATATTCCCGCTTACGCTGGTCTTCAACGGGAAGTCGCTTCATATCAGACAAGATGCGGAACCAGTTCAATGTTTACAATTTCTAATAGTAGTTTTCGGCAAATATGACAATTATTAAAGATGTATAGATACGGTATCCCACCACGTTGACAACCTTATATATTCGTAATTTCATGAAATAAGTATATTTCATTTTCTCATTATTGAATTAGTAAGATTGATATGATAAAGTCTTGCAAATATCTATATTAAGTTACATATGGGGTTCGGAAGGCCAGCATCTTACTCTTTTAATTTATACTAACTATGTTATTGCGGTTATATGAGTCATTTATTGGGATAAATACATACTGGAAGAGAATAAAAGTCATTCTTTTACGCTGGATTCATTTATATATGATTATGCTGGAGTCAACCAACTACGCTTAAAACAAGACTTATCTACAGGAACACTATCGATAATCAACATTGAAATAAAAGTACACACGACCCCTACTCGCCCCGCCTGTTACAAACTGGTGTCAGGTGTGGGATGTTATAGTTCTAAATGACATCCAGGATACGGACCTCACGTACCTCTTTCAATTTTTTAATATAGACCTATAGAAAAATTGTATACATGTATATTCTGAAATAAAATTTAAGTACTTTGAACGAGCAGAGGAACTTGATGTGGTGGATTTTAACATTATAATATACTCATCTTTATTTAGAATAAGAAATAACTATATTACACGGGGAATGGCAGAATCACCAGATATAGAAGTTAGATTTAAGGATCAGGATTGTCCAAAAGACCCTTGCCCTATGGGTGACGACGACGCAATTAATTTTGATGATGCAAACGAGACACTAGAGGAACCAAGGATAAATAGACACGCACATGGGGACGGAAATGTAAGAAATCAAAGAATACCAGATTTTAGGGCACGTGGATCATCGTACGGGGGGATGCAAAATGATAATAACGGGATTTTTCTAGCTGAGCAAGCACATGCTATAACTATTAAACCAGAAGCATACGATGGAGGGGAGGACTGGGAGGAATATATTTCACACTTTGAAGTGTGTGCTGAGCTTGGAAGATGGCGTGAAGCCGACAAGGTCCTTGCATTAGCGGCCGCGTTAAGAGGTCCGGCAAGGACATTTTATATTAGTCTTGGACAGGCAGAAAAGCGCAACTACGCAATCCTTGTACAAAAGTTGGGACTCCGATTTGGCAGTAGCAGACAACAAAATAGATGGCTTTCTAGACTTGAAATGAGGAAAAGGAAACCAGGAGAATCAGTAGCAGCATTAGCAGACGATCTTCGCCAAATGGCTCAGAGGGCATATACGGACTTGGACGCAAGAGCACAGGAAGTTCTGGCACTAAATCAGTTATATAAAAGCGTAACCCCAGAAGTGAAATATCACTGTACAAACCAAGAGTGCCACACTGTCGCAGAAGCTGTCGATGTTATTGAACGGTACGAAGCCATCATTGGGGACAGTACGGAAAAGAGGAAACTAAGTGTCAGAATGACCACAGGAGCTGGGGAAACTGACGATTTTAGACAGGGAACCATACGCCAAACCCAAGATGCATTAGAAGGATTGACAAGAAGGATAATGCAGTTGGAAACAGATAAATCCAGCAAAACCTACAACAATATAGAAGGCAATAATGATAACAGGAAAAGACAAGGAAGGAATACCGGAAATATTTTAAAGAAAGAAATAAGATGCTATATATGTAACAATCCACACCATTTGTGTTGAAACTGTCCGTATTATCTGAGATATAAACAAGAAGACAGACAACAAAACAATCTGAACAGAAACAGGATATCAGAAAACCAGGCTAACAGAACAAGATCAGCAAATAACCAGGGAAACTTCAGAAGCCCATTGGCTCAGTAGACCGGGAGTCAGTGGGAAGTTTACGGTCGTCAAATTTTAGGATGGGACAAGTTGGTAACACTTGTGGAAAATGGGATAACGGTTTTTATACTAGAGGGTATATTTTTAATTTTCCTTTACAAATTTTAATAGACAATGGGTCTACCTCTTCCCTTTTGAGTTATGATATTTATTTACATTTATCCAAAATTGTAAAGGATATTTTCTTGAAACCTAGTTCATGCAAACTTTATGACGTGAATGGAAACCCTCTTCATATGCATGGGAGTTTACTACAGAATTTAAACATTGGAGATGTGGATTACGAAGTAGACTTCTTAGTTTGTAATATTAAGCAGGATGCTATATTAGGTCAAGATTTTATGTTGAAATATGTTGACAAAATTGATTATAAAAGACAAATTATGACAGCAAAGGATACTGACATACAATGCTGGATAGGGGGTGAAGCTGAGATGTTTTGTAGAGTCCTTTCCAAAGATACAGTCACTGTACCAGGGAAGTCAAAAATGTTAATTCCAGTTATTTTGAACAACCAGGAGCACTTAGCAAATTTCGGATTGGTGGATTTGAATGAGAACCAAGAAAGGGACAAAGGCGCATACCTTACTAGAGGAGTATTGGAAACACATAGACCAGATACCAAAGTACAAATCGTAAATTTTACAGATGATCCAGTAACCATTTATACAAATGAGGAAATTGGAACCTGCGAGTCCTATTATGAACAAGAGGCTCCCTGTATAGCAGCATGTAATAATATCCAAATTCTGATGGAGGCCAACTCTACTGAGGATCTGCCAAGCCATTTAACGGACTTATATGAGAGGAGTAGTGTACATTTGCAGGAAGACGAAAAATTGAAATTACGGAAACTTCTTAATAAATACCAGGATGCCTTTGCGAAATCAGTTGACGATCTAGGCCAAACAGACAGAGTTCACCACAGGATTAACACTGGAACAGCAAATCCTATAAGACAGTCACCAAGGAGACTACCTCTAGGAAAACGGGAAATTGAAAAGGCTGAAATTCAGAAAATGTTAGATAGAGGAGTCATCGAGCCATCAAAAAGTCCTTGGTCATCACCAGTCGTACTTGTTACCAAGAAAGATGGATCAACACGCTTTTGTGTGGACTACAGGGCACTCAATCAAGTGATGATAAAGGATGCCTATCCACTCCCGAGGGTGGATGAGTGCTTGGACTCACTTTCTGGTGGAAAATGGTTTGGTTGTTTGGACCTCAATCAAGGTTTTTTTCAAGTTGCTCTTCATCCTGATGATAAAGAAAAAACAGCGTTTTCAACAAGTCAAGGTCTTTTCCAGTTTAGGGTTACTCCATTCGGATTAGCAAATAGTCCCTCAACATTTGAGAGACTTATGGAGGATGTACTGCGTGGTCTTCAGTGGGAAGAATGTCTCCTTTACATGGATGATATCATTATACCAGGTTCTACAGTAGAAGAAAGCCTGCTTAGATTAGAACGTGTCTTTGCTCGGCTCAGGGAAGCAAATCTTAAGCTAAAGCCTTCAAAATGCATTTTATTTCAGAAAACAGTAAAATTTTTGGGCCATGTTGTCTCAGAAGAAGGAATACAAACTGACCCTGAGAAAATAGAAGCCGTCCAATGCTGGCCAACTCCCAGAAACGCAAAAGAAGTAAAGTCATTTCTAGGATTATGCTCATACTACAGGAAATTCGTAAAAGGCTTTGCAGAAATTGCAAGACCATTACATAAGAATTGCCAGAAAGGACCAAAATTTGCTTGGACCACTGAATGTCAAAACGCATTCGAAAAACTTAAACAGGCAATGACGACACCTCCGGTATTAATTTACCCAATATCAGGGAAACGCTTTATTTTGGATACGGATGCCAGTGACCATGCAGTTGGAGCAGTACTCTCACAAGAAATTGAAGGGAAGGAACATGTTATAGCTTATATGAGCAAGGCTTTAAACAAGCATGAGACGTCATATTGTACCACTAGAAAGGAATTGTTAGCGGTAATCACCGCACTTAAGAATTTTCACTCTTACCTCTATGGACAAGACGTCCTAGTACGTACAGACAATGCAGCTGTAAGCTGGATGAGAAACCTAAGAAATCCTACAGGACAAATAGCAAGATGGATCCAACAGATGGGAAGTTATAACCTGGAAATTCGCCACCGAGCAGGGAGGAAACATTCCAATGCTGATGCTCTATCAAGAAATCCATGCAAGGCTTGTAGACGACAAGAAGCAATACGGGCTCAAGAAATGGAAATTGAACAGAAGACAGAAGATGCACAAGCACAAGATTCCAACTGCCAGGAATTGGAAAAATTGAATGGAAAAAGCAGTACCGACGAAGCTGATTGGCAAAAGAATGATCAAATAAACCAGGAACTAGAGGGGAACCTTGATGCACACAAGAATCTAAACCATAATGAAGGCCACCAATTAGATACAGGATTTACTAGGGCTGTTACCAGGGGTGGACAAGAAAGGCAGAATGATTTATTCAAAACCACAGACTTCATACTGTTAGACTGGAAACCGAACGAAATCAGATTAGAGCAACTTAATGATCAAAACATTGGGATACTATTAGTGGCAAAAGAAACTGAAATGGACAGGCCAAAATGGGAAACAGTATCTAGTGGAAGCTCAACACTCAAAACACTTTGGAGTCAATGGGAGAGACTTGCAGTGCATGGGGGAATTCTTTACAGGAAATTTGAGGACGCAGAAGGACACGATACTGTATTACAAATGATTGTTCCAGAAGCCAGGAAACAAGAAATTCTGAAAAATCACCATGATCTACCTTCAGCAGCACATCTTGGAGTCGACAAAACCCTGGAAAAAGTAAAACAAACATTCTATTGGCCAAACATGAAAGAATATATAAAGGACTATTGCCGCACTTGTGACAAATGTTTTGCACGAAAGCCGAAGAAAGATACAAACAAGGCACCATTAGGAACCTACATATCTGGGGAACCAATGGAAAGAGTTGCTGTTGACATATTTGGACCACTACCTGTAACCAAACAAGGAAATAGATATATTTTCATAATTTCAGACCTATTTACAAAATGGACAGAAGCTATTGCTGTACCAAATCAGGAAAGTACAACTTTATGTAGGGCATTTGTAGATAATTTTATCACTAAATTTGGAACACCATTGCAGCTACACTCTGATCAAGGCGCAAACTTTCAATCTGAAATATTTAAGGGCATGTGTACTATATTAGGCATAGATAAAACAAGAACAACAAGTTTCAGGCCTCAATCCAATGGTGGAGTTGAGAGATTTAATAGAACTTTGGCATCAATGCTCACAATGTACTGCGAGAAAAATCAGGAACAGTGGGATCTGTATCTGCAACCAGTTATGATGGCTTATCGATCATCAGTACATGCTTCTACTTCAAGGACACCAAATTCTATGCTCTTTGGAAGGGAGGTAACTATGCCACTTCAAGCTGTAATTCCACAGCCAGCTGCTGAAATACGAGAAAACCGGTCGCCAGATGACTATGTTGCACACCTGCAAAATAAATTAAGAGAAAATCATGCATATGCAAGAAACGCACTCAAAAAGGTCTCTATCTATCAGAAAAAGAGATATGATCTTAATGCAAAGAAACGATACTTTAAAAGGGGGGAAGCTGTTTGGATTTATGATCCAATAAGAAAAAAGGGAATATGCTCGAAACTAACACCAAAATGGAAAGGACCATTTATAATAGAAAAGAAAATAGATGATGTTACTTACCGAGTAAAGAGAAGTGCAAGGCAGGCTTCTTCAGTTTACCATGTAGATCGTTTGGCACTGTACCAGGGGAGGAATGTTCCATCGTGGGCAAGCAAATTTCGAAGAATGATGGACTTGGAGGAAGCGAATAACGACCAGCAATTGGATAAGCCAGTTGGCTAAATGTTGGAGGATAAATTTAAGATCCTCATTGGTACCTGTTCATCTTTTTATTTTCGGGATATACTGCAGTATTCATTTTTATGACAGATCTGTCGGAGAGAGATTTGGGGGTGGTCCGGCCAACCAATCAGCCAAATCAATGAGATACAGGATAGGAGATCCTGACTGACTAAGGAGGAGCCTAGTCAAGTTTATTTTTGGATACAGATGAACAGTTACAGCTATTCTACGGAGTTCCAGTTGTTTTGAGTTAACTATTGTTGGTTTTATTTGCATGATTTGAGTTGAGTTAACTTGCCTACGGATGCTGGCCTTCCATGTACACAATCATAATATGGACGGGGGGAGGATTTAACTTTTTTGTATACAATACAGGGAATTAATAGCAGTATTCCTTGTATTTCAGAATGAGCTCAGTAATTTCATCAAAGTGTTGGATGTGTCCAGAGGCTTTTGAGAAGAAGAAGGACCTGAAAAGCCACGCCATCTCAGAGCACTCGGTGTGCAGAGTAGTATGTCCTTGGTGTGTGGACAGTGAAAGAACCTTTGGTCGGATGTCTGAATTAACAAAGCATAGTAAGAGGAAACACAATGACCTTACCATGGACTTAATAGACGGTGAATTTTTCACGGAGCCAAATGGGTTTTGGTTGTCGAAGAGGCCGGAAGATTATATAAAGATTATCAAGCCATCAGAATGGACAAGCACCATTGCAATAAGAACAAGAGCTGCATTGCTGGGATGGGTTGAGAAAAGTAATAAGGAAGGAGCAGACAAATTTAAGAAGTTCTGGGAGGAAGGATGGAAAAAGGCACTTGGTCATTCTGTTTCAAGTGAGCAGCCTACCAGCACCAGGAAACGGAAGTATAGTCCATCCAGGCCTTTGGTGGATTTGCCAGAGCTCACAGTGGCCCGGATAGAACTTTCGTCAAGGGGAAAAACAGCCTACCTTAGAATGAAAGAATCCTCAGCAGAAATTTGGTTTAAGGTAGAGTTAGTCCATTGGGTCATGGAGGACTCAAGAGCCAAAGACAACCTGGTGAGAAGGATGGGGATCACCAAGGTGGACTACGAGCCTCCCCAAACTTTTGGGACAGAACTGAAGTTGTTGGAATCGAAACACACATTAAACCAGGTGACCAAAGCACTAGGGATTGGAGAAAGGCATGTCAGGAAGCTGTTTAGGGGGAAAGTAACATTCGAAGTAAAATCCAGAAGGACAGCTGAGGAACCAGTAAATGATGAAACCTCGAGTAGATCGGACATAGGAGAGGAGCCTGAGTATGAGATTATGGACTCTATTGGAGCAGTCGATAATATGATTGAAGAGGAACAAACTGAAAAAGAAAAAGAAAAAGAAAGGTCGGAGAATGTCCAAAAAGTTGCATCAAAACAAACCACAAACCAGGCACAAAACAAAGACATGAGCATCAAGAACCAAGAAAAGGGCACTGCAGAAGTTCATCAACCTGCAAGAGGTGAAGTACATCTACCAGAAAAGGAACATCCATCAAAGAGTACTAGGTCAACAACATCAGACAAAGAACAGCATCCCAAAAAGCCAGAAAATAATGAACAAAGTAATACACCACTGAAAGATGATCATTACACGCCTATGCTTAGTGATGTGGAGACAGATGAGGAGGAAAACTCAGGGCAGATCAGAAGTACTAATTTGGACAAAAGGATTGTCCAGTTAAACACAAAGGAGATTACAGTGTATGATATGGAGACAGATGATGGTGATGACATCAAGGACTCACGAGCAGAGAGAGCTGAAGGGTTATTGAAAGCAGGAGGAATGCCCCTATTTCCACCAGGGAGGAGACAGTGGAATGAAGAGAGGATTCAAATATCAAGTAAACCAACACCAATGTTCTGGCCACCTAAAAATTGGAGGGAGTTGACAGCCGATCAGAAGTTGACGGCTTGGCGTTTTGCAGCCATGACCTTGGCGAGAGAACAAGGAGCGGAGACCGTGGTAGAAGAAAGAGATATGTTGGATACATATGCCATGCTTGCCTTGCCGGGTACGGCTGTAGTTAGCCAGCCTGGGGAAGATAAGATAATAAAGGCTCGGTTGGCTAACTACCAAGTTTTAAAGGACATCTGTATGGGAAAATTAACTGGGAAGGAAGCTGATAATTTGGTTACCATGTTTGAAGCAGCCACAAAATCACAAACACCAAACAATCTGATAACTCTTCTAGAATGTATACCTTTACGCTTATCTGGGGATTCGAAGAAGGACAAATGAACATTTAGATTTTAACTGTAAAACAATGTAGTGCATCTGAACATTTACAGTAGATGAAATCGACGACGAGTATATTATGAGAAGACTAAAGATAAAGATAAGAAGACATCACCAAAAAGAGACTTAGAACTGTTTTTATTGTAACATTGTTATTGTTCTATTGTATTTTATTACTAATATTTAATTGCAAATAATATAAAAGAGAATTCGGGAGAATTCTTTTTTTATTGGGTGGGGAAAGTGTTATAGATGGGTATTACCAATAATGATAAAGAAACAACACAGTTAATATTTCAAAATTTATTTGGGATCAATATCTGTAAACCTGAAAAATTACTTGGCTGATTTTTATGCACTAAGACAGCTTTGGCAAACTTCAATTATGGGGATCAATTTGAATATTTTCATAACTTGTACCGTTTTTAACAGTTATCATGACACATAACATAATATCTTTCATATTGATAAAGTTCTGATCAGCGGTAAAGTTCAACTGTCAGTGAACAGGCACTTCGATCACGATTTTCACGGGTCTACCTTAATTTCACTCTCTCATGGGGTAAGGGATTTATAAAACATGTTTGTGGTTACCTATTCATTCATTCTGAACGTTATTTGACTCATCGTTGGGGTAGTATTCCCTTTAAATTCCATCGTGGCAAGTGCTTGTTTACATACTATAATTGAAGACACCATTCCGATGAATGGTCACTTCCGGGAAACGGTACTTTCTCTATAAAGTTATAATAATACATAAAGTATTGTGGAGATATGATCAAATTACTTGCTGGCCTTCCTTTTATATGTTTAGGGTACTAAATAATAGGATATAGTTATGATAATTACGTTTTCGTCAAGCGGCGTTAGGGAACTATTTTCTGTTTTCAATGACGTCATATAGAAACCTGAGTGATTAGGCTACGAGTGTGGAATTTTCCTGTTTATAATAAATATGTCACTTTTCTTTTGGAAATAAGGGCAAACTTTCGCAGATTTATGGATTTATAACTGCATTTTGTGCCATGAGCCAGAGTTTTCGTTAGCATTTCTAAGTTATAGTAGATTTTCAGTTCTGTGAGTCGCGCATGTATCTCACCGTCAAGTATAAATACAGCGTCGCACTAGCAGTTCTGCATATCGTATCTGGCTGTCAAGCTGAACAGAACGTCAAAATAAACAAACCTTCGAAACAACAAATCTAAATAGGTACAGGATGCATTTCGATACAAAGCTATTTTACCTTAAGCTAAGCGATAGCTTTTCAAGTTCTTCTATTTTAAGCTACTATTAATCTTTGAACATCTTTCGGAATATTGAACCAAAACCTTACTCAAAGACTTTCAGGAACCAAATACCATTTTACAAATATTCCCGCTTACGCTGGTCTTCAACGGGAAGTCGCTTCATATCAGACAAGATGCGGAACCAGTTCAATGTTTACAATTTCTAATAGTAGTTTTCGGCAAATATGACAATTATTAAAGATGTATAGATACGGTATCCCACCACGTTGACAACCTTATATATTCGTAATTTCATGAAATAAGTATATTTCATTTTCTCATTATTGAATTAGTAAGATTGATATGATAAAGTCTTGCAAATATCTATATTAAGTTACATATGGGGTTCGGAAGGCCAGCATCTTACTCTTTTAATTTATACTAACTATGTTATTGCGGTTATATGAGTCATTTATTGGGATAAATACATACTGGAAGAGAATAAAAGTCATTCTTTTACGCTGGATTCATTTATATATGATTATGCTGGAGTCAACCAACTACGCTTAAAACAAGACTTATCTACAGGAACACTATCGATAATCAACATTGAAATAAAAGTACACACGACCCCTACTCGCCCCGCCTGTTACAATATGTAATTTTATTCCTTATGTCTCGAAATTCGATTAGTTGAAATTTTGGATGTGTTGAAGTGAAAAGATACCCAGAAAATATAATTAGTTCAAATTAAAGTCGAATTTATTAATCATCTATACAGGTGAACCAAATATATATACCTTGTATTACCGGAAATGTTGTTGAATGTGAATTATGTTCAGATAACAATCTTGTTTACACTTAATGTTTATGGATGGATAGATGAATAATTGGTTATTGTCCAGTTGCAACCATTAAGTGCATATCAGGACGAGAACATGTTGATATAAAGTGAATATGAACCCTGCTTTGTACTAGACCGACACGCTGAGCATCCTAGCTCACAAGGTAATAGTCCACATGGAAGACATATCACCTCTCCCGGACACGTTGTACTGACTCCAAGCTTTTTTCCTTTGCTCTTGCTCCTAGATGCCACATGCTTGGCATAGAAGCAGCAAATACAAATTTTAATGACTTCGGTTTGATCTGGCCAAGTGTCGAACCTGGGACCTTCCGCACTAAAGGAGAGCATGCTACACGAGACCACTGAGGCAGTTTTAAATGTTTATGTAAGCATTTATTATTAAGTTGTTAGGATAAACAAAATTTGTGGATTTTGTTATTAAAATTTTTTTATTTAAATCAATAAATTGAAGGTTTTCTTTACAGTACCTATACATCAGCTATTTATTTACACTATAATCGTTATAAAACTTGAATTATGTTTATGAGGCCTGACTTCCCGAAAAAGAATTTATAAAATCTATTTTGACCAACATTAAATTTCTATGCATTATAAAATTAGTGCTCAACAATATAAATTTTGTATAAGCATCACTGCTTCGTCAAATTCATTTATCATTGTTATTCTTACATGTCTTTGTGTATTATGAGATTATTTGTGTATTGTTATTGATTGATTTATCCTAGATAAAAGTGAGTCTTTCCATTGAATAAACACGTTTTTAATTTCTTAAAATTTTATTTAGACGGAGGAAAAAAAGGAGCAATTACAAACAAACAAATTGTGTATCAAACAATAAATCATCGGACAGTTAAAAACAATCAGTGAACACACGACCTCATATTAAAAAAGGAATCTGGAAGTCATTTAATTTTTATTTCCCTTGTCAAAAGCATTAGCTCCTTTTAAGTTGAACTCTGACTATCTCAAACCCATTGCCATGGTCCCTTGCACTTCGAGATAACAAGAATCAACTGTATATCAAATATATATGTAGTGTCTCATGCAATAATAAATTTCCTCATTTACATTTTAATGAATATTTCTATTTTCAGCTTTACTATGATTTAGGTACATTTTATTTCTACCAAGAAGCTTATACACAAGCATATAGTATGTTTAAACATACTTCAGATCTTATACTTCAAGTAAGTGTAATTGATTACTTTACATTTACCTGTAAGACAATGTCATCAGTCTGTATAAGGGTTATGTTTTAGACAGTTTACATAAACATTCAATGTGAACAGTATAAGGGTATGTTTTAAACAGTTTACATAAACATTCAATATGAACAGTATAAGGGTATGTTTTAAACAGTTTACATAAACATTCAAAAGGGTATGTTTTAAACAGTTTACATAAACATTCAATATGAACAGTATAAGGGTTACCTTTTAAACAGTTTACATAAGCATTCAATATGAACAGTATTTATAAGAGTTACCTTTTAAACAGTTTACATAAACATTCAATATGAACAGTATAAGGTTATGTTTTAAACAGTTTACGTAAGCATTCAATATGAACAGTATTTATAAGGGTTACCTTTTAAACAGTTTACATAAACATTCAATATGAACAGTATATGGGTTATGTTTTAAACAGTTTACATAAACATTCAATATGAACAGTATAAGGGTTATCTTTTAAACAGTTTACATAAACATTATATATGAACAGTATAAGGGTATGGTTTAAACAGTTTACTTTAACATTCACTATGAACAGTATAAGGGTATGTTTTAAACAGTTTACATAAGTATTCAATATGAACAGTATTTTTAAGGGTAAAGATAAAAGTTTATGTGGTTTTTTTCTTACAGGTTGAATCTCCTGTGTTCATTAGTGTAGATAATGCCAGATTGAAAGGGTATCATCATGGTTGTCAGAGTTTACAGGGTATCATTCAACAACAACCGTTAGAACCGGCCACATTGTACGAACGATCAGAAGCTTGTAGAAGGAATGGATTTAAGGTACTACTGTGTATTGTAGTTTTCGTGGACACAGTTGACACAGAAATTATTAGTGAATTTGATGATAACTTAATGATTTACAAAAGTTGATGATATATGTAGCAATGTCAGTAAACACCAGGGAAACCACAGTTTGTTTACAGTATACTGGTCCCAAAATAGGCTGGAAAAGGTTGTAAAGAAGCCGAATCCGGTTTTCAAATAACTTCCCCTAAACAGCTCCACCTGGCATTTACTGACATTGCTAATATATGCAAGGTAATTGAATTAAACATGCTTGATTAGACGAAATTAACCACCACTTTTTTTTTCAAGAATGCTTGATTAAAAATAAATTTTATAAAGCATAGAGAGCTTAATTGCTATTCTTTATATGTTATTTACGAAAGAGTGCTATCCTTTAATTTGAATGTAAGGCTGGAATGACTTTGATACTTATAGTGGTCAGGACTTAAATGAGTGATTTTTTGATCAGCAATTTACAGTGTAGCGGACAGGACTTAAATGAGTGATTTTTTTATCAGCAATTTACAATGTAGCAGACATTAAATTATACTGCCAAATGGGTTGAAATATGTTCCCACAGTAACAGATTTAGATAAATCATTGTTTGCATATGTTTCTGTTTGTATTCAGGGTATAGTAGATGTTTTGATAGAGGATAACTTAAGACAAGAATTAAAAATGGTATATAGAAGTGAATTGGAAGATGAAATTGCAACAAGAGGAGATGGGTGAGTATCCTGCATGTTTCATATCTATGATGTCTCACTTTTCAGGCATTACGATCATTGACAGTATTCTGCATGGTTCATATCTGTGATACCTTGTATCTCTTGAATGAGGCTCAGTATCATCCATGGTTCATATCTGTGATATCTTACATTTCTAGAATGTGGCTAGATATCATTCATTGTTCATATCGGTGATATTTCACATTTCTGGAATGATACTCAGTATCATGCATGGTTCATATCTTTGATATCTTGTATCTCTTGAATGAGGCTCAGTATCATACTTTGTTCATATCTGTGATATCTTGTATCTCTTGAATGAGGCTCAGTATCATACATTGTTCATATCTGTGATATCTTACATTTCTAGAATGTGGCTAGATATCATTCATTGTTCATAACTGTGATATTTCACTTTTCTAGAATGATAATCAGTATCATGCATGGTTCATATCTTTGATATCTCACATTTCTGTAATGAGGCTCGGTGTCATGCATGGTTCAAATCTGTGATATTTTTAATTTCTGTAATGAGGCACAGTATCATTCCTTGACCGAGGCTTCATATCCTGCATAGTTTGTATCTTTGATATATCACTTTAAAATCTAATTATATAACTATTTTTTTTAATCATTCAATATTTAAGATATAGAATGATAATATATAAACAATCTATGTGAAACCTTTTTCTCTCAAACTTGAGTACTTTGAACTAATTTTGAATTCATTTCATCTAAATTATAATTTAAACTGTTTTTGTCAATTCTTTAATAGTCTTACTGTATGACCAAAACTGTTTTGTAGACTAAATGAGATCTATGTCCAAGTGAGTATATGTAACGTTGTACGAGGTGTGATGGAAGGTAAGGCTCTAGTATCATTACTAGCAGATGTGGTGGAGGATGCTGATCCACAGACCATTGAATTTCTTATTCTGGTTAGTGTTTTGAAAAATATCTTGTACATGCTTGTTTAAGGATTTTAAGCTGAATTCAATAGCTTTACTTTTAAATATTTTTATTTCTTAGATATGATACGTCAGTGTAGATTCAGTGAATTTTGTAAAATGTTTTTTTAATGTGTAGATGTTCCATGATTACTCTGACGCTTCATAGCTAATAAAAAATTGCTTTTTTAGCTCACCTGGCCAAAGGCCATGTGAGCTTTTGTCATCATTTGGCTTAGGGTTGTCCGTCGTTTATCGTCCGTCCGTCTGTAAACTTTTACATTTTCATCTTATCCTCTGAAACCCCTGGACCTATTGAACTGAAACTTGGTCTGTAGCTTCTATGGAAGGTCCTTTACAAAGTTTGCATAAATCATCTGGTCCGTGAAACAGAATGGCTGCCATGAGCATTTACATGTTCTGATTTTGGTCGAAATTTAAAACTTCTCCTCTGAAACCTTAAAGCTAAATGAACTGATTTTTGGTATGGAGCATCTATGGAAGGTCATTTAGAAAGTTTGCATAAATCATTTTGGTCCGTACAACAAAATGGCCGCCATGAGCATTTACATGTTCTGATTGGTCGAAATATAAAACTTCTTCTCCTCTGAAACTGTAAAGCCAAATGAAATGATTTTTGGTATGGAGCATCTATGGAAGGTCCTTCACAAAGTTTGCATAAATCATCTTGGTCCATGAAACAAAATGGCCGTCATGAGCATTTACATGTTCTGATTGGTCAAAATTTAAAACTTCTTCTCCAAAACTGTAAAGCCAAATGAACTGATTTTTTGGTATGGAGCATCTATGGAAGGTCTTTTTCAAAGTTTGCATAACTCATCCCGGTCCGTGAAACAAAATGGCTGCCATCAGCATTTACATGTTCTGATTGGTCGAAATATAAAACTTCTTCTCCTCTGAAACTGTAAAGCCAAATGAACTGATTTTTGATATGGAACATTTATGGAAGGTCCTTTACAAAATGTGCATAAATCATTCCGGTCCGTGAATCAAAATGGCTGCCATGAGCATTTACATGTTCTGATTGGTCGAAATTTAAAACGTCTTCTCCTCTGAAACCGTAAAGCCAAATGAACTGATTTTTTGGTATGGAGCATCTATGGAAGGTCATTTACAAAGTTTGCATAAATCATCCCGGGTCTGTGAAACAAAATGGCCGTCATGAGCATTTACATGTTCTGATTGGTTGAAATTTAAAACTTCTTCTTCTCTGAAACCGTAAAGCCAAATGAACTGATTTTTGGTATGGAGCATCTATGGAAGATCCTTTACAAAGTTTGCATAACTCATCCGGGTCTGTGAAACAAAATGGCTGCCATGAGCATTTACATGTTCTGATTGGTTGAAATTTAAAACTTCTTCTCCTCTCAAACCGTAAAGCCAAATGAACCGATTTTTGATATGGAGCATCTATGGAAGGTCATTTACAAACTTTGCATAAATCTTTCTAGTCCGTGAAACAAAATTGCCACCAGAAACCTTTATATGTTCTGATTGGTCGAAATTTAAAACTTCTCCTCTGAAACCGTTTGGCCAATGAACTTTTACTTGGTATGAAGCATTTATAGAAGATCATTTACAAAGTTTCCAGAAATCAATCTAGTCTGTCAAATCAAATCAAAAGTTTGTGACTGCCAGGTGAGCGATACAGGAATTTCTGTTTGCACAAGAAATGTAAAATATGCGGCTGTTTGGACTTAGGCAATTTTTAATAAAACTTTGTTACATGTGTTGTCCGCAAATCCTCCTACACTACTTGCCTGATTCTCATGAAAATTTATGGAGTGTTAGATAACTATATAAAGATGTGCATATTGTCAGGAATTTCTGTTTGGACAAGAAATGTAAAAGATGTGGCTGTTTGGACTTAGGCAATTTTTAACAAAACTTCGTTCCATGTGTTGTCTGCAACTCCTCCTATGTTAAGTGCATGATTCTCATGAAACTTTTTGTAATGTTAGATCACATTATGGAGATGTGTGTATTTGCAGGATTTTCTGTTTGGGCGAGTACTTTGAAAAATATGATGATTCGAACTTTTTGTAGGCTTCAAAACAGACATATTGCTGCGGGGGGTATTAGTCCCTTTCAGGACAGTTCTAGTTTTACTTATTTAAAATCAAGTTGTACTTGTAGCATTGTTACTGCATTTGTCTTTAATAGTAAATTATTCATTGTTTCTAAAATATCTTTGCTCAAATTAACATTAAAGTTTTCTAAGAAATAAATACAAAACACAATTTCTCGCTCTCTTTGGTTCAGTGATAGATGCAAATGATGTTTTACTGACAAATAATGAATTGTAATCTGAAGTTTGTTTATTTTTTGGAAGTATTTGAAATGAAAGTATGGAAGCCTGAACCACAATTTTGGTCTGTATATTTCTTTTTTACAATCAAATTGTCATTAAAAAAAGTCTCTTTTTTTCAGATTTTAGCAAGAGCTTTAAATGGTGCATCTTTTTCTCAGAAATCGAACCTTAAATGTTTTGTATGGTAAGATTTACAACTAAATTGCAGATAAATAGACAATATATCTATGTTGTCAGCAAATATAATTTCATTTGTATGAACTTTAGAAACAGGAAGATAAACAAAATTTTCTGTTTCATAGACAGTTCATTTGCCAACAATTTTAATATATCGTGTCTATACTACAATGTCAAAAATGTTTGAACAGGACTTGCATATCATTATGTCAGTTTTTATACAGATATTTCTTGTTTGTTGAATATATTTTGACATAACAGTAATTTTGAGATATCAGAAGTAAATATAGTACAGGTATTATCATTGGATCAATTAATTGCCTAGAATTATCTGGAAATTTGAAATATCAGAGTTTTAGAAATTGAGATTTTGCAATGTTACTATAATATTTATTTATCAGTTCTTAATGTTTAATAGTTATTTTTGGGGGCTTTACATCTAATTTTCAAATTTAATTATTCAATCTGTATTCTTAACTTGTGTTAAGAAACAAGACCAGTATAAATATTTTATAAGTTTAATATTACTGTAGGCATCTAATGGACCTGTCTGCACCAGGATCACACTTTAATCATGCTATAATGAATGGAGATTTCAAAAAACATTTTAATGAGCAGGAAATTATGGAAATGAGCATTTATATCAGGGAACCAGAGCTGAGTTATGCTGATTCTTTTGATGATGCAACACTTACCTGCAGCAGTTTTCCATCCAGTAGAGGTGGGTTTTATATTTAAAATTTTTATTTTTCACGGGACACAACTGGGCATTTCTTTCTGGAATTGATCACATAGTGTGATTAAAAACACTTGGATTATGTTTTAATATAATGAGTTTTTGCACTTCTGTATGAAATTTGATAATAAAAAAAGAGTTTAGTGTAAAGTTATAACATTCATGGCTATGAAAAGTTGGGATTTATTGACAAATATTTCATTTTAGTATCTTTTTATAAAGGTAGGTTTATTGTAACACTGCCTTCCATTTTCAGAACACAAAGTTTGGCCACCATCCTTTGCTGTTAAAACTTAAATAACAATTTTATTCTCAAGCCACATGTAGTTGATATTTCAACTGGAATAAATCCAACACTGCCTCCCATTCCTGCCTCCCAGTCATTGTTTTCCAGTGTATTTCCTTAATTTTAAGCTAATTGTATTTGCTATTTAAAAACTGATATTTTTTTAACATGATTCTATTATATTAGTTAAAAAAATAAATAATCTGATTATGATATTTTTTTCTGTTTATCAGAAATGACAGGTTTGTACCATATATGGTTTGTTTTCATTTGATTTTATCGTTAATGTTAAAATTTGATACATAACTTGTACACTGTTTTTGTGAAAACAGACAAATATATATCTTATTATAATATTAGCTTAAAAATTACTTATTTTCTGTCTTATATTCTTGTATCTTTACAGAGATACATAAAAAAGTTTTCATTGTTCATATAAAAATAGAAATTTGATGGTAAAGCTATATTAAAGTGAAAGACTGTAATACTGACAATTTTAAATAAAATTAAACATTTTTGTGATTTTTTTATTCTAGATTCAGCTTATACTTATATGGTAATGAAACTGTAATAAAATTACTATGTGCAAAAACGGTGTTCATTTATATAATTTCTGTAGTTAACAGTTGTTTGTATAAAATTTAATTTAAAGCAGCTGTTTAATATTTTCAAAGGCAGCTTTATTCTGTTCTTTTCAATAGGATAATTAAGAAAATCAGATTGTTAGTGTTAGAAAATTTTAAAACCCTTTGCTGAGAAGACTCAGCATTTGCGTTTAACATGACAGAAAAACAATTGAAAATTTTATAGATTCTTATGGTCTACTAAATAATGCAGAGTCTATCATTTCAAAAAGTTTTGATTTATTCTTATAAATTGTTTTTTTTTAAATTATTTCACTTGCTGTTATTTTAATGTGATACTCCCAACACAGGGTATAAAACACTAATATATCGATCATCGATTAAATATTTATTTCATTACCACAGTATTGATCTGAAAACAGTGACCAGATAGATTCATTACAGTTTTCTTTTTTTTTTACTTTGAAAAAATACCAGACTTGATAGTCTCTGCCCATCTCCACGCATTATAGTACTTATATAATAGGCAGTAATTAATTACTCATTGGAAGATCCACTCTAACAGTTGTAATAATATTTATAACTACATGTATTACTGTGATGATATCAGATGATGTATCTGTATTATAAATGAGTAAAATCTTTATTGAGTTGTCGTATTATTCAGAGTGATTGCTATACCACATTTAGATGGGTATAGCTTTAATTTCAATCTGGTGCTTTCAGAAAGAAAGAAAAAATTAATAAGTGCCATCATTATACAAAACATCAAGACATTTTTTCACTTGATGTACTTTTTTGTAAGGTCATGAGTACTTCAATATTTTTGTATAATTTTTTGCCAAAGCCTTTGGAACAAAGAACCCTAAGCTACAAAGAAGTAAAACCATGACAAGTTTCCACACTTCGTGCACACGAAGTTACACTATGACAAGTTTCAGCACACTCAGTCGTCAGTCAACTTCACACACATTAGGTATATAAGGTGTTGCACATATACATTTTTATAGACCACTTTAATAGATGGATTTTGCTTCTGGCAGAAAGGCTTAAGAATTATTAATGGCAGTAAACATTTTTTTAGTGTTTTAGACTAATATCACAAAAATTCTATTTATTTTCAGACACTAAAATCTTTTTTTAAATAGAAGATTATACAGTAGAAATGTACTTCTGTTTTAATATGTAAACATTGGAGTGTATTTGCAGTATTCTTTTATTTATTTTTTGAAAATATGATCCCATATTTGTTTTGTAGAAACACCATATTTGTTAGCATTTTTTGTTGACATAGTGATATAATTATTGTGTATTTGTCATAAGGTATTGGGTTGAGGAATTCCATTACTTCACGAAGTGTCTCAAACATAAGTCAACAACCTACTGAGTTACAACTGATAAGAGGTATTAAGGTGGCATGCTGCTATAATAATGTGTAATGTAGGTGATTGGACATAACCTTTTATTGACGCCATGCATGTTGATTGACCTGCTGTTTTTTGTTTTTGATAAGAAAGCTTTGAAATTGAACCAAATTATTCCACTAGTTATAAAAGAGTCAAAATTTTTAGTCATTGGCTGTTGCTATAAAAATGTTTAACCCTGGTGGCATCGGGAAATTTTATGATTTGGTGTACTTTACATTCATAGTCTGTTATATTGTGAGTTTTTTCCTTTAAACATCAAAGCACCTTGAACCTGAAACTTGAAATGGTCCTTTAGATGTCCATATTAGAATTCTGTCTTTGATTCCTACCTCTTATGAATGCCATTGCTAAACATAAAATTTAGCAGAAACAGTTAAAATTATCTTTTTAAACTTATTTGGCACAAAGAACAAATATTTGGTGCCTGGTGTTGATCCAAAACATAAATTAATTCACTCATCAGATTTTGTGAAATAAACATAATATCTTTTTGTTTCAAAAATTTAATACTCTCAATCAAGAGTGACCATCGATTTAAATTAAATTTGGCATAATAAACCACTTCAGAAAGTATACATGTATATGCTTAGTGACCATAACAAGCTCCCAGCAGTGTCTGATGTGGCATGGGGGGGGGAGTTAGCTATATATCTTATTAGTAATACCAAAATGCAATAACAGTTGACATGAGCATAGATTTAGAGAGCCTTTTCATTTGGCATTGTTATATGACATTATCTGTTGAATATATGCTGTGGGTTTGATGTTTTACTTGGTTGAAAAGTTTGGCCCCGATGTTGATTGACTAAGATTATATATTTCCAAAAAAGTGTTTTTCATCCACTCCTTCATGATCACTTCCCAAGTATGAATGTCATGATATATCTGTAAAATCTTTGGAAAAAGTTATTTTTCTTTAGAAAAAATTTCTTTGTGATCAGAAATATATATACATGAAAGGGAGTTGCATTTATTTCTAGACCAATACATAATCAGACAATGTTTATCAACAGTAATATTGTTTACAGTCTGTTAACCTCACTTCATGGCATCAATATTTAGTAATCAGTTGCGTTAATCATTTCATATTGTCTTTTAACTTTTTTGGTTAGCCCATTCTTAACTAAAACAGATTATCTTATCTGATATTTTTAAATCACATCTCACAGGGAAACAAAAATATTTTGCCTATGGAATTTTCAGTGTCAAACGGAGGCACCAAACCTGCAAAAAAAAATAAGAAAAAAGAAAACAATATTTAGTTATAAATTTTAAAAATGGGTTTGAGCTAGTCATTTGTAATTTTTGACATTTCATTTTTCAAGTGTATTTGTTGTTGTATTTGAAAATCTTCATTCTGAATGATACATGTGTGTTTATAAAAAAAATACCTTTATCATGGTATTTTTTCTTCTTCTACTAGTCCAAAAGGTTATTACATGTGGCACAAAAAGGGTCTTGTGAGTCCAGCATTTAGACTTTAAAAATGGCAACAATTCATTGCATGATGCGAGGTTTACAGACAGTACTTATAATATTTTATGAAAACTGTATAACATGGAATAGAGTTTGAAGTAAAAAATATGGTTATTAGTTTAACAATTTAACCAAAAGAAAATGTATGTGGGTAAGTATATATATAGTATTAGCAGTTTGTATATTTGTGAGTTAGATAAACATTTAATGTAGATTTTGCAGTGTTTTATATACATTTTCTGAATAAGTTAGCATTTGTAAAATTACTTAACATTTTTTGAATTTTTGATGTTGTATGATTTATTTTGGTTTATTTACATCTTTTATAATTGTTAGAATTGATAATAAATAGCTGTTTGGTTAAACTATATATCTGTTGCTCTAAAGAAAATGTTATTAGAACCAACAAACACTTACTAAATAATGCCGTAACAGAAAATTTTAATGTAGCATGCTGAATGTACTTGTTTTTATATCTGAATTCATCTTTCCAAAGTAGATATGCTGAATAATTATAAAACTACAATATATTTACAGATTCATCAGTATCTTTAAGTAATCCAGAACAACAGTTGATGTATTCATATGATCCAGATATAATACGTCATGTAGTGGCTGATCTCTGTACCAAACTGGGAAGGTCTCCATCCTATATCATGGCATTAAATGAAAAGGTATAAAAATCAACTACGCTTATGGTTTTTATACGCCCGTCAAAATTTTGAGGGGACGTATTATGGTATACAAATGTCCGGCGTCCGTCTATCCGTCGTAATCATGTCGTGCCGTAACTTGAGAACGACTCATCCAAATTTCACGAAACTTAACATAGTTTTTCTTATGATGGTCAAACGATCTGTATACTTTTTGGTGAAAATAAGATTAAAACTTTTTGAGTTATGGGACTTTGTAACTAAAACAGAAGTGTGTTTTTTTTCACATGTCACGCTGTATCTCAAAAACGATTTATGATTATTGCATAAAACTTCACACACTTCTTAGTTATATTAATCTAAAGATCTGTATACTTTTTGGTGATGATTCAAAATTTTAGTTTAGAGTTGTTGAGTTTTTTGTAAAAAAAAAGGGGGGGGGGGGGGAGTTTCACATGTCGAACCGTATCTCAAAAACGATTTATGATTATTGCTTAAAACTTTATACACATCTTAGTTATATTAATCTAAAGATTGGTATACTTTTTGGTGATGATTCAAAATTTTATTTTAGAGTTATTGAGTTTTTTGTAAAAAAAGGGGGGGGGGGGGGGTTTCACATGTTGCGCCGTATCTCAAAAACGATTTATGATTATTGCATAAAACTTTACACACTTCTTAGTTATATTAATCTGAAGATCTGTATACTTTTTCGTGATGATTCTTTATTTAATTTTTGAGTTTTTGAATTTTTATTGAGCTTTTTAGCTCACCTGACCCGAAGGGTCATGCGAGCTATTGCTATCACTTGGCGTCCGTCGTCCGTCCGTCGTCCGTTAACTTTTTCAAACGTTAACTCCTCCAACACCATAAGTCCAACTGCAACCAAACTTGGTACAGTTATTAATTGGTATGGGTGCTACAAATCTATTGTTTGGATTTTTGATTCGTATAAAAACATGGCTGTCATGGCTAAAAATAGAACATAGGGGTAAATCGCAGTTTTTTGCAAATAAGTCAGAAACGGTCACAGATATCAAAATTCTGGCCTAGGGTAAAAGTGATCAGCACCTCAAGATCTACCTGCCCTGAAATTTTGAAGAAGATCCAACCACTCATTTCAGAGTTATCACCCTTTTTCCTGATTTTTTCCAAATTTTGCACTTTTTAAACTCATTATTTTGAAAACTATAAAAGATATCTGAGAAATTCAAATTGCATATTGTTAGGCACATCAAGATCTACAAAATCTGTAACAGGCTCAAAGTTGTAGGGCCATTCCTTTAGAAGTTATCCCCTTAAAACATAAAAAATGACCATTTTTACAGTCTTTCCTCATAATATTGAAAGCCATTTACTCCTCCGACACCATAAGTTCAATTGTAATCAGACCTGGTATAGTTCTTTTTTAGCATGAGTGCTACAAAATTGTTGATTGGATTTTGGATTCATAATAAAAGACATGGCTGCTGTTGCTAAAAATACACAAGGGGTAAATTGCAGTTTTTGGTAAATAACTCAAAAATGGCTACAGATACAAAATTCTGTTTGGAGCAAAGGTGATCAGCACTTTGTGATTTATCTGCTTTGAAATTTTGAAGAAGATCCAACATTCCCTACAGGAGTTATTGCCCTTTTTATGATTATTTCCAATTTTTGCTTTTTTAAGCTTGATTTTTTTGAAAACTGTATTAGATATGTGAAAGTTTTCAAATTGCATATTGTTTAGCACATCAAGATCTGCAAAATCTGTCACAGGGCCAAAGTTGTAGGACCATTTTTTTAGGAGTTATTCCCCTTAGAGCCTCAAAAGTGACCTTTTTCAAAGCTTTTTGCTCATGATAATGCAAGCATAACACTATATTAATGAAAAACTATTTGACTAACTAAATGTTAAATTCAATATTACTTCACAATTTTTTAAATACTCATCAAAGAGATTACATATATGTTTTTTTTTTTATGATTCTCAATCTGCAAGTACATTTTTTTATGTTTTGAAACTGTTTCAGGTAAAAACTCATTATTTTAGCCTTTTCTAAAAACTGGTTACCTGCTCAATTGTTGTGATACTTATCTATTGCTCTTCAATTATAGTTTCAGTCTCTTTTCTGAAAGGTAAAAAATGGATGCCGATAGAAAATAATTTGAATTTTAAATCGCCCTGAGTCTTATCATCTATGCCCCATCTATTGTAAATTATGAATGTGATGGCAAAATTTTCCGTGATATTAATGTCCAGTATAGATTTTAATTGTCTATTGCAATCTTTAAAAGAGAACATGAAGTCTCAAGTTTGGATTTAAAATGCAAATAGTAAATGCTGACCAAACAACATTGTCACAGTTGCTAAAACAGACACAGGTTAAACCACATTTTTAGTGTCTAAATTTAAAAAATATGACCATAGATAATCTAGTGCAAACTTCCTTGTGTGAATTCAACTATGGCTCCAGAATAAAAACTGTTGCACAAACATTGAGCTCATAGAGCTTTACTTGCATGTAAGTTTCCTTTTGAATATAGGTGTCAGATGACGCTTTGTACAGGTTATAACCCTTTGAAGTAATTTGTAGCATTTACAGCTGACCTGAAGGATCATGTGATCTATTATCATCACTAGCAGTCCAACTTACTATTAACTTTTCTTCCAAAAATCCTCTGACACCACCAAAAATTTGATTTCAAACTTTGTCCACTTGCTATAAGATGTCATTTTCCAAATTTGTGCAACTATTGCAGATAGAGAAAAGCTGTTGCTTGCTTAAACCTTAAGCTCTACAAAAGTTTTCATTAGGTCGAAGATGTCAGATGATCCCTTATAGCGGTTATAACCCTTCATACAGGTAAAAAATAACATTTTTTCATGTTTTTGCCCTATAAAATTGCAGATAGAAAAAGCTGTTGCTTGTTTAAACCTTCACATAATTGAGCTCTTCAAAAGTCTGAATTGGGTGGAAGTTGTCAAATGATCCATTAGAGAAGTAAGAAAAGACCCTTAACTTAAGAACCAGGTGAGCGATTCAGGCTCCTGGGAGCCTCTTGTTGGTAAAAAAGGTAGTCTTTTTTGGTCACATTTCGCGCCGTATCTCTATTGCTTAAAAGTTTACACGCTTATGTTTTGCCGGGTTTCCATATACATCCCACCAGCAGCTCCACTAAATAAAGGAGGATTCCAGAAACATTTGTGTTTTTTTCACAAGACGACGGGCGTATCATGCGCTTGTGGTGCAGCTGTTTATTCTTATTTTATATCTTGGTTCCTATTTATATTATGTATAAAAAATGCCTTAAGCACTTATATAACAGTTAGAAACAAATAGTTTTAAGATTTTGTGTGCAATACGAGTCTGAACAAATGTTACAGAGATGCTTGAGAATTAACAACATTAAGTCTCCTACTAAAATCCAGCATTTTACCTAAGTATATAGAACAATTGCTTTATATCATATCTATAAAGTATAACACTCTATTTTCAGTGTTTGTCTCTTATCTACCTATGCTGATAACATGGAATACTGTTGTGGTTACCTTTATTGAATTTTTGATACCATTGTTTCCAGGAAAGTTTAGCTCTAATCATGTGATGAGTCGATAACTGCTAAATTTCCAGTGTTCAGTTCTTTTCATTTAACATAAACATATTATCTTCATGCTATAAATATTTTTGTTTCTTTGCAGTGGAAAGTTCCAAGAGAAATGCACTCAGTTATATACAACTTAGCACCTAGTCATGATCAGGCTTATATTTACCTGTTGGTGGGAAAAGCTTGTCATTTGATGGATGTTAGGGTAAAGATTAAATAGAAAATTGTAGAAACATTCCAATAATTAACATCTGTGTCAAATGGTGTTCTATGATGGTTTGAATCCTTGTTAAGTTAAATGTTGTTCAACAATAAGTTAAATTGGATGATGTGACATGCATATATAATGTTCTGACAGCAAAATTTTGAGACACACTTGCTATAGTTATCACAGTAGTCACAAGTTTGATGGAATAATTTTTTATTTTATCCTGCAATCAAGCCATTTCCGATATAATAAAAGGGGTAGAATGACCTAATAAAGTCTACTGGTACTTGTTTACATGAAGAGCGCGAGGAGCGTAGCGAATGTACCAGATGACTTCGTGGCATTTCACGTGTTTTCACTGCAGTTAAATTTCAACTTCAAACATAATTTTAAGGCATTTTACGCATCTAAAGGGGATTGCAGTATAGAGACAATACAAAGTCATTGTCGGAATTTATAAAAATTATTTGGGCTCACTGCGAAACATGGGGAAAAGGCTTACTAAATCTCACCTTTTCTCATGTTTCTAAAGCTTGCCCAAATAAATTTTATATTTTCTGACTATGTATTGTATATATGTCACTGTTTCCAATCACTACTTGTCCATTGCATTAAATAAATCACTGATCACTGATTGCTACCTTGTTTTGCCGAAAGTACAAAGCCATCTTTATAATGGTATGAAAATTAATTATTTATTGTAAAATTTGCAAATAGATTTAACAATTGATATCTCGAATACCTATTAAAAGTAGTTTACAAATTTCCTTTTCTTTAAAACTTTGGTTTCTCAAGCTGCTCTATAACCCACGCTACATGTATTTTGTCACGTATTAAGGGATCTATAATACTAAAGTACTGTTGTAATGTTTAGGACATATCACTGATAATTTAACCATGAAGAGTTTTTTTTTTAACAAAAAGGGTGAGATACCAAATAAATTATTTTTGTATATCAGATATTTGAGAGAGCTAGACAGTTGCTGATGGTAGCTGATCGAGTGGTTGCTGAGATTTCTTATACAATGTCAAAACATATCAGATGGTATGTGTTGTTGGCTGATCTTCAGCAATACAGTATGAATGAGTCTTTAGCAGAAAATACAACATTACAAGATCTGGTTAAAAAGGCAAAGACTTGTATAACATCTGTACGGTTAGGACAAGGTATGTGTAATTTGTAAATTGATAGTCATTTATTTTTGAAGCACTTATTTATAAATATATATATCTATGTAGTTGCCTACTTATGTGCTGTTACTAGAAAAAAACCCACACCTTCATAGTAAAATCCCAAATTGACCAACCCATCGAATATTTTGCAATTCAAGATTATAATGGTGTTATGGACAGCAGTTAAGAAAAGATGATATAGGATTGACTGACTGACAATTATTCAGTGAAAATTTCAAATACTTCACTGAAGGGAAATATCCTGATGAATCATGCAATTATGTGGTATATTTAAAATAGTGTCCAAACCTTCCATGGTAATGACATCAATATTAACAATGCAGCCATAGTATTTGTACTTATAGAACTTTAAAAGGTGTATATTGTTACTTACTTTTTACACGAAAAGAATGCATTATGTTACAAATTCTAAACTTAAAATTGTTTGAGACATAAACATGATTGTATTTTGGATAATATTGGGATATTAGTCTCAGGTAAGGGCACTCATTAAACATTTATGTTGTAAGAGAAGCTTATTTCATTGAATAAAAAATTTAGCTTATATCTCAAATGCTGTACTGACCAGCAGCTAGCCGTCAAATGTTATAGTGACAAAAATGGTTTGCCCATTCATCAAATTCCTGGAGAAGTACTACAGAATTAGTGTCACAAGTTATGAAATATGCATACATTCAGGTACTTCTAGGCACTGTTCATTTAATTAAATGTAAAGTAGACAACCAAATTTAATATTCCAGGAACCACACTTGTAATAGATTTTCAATTGTAAAATGCAGATAATAAGCAGGCCTATACATTAACTTTTTTCCTTGCTTGTCCCATCAGACAGGTGGTTTGTAAATCCACTTGTCTGAAAGAGATATTGACTTGTCTGAAAAAGGAAAAAAAACAATAGATTTAAAACAAACATTCTGAAATCCCCCTTTGCCTGGCACAAGAGCATACAGCCAATCAGTTTCACTATCACTTGTTTCCAACCCTATTCTGCCTTTTCTATAGTCAAAAAGATTTCACAAACGTCTTTGACGTTTTTTTTTCATCTCGGTTGTGGTAAATTCAAACATTCTGTAATCCATATTTCATTTTTGTCAGTTTCAATTGATAGATCAAAATGTATATATAAGAATACGCTTTTTAAAACATTTGAGTGATTATCTTCGGTAGTTTCTAGATTTATGTTTGCATAATACAAGTCTGTGTAAAAAGAAACAAGCAACATAGAAAACTGCTTGCCGATTTTTAACAGATTATCAATTATGTTAACTGCTGGATTCGAACATTATATTCAAATAAAATTCCAAAAATTTATATTTTATAAAGGCAGCTACAGTTTTATTTGTCCCGTTGGACATTTGCTGCTCTGATTTCACTTGTCCGACGGGATTTTCCGCTGGTACCAGACAAATGGACAAACATTAATGTAGAGCCCTGTAAAGTTTTTGTTAAATTGAAGTAAACTAATTTGCGCCTGCATATTTGACATAAGGAGGATGGAAAGTATATATAAGATTTAAATTGACATCTTCCAAGGATGTTGTTATTGCTACACATTAGAGAGGCTAGCATTTAGATTAATGCTTTTTTTAGATTTTTATAATAGAAGGCAAAAAAGAGGTAACAGCAAAAGGTTTGTGGTGATGGATCCCATTACAGACTTGTAATTGCAATTGATCTATACATACATTCCACACCACACCACAGCAAAATTGAGCACATAAATCAAAAGACATCACGTTTAACACTAACAAAGTTATCAGTTCAAATTAAAAATTCTACCAGTATTTTTGACAATACACATAATTTCTTTTCACTTGTTACTATAAATTGCATGTAAAAATTGCTAATTATCATTTTATTGATGGTTACAATACTTGTATTATAATTTATTTTTGTTGTTAACCTTTTAAGGTAGAAACACAGGCAAATCATATTAGTGTGGTATTACAGCCTTGGTAACCTCATGGTAACGTTATAGACCCCATCTGGGTGAAATCAAAGATTTTAAAATTGCTATTTGCTGCTTCTCTGCAAAGCATGCGGCATTTAGGACTAAGAGAAAAGATTGGTCAGCTTGGAGTCGGAATAATGTATCCAGGTGGTGTGAAATGTCTTCTTTTAGACTGTTACCTCATGAGCTAGCAATTTAAAAGTCAATCTCTGAATATTCTTCTAGTACAATTCAGGGTTCATATTCCTATCACATCAACATGATATGCATGTGACCCGGGGGGGGGTTACTTCCTATATTTTTAGTGGTACGAGTGTGCCACAAAACAGGGTCGCTTTTTCATGCCCTGCTGGTTAGAACAGGGTCCCTTTTTCATGTCCTGCTGGTTAGAACAGGGTCGCTTTTTCATACCCTGCTGGTGAGAACAGGGTCTTTTTTTAAACAAAGTATTTGTCTAGAACAGGATCGCTTATTGAACTGTTTAAAATACAGTGTAGAACCCGGGTCTAGAACAGCATCTATTTTATGCGGTCTAGAACAGGGTATACATTTTCTGAGCGTGTCTAGAACAGTGTATTTTTTTCAATATTTCTGTTTAGAACAGGGTATGTTTTTCAATGTTTTCTGGTTAGAACAGGGTATAATTTGGCAAGTGCTGTCGGCACAGTTATACACGAAAGGATAGTCAGTAACCCCCCCGGGGCATGTGATAATGCACTGGACGTTATCACTTTCAACCCTGAATTAATTTTCAGAAATTGTGTTTTCAAGACTTTGCAAACTTTCGTTTGCAATATGCAAATGAGGCAGAGTCTGTGAATGAAATTTTACCAGTGAATTATATAAGAGGTAGGGAAGATGGGAGGTGGGATGCTGGGTGGGAGCGGAGGGGTGGAGGGAGAGGATGGTGGGTAAAGAAGCCCTCCCCACCAGAAATATGCCTATTTTTGCTGATTTTGGGAACTGCCCATTGCCATGGAAATCAGAGTGAAGGCCCTACATACCTAGTAATGCATGATGTCTTAGAGTGGGCTGCCATCTTTCCATTAATTCCTATCAAGAGGTAAAACTAACTAAAATTATGTTGTAGGATCGATGTATTAAGTCCATGGAGGCCAAACGTGCAATTTTGGACATTTTTGCACTGTTTCGGGTCCTCAAAAGTTCCAATTTTTTAAAAAAAATACTTCACACACACTGAAGTGTTAAATGACCCTGGCTGTTCCTGTACAGCTCATAAGTAAAATTTTCCCACCCCACAACATTCCATTTTGGGCCCAAAAGGCAGCCCACCCCTCCCTCTTAATTCATCCTTTGTGACAAATGATGGCACCAAGGCTATTCTGCATGGTACTGTTAATTCATACATGTGAATTTGGGTCCCAAATGTTACTGCTTCTGCAACTATAATGTTTCTCTTGTAATCAAGACTAAAAAAGTGTATCCAAATATCAGTGGAGAGGATTAGGGGCATAAAAATGACTGCAAAGGGCCACGATGCCTTGAGGCATCGTTCACCTGGAAAGGGTTAAACAATAATCCATCCATCCATCTATTTATGTGGTAGGTACATGTGAAGATGTATTTTAAATTTTTTATTTCTTCAAATTGAATTTTATCTTTTAAATCAGACAGTTATGATGTGAATTGGTGATTTGGAGAACAAAGAACTTTATAAGAATGGAAAGTTTTGAATTTTTCGTAAAAGAACATTTCTTTGGCTTTGAAAGGCAGTTCTCATCACTAATGGTCACAACATTGAAATGTTCACAGGCCTATAGTCTGTGTAAAATGAAAACCAGTTAGGTTTAGCTTTGTTTAAATTACTTATATCTTACAGTCCATATAAACCATACTATACAAGAAAGTCCTGTCTCTAATTCTGTGTGCATTTATACATCTCTTGACCCGTTTGATAAATTCTGATATCACTACAACTTGGTTAAATGCTCCTGAAATTTCCAATTTGGTTAAGTTTTGGGTTTAGCTCCATTTCTCATAAACCTATAGTAATATATCAATGATATTTCACCACTACAGTCCTGTTGTATAGTACAACGCAGTTCAGCAACACTTGGGTCGCTATGACTTACTTTTCATGCTTCAGTGACTTTAGTTAAGTTTTGCGTTTAGGTTCATTTCTTTGAAAATAAGTATCAATGAAACTTCATCAGTGGATGTGCCTTGGATAATACTGAGCAGTCATACAATAATTGGGTCATTATGACCTACATTTTACGCTTGAGTGACTCTGGTTAAGTTTTGCATTAAGGTTCATATCTTTGGAACTAAGCATAGTGTATCAACAAAATTTGCATTGGATAGTACTGACTACTGAGCATTCATACATGATGATCTACATTTTAGGCGGGGCATCTGTGTCTTACAGACAAAATTTCTAGTTTAAATCTTGACCAATGTTTTATTTAAAAAGCCTCCATATTTTTCAGCTCAATCAGGTATATATCCATTGTCCATCAATTTCTGTGAATAAGACATTATGATGTATCTACACTTATTTTGTAAAACTGTTATATTTTAGATATCCAGCCTAGTCATAACATAATACAACATTGTGCTGCCTTTTTGATGAACATAAGGGATATCAGCTATTTAAGTAGTATGGACCAGAGTGGTAGTGGTCATATAGAGGTAAGATAGGGAAGAGTGTTGTGATAACATAATAATAACCTGAATTTCATGTTATTATGTCTAAAATGCTATTGTAATTGAATTTTAATAATATTATCTTTACAAAAAAACTTTATTCCTTTGTCACGTAACTCCTCTTATGTGATTTGGAATACGGAACTGAAAGTTGGCTTAGTACTTGTACCACTAATGTAGATTGTGCTGTAGGAATTGGAAATTTTTTAAGATGTGGTTCCAACTTGGGTAAATTTGATTTTTGACAAGAAACCATGTTATTCTGGATCACATCAGCAGTAACACATATTGGGATCATCTAGTTGTCAAAAATATGTGATTCCAACTTTGGTAAATTTCCTGAGAGTGTCTAAGACTATTATTTTTGGAATTTTACTTATCGTTTATAGATTTTTTTTTTATTTTAGCTTTAAGACTTATCAGGATCATTTGGATTTTAAAAATATGTGATTCAAATTCTAGTAAATTCCCTGAAAGACTCAAAGACTACTTTATTTGTGATTTCTGCTTAGCAACCATATATACCGTATTTGTCATCACTATAGCAACAGCACTTGTTTGAATTGTATGGATTGAAAAATATGAGATTCCAATTTCGATAAATTTCCTGAAAGTAACTAAGACTATTATTTTTTAAATTTTATAGATTTTTTTAGCTCACCTGGTGCAAAGGGCCATGTGAGCTATTGTCATCACTTGATGTCCGTCATCGTTGTCGTAAACTTTCCTTTAAAGATTTTCTCCCCAGAAACCACAGGGCCAGTTGGAACAAAACTTGCAGCAATGGTTCTTAGGTGGTCCTCTTTCAGAATTATATCTGATGACCCTGCCTGTCATCCAAGATGGCCACCAGAGCCGAACTTAGTTTAACATAGGACCCTATGGGAAATTTACTTAAAGATCTTCTTGTCTGAAACCACTTGGCCAATTGGAAAAAAACTTGGCAGCAATGATTCTTAAGTGGTCCTCTTTCAGAATTATATCAGATGACCCCGCTCGTCATCCAAGATGGCCACCAGAGCCGAACTTAGTTTAACAAAGGACCCTATGGGAAATTTACTTAAAGATCTTCTTGTCTGAAACCACTTTGCCAATTGGAACAAAACTAGGCAGCAATAGTCCTTAGGTGGTTCTCTTTCAGAATTGTATCTGCTGACTCGGCCCGTCATCCAAGATGGCCACCAAAGCCGAACTTAGTTTAACATAGGACCCTATGGGAAATTTACTTAAAGATCTTCTTGTTTGAAACCACTTGGCCAATTGGAACAAAACTTGTCAGCTATGATCCTTAATTCGTCCTCTTTCAGAATTATATCCAATGACCATGTCCACCATCCAAGATGGATGCCAGAGTGGAACTTAGTTTAACATAGGAACTAATGGACAGTTCACTGAAAGATCTTGTTTGAAACCAGTGAGCCAACAGCAAGATGGACATAGTCCAGGTGAGCGATACCAGCTCCTGGGAAACTCTAGTTTGGATCATATTAGCTTTAAGACTTATCGTGATTATTTGGATTTAAAAAATATGTTATTCCAATGGTAAATTTCCTAAAAGACTCAAAGACTAGTTTATTTGTAAATTTCCTGAAAGTGTCGAAGACTATTATTTTTGGAATTTTACTCAGCAACTATAGATTTTTTTTTATCATATTAGCTTTAAGACTAATCTAGATAAAGTTGAATTTCTAAATATGTGATTCCAATTTTAGTAAATTTTGCCAAAGACTACTTTATTTGTGATTTCTACTTAGCAACCATATATATTTGGAATCATTACAGCAACAGCACTAGTTTGGATTGTATGGATTTCAAAAACACAAGAGTAGCTCGGGGATATGCAGCGGGACTGCTTTGACTAGTTTTTTATAAGATAGCCATAAAGTTTTATCACTGCTGGAATACAATATCTTTATAGTATATTTATAAATGTTGTTTTTATTTTACAGTTTTGTAGGCAAATAGCATGTATGATAAAAGAACTTCCATCAGTTAAATCCATACGCAAACTAGCTAGAGAAATCTGGGATACAGGTACGCGAGGAAATAAACAAAAAATTAATATTCTACCAAAATTAAAAAAAGGTAGCATAAATATGCTAAAAAAATAAGAAAAAATATTGAGTTTGCACTGTATATTTATATCAAGGACTTTAATTTTCTTACAATCATTTTGTCGCATGATAATAATGTCATATATATATTTTATTTAAACTAATGTCTTGTAATGATGTATGTATGCACTGTAGTCTGAACACCAAAAAGATCAATAAAAATTTTAAAAGATAAACAAATATGAGGTTATGCCAAGTAAGGTGTAGTTCATTGGATTTTGATGTAAAAACAAAAAAATCTTAGTGGTATTATTTTCTCTCTAAGGAACAACTAAAACTGATTTGAGAGAAATTTTTGTCTAATTGATTTATGAAGAAAGCAGTTAAAATCACATTTTTCTCTGCAACTACGGTACTCATCACAGTAACTTGATATTTTGTCACAAGCCTTATATAGGTACACCATATCGTGGGATACGTTTTTAGACCAAGTCGACATCAACTTCCTCTTTGACGACTTCATTTATTTTGTTACCTTATGGCGGCGGGGGTATCACTAGTTAGGAATGGCTCATAGTACATCTTGTTTGTAATTATTGCTTACATCAGCTAAACTATTTCATTTCAGTGAGGAATATCTACACAATAGGAACACAGAGAATTAGTAGCAGTGGTCGTCACAGTGCGATACACAGAGATCCTACTATAGCAATTATGTCTGTCGAGGCATTCCAGACTTTCTTAACAAAGTTTAAGGTAGGAAGAGGGATGGAAAAATTGTACTGTAACCCCAACTGTAATGGGACTGTAGAAATTGGCCTGTTTTTGGAGGTGCCGGTTTTGATATATATGTTTTTGACCAGAAATTATCTCTGATATTCAGGATTTAGAGGGGCTGGTTTTTGGAGGATATTTTTACTTGAAAATATAGGTGTAAATTCCAGACTAAAAGAAAATGTTTTATTTGTAGATGAATCCAGTTTTCAGAGGGTTTAGTTTAGAGGGGTTCCACTGTATCTATGCTCCCCATCTTTAGAAAGAAAAACTATTCTTTTATGTTTTGAGTTTGTGTCAGGAGTCTTCTATTGGTCTTCTAACTTTTCCTCTAACCTCTATAAAATATATAATTTAATTGGACATCTTTCATAGTTATCATGTAAATATCTTTTTGAGCATTTTTTATGATAATTCATCTAATTCGGTTTATAGAGAAAGAATAAGTTATTTAACTGAATGCTGTAATTAGAAAATATTTGTTTTTGGTACTTTTACAAGATGAGATCATATCATTTCGGATATGCTTGTAATTTGTTTATTGACAGGCAACAACACAAAACTACCACTTCACTTATATATATACTCTATCCTTAGTTCAATGGTTATTTTGGGGATAATTAGATTACATACACATATATATTAGATATATTGTTATATTTTTTCGAATTTAGTTAATTTTTGAGACCAGAAAAATCATAAACAAATTAAACAGTATTATATTTTCTGTATTTTCAGGATCCATCATGTTTGTCTATACTGATATCGTGTTTTACAAAGTATTACAATCTACTTAGGGTATGTAATTATATGTTCAAATTCTTATCAGTAAGATGAGGTGGGAGTTTCCTAAATCAGAGCAGGTCTTATTAACAAAAATATAATTATACATATATTAGGATGCTGCCAGGAAATTATGTATTGTCAAATCCTTAATGTCTATAAAACTCAGTCTGTGGAATGGATTTTTTTTAAATTTGAGTACCTTAACCAGTGTGAATTGTCTTATCTCTTGGTTAACAGATGCAGATAGCTAAGATGTATCTAAAATAATTGAACTTGCATTATTTTGTTCAATACTGTCTTCAAAAGAAAAAACAATTTTGCCTAGGGAAGTTCCAAGGTCAAATGGAGATAACTCTTCCTATGAGTTTTAAAAAAAAATAAGTATTACATCCCTGTGTTGTAGAAATATGCACAAAGTGCATGAAAAATACATGTATTTGAAATAAGGTTTTAAAAAAATTTAGGACATGTTTGAGTTAGTCAAATAAGTTTCTTTATTTTGTCAAATTTTCAGTGCATTTATTTTTCTATTGGGAATTCCCCATTCAGAATCATTTTTGAAGTGTACCAGTGATTTTGCTACTTTTTTGAAAATCTGCCTCCTCCTTTTAAATTGGGAAAATTTATTGCATTTTTGTTCAAAATTGGGAAAATATCTTAAAAAAAAACACTGAAAGATTAGTCTGTTTGTAGGGAGTGAAACAAACTTGGGTATAGAATTTCCGACTAGAAAATCATATCCATTCTGGATTTGGAGTGCTCCGATCCAGATCCAAAGCAAAGTCTAAATCTCCAGTGCGCTTTAGGAAACAAAAAAATATAAACTGTAACGATCTACAATGTTTGGAATCGACGAAGAGACTAAATGTAAGCAAAACGTCACATTAGCACTGTAGAAGATAGATTTAAATATTCAAATTTTCTAATTTTGGAAATAAATACGAAAATATGGGAAATTATCTGTAGGGGAAACAGCCAAAATTCGGAGGCAGTTTGAGTCTAACAAAATCACTGTGTACAAATATAACTTGTTTAAACAAATGTAAAACATTTTTATGTTTTATGTTTTCTTGCACAAGATTAATTAACCAACAAAAATTGTTTTATAATTTTAACATTTAGACTTTCAGAATTCCAAAAATCCATTCCACAAACTGATGTTTACAGACAGTAGTCAGTCTACATTGACCAAAACATTATCTTACGGATGGTCAAAGTGATTGCAGGAGAAATATTTTCTATATGTATGCCACCAAAGAAAATCTTTGTTCTGTGTTTATATTTTTATTTGAAAATATTATGTTTAGACAAGTGTAAATATGTTACTCATTCATTTGCATTATCTTCATCATTTAAGACAGTGACAGAAATAACTTGCTGTATAAAAAAATCATGATTTCCATATGAAAGAAATTCTGATAAATCATTTACTGGATTTGAAATTTAAAATTTTGAATTACTCTTATTTGTGACACTAACCTCTCTGCCATGCAAAAATTGTTGCCCTGTCACACAAAAAAATACAATCCTATGTATTTTTTCATCAAATCTTCTAAATTTATCTATACAATGAAGAGGATTTGGAATAATTGTATTGTAGGATGATATACCCTCAGAGATTTACAGTGAATATGTACAGTTCTGGCCAACCGTTGTTAATAAGTAAGTATCTGGTACTATTTATAAATTGTATATATAGAAAAAATGATAATAATAACAAGAGTGTAACACTGTTAGTACAAATTAATCTTCCTGAGGCCTTCATTTACAAAAACAGTACAAAAATATACACAATATTCACCGATATGATTACATTGTACATGTTATATTTAGGATAATACACAAGATTATTGGTAGACTATTCCACAGAGAAGGCCCAGAGAAGCTGAACGATTTCTTCAATAGCATGTAGGGCATGCATAAATGAGTTTTTTTGTCATTTGATTAATACAGATAATTCCAGGTCTACTTATGGCTACATAGTCATAGTCCAAGTTGTCATACATGTATATGACAAGCTCAAAACATGTTTTCAAAATTGACACAGGTTTTTTGGCATTTTGGACCAGGCTTTTCCAGCTTTTTATTAAGAGTTGAATAGTAGATCTATCCTTGTTTCTTAGGCTGTGTCATTAAACATTAAATCTTTGGATTCATTCAAGGATAAGTTTTAGTTTAAAAAAAATGTATTATGTTAATATTTGTTTTCATTTGTTTTTTCAGTGCTAACACAATAAACTTACCCGCAATAGATGAAACAGTCTCAAAACTGATGCAGCATGCTCTGTCTGTTCATCCATCACAACCATCATGGCTGAGAACACAAGCAGATATACTTATTGGTATGCTAAAGAGTACATACTGTACATTGTAAAATCTTATTTTTTAGTTTTTTGATGCGTGATATACAAAACTTTTTAAAAATTTCCTTGACATTGATATAAAAAGTGTTTATTTGGCTGAGGTTGCAGTAGACTTAAAATCTGTGTTCACACAGGCCATGGAAAGTTATTTTGGATAAAAAAAGCATTGAAAAGTCATGATATTTAAAATTGTCTTGAAAAGGCATGGTAAAAGAAAAAAAATGGTAAAAATTTGAGATTAAACATATTTATCCCCAAAAAAGCAATTCCCACCACTCCATTCAATGTGCCTTAAAGAATTTGAAGTTTTTATCATATATTATATCTAGTCTGTAGTTTGGCATAATGAACAAGATGGAGAGAATAATAGCATGACCTGAACAACTCCCTATGCAAAGATTTTTCTTGATTCAGATTTTATGAAATTTTCTCAGATTCTTTTGATAAACAAGGATCAGATTAGAGATTATCAGTGACTACCAAATATAAAATACCATCTAAAAGTTGTCCAGATCATGAAGTAAAGTTAATAGGGTCATTTCGACATGTTATCCTGTGTCATCATAATCTATCATGACTAACAGAGCTGTGGGTTGCATCGTTACAAAGGATATTGCTTAAACATATGATGGTTGTTGTAATAATAAAAGTACAACTATTTATACTTTCAGCTAATAATCAATATTCTCCAGCTATGAAGTTCTACATGGAAGCTGGAGTTGTAGCATCAGATTTTTTTTCTACTGCTGTACCTAAAAGTATATATGATGATCAGGTGTGTATAACTTTTCTACTGCTGTACCTAAAATATATATGATGATCAGATTTGTATAACTTTTCTACTGCTGTACCTAAAAGTATATATGATGATCGGTTGGTATAACTTTTCTACTGCTGTACCTAAATGTATATGATGATCAGGTTTGTATAACTTTTCTACTGCTGTACCTAAATGTATATATGATGATCAGGTTTGTATAACTTTTCTACTGCTGTACCTAAAAGTATATATGATGATCAGGTTTGTATAACTTTTCTACTGCTGTACCTAAAAGTATATATGATGATCAGGTTTGTATAACTTTTCGACTGCTGTACCTAAATGTATATGATGATCAGGTTTGTATAACTTTTCTACTGCTGTACCTAAATGTATATGATGATCAGGTTTGTATAACTTTTCTACTGCTGTACCTAAAAGTATATATGATGATCAGGTTTGTATAACTTTTCGACTGCTGTACCTAAATGTATATGATGATCAGGTTTGTATAACTTTTCTACTGCTGTACCTAAATGTATATGATGATCAGGTTTGTATAATATTTTTCTGGTATTGGCTTTCAGTTTGTAGTCATTGTCTATATTGAAATGTGTTGCAGAAATTTGATACTTAAATGAATAAGTTTCATAAATCTCAAAAGAGTATATCTTTGAAAGCAGAACATTTGTTCATTACCTGCACAAACAGTTATTTTCATCATGGAAAACTGAATGAATTTTAATGAAAAAGATAAAAGATAAAACCAAGTTTTATGAGTATATGAGCTATGTTTGTTAATATCCAATACATGTATTTGTATCAATATTTCTCTGGTTTGCTTTTATGTGTTTTTGGTTTTGTCTTTGTTGTATTTGTTTACTGGATACTCACGCCTTTTCTTTGTTATACCCCCCGCAAACAAAGTTTGGGGGGGGGGGGGGGGGGGGGTATATAGGAATCACCTTGTCCGTCCGTCTGTCTGTCTGTCCGTCTGTCTGTCCATATATCTTGTAAGCACAACTCCTCCTAGACCGCTCAATGTATTTCAACGAAACTTTACAGAAAGGAAGTACATCATCCAAAGATGTGCATGAAGAAAAATCTTTGCTTTCCGATATCACACAAGGGAGATAATTGGACTTCTATTTTTTTTGGCTTATACATTATATATGAACCTTGTAAGCGCAACTCCTCCTAGACCGCTCAATGGGTTTCAACGAAACTTTACAGAAAGGAAGTACATCATCCAGAGATGTGCATGAAGAAAAATCTTTGCTTTCCGATATCACACAAGGGAGATAATTGGATTTCTATTTTTTTTGGCTTATACATTATATATGAACCTCGTAAGCGGAACTCCTCCTAGACCGCTCTATGGATTTCAACGAAACTTTACAGAAAGGAAGTACATCATCCAAAGATGTGCATGAAGAAAAATCTTTGCTTTCCGATATCACACAAGGGAGATAATTGGACTTCAAAGCAGGGGGTATCCTTTGTGAGCTTTGCTCACAGTACATCTAGTTGTATTTGTTTACTGGATAGTGATCTCACGGCTTGTCTTTGTTGTATTTGTTTACTGGATAGTGTTCTTATGCTTTATCTTTGTTGTATTTGTTTACTGGATAGTGATCTCATGACTTGTCTTTGTTGTACAATGCTGTCGGCCTTTTAGACGCGCCTAAGAGTATTGTATCTAGAAAAATTGGACAAGGAGTGATTATAACCATAATAATTTTATATGTGAAGGAGCAGTGTTTACCCTTTATTATTCCAAGTTTTCATTGAAAACAAACATCATTTAATGGTTCTTTCAGGATTGAGAACAGGACACCCCCAATTTTTTTTCAACACAAAAAATGTCGGCCATTAGTGCGCAGTAAACATAAAGGTCACTATAGTTCACTTCCAGTTTATGCATGACTACAGTATCGGGGTCTGTTATGTGTATAATGGAATACTATAGTCTATATCAATATTATATTGTGATTTGCTGTAGGCATTTGAAATTTTGTTGGTATCTAAGTTTAGAAAAATAAAGTATTTTCAGGAATATAACTTTATGTTATTCAATTCAAAGCTTTATACAGAAGTGATTATTTAAAAAAACAAGCCTTTTAGCAATCTGTTGTCAGCAGATGAACTTTGTGTTGACGGAAGTATAAAAGCACATGCGTGTGTTTACAAACAAATATCGCGTGCGACGGTGCGTCTTATTAGACGATGCGTCTTAAAACCCGACACGGCTGTAGTTGTTTACTGGATAGTGATCTCATGCCTTGTCTTTGTTGTAGTTGTTTACTGGATAGTGATCTCATGCCTTGTCTTATGTTGTATTATGTTTACTGGATAGTAATCTCATGCCTTGTCTTTGTTGTAGTTGTTTACTGGATAGTGATCTCATGCCTTGTCTTTGTTTTATTTGTTTACTGGATAGTGATCTCATGCCTTGTCTTATGTTGTATTATGTTTACTGGATAGTGATCTCATGCCTTGTCTTTGTTGTATTTGTTTACTGGATAGTGATCTCATGCCTTGTCTTTGTTGTATTTGTTTACTGGATAGTGTTCTCATGCCTTGTCTTTGTTGTATATGTTTACTGGATAGTGTTCTCATGCCTTATCTTTGTTGTATTTGTTTTCTGGATAGTGATCTCATGCCTTGTCTTTGTTGTAGTTGTTTACTGGATAGTAATCTCATGCCTTGTCTTTGTTGTAGTTGTTTACTGGATAGTGATCTCATGCCTTGTCTTTGTTGTATTTGTTCACTGGATAGTGTTCTCATGCCTTATCTTTGTTGTATTTGTTTTCTGGATAGTGATCTCATGCCTTATCTTTGTTGTAGTTGTTTTCTGGATAGTGATCTCATGCCTTGTCTTTGTTTTATTTGTTCACTGGATAGTGTTCTCATGCCTTATCTTTGTTGTATTTGTTTTCTGGATAGTGATCTCATGCCTTATCTTTGTTGTATTTGTTCACTGGATAGTGTTCTCATGCCTTATCTTTGTTGTATTTGTTTTCTGGATAGTGATCTCATGACTTGTATTGTTGTATTTGTTTTCTGGATAGTGATCTCACTTCTTGTCTTTGTTGTATTTGTTTACTGGATTGTGATCTCACGCCTTGTCTTTGTTGTATTTGTTTTCTGGATAGTGATCTCACTTCTTGTCTTTGTTGTATTTGTTTACTGGATTGTGATCTCATGCCTTTTCTTTGTTGTATTTGTTTTCTGGATAGTGATCTCACGCCTTGTCTTTGTTGTATTTGTTTACTGGATAGTGATCTCACGACTTGTCTTTGGATAATGGCATTACTCCACTGTATTATCGCTTTAGTATTCTTTTTCTGATATGGGATAATTCTGTTTGTGTTTTAACTATGACTTGTTTTTTTAAGGACTGTAGAATAATTGGATATGCCTTACTTTCAGGTTTACAAGAGAATGATAAAATGTTGTTCATATCTCCAGTGTCATACACAGGTAAGTATTGAATATTGTGATAAGTATATAAAGTAACATTAAGATGAAGGACTACAAGAAAAAGTGTGTATCTTTGTGCAAACTATTGTCATGTCCATGAGGATTTTCTCTTGAGAATATATTCACCATATCCTTTTTTATACCAAATTAAAAAAATACATTAAGTAAACATATACATACCCAGCCTTTGATGTACTGATTAAGCTTTATTTTTTATAAATGTAGAATTTATTTAATTTTTCAGTCCAAAATTCATATTCCACATGAATATAGAAAGTGTGTAAAACACACCAGCCCAGCCATGATACAAGCACACATCACTTCTATTTGTGTTCTCCACCTCCTAAAGACTATAGCTGAACATTTAAACTATGAAGTCAGATACTAACTTAAAGAAAATATTTTTGTTTTTGAATACAAATATTACTTCAATGAAAATAGGTGTTATCTTTAATCTATTTCCAGGTAGCCGTATTATGTCAGTTTACAGATGAAATAGATTATACGACAGCATTTAAAGCCCTACAAGAGAAGAACTCCTACGATGCCATGGACTCCTATTACTCCTGTATATGGGACATCAGTATATTAGAATTCTTAGTTCGTATCCTTTAAATATCATTTCAAATTCTGGAGCTAATTTCATGGCAGATTTTATTGGCTTACTTGCAAAGAATATTAAAATGGACACTAAGAGATCAATAGGATCTTCCTTGAGTGATAGGCATTTATGTCTTTTTATGAATGGATTGTGGCAAAAGGAGTGAAAAGACATTAACATTTGAAGTGGAAGATCCAAGAATTTATTTACAGAATTTATATTGACACGTAAGTATTTCTTCCCAAAATAAACATCCTATTTCCCTCACACACCTAGACGAGCCATGCTGCAGACCGATATATAATTTTCTTACATCAGATATTTTTGCAATTGTTGTCTTATCAGAGATTTAAAATTGAATGAAAGATTGAAAATGCCAAATAGCTGGAAATTTAAATCATTTAAAACATAAAAGCAAAGATTCAAATGACACAATCAGTGGCCTATGTTTCCTGTGTAAACAAAATGCCAAACTATTTTTATGTATTTCTCCAAGTATGAGATTTGATTAGATTATAAAGCCATGAGAGATGAGATAATATGCACTGGTCTTAGATAAGTCATCTCTACTGAAAATGACCATTTACCAAAGAAAACATTGTCTTCCTCATCCAACCTGTAGAAAAGGTACCAAAAGGAAAAAAAAAAATTTATACACCTTTTGTACCATGATTACCTCATATCCTCAGACATCAATAAGATCTTTATATCAGAATTTGTTAATGTACTTTTCCTTCACAAAGTTCAGATTTACATGCAAGACGGGGTGAAATGGACAAAAGACAGACAGCTGTAAGTACTTTAAATAAAATATAGGGGTTCATTCTTTGTACTCTGACTTCCTGTACTGGTGTAAATAAAAACATTAGTATACAAGGACAAATCATTAGTATATAAGCACTACAGTGAATCAAATATATCTCTAAGAATATAAGTCTGACACATTTTTCAATGTACATCTTCTCATGCCAAAGTCCTGAATGGATTTATAATCCATTGCATTCATGTTTACATTTGACATGATGTTTGGGGTTAAAAATTTTAATAAGTATTGTCCACATGCACTCAAGACGTTCACTTGTAGGAAATACCTTTTATCAAAACTCTGTTGTAACATTACAGATACTAGGTAGCAGAAAAATAACCCAAGATGTTTTTTCAAACAGAGAAAATAACAATATTTTCGTGCAATCACAGAACAGATAATTGGCAACACCCATACTGTTACTAATGTCAAAGAGCAAAAAATGAAAGTATATGGACTGCATCAGAAAAAACTAATCTTCCCTTTCTTTTGATATAATTATTTCAAGTCTTATTTTTCCATGATACATGCATATTGTTTTTCATTATCAGCTGTATTTTTATCTTACAGATGAAGGCCCTTGCCCAGTTAGATCTAAACAGCAACAATCCAGAGGACATTATACAGAGAGCTATACAGATCAGAAAGAGGAAATTCCTTAGAGCACTTGCAAAACAATATTTATAATGTTTATCAAAAACTGAAATTGCAAAACAATATTTATTATTTTAATCAAAAACTGAAATTGCAAAACAATATTTGTAATGTTATCAAAAACTGAAATTGCAAAACAATATTTATTATGTTTATCAAAAACTGAAATTGCAAAAGAATATAATGTTTATCAAAAACTGAATTGCAAAACAGTATTTGTAATGTTTATACAAAAAAAGCCTGAAATTTATTATGTTTATCAAAATAGTATTTTCATTAGAGTACTTGCAATGCAATGTTTATGTTTATCAAAAGAACAAATTCATGACAGCTTTGACCTGAATAGTCTATATTTATAGAAAGTGGAAAATTTCCTGACTTATTTTATGATGTTAAGAAAAGAGGAAATTCCTTACACCTAACAATATCTATTGGAAAATATAACTAACCACCTTTGGTAAAACAGTATTGGGCATTCAGTGAAACTCAAGTAGTATATGGCATAGCATTAATTAAAAAACTTTATATATCAAAAAGTTATTTTAAAGAATATGTCCTTTTAGTAAATTGTACTGGTATATTTTTTTTTAATTCAGCAGTTAATTAAGTCATAATTATCCCTGAATTAATGTTGACATAAAATTAGGACATCAATCTAATGTGAGATAATGTGTGGAAATATACTGATAATGAAAATACTTTCAATAATGAAAAAAATACATCTATTGTTTTTAGTACCAAAATGCTACTTTTTTTTAATCCTGTAATATTATATTATCAGGATTCTCATAAAAAGTTTTTGCCAACTTTAAATTAATTTTGAAGGTAAAACATTTTTTGGAAGACAGGTTTGTTTCCTGGAATGCACACTTTGTGAAATAAATTTAAGCTTTAAAAGCTTTTTTAGATGTACACGTATATTGTTAATGTTTGTTAACTATGGACAAGTTAAATATTGCAGTTAAATTTTCATCATTTATTTTAAAATTTCACAGTTTTTTAAGGAAAGAAGGAGACAAAGACTGTGTTCAGTTATTTATTCCAGAGCATTGTAGTTTGTGTTTGCATAGAAAATGAATTCCATGTAAAGTACATCACCATACCAGCACTTGATACTTGTTATAATATTTGTTCCATTTGTTATAATTTACTCTCTATACAGCTTGTTTGGTAGTATTACCTTTTCTTCTGATGCTTTAATAAAGTTTATTCACTTGATTTAATTCAAGTGAGCTTTAAGATCACTTTTTTCCCTGTTAAACACAGGGTTTCCTCCATGACATTTCCCTTTGGTCCTTTGTGAGGAAGAATGTGTATTTTCTGTGTGTACTAACTCAAATATTCCTATGATTATTATTAACATCGTAGAACAAAATTAAATGGTTATGTTTGAATAATAGGTAGATAAGGGTTTGGTTGATAAATTCTTGACACTAGATCTACAGTGTGACAAAGTTTTAGCAAGGAAAATGCTTTTATTGTAGTTCTTCATCTTTCTGTCACATTGAGGCCTTGAAATAAGAGAGACATCTCGCACAAGTTGTAGTTGAAGACACTGGGTTGAAAAAAATGCAGATTTTTTTTTAAATATTTACTTAGTTGAATTTTGTATAGCCCAGAACTCTAGCTCATATGGTTCTTTGTTGTTTTTAATATGTATAGATCATCTGCATATATCAAAATACAAAGACCAAGAAAAATTGATTTCTACAGGGGGGTCACTTTTCCATGAAAGGGTTAAAAATTCTATCAGGAGAATTTAACCTCGGGATCAGAATGCCATATCTTATCAGACTTACTATGCATTTTTTTTTTTTTTTATTGTATCCATAATATCATGCCAGTTATTTAAATAAAGCAGATTATTAAACAATATTTTAATGTTATTTTTTATTCATCTTGAGACTGGTTACATAGTGTAGCAGCAAAAGAATGTCAGTTAATATATCATTACACATATGCAAAATTTGCATATTGTTTCATATCTGTGTAAGTACATAGCTATTCATTATGACCTAAGAGTATTTTGTTAGCAATGCATATTTTTTTTTTAATAAACATAGAAAAATATAGTTGTTACTTTAATTTAAAAATATGCAAAATAAGATGTTATAATTTTGTAACGGAGGAGTTTTGTTTGGAAGGAAAACTAGAGTTGAATTCATGAACAATTTTTGAATTGAAATCTTATTAGTCCCCCTACTGCAACTGCAACTGATCATATATTCTCATCACTTTGGCATCCGTCGTCCATTGTCTGTTAACTTTTACAAAAATCTTCTCCTCTGAAACTACTTGGCCAAATGGAACCAAACTTGACCACAAGCATCATTAGGATATCTAGTTTAAAAAATTGTCCGATAACCCTGCCTGCCGACCAACATGGCTGACATGGCTAAAAATAGAACATGGGCTAAACTGCAGTTTTTATCTTTTATCTCAAAAACTAAAGCATTAAGAGCAAAACTGACCGGGTAAAAATGTTCATCAGATCAAGATCTAACTGCCATGAAATTTTCAGACGAATATGTCAATCGTTTGTTGGGTTATTGCCCCTGAATTGATAATTTTAAGGAAATTTTGCAGTTTTAGGTTATTATCTTGAATATTATAGATAAACAGCAAAAATGTTTAACAAAGTAAGATCTACGAATAAGTCAATATGACCAAAATCATTGATTGATCCCTTATAGGAGTTTTTGCCCTTTAAAGAGGGTATCTGGCTTAAACCTTCGGTGGTCTGCTTCCAAAATTATGTCCGGCATACCCAACTTTCAACTGACATGGCTGCTGTTACTAAAAATAGAAAAGGGGTGAATTTCAAAAATCTTCTATGAAACTACAAGACCAATTGGAACCAAACCTTGGAGTAATGGTCCTTATGAGGTTCTCTTACAGAATTATGTCCGATGACCCAGACTGTTAATCAAGATGGCCACCAATGCCAAAATTAGTTTAACATAGGGGCCAATGGGAAAATTCATTGAAAAATCTTCTTGTCCGAAACCACTTGACCAATTGGAACCAGACTTGGCAGCAATGGTCTTTAGGCGGTCCTCTTTCAGAAATATGTCCGATTTTGTGAACTGTGAACCAAGATGGCCATCACAGCCAAACTTAGTTTAACATAGGCCCTCTGGGAACATTCATTGAAAAATCTTTTTGTCTGAAACCACTTGACCAATTGGAACCAGACTTGGCAGCAATGGTCTTTATGTGAACATATATTTGTTCCGCATAATACTTGCTCCCCCTGGAACCAAACTATGGATAATAAAAGTTCTTGGGAACTAACATAACATGATATTATTTCCACCTTCATAAGATATTTTCCTGGAACTAAAACATCATATAATTTCATAATATTAGTTCCTTTAAAGAAAGAGTGTCATGTGATTTTTTACACCTAATTGCATCTTTATTACTGCTCATCTCACCTGTGTATGACATTTACCTGTACATGTAGTACATGCAAACAACGGAGTCTGAGGAATACAACAAAATTTTTACATATTTAAACGATGGCTCTTATTCTAAACAAAGTAAGAATATATAATTTTAATATATTATTACTCCATGCTCCTTTTACTTTACTTAACTAAATGGTCCGTTTGTCTGTATCAAGAACAAAGTTGAGCTTATACTTAAGTCAAGCATGAAGTTAGCCACAAATTTCAGATGAAAATGCCTGTACTTTATTATTGAAAATTTACTTACATACATTTGTAGCTAGAAATAATTTTGGATATTGTAATATAAATCCCTAGAACTTTGATCATATAATAAATATTCCTGGAACATTTATAATATTAAAGAACCTTTGTGAGCACGCTCACATACCCTACGTCTTCATATTGTCACTGGAGAAACAAAATCTCACTTCACAAGTAAAATGAACACAATCAAATGCTTACCTTCACATATTTATCCTAATTTGAATGGCAGCGTGTTGAGAATATGGAACAGGGATTACACTAGCATCGTATACTTTGTCTTTTAGTATATACATATGGTCAATACAGGAGCCAGAAATATGAGTAGGTGAATGCACAACTTGACAGAAATCTTTTGTAGCCAATGCTTTTATTAAAAGGTTTCATGAAATTCTGTTGTGTGGTTTGAGAGGAGTTGCGATGACAAACTGTTGCAGTAGTACATTAAAGTAAATAAGTTCAAAGGGGCGTAACTCCTAGAAAAAAAATTGAATCGCAATTTCCTGTCGATATGCACAACTACATAGTATGTCCTTATTATCTAAAAAGGTTTCGTGAAATTCTGTTGTGTGGTTTGAGAGGAGTTGCGATGACCAGAAACAGGACTGACGGACTGACGGATGGACGGACCGGTCAAAAACATTATACCCTCCGCAACCCGTTGCGTGGGGTATAATAACCAATATTCATGGAACATTTATTATATAACCCATATTCCTGGGACATTTATTATATAACAAATATACATGGAACTTTTATAATATAACAGATATTCCTGGAACTTAAATAATATTACAAATATTCCTGGAACTATTATTATTTAACAATATTCCTGGAAAAGAGCGCCATAATAGTATTTATGAATATTTTTCTGTCATAAAAAAGTTGTAAATGAACAATCAATGCGTTCTCGAGATTTTGTTCTAAAGAATTTCTTGTATATTCAATGTGTATGTTTAAACATGCGTTTGCCTCATTTGATGTTACTTAATTGCTACCATGATAGAAATCAGTATATTTGTTATAGGTTCAAAGTTTCATATTGGTGGAAAATGTCAAAATATTGTCCATAATATCTGTTCCAAAGTAGTTTTAGCATATAACAAAAGTTCCATTTGGAACTTTCTTTACGTAATATTTTATCCTTTACGGAGGAAATTTTCTTATAACATTGGATAAAATATTATATAAGGAAAGTTCCCAACTGAACTTTTGTTATATGCTAAATGTTCTTTGGAACAAATATTATGGGGGGAATTATATTCTGTCACATTTAGGAGGTCCTCTTTCAGAAATATGTCTGATTTTGTGAACTGTGAACCAAGATGGCCACCACAGCCACAGCCAAACTTAGTTTAACATAGGACCCTATGGGAAATTCACTCAAAAATCTTCTCATCTGAAATTACTGAGCCAATTGGAACTAAACTTAGCAGTATTGGTCCTTAGATGGTCCTCTTTCAGAATTGGGTCCGATCACCCAGGTGTCAACCAAGATAGACACCACAGCCGAACTTAGTTTAATATAGGACCCTATGGGAAAATTCATTTAAAAATCTTGTCTGAAACCACTTCGCCAAGACTTAGCAGTAATGGTCCTTAGATGGTTCTCTTTTAGAAATTTGTTGGTTGACCTGGACTGTCAACCAAGATGGCTGCCACAGCCGAACTTAGCTTAACATAGAATCCTATAGAAAAACCAGCCAAATTTTTAGTCCTGCTCAAGGTGAAAAGTTAAATCCAGGAGAGCGATACAGGCTATTGAGAGCCTCTAGTTGGTATGTGAGCTTATAATCATGAGTTAGAGATCAAGTTTGAGTTTCACGCTGATTGGATAATTACTGCCCTTGAAAATCATAATTATTGTCAAAATAATAGTTTTCCTGACTTTTTTTCGCAAACCCTTTTACCAAATGATCTCATTTTTGGTGTTTAAGCTTATAATCAAATTTGAGCTTCACGGTGATCGGATTATTTTTGTTAGAGTTATTGCCCTTGGAATTAGGAATTATTGCCAATTTTATTTTTGGTGTTTAAGATTAAAATGATGATTACAAATCAAATTGGGGCCTCTATGGCCGAGTGGTCTAGGTAGTTCGTGATGACTACTAACGATCACAAGCCTGTCAACACTGAGGTTGCGAGTTCGAATCTAATCTGTGGCAGGGTGTGTTCGACTCCAATCTAAATTGACAAGGATTGCCAATTTTCCTAGCAAAGGTCGATCGGTGGTTCTCTCCGGGTACTCCGGCTTCCTCCACCAATAAAAACTACGCGAAATAGCCAATTGTGCTGAAAACGGCGTTAAACCCCAACTAAACAAACAAACAAATCAAATTTGAGCTTCGCGCTGATCGGATTATTTTTGTTAGAGTTGCTGCCCTTGGTATTAGGAATTATTGCCAAAATAATAGTTTACTGGACTTTTTAAGAAACAGTTTAACCAACTGATCTCTTTTTTTTTGTATGGGAGCTTATAATGATTAGATATAGGTCAACTTTGAGTTTCAAGCTGAACGGATAATTATTGTGAGAGTTATGGCCCTTAGAAATAGGAATTATTGCCTAAATAATAGTTTTGCAGGATTTGAAAAAAAAGCTTTTACTAAATAATCTTATTTTTGGTATTTGAGCTTATAATGATGAGCTACAGATCAAGGTTGAATTTTACGATGCTCGGATAATTATTGTGAGTGTTATAGCCTTTGGAAATAGGAATTATTGTCAAAATTATAGTTTTCTGGACTTTTTTGCAAACCCTTTTACCAAGTGATCTTATTATTGGTATATGAGCTTATAATGATGAGCTACAGATCAAGCTGATCAGGTAATTATTGTGTACTCCTTGCAAACATAGATTTCGGGATTTTCAGAAGTAACTCTGTCCATACGTCTTCACGCGATTCACATACTCAAGGAGATTTTTCATGTTTTCTCACAGCTCAAGCCGGTAGGGGACATTGTATTCCCCAGCAATACTTCCATAATGCTTGTTAATGATTACAGTAAATGGGATATTTTTGCTGTGATCATTCTGATTTATTTGGCACTCGTTTGCTGTTTCAAAAATACCAAAATTAAACGCACTAGAAAAGTTTTCTAGTTTTATCCTAGTTCAAAAAATTCCCATGTAACATTTTTTGACTTTGGCCAATTGCACCTTCAAAAGTCCCAAATCGTCTTTCAACAACATGGTTGAATTATAATGTTGTCAGCATTTGTATGAAAGAAGTTATGACGTCGTTTGCTCATGATTAGATCTATGATAAATTTTAGAAAAATTGGATATGGAGTAAACCTCCAAAATAAATGTCAACTTAAGAATGGGAAAAAGAATTGTCATATTGTTCACGACACACCTACTGGTAGCTGTTCAACCTTTTTATTTGCTCCAAAGGTTTTAATGATTCAGTATTTGACATCATTCTTTTATTACTCTTCTCCTTTAATGTGCAGGTTTATAATAAAAGGTCCCAAAAGGAATAAAGGTTTATTTGAAATAAAAGATGAAATTCAAGGTATCTTGGAAACCTCTTTTGAAATGAATTTTGTTATGGCTATAAAGGTGACTCAATTGTTTCAATCACATTTATCATATAATTATGATAGAGCATTAGATACGGTACTCTTCTCTGCTTAAATCTGGTTAAAAAATGTAAAATCTAGTGTGAAAAAGAGATAAAAAGTTTATAACAATTCTGCTTCAAAAAGATATTCAAAGATCTTGTCTGAAACCACTAAGCCAACTAGGACCAGACTTTGCAGGAATGGTCCTTAGATGGTCCTATTTCAGAATTATGTCCGATGGTCAGGACTGCCAACCGAGATGGTTCCACAGCCAACGTTGGTTTGACACGGGACCCTATGGGATAATTCATTCAAAAATCTTCTCATCGGAAACAGACATGACAGTCCTTTGATGGTCCTCTTTCAGAATGGTGTCCAATTTCCCAGACTGTCAACCAAGGTGACACAGCCACAACTGAATTTTGTTTAACATGGGACCTTGTGGTAAAGTTCATTTAAAAATATTCTTGTTTGAAATCACTAATTTGCCCGCTTGGCAGCAATGGTCCTTAGATGGTCCCCTTTCAGATTTGTGTCTGATAACGTTAAATGCCAATTCTGAAACTTCTGAGCAGAAAGGGGGCTGAACTTGGCAGCAATGAGATTTATCCTATGATGAAGACTGTCCGTGAATTCAGATGGCCACCAATGCCTAACATAGAATTGGATGGTTAATGAGTTTATGGCTGTTGATTGGCAAATTGAATCCAGGTGAGCAATACACGGTTCAGGGAGCCTCTAGTGTCTCTAATCTTCTCTTACTCTGATCCCACAGCCTAAGCGAATTCTAAAACAAGCTGTTTGATGTCAGAAAACTCTTTAACTTAGTGACCATTTTAGCTCATGAAAAATTCTCTTGTATAAACCTGTATGGCTTGGGAATTATCGATTGATAAATGTGGTACACTGAACAGACTCTTCATAGACTATACTAAGTTTACTACAAGTAGTATGACACTGACCTCATTTTCTTTTGTGGATAATGAGAATAAAGTTTTGTTGTATCCTAGTCTTTAACAGATTATCCAAAAAAAACAGTTTACAAATGCTGGTCTACATGGTCTTTCAGCTTTTAAAAATATTAATCTGGAGATTCCACAAAATTCCTGAACACCAGAGGAATTTGTCTTTGATACATTCAATAAGACAACATTATAAGTAAATGAAAGGAGATATTGGGTAAATGTAGATGACACAAGTAACCTAAAACAGAATCAGAAAGAGGATGTCATTGTAGCGCACCTTCAACAATGTTACAGATAAGGCTTTCTATCTGTGGTTTGTTAACTAAACTTATTGGGAATATATATATGCAATGCTAATCTGCCTTGAGTACTAAAATATTAATCTTTCAATGGCCCAGAAAGTGAAAATATTTTTTTTTTGTACCCAAATTCATTAAATTTAATTTAAATTTTCCCTCCTTAAAACTGATCAAATAATACTTTGAGTTATCTCCCATTATCATATGATCTGTGATGGCAGCTACTGTGACTAATGACCTAGAAAGTGAACTTTTAAGATCTTATTTGTCACTTGAATCTATTGATATAAATATTTTAAGGTAATATAATAGAAGAAGATGAAATAATATAATTGGAAAATTGATATTCCTTCATTTTAAAATTTTTGTGAACACGATATTAATTCATCAAATTGTCTCACATGTTTTAGATCATGATATGGTATATTTGATGAGTGAAAGTTTGGCAGGCCTACTTTTAACATCAAAGTCCGTTTTTATATTAAAAATAATTTAGAGTACTGATTGTTTTGAGTAAGTCTAATGCCAAGATAAAGTTTATCTCTGTTTCCTGTTACACGACTCACCGAAGTGGGATCAACTGTAAAGTACTCCTTTAGCTCAACTGGTAGAGCAATGAACTTAACTTTACATAAGGTTTCTTGTTTGATTCCCTTTCAATGCAATAGATAATTTAGGAGACAAATCACGCTCTACTATTACAAATAATCATTGTGTTTTTCATGAATTTCTAATTAGCTTCATTGTTTTCATATAGTTATTATTTTCAGAGCATCTCCAGTAAATCTCTGGCAACCTCCAGCTGGTAGATTTGTATATGGTGGACAGGTTATTGGACAAGCACTGATTGCTGCTTGTCGTACAGTCAAAGAAGAACAACATGTTCACAGTTTACATTGTTATTTCTTAAGGGGAGGTAAGAAATTAGTATTGTGCTGGGTTATAATGTTAAACAAGTTGCAAGACATTGTTATAATGTGTCTGGTTGTATTCTAGTAGTTAAAGAAATTTTCAGTTTTATTTACTTTTGAAAAATATTGTTTTAAATGGTAAAACCAGATTTATTTTTTAAAATGGAAATAGTCAGCTAGCTGGTCATTTGTTTGGTGTATGGGAGGCAGATAGTTGGGCAGACTGCTCCAGACAGTGATGAGGGAAAAATCTGGATCATTGACAATTTGAAATGCATGTCTGCTAATCAAGAAAAAAACACATCATTATTTGTTGTAGGAAATGCAAAGAAATCTATCTTATACCATGTTGATAGAACTAGAGATGGAGTCACATACAGTTCTAGAACTATCAAAGCTACACAAGAAAGTGTTCCTATATTTACAATGCAGGCATCATTTAAACTTGAGGAGACAGATCCATTAAAACATCAGAGCACTATGCCAGTTGTACCAGGACCAGAGGAACTGGTAGAGAGTTATGATTTTCTTCAGTCCGAGTTAGAGTAGGTGGTTTTTTAATTGCAAATATATGTAAATTTAAAGACACATGCATTTGAATTATTACCCCACAAATTTGTAGGGTCATTAAATTTTATATGAATAGAATAGAGAATGAAAACGGGGAATGTGTCACAGACAACAACGAAAACCGCTCAAGGCTACCAATGGGTCTTCAATGCAGTGAGAAAATGCTGCACCCAGAGGCGGGCTTCAGCTGGCCCCTAAACAATAATGTATACTACTTCAGCAAAATGGACGGCACACTAAACTCCGAAATATAAAAATGAACCAAAATTAAAAGAACGCACAAGACAAACAAAGGCTAGAGGTTCCTGACTTGGGACAGGTGCAAAAATGCAGCAGGGTTAAACATGTTTTGTGAGATATCAACCCTTCCCCTATACCTCTAGCCAATGTGGAATACACACAGTAAAACTCAGTTTAAAAGATGTCCGAGTCAGATGTTAAAAAAGGTAACAGAAGAAACTAAGCAAAATGATGATGATCAATTTTAATATATATTATCAAAGGACTACTATCAGTTACTGACATGCCAGCTCCAGATTTCAATTAAACTGATCGAAAGATTATGTCTATATCATATAGAAAATCATTCACAATCCCTCCCGTTAGGGGTTTACTATCATACCATCATAAATTATACAAGAAGAACATAACCCGTATCATGCCAACAACTGGTTTTAGAATAATGTGTTTAGTTCTGATGCAAAGACCCTATGAGTGAATCAATATTAATTTTAAAAATGCCATCTTTATTGACTTGATTTAATCTCCATTCAAGACGAAATTTTAAGGTGGCTTGCATGTGGATAGACGTCATTCTAGGTAAAGTTCATGTTTCATAATTTAACTTCTGTTTTAATTGAACATTTGTTTGGTTTGGTTTACTTTTTGAAAATATATGGATGAGTTTGAGTAAGTTTCAACATTGCAATTTCATAGGATTTATATGATTTTTATGCTTTGTATAAAACCTACTTTTAAATATATTTTAGTAGTGAAGATTCATCATTCTCTCCTGAACATAAAGAGATAGTCAAGAGAATTTTAGGGAAGAGATTACATGTGGAAAGAAGACCTATTGATCCTCATTTATACCATGGTATGAAACAAGGTGAACCTAAAAGATACCTCTGGGTTAGAGCACAGGGTAGGATGGGTAAGTTATTACTATGTTAGTAAGTGAAATTGAACGGATAAATGCACCTTCATTATGTAAGTTTATCATATAGGTACATGACCAGAAAAAACAGGAACAAAGATGTGTTTGTTTTTATATATGCTCACTTTTCGCAAACTGTTGAAGAGGAGTACTTTAGGTTTGAGTTGTGTTTCAGGATTTACATGGTGTGTACTACATACGTATATTAGAAGTTCAGGTTTCAAGTAGTATCAGTGTGTGGCGGGATTTATGAGAACTGTAGTGCAGGTTCCTGTTTAAAGTTACAAGAATTTCTGGCAGGGTTTGTGATCTGTTGTTGGTTCTTTTTAAAGTTACTGCAAAGTTTGGCGACATTAATGTGTAACATGCGTATGTTGTACTGTAGGTAGAGATTTATAAATACAATGTGCCAAAGGATATATATGTTATATCATGTATATTGAATGTTCATATTTAATTATCTTGTGCAAGATTTATGTGGAAAATTTCATATTATCAGTTAAGTTATATTAATGGGTCACAGTATTTAATTGTGAAGTGGCTGTTGAATCAGATTGGAAGCTTTGCCTTTGTGTAGCTGGATTTATGTGTAAGATGTTACATTGTAGGTTCAAATTTAAAGTCATATCGTGTCAGAAATTGTATGTCTTATGATGTAATATTTAATTGTTTGTTTTATATTGAAATCCTCCTTTTTAGCTGACCTGGCCAAAGGCCATGTGAGCTTTTTTCATCACTTGGCATCTGTTGACCCTCTGTCCGTCTGTTAACTTTTTACATTTTAATCTTCTCCTCTGAAACCACTGGGCCAAATGGAATTTAACTTGGCAGGAAGCATCTATGTAAGGTCCTTTATAAAATTTGCTCATTTCATCCCGATCGGACAACAAATATGGCCACCATGGGCAATTGTTGTTTCCAATTGGCTGAGTTTTCAAAAATCTTTTCCTCTGAAACTGCTTGGCCAAATGCAAAAAACTTGACAGGAAGCATCTATGAAAGGTTCTTTACAAAGTTTCCTCATTTTGTCCTGATTTGGCAACTAACATGGCCACCATGGGAAATTCTTGTACCTCAATGGTTGATTAAAAATTTTGTTTTCTCTGGAACTACTGGGCCAAATGGAACATAACATGACAAGAAGCATCTATGGGAGGTTCTTTACAAACTTTCCTCATTTTGTCCGGATGGGACTACAAATATGGTCGCCATGGGCAGTTTTTGTTTCTGATTGGCTGATGTAAAAAAAATTTCTTCTCTGAAATCACTTGGCCAAATGGAACGAAACTTGACAGGAAGCATCTATGGGAGGTCCTTTATAAAGTTTCCTCATTTTTTCCCGATCGGACTAGAAATATGGCTGCCGTGGGGCAGTTCTTGTTTCTGATTAGCTGATATAAAAAAAAATCTTCTTCTCTGAAATCGCTTGGCCAAATGGAAGGAAACTTGACAGTGAGCATCTGTGGGAGGTTCTTTACAAAGTTTCCTCATCAGGCAACAAACATGGCCATCATAGGCAATTCTTGTTTCTCATCTGGAACTGCTTGGCCAAAACTGTCAGCCAAACTTCACAGGAAGCATCTATAAAAATTCTTTTATGAAATTTAATTTTGTCATCCTGATGGATGAAAAGCATGGCTGCCATGGGCAATTCTTGTTTCTGATCGGCTGATTTATAGAAATCTTCTTCCCTGAAACCGCTTGGCCAAATGGAACAAAACTTGACAGGAAGCATCTGTTGAAGGTTTTTTTACAAAGTTGCCTCATTTTGTCCAGACCAGGCGACAACATGGCCACCATGGGCAATTCTTGTTTCTGACTGGTTGATTTAAAAAAAAAAAATTATCTGAAACTGCTTGGCCAAATAGAACCAAACTTGACAGAAATTGTCTATGGCATATAAAAAAAATCTACGGAACTGCAGTATTGCTTTAAACCAAACATGGCCTGAATGTTCCTCATTAGGTGATGAAGTGTTGAAGTGTTGTTACTTTGGTGCCAATCCCTCATTCAAGATGGCCACCAGCAGAGGACTAAGGTTAACATAAAACCCTATGGGAAATAAATGCAAAAATCTTCTGGAGAACCACCAAATTTTAGAATATGCTGACCTGTAAGTAGAAGGACCTTAATGAAGAAAAAATTGGTTCCTACAAGGCTTACCACACTTCATAATGTTGGGGAGAAGTGACTTCTCTGTGAGGTACATCAATAAAAACGGCTTTCATGCCAGGTGACGATATCAATCACATGGTTCTGAAAAGTGCTGTTTTATAACCCAATAAAATTCAAAATCTTATTTAGCACATGCTCCTATGATGACGTTGATGACACTACAATGCACAGGGTAATATTTCAAGACAATACGGAGAATATGTAAAACTTGCTGTCATATTTTATACTTGTAAAATGTAATTACAAGAATTGAATGCATCATTTTATTAGTTTTATAGGGTTGCAATAACCTTGATAATGTGTATTTTTTTAGTATGAAGCGCTTCTGCACTTCATACAAAATGTGCATCTTTCAAGGCTTTTACACCCCAATAAAACTACAAAAATGAAGATTTATATGTATGTTTTATTGTAGGTTCTTATTTATACAAATGTGTTTTAGATTTGTTTAAAATGTTACCTTACCCACTACATTGTGAAAAGCTTTACAGTTTTAAAATGATCATGCATTCATCTATGCATAATATACTGTGCATTTAAGGTTTTGTATGTAACATTTAATTGTTTTATATTGAAATTCTCACTGGTTTAAATTATATTAATGTATGTTGTATGTTAAGATTTAAAGTTATATCAATGTGATGGAGGAATCATGTGTAACCTGTTGTTTTTTAGGTTCAGATTTGAAGTTACATCAATGTGTAGCAGGTTTTATGTGTGATATGTTGTTACTTGGTGCAGCATTACAACCTGCTGTTCCTGGAACTAAAGTCGGATATATGGCTTCCCTAGATCACAGCATGTGGTTTCACAATCCATTCCAAGCCAATGAGTGGATGCTGTATGAGATCGAATGTCCTCAGTGTGGTATATATATATAGATGTTTATATAAAATTTAAAACTTTTGTAGAAATTTACAACTTTTTAAATAAAAACATTCAAATTGTTTCTTTTATCTAAAGAGTTAATGATTCAACCACAAGCATTTGACTAAGAAATATTTACTCATAAGTGCTTTTAATATAGAGTAATATAAACAACAAACTTAGATTGCTGTGTGAAATTGCAAAAATCATAGATTTAATTCATTTGGAAAGTACTGAACATATTTTTCTTTATCACATTAGGAGTATATGTACTTACTATACTATGCATACAAAATAAAATTTTTGTACAGGTTCAGGAAAAGCTCTTTGTACAGGCAGAATGTGGAGGAGAGATGGAGTACTGGCTGTATCAATGGCTCAGGAGGGTGTGGTCAGGTCTGCATTGTGAGACTAAGCCTCAAACTAGAGTATTATCTCCTGCACCATGTCAGTGGAATAGAATACATGTATTAACTGGAAGACAGTTAAAACGAGTACAGATAGAATGTGATCTTTTGTAATAGTCTGTTATTTACAGATAATAATCAGCAACAGAGTAATGGTGATATTACTGGAACCCTTTCTTCCAATGTCTCGAATCATGTTGTATATACATTGTTATGAAATAATTATTTTTTTTATTTAATTTGATATTTGATATGATTGTTGTCTAAAATTAAATTAATATGTTAAACATGAATAATTTGTTATAACTTTTTGCCTAATGACTACCACAGTTTTTGTAATAAATTTTTGCTATTCTAAAATTGAGTCATTCAAGAAAACACAAAATTTGTTCTACTGTTTGAGACGTGTACATAATTTTGAATGTGGAGTTTCCAATAGAAATATAAACAATAAGTAAGTATGTTGTATCATTAAACTGGTTTCCCTAGGCATTTTTTAGCATGGTTCTGCACCATGCCTTCTCCTTTGGAGGCCATGCTGCCCTCTGGATACTCTTTTGAATGTGCCCTCTAATTTTTTTTTTAAATAAATGCTTTCTGCAGCCTCATTACTGTAAAATTAATGGTGTCTTCTGGCTATTCCTACATTTTGTATTTTACTATTCTGGCTATTCCTACATGGGAGATTATGGGAAGAACAATAGATGTTGTTGTTGCAAAATATGTTGTTTTAGTCATTAGTGTCTAATTAGGTCACAGGTAAGTTTACCTGTGGAAATTAAATAAAAATAATTATTTATATGAAATTTATGTAAAAAAATTGGCTTAGTCTCCTACCCAGTAAAGATCAGCAGATATAGACAAGGCTACTCACTATTTTTCAAGATCTATGTAACCAATTCAACATACCACTGTAAATTTGGAAATTACTGCAATGTTTTTATTATTGTGAAAAATGCAACAGGGTTGTAATCGCAATAATTTAAACTTGCATTTTGGAATTTTTTATACGAATGAAGCAGGATTTTTCTCAATATCGCAAAAAAATAAAATCGCATCTTGGATCTTAAATGACAAAATTGCAATAATAAATGCATGCAATAATTTTTGAATTTACAGTACTACAACCAGCCACGATGGTCCTGGACTACGAAATGCCATCAGAAATGCAGCAACTTCAATATTTCCAGGAATCAACATTAAAGGGTGCTTTTTTCACTACACTCAGTATATCTGGAGAAATGCACAGAAGCATGGTTTGCAGACTGCATACCGTGAAATAGGCGACATTCCAATGCTGCAGATACTGATACACCAACTCTTAACTTCACTGACTATGTAACAAGCTACTGGGTAGAAAACAACCAAAGCCTATGGAATCACTATGCAACAGAAGGTCCTAGAACAACAAATCAATTAGAAGGTTGGCATAGTAAACTGAAGAAGTTAGTCAAGGCACCTCACCCAAACATCTTCAGCATGATCAAGTTGAGACAAGAAGAAACCTTCCATGCTCTCACACTTATCCAGTACAGAGCCGATGGGAAACATGTTCCAAGAAAAAGAAAATACAGGGAAATAGACGACAGACTTCAAACACTGAAAACAAGGTTACAGAATGATGAACTTACACCAGTCCAGTATGGAGATGCTGCTTCTCATCTCCTGCACATTGATTAAGACTTTGTATTCTCTTGTGTTAGTGCTGTTTTAATGTCAATTTATTGTACTTCTCAGTGCTTTGTTTCAATGAATATGTAGTGCAACTCAAAATTGAATATTATTTACACAAAATGTGCTATGAAATTATTAAATAAAATATTGTAATATAAACTTTTCTTTTTTGAAACTTTGTAAATTGTGGGAATTTCATTATATGAACCAAGCTTTTAGACTTGAATACTAAATATTTATGGACATGAATTTCAGTGCAATCCCTTCTCCAATCTTCTACACATGGTAAAGCAGGCTCCAGACCCTGCCTCTGTTATAATAAAGGAAAAGGAAAAATAAATCATCTAAGTTTTATGCATTACAGTGGAACCTTGATGTGTCGAACTCGGTTGACTCGAAATCTTGGATGTGTCGAAGTAACTTTGCGGTCCTGCAAATTTCCCATTTGTCCTATACATTTTTACCTCTGATGACTTGAACTCTAATTTGAAATCTCGGATAACTCGATGATGTTTAGAGATCCTCAGAAAAACAAGAGGCTCACCAGAGCCTGTATCGCTCACCTGGAGTCTGGTTTTCATTTGACAATCAACTATTTGACCAAGTTTGTTGCAATTGGTTCAATTGTTCAGGGAAAATTTGTTGAAGATTTATTTTTCATAAGGTTTAATGTTAAAATATGTTCCCTGATGGTGGTAGTCCTGGCAGGAAGTTGACAAAATTGACCAGAATAAGGGTGAACCTTAAATAAATGTAACAGAACCCGACCTCAAAATACACAAACCAATAACTCCGAAATAGAATTTGGGATTCTCTTCAAAATTTCAGGGTAGGTAGATCTCAACATGGCAAACATTTTTCAATTTATATTTCACTTCTATCTCAAATAGTTTTGGAGATAAATGCAAAAATGTTAAAATTTTGAAAATTTGACCAAAAAAGGGCAATAACTCCTAAATGGGTTGGGGTTTCCTTTAAAATTTCAGGGTATGTAGATCTCAACATGGCAAACATTTTTCAAATTTACATTTTACTTCTATCTCAAATAGTTTTGGAGATAAATGATGAAAAATTTTAAATTATGAAAATTTGACAAAAAAAGGGCAATAACTCCTAAATGGGTTTTAGGATTTCCTTCATAATTTCAGGTTAGGTAGATCTTATTATGCTGATCAATTTTACCCCATCAGATTTTTGATATCTGTAACGGTTTTTAAGTTATAAGCCAAAAACAACACATGCACCCCTATATTCTATTTTTAGCTACGATGCAATAGTAAACATGGTAACAGCCATGTTTTATGTCAGATCAAAATAAATTGAGGACCGTTTGTAGAGGACATGTCATAGATCATTCCTATTAAGTTTCAAACCAATCGGCCCAACGGTTTCAGAGATTTTTGAATAAAAAAATTTTGAAAATTTGACAAAAAAAGGGCAACAACTCCTAAATGGGTTTTGGGATTTCCTTTAAAATTTCAGGGTAGGTAGATCTCAACATGGCAAACATTTTTCAAATTTGCATTTCACTTCTATCTCAAATAGTTTTGGAGATAAATGACGAAAAATGTTAAAATTTTGAAAATTTGACGAAAAAAGGGCAATAACTCCTAAATGGGTTTTGGAATTTCATTTAAAATTTCAGGGTAGGTAGATCTTGTCATGCTGATCAATTTTACCCCATCAGATTTTCGATATCTGTAACGGCTTTTGAGTTATTAGCAAAGAACAGCAATCTACCCCTATGTTCTATTTTTAGTAACAGCGGCCATGTTTTTCGACGAATCAAAAATCCCCACACCAGTTCTATGCAGTGTACCCTAAGGAACATTCATACCAAGTTTGGTTCTAATTAGTCAAGTAGTTTCAGAGGAGAAGAGTTTTGTATAATTGTTGACGACGACGACGGACACCAAGTGATGGCAATAGCTCACATGGCCTTTGGCCAGGTGAGCTAAAAATACAATGTAATTTTACCTCGATGTGTCAAACTTTGAAGTGTTTTTTTTCTCTCCACAAAAGCCCACAGTTGGATGCAACATAATTACCTCAATGAGTTAAAAGCTTGGAAGATGAATATAGTTGATAAGAAAATATATTGACGTTTTTTAACTCACTTTTTATTACAAAAATAATATTTGTTTGAATAATGGTTAGCATGACATTTTAACCTGTACAAGGTCACACTCAAAATGGGATGAATGGAACCTTGGATAACTTGCAGTCCCTTCAACTTTGACTTATCAAGGTTTGACTGTATTATATTTTTTCCTACTTACTGCTGTAAAGAATTTTCAAACCTCAACATTTCACTATTTTAAGTAATGAAATAATTAACCTTGGACACATTTAATCAAATAACGAAGGTTTAATTTGTTTGCAATGGAATTATGGAAATTGGTACTTCTGTTAGCTTTGATAGCTTGTCTTTGTATGTTAAGCTGGTTTGTTGTGCAAAGTTGTCTGATCTTTATCCATATCAAATTAGTCACTTGAAAAATTTGGCTTTGAATACAAATAAAGAGGTATTTTAAATCTTTATTATCAAGGGTAAAAAATTTCAAAAGTAAAATTAAATAATTATTGATTGTCAAATATCAATACATATAATTGCACTAAAGTGATTTTTTAACAAGCAAAGAAATCAATATAACATAGATGCATACAAAAGCAAAATAAAATACTTTGATCATTCTTTTCATATTTTTGAAAAATTCACTTTTATATAAATATATATTAACGAAAATATATATCAAATACTAAACTAGAGGCTCCATTAGCCTTTATCTCTCACCTGGATTTACACCTTCAGCAGAACTCAAAATTAAACTGGTTACAAGTAACTGATGTCATCTTATTGCAGCTAAGTTTGGTTTCATTTGGGAATGTGGTGTCAGACAAGAAGTTTTAAGTAAATTTTCCCATAGTGACCTATGCTAAATAAAGGTTTAATATTGTTGCCATTTTCATTTGGGGTCTGGGTCATATAGATACTTTTGATAAGTCATTCTACCACAATGTGGTCTCCAGTGGTTTCAGAGGAAAAGACCTTTAAAACATTTTCCCGTAGGGTCCTATCTTAAACTAAGATGGCTGTGACTAGCTTCTTTCCTGGCTGTCTGGATCGAAGAACACAATTCTGGATAGACCTACCTAAGAACCACTGCTGCCAAATTCGGTTTTATAGTTTGAGACTATAACTTATACAAAGTTTCCTCATTTCGTCCCTATCAGGCAACTAACATGGCCGCCATGGGCAATTGTTTCTCATTGGTTGATTTAAAAAAACATTGTTTTTATCTGGAACTGCTTGGCCAAAACTGTCAGCCAAACTTGACAGGAAGCATCTATGGAAATTATTTTATAAAATTAATTTTTGTCATCCAAGCATAGCTGCCATGGGCAGATTTTTCTTATTGGCTGATTTAAAGAAATCTTCTCTGAAACCGCTTGGCCAAATTGAACAAAACTTAACATCTGTGGGAGGTTTTTTTTACAAAGTTTCCTTATTTTGTCCAGATCAGGTGACAAACATGGTCGCCACGGGCAATTCTTGTTTCTGATTGGTTGATTTAAACAAATAGAGCCAAACTTGACAGAAATTGTCTTTGGCATATAACAAAAATGTACAGAACTGCAGTATTGATTGAAACCAAACATGGCGTGAATGTTTTTCATAAGGTGCTGACCAAGTGTTACTTTGGTGCCACCAGCAGAGGACTTAGGTTAACATAAGACCCTATGGGAAATACATGCAAAAATCTTCTGGAGAACTGCCAAATTTTAGAATATGCTGAAATTAAGTAGAAGGAACTAGATGAAAAAAAAATTTGGTTCCTGCAAGGCTTACCACACTTCATACTGATAGGAAGAAGTGACTTCTCTCTTTGAGGTACATCAATAAAAACGGCTTTCATGCCAGGTGAGCGATACAGGCTCAGCCGTCTGAGCCTCTAGTTTAAATATGCATACATGTACATATACCCAATGTGTGTCTACTCAATATTGTGTGGAATAATGATTATTGTAATAAAATACAAAGTCGGTTTTTTGAGCTGTCAAATACATAATATAATTGGGGTGGGAAAATTACATTAAAATATATGAATGGGTAGCAATTTCAAGAAAACAATAAAACTTAGTTGGGAAATATATCAATGGGACGATATTTTTTCATTTTAAATACATGAATGGGTAAGATTTTTTCAAATTTATCAATATATGAGTATGAAAAGTATATGCAAATGTTTTTTTATAATTTTATAAAAACAAATTCATAGTATATACCAGTTCTTTTACTGCTAGTGATTTCAAAGGAATAAATGCACCTTTTACTTTCTGGGCATTGCTCAAAAATAAATTTTCTGATTCGACTTGGTAAGAAAAAAAATAAAATTGTGTCCATACCTTGAAAATTTTTTTTTTAAACCAATATAAAAAACCATAACCCCGACCTTGAAGTTAATTGGTTGTTCTCTTACAACATGGCCAAGTGGTCTAGGTAGTTCGCCATGACTACTAATGATCAATAGCCTGTCAACACTGAGGTTGTGAGTTCAACTCTGATCTTAACTGACAAGGATTGCCACTTTTCCTACCGAAGGTCAGTGGTTCTCTCCGGGTACTCCACCAATAAAAACTGGCCACTGCGAAATAGCCAAATGTGCTGAAAACGGAGTAAAACCCAGGCCTCTACAATAACAATTTTTTTAACTTGTCCCTTTGGACAAGTGCTTTCTTAAATCAACTTGTCCGGAAGGATTTGACACTTGTCCGAAAATTGAGCTTGATATGTAAAGTCGCTTTAAGAAAGGTGTCTAAAATAATAAAACAATATTTAAGGACTACATGTTTTACAAAACATAACTGCTTTGGTTTCACTAGTTTCTTCCGTGGCTGTGTAAGGAGGGGGCCTTCAATGACTTCATATACAATGCCTGGAAATTCTTCAATCTAGTTGGATTGAAAAGTTCTCTCTCTTTTTCTTTTATATATATATATTTTTCTCTCTTTTGTCTCTAAATCATCTTTCTTTTTCTTTTTGGCCGTATTTGAACATGTAAACCCGAATTTTGACAGATCCATTTATCGTAATATATTTAAATTAACTCCGCTCAATGTTAATGGTAACACGCAATTACATTCATATTTATTCCGCCTGATAAAACGTTTACGCGATTCAGATTAAATAGAAGAACAGTGAAATTCATTCCCCGCTATATATTTCTCCCTCGAAAGTGAAATCGAAAATAAAATAATTTTGACATCCATATGCATGTAAGGTTTACTTCAAATTGAAAATTGGAAGGTTTCCGATGAATATTTTTTATTTCTAAAGTCCTTCTTGCAGAATTTTTTACTTGTCCCATCGGACAAGTACCAAGTCAAAGTTGATTGTCCGACGGAATTTTCAGCTGGTACCGGACAATCGGACAAGCGTTATTGTCGAGCCCTGAAACCCCAACTAAACAAACAAACAAACAACTTACAACTTGTGCATAGCTCCAATTACTATTCTTACATTATAATCCATTCTGAAAGATTTTCAACAATAAATGCATGCAATAATTTACACTATTTTTTGAATTCATAAAATGTCCCGAGTTAATGTATTTGTTTCTTCTTAGGAAGAAATGAAACAGTTGTTAGAATATGAGATAAAACAAACAACAACATGAGGAAAATAATCATACACATTACTATAACATAGTGACTTATACTGGTACCAATCTCTAACCAACTACCATAGTCACGAACCAGAAAGAAAAAATTCTGAAAAGACAAAAATAAATGATCCTTTATCTATTCAGTGTCTGGAATTTTGGATAATGCTTTTTTAACTTTGAGCACAATATATTACATATAATATAACATGGAAGAACATCTTGTTACATAGCTTAGTCTAGTGAATTACTAGTGAATTACTAACATGCAATGCAACACAGGTAGGTTCATCCTATTGACAAGTATGTCAACAAATAAATTCAAGTTAATGCTACACTGGTTCCATGTGTGCCTGTCTCAAACAAGGGACCTCTATTCTCTTTGAACATGTCTTGTGTTACTGTGTTACTGGTGTTTTGGAATATGGTTTTTCAGCTGGAGTTTTGGTGATTTACTAAATATCTGACATGGGTACCTTCAAGCGATGTTTATTTTTGTCTTGTGACGATGTCTGCTTACAGCTGAAGGCCTTACAACTACTATTACTGTATATCATTATATCAAACATGCCTTTTAAATATCGGTACAAGAAATGTTCTGTCAAATTGACGGCCAACCATATTTTCCAACATATTATATATTTAATATATTTTCCAACAATTGCATCCTGCATACCTTCTCATTTTCCACTACCAAGATATAATGATCAACAACACTTACCAAGACCATTATGTCTGACATTATAAGTACAATGAGGAATAAAGCTTTTGTTGGTATAGATGTCAGTACATGTACAGCATGGAATACACAGCTAACTAGGACAAATGGCAGAACATTCTGAAAGTAAATATAAAATTATATTTAGTCCATCAAGGGCATACTGTAAATTCAGTCATTTTTGTGGATTGGGGAAAGACTAGCAATTTTGTGGGCACTCGAAAAAAAAAAAAAAATGTTGGAATGAAAAGATGTTATTTACAAAAATATTTAAATTCTGTAGATAAATAAACAATCTTTGATCCAATAGTTTACTTTTGAAGCATAATCCTCTTCTCATTTCATTTGATTAGTTTCAACTTATAAGGACTATTTACGGCTTACCCAAAACACAATATTGTACTATCAAATTATTCTATTAGGTTCTTAAATTTTTAATCTGTCCATGAAATCCAGGAAAACTGGTGAACCATGAATAACTAGAACTGTGAGTGATATCACTGTGTTATACCCCCCCCCCCCTTTTGCAATACTAGGTGTTGTGCTTACAAGCTTTAAACATGTAAAAACCTTAAGTTTGATTATCTCCCTTTGCAAGCATCCAGCTATAATTATCTTGCTCGATGCACATCTACATATGAAGCCCAACCTTCATATAAGTTTCATCAAAATCCATTGAACGGTTTAGGAGAAGTTGCGCTTACAGGCTTTAAAGATGTAAATCCCTTAAGTTGGATTATCTCCCTTTGGAAATTAAATGTGCAAACATCTGGCGATAATTATCTTGCTTTATGCAAATCAACATATGATGACCAACCTTCATATAAACTTGCATCAAAATCCATTGAACAGTTTAGGAGGAGTTGCACTTATAAGCTCTCAATATTGAACTGTTTAGGAGTTGTGCTTAAAAGATGTATGGACAGACAGACGGTACAATGGACATATGGACAGACAGGGTGGTTCCTATATACCCCCCTTAACTTTGTTTGCTGCTGGGGGGGGGGGTATAATAAGTGTTTCACAGTAATTGTTAAAAAAAATTGAAAAGTTGTCTCTTCGTAACCATGTTTTAGTGTTTAAGTTTTTTTAAAGGGCTCCAAAGCAGTGTTTAAGTTTTCTTAAAGGGCTCCAAAGCAGACAAAAACTATCACAAATTGCTTTCCATTTGAATTTCTTTTTCTTTCTGGTGTCACAGATTAACTGTTCAGTTGCAGTTTTACTCTTATAGAATCTCTTGTGTTTTTTTTGCTGTGTTTTTTTGGGGGGTTTTCACAGACTCCGTTGATCCAAAACAAAAACATAGCACGAAGTGCTTTTGTCCAGCACTGATGCTAACATCCCACTGTAACAGGCATTAATATTTAGTTGATTTGTAAAAAGGATTTTTAAAAGGAGGAATCTTTTTTTTTTCGCAAATTAAAAAAATTCGTAAGGGTTCCGCGGAACCCAGTGTCTCGCCTACTTTTGATGTTGTCTATATTTTCAGTGTGATAGGTGAATGCACATAATAGTAAAATTCCTGGATAGTTTAAGAAAGTTATTAAAATTTTAAAAACTTTAACCACAGAGTGAATGTAATGTTTCCTGGCAGAAAAACTAAGTCCATTTATAAGTAAAATACGGAAAAATTTTTTTTTTTACTAAATTTACTTCTGGATACTATATTATGATCATAAACAAGCTTCTGTCCAAGTTTGGTACAAATCCAGGATAGTTTAAGAAAGTTATTAAAATTTTGAAAACTTTAACCACAGAATGAATGTAATGTTTCCTGGCAGAAAAACTAAGTCCATTTATAAGTAATATACAGAAAAACTGGAATTTTTATTTTACAAAATTTACTTCTGGATACTATCTTATGATCATAAACAAGCTTCTGTCCAAGTTTGGTACAAATCCAGGATATTTTAAGAAAGTTATTAAAATTTTAAAAACTTTAACCACAGAGTGAATGTAATGTTTCCTGGCAGAAAAACTAAGTCCATTTATAAGTAAAATACGGAAAAACTGGAATTTTTTTTTTACAAAATTTCCTTCTGGATACTATCTTATGATCATAAGCAAGCCTCTGTCCAAGTTTGGTAGAAATCCAGGATAGTTTAAGAAAGTTATTAAAATTTCAAAAACTTTAACCACAGGGTGAATATTTGTGGACGCCGCCGCCGCCGACGACGACGACGACGACGACGACGACGACGGAATGTAGGATCGCTATGTCTCGCTTTTTCGACAAAAGTCGAAGGCTCGACAAAAATGGATGTAAATGAATTATTTCAGATATACTTATTAGTAATTGATTTTGAATTACTACAAACAGATGTATAATTGTTAACTGGGTCCAGAGACATATACATGTAAAACAATATATGTCTCTGCTGGGTCCTTTATAAAAAAATTCTCTACCATTTTGCATAACTTTAAGAAGATACTAAAAGTACTGAAACTAAAATTCACAAATTAAAGGATACTCAAAATTCATATATAATTATAGAGTGGGAATCTCGATGTTTTCAAATATATAAAGACCAACCCTAGGAACCCCTCATATGCCGATGAATGTGCGTCTTGTTATAAGGAGAAACAAAATACGTTCAGAGTTGAGATCTCAACCATTTCATAGTTAGTTGAATGTTAAGGGGTTTGAGAGGGTGGATAAATATGACAGCTGATCGTCAATTTGGACTTTTACAATACATACTCATAGTCATCTTAATTTTTTTACATCAAAACACAACAATGTTTAGTACAACAGGAAAATCGTCCAAAAAATTGAATTTGTTTGTCCCGTCCTCATTTTTGACTCCACAATTTCGGCACAAGATCGACCTGGCGTATGCATCATAAGAATAGGAAAACATAATAATATGTCATACTTTCGGCATCATTATTTTATTTTGCTTTAAAAAAATTATCTTTCTTTTCCTTCAAATTGCTGTTTTAATGTCAAAGTCGAAAAAGGCAGCAAACACTAATCGACCCGCCATACTGTTGACAAATTCTTAACCAAAAGTTTTGGAGCATCTCATAAATCAATTTTTACAACACGTGTTCAACCTTTGTTGACATTCGTCTTGTGAGAATATATATAACCATAACCTTTTAATATCTAATAAGAGGATTTGTTTTCTAAAAAAAATCATTTCATTTAAATATTTCAAATTTATTCCTCTGAGAAACGTGAATACAAAAGTCCATTCCGAACTTGTTTCGTATTTCTTTTCGGAAGATAACTTCCAGGTAGAAAACAAATCAATAAAATATATTTTAAAATCGTTCTCAATACAACTATTTTTAATACAGTAAATGGTTGAAATGGTTAAAATGACGAAATGAACACTCGATGAGGACTGAAAGTAATTAACTTGCTGAGAATATTAAAAATACCGACTGTCACCAGCCGGTTACAATATTACGGACAATCTTGGTTGTAAATTAAATTGAATTTCCCTCGCTTTCGCACTTCTGTATTTTTTCATATTCATACGCTAAAGTTTGCTCGACTCAAAACAGTTTTCTCCAACACCCATTTCTATATACATGTATGTTATTTTTCAGTGAATAACTGCATGCAACCCTATGCATTGTACCTTGATTTAAAATTGTATTGAGTTCATAGGAACTATTTGCAGATTGGGGGTACTTTGTCTCAACAGATCGTCGTGTTAACAATACTCCAGCACGGCTAGTTTTTATCAAAACTACCAGTGCTGGACTAAACACACAGCCTAACAATGAATGTGGCCTTGGGCCACAGATGCTCCTGCTTTTTAATATTTAATATTTTTTTTAATCAAGATTTACAATCCAAGAATGACAAATGTAAAATGTTTCAAATTCGAACTCGACCTGTACATAGCAGTTCCTAGCACTGTCAAATTCAAACTCAACCTGTACATAGTAGTTCCTAGCACTGTCAAATTCAAACTCATCCTGTATATAGCAGTTCATAGCACTGTCAAATTCAAACTCAACCTCTACATAGCAGTTCATAGCACTGTCAAATTTTAAATGATTTTAATGAAATAAACTTCAGTGAAAGAGCACAAATCTCGGACCCAATTATTTTCATATTATAAATCAGAAATTACAAAGGTGAACATGTCAAATTCACACTCAGCCAGTGTGTTCAATATTGGGAAAAACTTACAATAAGTCAAGTTGGAATTGATGCAGTTGATTTTTAGTAATTTGAACTATGTCCCATAAAAATTTAGCAAATAGCCAAATTAGAGGTTTCTGATCACTACTCTACAATGCTTCAATTCAATCAAAATCAACTAAAGTTTTATGACAATGATGAAAGTTTAAGAAACATGTCTGTTTCCGCAACAAAAACAGCACATCAGCATATGATTTAAACAAAAACTAAAAAAGGGACAAGCAAATAATCTTTCTGTACTCAAAAATGGTAGAGAATTTGTCTCTTGACCATTTTCAGGAGAGAATAATTCAATTCAATAAGATTTTTAAAAGTTCTATAAAACTGAGTTATCAATGAAGAGACATGAAGTATTTTCAGAAATTCATAGTTTTAAGATTTGACTTGTAGTGACAGAAGTTACTACATATGTTGAAACATCCCTCTGTATAACAGGTGTAATGATACAAACCTTTAACATCACCATTTGAGATTTGACTTGTAGTGACAGAAGTTACTTCATGTGTTGACACATCCCTCTGTATAGCAGGTGTAATAATACAAACCTTCATCATTTGAGATTTGACTTGTAGTGACAGAAGTCACTACATATGTTGACACATCCCTCTGTATAACTGGTGTAATGATACAAACCTTTAACATCATCAGAGTTCCCATTAAAAATGGATCAAACTTGGTAACAAAGCAGTACACAGAGGCTGGTTCAAAACTGTAAATAATGTAAACATATTGACAAATTAATCTATAAAACATTTAAAACTTATTACACATAATCAATGTTCAACTTAATTTAATTATAAATGAGCTTGTTCGAGACCTTATAGTATATTTCAAGATAAAGAACAGCTATCAAAGAATGTTCCCTTGCTTTTGTGCTATGAACTTCAGCAATTTTTTACTATTATTTAGTCTAAAGATGTGACAATACATGATACAAACCTGTTAATACTGGCAATATTTCCTGTTCCGAAAAAGGATACTAATATGAAAAAAATCTGGAAAATGTTAAGGATAATTTTTTTCAATTATTGGAGCAGATCATAGATTATATAAACTCTCTGTACCAGATCTTCATTAACAATTTACCTATTAACTGCTAGCCAACAGACAAAAAATGAACTAAATAAATAGTCATCATCAGAAACATAATGGTAAAATTAATTTATCCTTCTGTTTTTAAGCACAATTCATTTTATCAGTTTTCTTTATTAGTCTGATTTAAAATATGAAAAATAAAACGGATGATTGAGTCTGTTCTGTGTTTGAACAGCAGATTTTTATTTAGAATTTAATAATCTCAACTATTTCATATGAAGAATATTTAATCAATTTTATTCAAACTTTTTTTTGTCTTTCTATTATCTAGCACATTTACAAATAATACAAGAGTAAAATACAATACTTCTTTTAATTCAGTTATTTAAACAGTATTTGGCTACCACATGGGCTTGGACCAATAAACGCTATAAGTATATTTAATTGCAATCTGTTTGTATAAAATTAATCAACTAAGCTTAATGAATTTATCTGAAATATTTGACTTATAAATAAATTTAGCTATCTATGAAATGATACATAAAAGAAAGCTCTTCGTATATCCTCTACACCAATATATCTGTGATCCTGGTGTTCACTGGAGCTGACGAAATCACAGTCCTTCAACTGAAAAAAAATTAAGACTATTAAATAAATGGGTATACTAAAATCTTAAATGTTTAGAAGAATATATTATTATTTCAAATGTTAGACAAAAAGTCTAAATCGAAATCTTTACTAAAGTTTCAAATTGATAAACTAGTTGAGTCATGGATATACATGTAGTACATGTATTTCTTTATAAAAGTGTAAAATGATAGGTTTATTACTCCAAAATACAAGGATATTCAATACACTGTTATCTTTCTATTTAATATTATCGTATTTCCCCATGCCTATATCGACCTGCTGAGGCCTTCACAATTTCCCGTATTTCGGCACTGTGACGTCGTAAAGAGTTGACCCGACCCTAATATGAGCTGACCCGAATATATCAGCGACGTCATAATGTTTGACCCAACGTTGACCCGAATATATCAGAAAAACATCCGGTTATAGGCAGATGGCCATTGAAAAGTAAGAAATTCCATTAAGATTGCTAGTTAACAATACGATAAATTTATCATCAAGTTTTCTTCAAACAAATATTGTAAAATATAAGCCGCTCGACACAATATGAAGCTTTTTAGCTCGTTCGCTACGCTCACTCGCCGAAAAAGCTTCACATTGTGTCTCGCGGCTGATATTTTACGATATACGTTTGCAGAAAACCTGATAATATGTACATAGTTTACTGGAAGAAAAATTCTCACAGTTAATATAGTAATAAAGTATGATCATATTAACATAAACTTTTTTAGTAGTTGATCTTGGTTTTTCTTTATATATATATATATATATACACACATGTGTACTATATATATATATCTTCCACTTACTCCAATTTTTCACAAAAGTTCAGATAAGACTGTAATATAATCTGTTTTAAACTTTATGTACAATCACAAATATTAAAATTTCAATAGCTTCAATGATATTTTGTTCTCTATTTTGTGCAACTTGTCTTTTTTTTCAAAGCATTTTTTTATTGTGTAGTTTTATACAAACCTTGACATTTATATTACTCAAATTTAGTTCCATTTTCATCCAGAAATATAATACTGATGTCAATGTGATAAAAAATAAATCTTCATATCTGAATTTTCATTAAGGAAGTACACAATGTAATATTATGTCTGGCAAAACATGGAATGAGCGGTTAAATTGACAGAAAAGTGTTTTTTCTGCATCACTGTTTTTAGCAACCAGCCTTTTTTTTACCATCAACACCAAAGTAATAACAGTATTTATATGTTTATTAAAACTAGAGCCTCCCAGGAGCCTGTATTCATTTGCAAAATAAATTATTTGACTATATCCATCCTAATTGAAAGTCTTCATCATTGCTGTCCAATTGGCTCACTTGTTTTGCCAAATTGTTTGCTGGTTTAAAACAAGAACATCTTTCAGTGAATTTTGACATAAGGTCTATGTTACAATATGTTTGCTTCTGGCGGCCATCTTGAATGGCAAGCAGGCTAACCTGATATAATTCTGAAAGGGGACCACCTAAGGACCACTGCTGCCAAGTTTTGTTCCAATTGGCCCAATGGTTTCAGACAAAAACATCTTTTAGTAAATTTTCCATAGGATCCTATGTTTAACTATGTTCGGCTAGGGCAGCCATCTTGATTGGCAGGCAGGGTCATCGGATATAATTCTGAAAGAGGACCACCTAAGGACCATTGCTGCTAAATTTTTTTCCAATTGGCCAAGTAGTTTTGGACAAGAAAACCTTCAAGTAAATTTCCCATAGGATCCTATGTTAAACTATGTTCGGCTCATTGGATACATTTTTGAAAGAGGACCACCTAAGGACCACTGCTGCCAATTTTTGTTCCAACTGGCAAAATGGTTTCAGACAAGAATATATTTAAGTAAATTTACCATAGGATCCTATGTTAAGCTATTTTCAGCTCTTGCAGCCATATTTGATGACAGACGGGGTCATTGGATATAATTCTGAAAGAGAACCATCTAAGGACCATTGCTGCCTAGTTTTGTTCCAATTGAACCAGTTGTTTCAGAGAAAAAGATCTTCAAGTTCTCATAGGATCCTCTGTTTTACTATGTTCGGCTCTGGCAGCCAACTTAGATGACGGGCAGAGTCAACGAATATATTTATGAAAGAGGACCATTTAAGGACCATTTCAGTCAAGTTTTGTTCCAATTGTCCTAGTGATTTCAGACAAGAAAATCATCAAGTAAATTTCCCATAGGATCCTATGTTAAACCATATTCGAGGGCTCACCACACTTGAAAATAACAGGGAGACTCAGTCTCCTTCAGGGTAGCAACAGGGAGACTTCAGGGCATGACAGGGAGACTTCCAAGTCTACCATGGAGACTGTGTTTTTTCCCCCAATTCCCGTCGCCTGTCGAGTAAATACCTGTTATTTTGCTTAATGTCTTATAGTGTATACTATACATTCCTTTATTGTGTTTTATCATGGTTTCCTCTAAACCATGATGATATCTTGTAATAAACTTTTTAATTTATATTTGAAATGAATAAAACTCAATTTCTGATTTTCATATTTTATTTATTTCTGTTCTGGCAGCCATCTTGGATGATGGGTCATTGGATATATTTATGAAAGAAGACCATCTAAGGATTGTTCCAATTGGAGCAGTGATTTCAGACAAGAAGATCTTTAAGTAAATTTCCCTCAGAATCCTATGTAAATTTATGTTTGGCTCTGGTGGCCATCTTGGATGAAGGGTGGGGTCATCGATACAATTCTGAAAGAGTACCATCTAAGGACCATTGCTGCCAAGTGATTGCCAGGTGAGATAATAAAAAGGAAGTTATTTCAGAGGAAACGATTTTAAAATAAATTTTTGGCCAATTTTTTTTTTTTTATAATGTTGGCCATTATGGTCAGAAATCCCAGGTCTCGGACAATAATTTTGAAAGGGAAACACCAAATTATCAATCTACTAAATTTTGATCCAAACTGGCATAGTAGTTTCAGAAGAGAACATTAAAATGTAAGTTTACAGACACCAGACTGATTGATTGCTATCAAGGATTTTTATGGTTGTATAATGAGAGTATTCTTCTATCTGCCTGTTGATTGTGATCTGTAGATTAGATTCTGTAAATCTAAGACTTTATTATTTTGTGTGAATAAAAGCTTTTAGCAGATGGAGAATCTATATGTAAAAATATATTTCTAAGTGCATTACATATATTACCTCGATAACTGTTTTCTGAAAAGGATACGATATACTTAACAACAAATACGGTGGAAATAATCCTAAAGTAATTGTAAACAATCTCTGAATAACTGATGTACCAGCAAAAAATGGAGACAAAAATGAAAAACCTGAAAAAAACAAATATCTTGTGGAAATATTCTAGTTCAGAGACTGAATCACATTGAACTCCAACACAATATGATATAAATTATAAGAAAATATAAAAATATAAAACAGGATTTCATTGTTACAAATAACAGAAGATAAATGAGCTTCTTTTCTGCTTATACTAATGATTCCTTAAACATAATAAATTTAATCTGAAAATTTTTGCCTGTATTTAATGGATGTCAGCTTTGCTGTTCAATTTCTGTTTTTCCTATAATTTATGGTGCATTCACATGTAGAGCATATCTGATTTGTTAATTGAATTTGAATTAATTTGAATCAGTTTGTTGCATATCAGAATGTTCTGTAATTTAACACATATTTAATGTAATACCTATTCAATTCTAATTAGAATTTGCCTCGTTTTGCTATATATATGTCCATAACTTCCGATGTAAATCAGTATACAGGGTTCACACACTTTTCTTAAGAAAAAATTCCAGGGTTTTTCAAGGATTTATTCCCATTTTCAAGCGTGTTAAAATAATTTTACTAATTTTTACTTATGAAAGGAAATATGCATCTCAGATTCTCTGCATAGCAGTGTTTGTTTACCCTTTGTAGTTATTCACATCCTAACAAATGTTTATATGACGCATAAGTCATGAAAAGTTTTGGCCCATCAACATTCATGACAAAGCAATATGAGTCCTATTTAAAACTATTTAGTATATACTCACTGTGGAACTTGCAGTCCAAGCCAGGAATGCGTGAAACCAAAATTCCTGGGTTCTTCCTGTTTTTGCAGTTGTGTGGGAACACAGAGTTCAAATCATATCAAATATGTATTAGTTTGATTTGCATTATCGAATACATATCCCTAATGTGTATTTTATAATGCATATCAGCTAATACATAATCCACTTTGGTAAATGGTAGACATGTGGAAACAAACAACATTTTTCTATATAAATTCAAATACATAGTATATTACTTAATTTTTATTATTACCTGCCACTTTACTTAAAAACTAATAACCTACCTAAGATAATCCAGCTGATCAGCTGATTTATAAAAGGAAGACCCTGACTCTTGGCTATACTACTGGATACTGTATAAACATTGTATGTAGATAATCCTATGATAAAAACCTATAACAGAAATTTTTGAAAATATGTACAAAACCCTATATTTCCCACATACTTGATTTCCATATTTCTAAAAAATCTGAATTTGATATTTCATTTTGTTTAATGTAAAATGAAAACCGTTTGCATACTTTGGAAAATAGTAAGAAATAAGAAACTGTCTCAGAAACAGTAAACCAAATTCGAGGAGATACCTTCCCAGCTAGCTATCTGTCTGCCTGTCATACAATGTTAATGTAATAACCTGATTTGTGCAAGTCCAATGATACAAATTTTTCAATTATGTCTCACACTTTTACAAACTACCTACAAAACAATATTTTTGTTGAGGTAAAAGGTAAAAGTCTACCCACCATCAATTCTGAATAATTTATCCCTAACTTCTTACCTGAAAACTATTAACTAAATGTAAGTGCTGGATCCTGAACTTTCCTCTGTTGTCACTGTAATATTCTTTTAACCTAAATATAGTTGTGAAATGATTCTGACATTACAGTACTGTGTTACCTATAATCAACAGTTTGATGTTTGTTTAGTTGGGGTTTTACGCCGTTTTCAGCACATTTCGGCTATTTTGCGGCGGCCAGTTTTTATTGGTGGAGGAAGCCGGAGTACCCAGAGAGAATCACTGACCTTTGGTAGGAAAACTGGCAATCCTTGTCAATTAAGATCAGAGTCCAACACACCCTGCCACAGGTGAGATTCGAACTCACAACCTCTGTGTTGACATCAACAGTTTGATCAAAGAGGTTGATTTAAATAGAGTTTATTCATGTGAAATTTAATCTCCTGAAATGTTCCTGTACTACTGATAAATTTCATGACAACTGTAAAGTTCATTCAAAATCACTTGGCATGCTTATTCTTGAAATAACTTTGTATATATATATACAACTTTTTTCTTCTTTGGTCTGAATCTTAATTTTAAATCTTGTATAAAAGATCCATATATGTTCTTTACTGCCAGGTAATTAAACATATTTTCTGAAGTATCCTGTTGTTTATTTTGTGAACTAGTGACATTGTGGGGCAAATTATATCACTTGTTGGGTTTCTTTGCCTGTCAATGTGTATAATTTGTTGACATGACATTAATATTTTTATTAACATATATGCGACATTATCAGCAGCAAAGGAATCAGACCTATTGAACTTGCAGTAAAGTTTGAGATTTTTTCTTTGTGTTGAAAGCCTCACTGTGATATGAAAATGAGTAACAGCAATGAAATTCATATTCATGGACTTTTGCATGTTTTTATAGGGATTTCTGTCAAGAATCAATCCAACCAAATACCTCCTTTTTAACTTCTGTCGGAATGTGTTACATATAATTCCTCAAGGATTAACTGCTTCAAGCTTATGTCAGTGAAAATTTATTTAGTTATCTAAATCATATTTTTCTGTATTTTTATACAGAAAAGAACAAGTCTCAAATATTAATAAAATTAAAGTAAAACTTCCTGCTAATTCTTACAATCATCAATATATATACTTACTTCTTTACAAAGAATAATCCTGTCATTACTGTAAATATTCCACTTATTAATCTACAAAGTTATAAATACTATAGTATCAACATATACAGACAAAAGACTAATATAACTGAACTCACTACATCTACATCTCATTAATTGGACTATTACACCTCAATCAGTAGACTATTACACCTCAATCTGTAGACTATTATACCTCAATCAGTAGACTATTACACCTTAATCTGTAGACTATTACACCTCAATCAGTAGACTATTACACCTCAATCTGTAGACTATTACACCTCAATAAGTAGACTATTACACCTTAATCTCTAGACTATTACACCTCAATCAGTAGACTATTACACCTCAATCTGTAGACTATTACACCTCAATCTGTAGACTATTACACCTTAATCTGTAGACTATTACACCTCAATCAGAAGACTATTACATCTTAATGATTAAACTAACAGTTAACATTATCATGAAATGACTGCTATATTTCAATTACATCTCATTGATTAGAATACTACATCTCAATGATTAGACCATTACATCTAACTGATTAAACCATTATAGTAGAACTTCGACGGCTCAAACTCCAAGGGATCATCGAAATCTGTTCCAAGTTATTGTTAGCTCAAGTTAATGAAGTTTGTTCTAGAACAGAAAACTAATAGTGCCATACAGTTTACATGTTGGTATGACTGATTATTACCATGAAAACAGGTTAATCACTAATTAACAATAATTGTGACATCTTTATTTCATCAAACTGTAGACATTTAACTGTTTATTTTTATCATACCTGTAAGTATTAAGTAACATGCTTGACCATTTAATTATTGAGTTTGAGTTTCAATACATGATTTTATCATTGTTGGGACCAAACCTATTTTTTGGCTTTTTGAGAAATTGGTGTTTTTTTAACATGAAATAAAGGGAAAATTTATGGGACTTTTCAAATAGTTCGAGCCACCGATGGTGTTCGAAAATCAGAGTTCAAGCTATCGAAGTTCGATTGTATATCTCAAAGACTGGACCACTATATCTCGTTGATTAGAGTACTATATCTCATTGAACAGACCATTACATCTTGCACTTCAATGATTAACCTTGTGGTATATTTTTATCCTATTAAATTGTATCTTTAACCTAAAGGTATTTTTAAAAATTTACGTTTTATCGGTTAAAAACTTTATTTTTGAAAGAAATATCAAAAGTTTAGGAATTTTGATACATTACAAGTAACAACAGTACAACGTTTAATTTTTTTACAAACAAATCCCTTTCAGACATCAAAGGGTTAGCCAGAAAAAGTTTACTGTCTATATTACTAAATTATATACTTACACAAAACTATAATTTATCTGTCTTCCAACAACAGGTGCTAATGGAAACGCTGACAATAACAGACAAGAGATAACCCATCCTGTTACTGTGACCTACCAAAAAGAAACCCTGGTATTACGTCTAAAAGCATACTGAACACAGATAAGTATTATTACCTTAAATTTATTAAGCCATGTATGAACATCTATTTAGGTTAACAGAGTTGTATGTCTGAACAAAGAAACAACTACAAAATTATCAAAATAAGATTACGGACCCTAATTTTAAACACCTTTGTATTGTTACATAAAATAACACATCATTATGTGAATGTATAAACCCAAACTTTATTTTTACCTCAGTCCTCGACAAAAATAACACTTGGTCAACCAAATCAATTTAGATATAGCTGTTATAGTAAATAAAAAGTGACATATTTTGTACATGGACATGTTTTTATGAGACACAATCAACTTTTTGTGCAAACTCCTATTTATTTATTCCTGACACAATTGTCTAATGATCATACTCTGATACTATAAATCTAAAAACAAAAGGTCTGCAGAAATAAAGGATACACGTTAGTATCCATGTTAAGACAAAAAGTACTGAAATTTGTAAATCCTGCATACACCAGAAAAATGTCACCATTGTTAAATACAACAGACTTGTTACATATCTATAATTTCTGTAACTTTTCAAACATACGAAAAGACAAAAAAAAAAATTATTGATACCTTATCTTTCAATAAATTCCTTGCAGACAGTAATGGCCATACAGCTATCATAACTAGACCTATGGATAGAAGTTCTCTTCTGAAGAAACCCATAACCTGTAAATGTTAATAATGTTATCTGAAGTCAATGTAAAATGATTAACTGAAATACATTTTAATGTCTATTGTTGCAAAAGAAGTAATGTTACAGTGGCATGTTAAAAATGTAGCTAATGTTCAATTTCTAATTCAGGAAATGTTAAGTGTTCTGTTAAGTATAAACCAAGAATGAATTTATCAATCAATACATACAGCAATTCCAGATTCATTTTATTTCGGTTGTCAACAAATCAAACTGAAAAAATTCAAAAAAGAAAAAAACTGTAGATTTTAATTGTTTAAATAAAGCAATTTTTTGCAGATCAAAATTGTCAGTTTTTTAGGAGTTATTTCCCCTAAAGCCCAACAATCTTGTCTCCGTGCAAATATTATTAAGCAATCTTTTTATTTTATGCATATTTTAATTTTGTAAACAAGTAACTACTGTAAATTTGGAAATTATTGCATTTCACTTTTCCTGTACTGTGGTATCCAAAAGTTTGAAAAAAAAATCAGACTATTTTCTAAATTAAACTAAATATTCACTAAGTATTCAACTGTATAAATCTCATAAAAATTGAATAAAATAAATCCAAATTTTGACAAAACTGTCATCATCTGTATGCTTTGACAATTTTGTGAAACTGCTTACTTGAACAGAACTTTTTTTTCAAATAGCATATACATTTATCATTTGAAATAAATATATCAAACCAAGATGTAGTACAAAATGATACATACCAGTATCTCTAATCCTATAACAGGAGGAACTACATTCATTAATATAGTCTTTATATTTACAAGAAAATTTATTCTTTGAATAAACTGCTGCAACATATCCAATCTAAATACACAAAAATACATTTATCAATAAAATCAGAACATTTGAGAAATGAACAGAAAAGATTATTAATATATTTTTCAATAATGTTTAGCAAATTTCAAAGAATAGTACAAGGTCTATGTAAAGTTTAAAGATTAAAATTTTATTGGTTACAACTGCTAAAAACTTCAATTTTCAATCATCTATGGTTTTAAAGAATAAAATGTAACAAGTTATACTTAGTTAATTTGATTATCAGAATCAATATCTTTTACCTATGCAATGCTTGCTCAAAACTTTATTATTTGTACAGTGCCAAATCTTGTTTTTGTTTTTTACTCTATTACTTACCTAAGAGCTACAAACATCCACAGAATAACTGGTATTAAACAATATAAGTAGTTTGTAAAGGGCAGTGACTGAACTGAAAAAAATAAATCAAAAGTTTTTGGGCATCTATGCTATAAGTTTATGTTAAATAACTTACAAACAACAAATAACACAAATGAAAACCAACTGAAATCTCAGGTGCCTTTTTTGAATTATACATTTGTGGTATAATTTCACAGTCTTTCTGGCAGCTTTTCTTGTCTCTGACAAAACTTCCATTAAATTTGTATACTTCTTTTCAATGTAACACAGATGGTCAATTTACCTCCATTTTTTTATGCCACAAGTATATTTTTTTACCCCACAAATTCAAAGAGTGTCATTTAATTAATGCTATGTTTTTATTATTGTGAAAAAAGCAACAGGAAGAAGATCAACATTCATATTTTGATTTCTCCTATCCTATCAATCAAATTAATTAATCTTTCAAAAAATGACAATTTGCAATAATAAATGAATGAAAAAATTTCTGAATGAACAGTTGCAGGCTGTACATAAATACTATAAAGTTTGGACAATATGGCAAAACAGTTACCATTACTTGTTTTAAGCTTTATGATAGTTCATTCATGGGGTTTCACAACTTCAAGATCCATATTATTTGTCCTTGTATATGCAGGGATACAGCAGAAGTCACTAGAAAGCTTAAATACCAAGGATATTCCATACTGCTTTAACCCTTTCACCAACATTTTCTGTTCTTAATAACTTGGATTATAACCCTGTAACTGGAACTTTCAGTCCTTTTGGTATTTGATATACATGTATATATTATATTTTAGTTTTAACTAGGAAAAATAGTTTCATTTGTCTTAATAATAAAACAGAAAACAGGAATGGTAAACAATGATACACCAATCAATTAATGGTATCCAATCGACAAACAATTCTGGTAGTAGCTATTGAAGAAAGTAAATCAATATAAGAAAATTCATAGTATTCTTCAAACAAACCTTTTAACAATACAACAGCAGTTAATCCAACCAATCCAAACAGAGCTTTGATACTGTTCTCCTGTAACCATAGTGGCTGTGACAGTTTATCAAGCTTTGTGGTGATTCTGACAAGTCCTGAATGATCGCGTATAATAATAGTCAGTATATATATTATCCAACCAAACAATCCAAACACTATACTTAACCTGTAAATAAATTTTATAGTATGAATAAAATGTTCCTTTAGAAAATTTTCTTTATATTTTTTATGATAAAATTTAAATGAATACCCAATGTAGAAATATATAAGCAATCAATGTTCATTTCTATATTTATTATTTATATCGAAGTTCTTAAATAAGTGAAATATATAGCTTTATATTCTGGTTATAGCTAAAGTGGAACATCAGTCTCATACTTGCTATTTTGTCCTTTTTCTGAAATTTCTATTTGATTATTTGATCCACCAAAGATTTATTGGGCATTGACTTTAATTTTTTTTCTTTTTAAACATACAGTATAGAAATCTGGAAAGTGCTGTAAATAATTTTGCACTTGTTATACAAACCCAAGGAAGAATCTGTCATAACCATGGTAATAATTTAGACCTTCTAAAGCAAGCTGTATAAGTGACTGTGATTCTTTGATCTAAAAACAGATTATTGTGAGATATGATTTTATAACATCAAACACAGACTGAGATATACTGAATGAACAAGGGACAAGTTGTTATTTATACAGTCATGTAATAAATAGTCTAATGGTTTATAAAAATCCCTTACACACCAGTTATTTGAGTTCCTGTAATACTTTGTAGCCATTGTACAAAACGATCTGTGCAACATAAAAACATCACCACATCAAAGCAGAGCATGATGTCTTCTTAAATATAAAAATATTTACAATACGAAATAATGATAAATTATATAAATTTTAATTTTTTATTGTGTGGTGAAAATTTTGACCAACTGATTGTTGTACAGTTGACTGTCCCTTTTATCTATACTTTTATCTCAGAATAACAGTATCTAAATATAGATTCTCCTTCAGGTACGAGTGAGTTATGGAATTTCTCAACCCGAGATAGTTAAATTTTTTATTTTCAACATCCGAGCTATAGTGACTGTGTTAAAATATAAAATTTAACAATCAAGGTGGAGAGATAACTCACGAGTAAATTGAAGAAGAATCCGTTTCTCCTATGATTTTTGACAAAAACCTCAAGAAAATGCCGTTGCTATGCAATTTGTTTACATGAGCATCATTTCGGAACTTCTCATTTATAGTTCCAATAAATGTAAAATCCGTGAATATCTGTGGGGAAATTGCATGAGACTTTTTCATGCCCGTGGGAATTAAAATAATATTTAACCACTGGGATAAAAAGCGTGGAAATGCACCAAGAATGGGAGAATATTAGTTTTGTCATTATCAACCTTGAGATTATGAGAGTCAATAGTATGGGTTTGTAGTGTTAAAGAGTTGTTCTGGGTAAAATCCTGCTTAAACTATATGTCTCTGTTTCAGAAGATTTATAAGTTACTTTATACCTCTGAGGCAAAGAATATTTAATATTCAAATTTGTTATGTTTGTGCAGTTACATGTACCTAGTGACTGAGAAAATTATAGGTTTCACAATGACTGAGAATTAGATATCGCTTGATATCAACTCGAGTTATTTAATTTGGATATAATAATAAACAAGCCTTTAGCAAGTTTATTATCAACCAAATTAAATAACAAGAGTTGATATCAAACGATATATAATTTCTACAAGTTGTTAAACCTATTTCTCTTATGAAACTTTAGGAAAGTTTGTTTGTGATTCGGCATCCGGGTTGTGGGAAATCTTAACGTTAATTTCTCTGTGACATCAAATGTTGCTATGCAAAGATGGCTTTCAAATATGGCGGCATTTTATGGCAAAATTGTTGACCAATCAAAATATTCGAATTTTCCTACACCAATCGAATGGGCAGATTTTTTATATCACTGGTTCATATCATAATGTACACGATGTGACATCAAATTTCCCTAACTGTCCGAGAGTCAGATAATTCCGGTCAATCATAAGAGAATGATAATTAAAATACGGAAACTTACCGCCAGTTCATACTGCCCATTTTTTATTAGATTTCTAATGTTTCTGGTTCTGTCTGTCTGAAGTATACATACAAAATAAACATCTACAGTACATATAAATCAGATCTAATTTTCAAACTTCCATAATTCTATAAAGTTCAATCTAAAATATTTACCAGAACTCTTAAAAGAAACTACATTAGAGTTTCTGGTACTTTTTCACTACCTACCACTTACTACATATCAGAACAATCTACTTTCAATAGAGGAATTTTAAGATATTGGGAGTAAAAATAAAGAGTAATATGTTGGACCTGCAACTTTGAATTTGGAGTTTGCCATTATATAAGTGAACTATATTCAAAAAGTATTAAACTGTGAACAATCAATGTCATTGAACCACAACATGTTTATAACTATTGTTATTAGCTCTGTTACTGGAGTACTTCTTTGGTTTCTGTTGGAAGAACAGTTTACTACTGCTTTATATATATGCGAAATCCAAGTCTGAATGAAAAATGAAATATTAGGTTATTAAATTCAATGATTAAAAAAAATGAAATAATACTATATTCTACAGAAACTTACTTGGATACTTGGAAGTAATTTGCTGTAAAAAAAAGAATTCAATATATGACTTAAGTTAATTATGAAGTAACCACAATTAAGGTTTATTGGTGATTTAGGCCACATCTATAATAAAAAAAATTTCAAACTTTTTTTCTAAATTTATTTTAGTTAATTTGATGTTACTTATGTATGCAAGCCTAGTTACATGTTCATTTGTGAGAAAATTTTCAAGGTATAACAGTGATCAGCTACATCACAGGTGAATTTGTTTCTGTGAATTAGCTTTGGAAAATTCTTCCTTCTGACTTAGATAACACAGCATCACTAAAACAGGTAAATATACATCAATGAGAACCAATATAACACAGCATCACTGAAACAGGTAAATAGTACTTCAATGAGAACCGATATAAAACTATTTGCAGTAAAAATACATATGATTTACTATAACCTACCTGAATGGTCTAAAGGTTAGTGACAAGGTAGTCAATCTTTTCTGTTCCATTTTCACCTAAAAGTATTTAATTATAAGATCTAAGTTTTATGGAAAATTCTAATCTTTTATCAAATAGGTTTTGCCATTATAGTTAAATTAGAATAAAATATTTAGTTTCTATTGTCGAATTAGAATCTGCCTCATTAATGAAGCAATAAAATGTTAAAACAAGTCTTGACATAGATGTCTCACCCGTTCAAGCAGCATTGGCCAAAAAATAATGTTGATCCAATAAAACGTTTGAAAGTTATGCTCATGAAATAATCCCAAACAACTAACAATCAATATGCACACAAAAAATGGAAATATGTATTATCAAGCAAAGTTACCCAGAAACAGAAATTTGACCCCAGTTCCTGGAACATGAATGTGAGGCAACATTTAGTTTTGTTCTACTATGTGCCCCAAAAAAGTGTCTTGCAAAAAATCATAATACTGTCTTTAAATAATCTACAAAACGGTTAACTGTTCCTTTTGTGGAACTGACTATTGCCTTTTTCAATGCTAAGATGCCTCATTTTTTTAATGAGAGCAGGTTTAACATTTCTGTGTACTATTCATTGATTTTTTTCATAAAAACTTTGTAGAATGCTTGCAACTTTTACAAAAGTTTGAATCATGTTGATTTTCAAAATACATGTATGCCTGATAATTCAATGTGTAACACTATAGCAAAGCCATGGCTCTTTAACCATGAAACCAGTTTATGAAGTTTATACACAGTAGTGTAAAAAGGTCAACTACTTTTAAATTATATTCCATTTAATTTGGAATTGGCCAGCAATCTACTATAAGGAAGATAACTCTGACCTGGTACTGTTCCAGTATCTGTCTGGCATTAGCAAATATACTTTCAGCTTTTTCCCAGTCAGAACTTTGAAGGAAGTCTAATGGTAGTGTTCCCTAAATTAATAACAAAAATTTATTTTAAAAAAGAATGTATGTTATAATCATTCATGTATATGTACATATAATATTAATCAATAAATGTAAATTTCAGTGCTGTTTAAATTTTTAATGATTTTTTTAAAGACATGAACATGTACATAAAATATTTCAGTGGTCCTGCAAGCTTAAAATAGAGGAGAGCAGCACCCAGCCCCTTTTCCTGTGCATCCTTCAGCCATCTAAATCAAGTATGATTTAAAATACAGTAAAAACATTTTTTTAAAATACAATTAAAGAAATCGCAGTGCAATGGAGTAAAGAATGCTAAATGAAATCTTAACAGGGAATTAGATATTACTGAAAAACAGATATTTCTTAAAAGTTGACATTAGCTTCAGACCTGAAAAATGTGCAAAAGTGCCCCTAATACTAAACCAAAGGCTCCCAGGAGCCTGTATTGCTCACCTGAACACCTGAGTTAATCTTTGGTTGGCAGACCATCTTATTAGACACAGTTCTATAAGAGGACATTAACCGAAGGACAATTGCTGCTCAATTTGGCATAAATTATCCAACAGTTTCCAGACAAAAAGACCTTTTAGTGATTTTCCCATAGAGTTTTATGTAAACTACAGTGTATGTTCGGCTATGACACTAATCTTGAATGGAATAAGTTTAAGGGCACCATTCAAGGACCATTCCATCAAAGTTTGGTTCCAATTGCCCAGGGGGTTTCAGATGAGAAGATCCTATAAAGATTTTCAATAAGATCTTTGAGTGATTTTCCCATAGAGCAGAGTTATCAAAATTTTTTTTTTCTTGTCAGACATTGGGTCTGACAGTCAGAAAAGTCTTGTCAGACCCATGAATTTCTTGTCAGACCCACAATTTTTTTATAATTTTTTCTAGTTGTGTTAACTTGTACTATTCATGCTGTGAAATGCTTGGAATATAAAGCATGTTTAACAAACATGTATTTTTTAGCAAGAAATTATACTAGAAGTCCAATTCGGTACAAAATATTTTTGGAAGTAAAGAATGATATTCAGTATAAAAGTATGTTTTTCAGCAAGAAGATATGCTTATTGAGTCCCAGCTGATTTTGATGAGTCCCAGGGCCCATTGCCCCTTTTTTAACGTACATGTACATTCCTGCATGATTTTGACCATAGCCATATTGTACTATTGTTAAAGTTTAATTGAAATCATGTGCTGCCTTAAAATTCTGATGAATATAATAAAATTTAAAAAAAAAAATATTCAACTTATGCAGTGGTGCTCCGAACTTGGAAGAAAATTTCTGTTACAGATATGAGCAAAAATATTTGCACCTTTTGACAACTTATTTATTATTCCCATTTAATTTTTTAATATTTACTTATCTATAATCTTTACTATTATTTTTTCTCAAACATACTCTTAAAATCCTTCCATTGACCTTGTTTGAACACCTTAATAATCAATATTGACAAAATTTCCATTTGTGCATAGATAAGTCAAAATCTGCTAAATTTATTTTTAAATGCGGTCTACATATTGTTACCGGTCGGTAAAAAACACTGCGGTCAATGAAAAATCACGAGATTTCGATTGCCGCTATTTTCTAGCTTACTTTTTGTCATTTCTTTCCCCATCCCCGTTGATCTCCAAGAAAGTAAAAAATGGCGGGGGATATTTTTAATGAAAATAACGGTCTTCAGACACAGCTGATTAGATCTACATGCGTCCCAGGGACGCATGAGTTTGAAGGATGACGCGTCCAGGACGCATGTACGTGCCTTAACGAGAACCATGTAAGGGATCGGCTTGTTCTGCCGGATCCAAGCCCCATTTTTTTGTCGGACACCAGGACCGGCTTAATTGACAGTCGAGTCGGACCTACTTGAATCTTGTCGGTCGGGACCGACAGGTCCGACGATTTTCGACAACTCTGATAGAGTCCTATGTTAAACTATAATAACAAAATTCACAAAAATAGACTAAAAATTGTCATTTAAGGGCAATAACTCCTATAGGAATTGATTTATGATATCGGTCATGTTACATCATTTGTAGATCTTATCATGCTTGACAATTTCATAGTTTACAGTTTCTCTATATATTATAGTTTTCAAGAAAAAAGCAAAATTCACCAAAAACATATAAAAATCGTCATTTAAGGGCTATAACTGATATTGGACGGCAACTGACAATTTCGGACCAAATGAATGAAAGTTAAAAATTTGCATTCTAATCATTTTTAGGTAACGGTTTTTTTCTGTTTTGGTGAAAGATCATGATATTAAAGCAAAAAACATGCTCATACCCCTATGTTCTATTTTTAGCCCAAGTGACCATTCTGAATGAACCAAGGACACAAAAATCACAAACTTTAATCTAGACACCTTATTTATGCATCAAACCAAGTTTGGCTTCAATTGGCTCAGTGGTTGCAGAGAAGAAGATCCTATTGTGAACTGTTGACAGACATTCCCTATGTTATATTTTTAGCCCAAGCAGCCATTTTGAATCAACAACGGGTACAAAAATCACAAACTTTAATCAAGACACTCTAAAGATGAATCAGTCCAAGTTTGGTTTGAATCCGCTCAGTGGTTTCAGAGAAGATCTTTTTATGAAATGTTGACAGACATACGACGGACAGACAGACAACGGATGGACGATGGACGCCAAGTGATGACAAAAGCTCACATGGCATTTGGCCAGGTGAGCTAAATATGCCCCTCTGCCCTTAAATCCTAGCCGTAACACTGTATTTTCAGAAAAAATTTTCACTAAAGAAAGAACAAGCACAGTATCTAAATATGGTAACATTAATGAAATATGATTACTTACGACAGAATTCACTGGGTATGGTATACCAATAACAGCAGACATCAATGGTGCTATATCTGCCTAAAATAACAATAAAGGCATTATATTTAAAAAAGATAAATATTCTCAAACATTACACCTAACAAACAGATTTCTACTTTAATACAATAAAATCATATAAGGAAGAAAATGAAAAGTAAATCAAGTATGACCTTTTACTATAGTTTTTTAACTTTATAAACAGGACTTTCAACATTGAATGTTCAATTTATACCTGGTTTACATCTGTTCTCTTCACATCTTGTAACTTCCATTCTGAAACAAAAAATTTTTTCTGTTTTAACAGAAAATGACATCAGAATACCTGTTTTATGTTACCTTGCTGATAACATTCCACAAGCAGTGAATTAGTTTGGTTGTTTTGCTCGCTGATAGATTTATCTGTGATGGTCTTAATATTTTGTTTTTTATTGTGTCAGTCATTTGTGTACTAGTATTTGATCCAGATGGGTTTTAATATATATATTATCTTATACTTTGTATATATGTCGTCTATATTTAAATCACTGTTATGAATGTAACAGTTTTCACCAACATTTGATTTCAACAGTCAATTTGAAAAAAACAATTTGATTAATCAATCAACAAGCTGTGGATTAAAATGTTTAGTATCTGTTAAATGCATTTCTATCATACCAGTAGTTTAAAACTTCATATGCAACTTGAAGAAGATAAACAGAAATGGCATATTAAAATGTATTACATTTACCTTCCGAGAAATTATCTGAGTAGGTCTCCACATGTTTGATTGACCTCCTTATGCCTGCTCCCCAAGCAACTAATGGAGTGAGAGTCTCATGAGGATTACCTGCACCATGTGAACCTGTAATATCAGCTGTATTTAATAAATAAGTCTTCTTTCAGCACTCTTAACTTGCCAAAACACATTCAAAAAGATACATTTATATCTATAACATGTTTTTTTTTACAAAGTTTACTACGTGAAAATTGTGAATTCATTATATTTATTCTCATATAACCTTTTGTGGATTTGGTGGGTTAATTATTCGAAAGAATACACATCTCAAACGGCATGGTAAGTAGAAAATGACAAAACCAATAAATTATCCTCAAAACAGCAATTTTTTACTCATCCATGAAAACTGACACCAACAAAATTATGTGAATCTACAGTATACTGAAAATTGAGCATTCTTCATTTTAGTAAAAACTAAGTTGGCATTCATATAACACAATGTGACTTTATAGTTAATGCTTAAACCTATTTTCCATTTTCATGAAGAAAGATCATTAAAACATTTAGAGTTTTATATTTGTCACTTTACATCTAGACTTAGACTGCTATTTTCATAATAGAATCAATATTCATACCCCAATTAGTCATTCCATGATCTGAGGATAGTATGTATGCAGTTTTTCCATCTTGCTCATAAAAATTATTAATCAATTCCACAATCTCTTTCACTCCTTTATCAACAATCTTAATATTCTCCAAGTAAATACTGAAATAGTTTGAAGTATGAAATTTTTATTACATTTCATACAAACAGTATATCTAATTTTGATTTTTCTCATGATCAGTATTTACATTTTTTTCCGTTCAAGCTTAATCCTTACTTTAAGATTAAATCTCTTTGGTTACATCGTCCTGATATTTGCCATCCATACATATTTGATTACAAGCACAGCCTTTTACCTTTGTTTTAGAAGCTATTAGATTGGTTAAAATGTAAATAACTAACTCAACTAGGAAATCTATAGCATTTTTGCTGCTTTATGGCTTAATGGTCTTAAACTTATAATTTGTTTTAATTGATTTTCCTTTCTGTTATATTGTTTGTTTGTTTGTTTAGTTGGAGTTTTACACCGTTTTCAGCATATTTGGCTATTTCGCAGCGGCCAGTTTTTATTGGTGGAGGATGTCGGAGTTCCTGGATAGAACCACTGACCTTCGGTAGGAAAATTGGAAATCGTTGTCAATTAAGATCGGAGTCAAACACAGGCCACCACAGGTGAGATTCAAACTCACAACCTCAGTGTTCAGGCTAGTGATCATTAGTAGTCATCACAAACTACCTAGACCACTCGGCCACCGAGGCCCCCCCCCCCCCCCCCCCCCCTTTCTGTTTTAGAAAGGGCGATAATGTTTAAAGCCTCCAGTCACAAAAGATTAATCCATTATATTTATACTTACTCTGAATGAGGTTTATGAGAATGACCATTTGTATCAATACCCAATAGGTGAAGAAAAAATACAACTTTTTCTTTCTGTAGTTTCTTCTTGAGTTCACTGTCTGATTTAGCTTTTACTAGAAAGTTCTGAAAAAGAAAATTTTATCATAAATTTTATTTAATACCAATCTAAAAATCGGTGGATTTTGAGTGGAAAGAAAAATAAGTTGTCTAATGGTTCCTATGGATTTGATTGGGTACCACCAATTTTGTTTGGGAAAGGAAACATAAGAATTTGAGTGGTGTCACACGGACAATATCAATGCAGGTTTTTTAAGAAATACACTAAAATGCAAAAATTTAATCAAAGTCACTCTACCATAAAATGTGGGACATAATGACTGAAATGGAGCCAGGTTGTTTTGTACAATATAAGACAAATGTACATGTAGTTGAGAAATATTATAGATACATTACCATGGGTTCTTTAATAATACACCAAAATGCAACTAGAACTGTGAGTGACCTAACTGAGTGATACACCCCTCCCCCGCTTGCAATACTATGAAGGTTCAAACTTCAGAATACTGGTACATCAGCAAGCGCTTACAAGCTTTAATCATGTAAAACCCCTTAAGTTGGATTATATCCCTTTGTAAGCATCTTGCTTCATGCACATCTACATATGATGCCCAACCTTCATATAAAGTTTCATCAATATCCATTGAACAGTTTAGGAGTTGCACTTACAAGGTACATGGATGGACGGACAAGGTAATTCCTATATACCCCTCCAAACTTTGTTTGCGTGAGGTATAATAAAAAAACCAGAATCACTTAAGCATAAAATGTAAGTCATGGTGACTCAAATGTTGCTGAGCTGTTTTGTATTATATAGGATGATTGTAGTTGTGAAATATCAATATACTACCATAGCTTCTCCAAAAAGAAACCTTAGTGCAAATCTTTTACCAAAGTCACTCAAGCATAAAATATAGGTCATGGTGACTCAAATGTTGCTGAATATGTTCTACTATATAACATGAATAAATAGGTATAATATCATTAATAAAACTCAATAGGTTTCTGAGAAATGGACCTAAATGCAAAAACTTAACAGAGTCACTCATGCACAAAATGTGGGTCATAATGACCCAACTGCTGGAGAAATGTGTTATATAATGTAAGAGAATTTGGTAGTAAAGCATCATTGATATAACATCATGGATTCCTAGGATGTGAAATTAAAGGCAAAACTTTATCAGAATCACACATTCATTAAATGTAGGTCAAAGTGACCCAATGTTGTTGATCTGTATTCAGTGTTACAAGAGGATTGTAGGGGTATAACATCATTGATACATCTCAATGAGTTTCTGAGAAATGGACCTAAATCCAATAACTTAACCAAGCCGGACAGACGGACAAATGCAAATCTATATGCCCTTTCACTTTCCTGGTCGTGCATAATTACCAGTTTTAGGTCAACTACAGATATGTTGCAAGTCCGTAAAAGACTTGTTTAAATATGTTATGTGAATATCTTGAATTTAATATATAGCAATTTAAATGTTTAGTTCAAATTCACTTAGCTACCGTCACTTTAGCAAAACACAATTTTCAATATTTTTAACTTACAAAGAATACAAACAACTAAATCTTTCTGCAATGAGACAGGCATTGCTAGATTAAAACTATCACTAATAAATAATCACATGATTTGAAGTGCAAAGTGACATAAAAATTTAAATCAAGTAAATGGTTAATAGAGCTTCTTGCTAAGGTAGGTCTTACCTTGACCTTATCAAATACCCAGACATCCAGATCTGATGCATGTGAACTAGCGAAATCTTCCTCATCAGGTGTGTACATTTCTGTAATAACATGGTCACCAGATGCTCCTAAATTGTCAAATACAGAGCAATAAGAATTCTTTTTTTAAAGATTAGTGTTTTGTTAACAACCTTATACAGCATTTGTTCCTAGAAAGTTGGAAACTTTCATTTCTTGATGATGAAACATATGTTAACATTTCACAGCCGCGTAACAAAACTAAATACACAACATATTACTGCCATGTTTTGGATTTAACTGAAGATAATATATTCTGCAGAAAACAAAGCGTAAGAAAGGTAAGTTTTATGTAAAAAAATTGAGAAGAAACTAATGTTAACCAATTCTGGTATCTTCTTTTTCTTTTTCAAATTTAGAAGTAGCGACTTTTCTATAACTACAATGTGCAAGTAAACCAACTGCAATCGTAAGGTGACTCCAGCAGATTTCTACCATACACATACAAATGGGATATTATGGTCCATGTGATACCAGATTAGAATGTGGTTTTTTTGGGGGGATGATTGGAACAAGGAAAAAGAATGATAAATTTTTCCTAAATTTCGCAAAACCACCTTGCATATTATACACAAATGTCTTACATGTATAGCAAGTGCTACACTACTTTTTATACCTTTAGCAAACATAGGCAGAATATCAGGACTCCCCCACGACCAAGTATACTGACTTTCATTAAATACAGAATCAAATTCTACTGGATTTTCTTTCCATCCTAAAATTTATAAATGAAAATATGAAACTGATATTTAGCAATATTATATTCAACAGGAAACACAATATTATATTCAACAGGAAACAAGTTTAACATTACATGGTTCTTTGTTTTAAAATTGCAGCTCTATGTTCCATTGTGTTATTTATGTTTTAAGCAAGATACATGTATAATGTCACATTCATATTATATTCTCTGATACCTAGTCAGAAGGAATATAATTACTGAGAATTAAATTAGTCTCTCTAAATCCTCAATAACATAAATGTTATAGTAAACAGCCTTTTTTCAACAAAAACAAAAATCACCACTTACCAGTATTACGCAAACATTAATAGTGATTATTCATTATGAATTTTGGATTTTTTATTATATGCCTTTGCTACAATTCAAAATCTGTACAAAATAACATCAATCTACACTTTAATTCCTATGAAATGTAGGGTCCCCTTTCACTAAGTTTAGTCCTAAGTGTGATCTGATTTCCGGTCTTCAGTGTATTCATTCTATTGGTGTATTGGGCTGATTGTTTTTTATTGATCAAACAGAGTGAAACCTGCCTAAACCTAACCTCTTTGGACTGAATGTTTTGTATTGATCAAACAGAGTAAAACCTGCCTAAACCTAACCTCTTAGGACTGAATGTTTTGTTTTGATCAAACACAGTAAAACCTGCCTAAACTTTACCTCTTTGGACTGAATGTTTTGTTCAGATTACATACTATGCATTGTATGTTCTGAAACAAGAGTTGACTCTAGACAGGTTTCCAGTTTATACAAGGTTCAGTTTAGACAGGTTTCACTGTATTTTGAACTGAAGCCATAAAAATTACCACACAAACACAACTAAACATTTATCATTCTGAAAAATATGAATTTTATGCAAAGAAAACTACTGAAGATGACACAAGTGCAAGTTTATGGCTGGGCAGTGGAAACACAACAAAATCTGTCCTCCATTTGACCCAACTTCTCAAAACTACCGCATTAAGAATACCTTTGGCAACTGCACTAACATCCTCATAGAATCCAGCAATAAGTGCTACATGTCCTGGTCGTGACTCTGTAGGTACACGTGTATGCGAAACTCCCCAAGCACCATGCTCTTCTACAATGTTTCTAAAAAGGCGATAAAAATCATACGTGTATAATACTAAATTCACTGACAGCAGTTCAATGTAACTGGTATAAAATCTTTCATCTATAATGCTAAAAATACCATCTCAACATGTTTTAAATGGAATCACCTACTTTATTTGTGTATGCATTAATTCTTTCCCTGGTAATTTTAAATTGTCATGATAAAAAAAAGTATTTCTACTACCAAGGTGCCCCCTTCTGTCCTTAACAGTTTAACAAAAACACCCTTGTGCCTTTTTCTCCATAAAATTACCCTTTTCCTTTGATGTGCTTTTTTCTCCTGTTTCATAGTGAGTACAATTAATCTATATTTGCAGACAATATACATGGACATTGTAATTTTACTGCATTATATATAGAATTTTCTCAAATAAAACTAGTTAGAAACTAGATGTGTCAGAACGATATGAATGACCCCGCCCGCAAAAAAAGTTCAAAGCCTATTTTTAGAAGTGGAAATTTAATAGTGAAAGGCCCATAATTTCGGCAAAAATCAGTGGAGCAGAACGAAACATAAATTTGATCTGTAACTCATCTTGGTAGACTCACATACCAAAATTCAGCTCAATATCTGAAGGCATCTAGAAAAAAAGTCTGGAAAGGTGGTATTTTCACGAAATTTTCAAAGTCCAAAGCCTGTAATTTCTGCAAAAATCAGTGGAGCAGAACGAAATGTAAACTCGATTTGTAACTCATCATGGTAGACTCACATACCAAAATCCACCTTACTTTATAAAGGTGTTTAGAAAAAAATTCTATAACTGTTTGTTGCGGAATGACGGACAAGGGTAAAACTATAAAGCCACGCCCACTTGGCAGAAGGGCCATAAAAAAATGTTCATAACATGTATGTCTTTGCAATTAAATGACATCCTTTCCCTTCACTCTACATACTTGTATGTATCAAGTATGTACAGTTTAAGTTCATACGTATACTTTTAGTAGGTAATTCATTGCAATATAAATGATTTTTTTCCCTGTGAAAATAAATCAGTATCATTTTACTTTATCAAACATTTACCAAAAAGATGAAATACCGTAAATAAGGTGCTCTTGGCTTGCCACTGGTGTCCAATTCAAAAAATTTATCAGCACGCAATCCATCAACAGAAAAAAGTACAAGCCGCTTTGCTCTAGCAGGCAATGGAGATACATGTGGAGTCATACCATGTACAAGTGGTGATGTAAAGTAAATATCAAAAATGGAGTAGAAAAAGACTAGATGAGTAAATAATCCTGCTAATATCAAACATACTGTCTCTGCATTCATTCTGTAAAACATAATGCAAAACTATTAATATAAAAATATACCATGTATACTGGCATTCATTCTTAAGGTAGAAGGTACCTAATTGGGCTATATTTCAGACTTTTATTAAATTTAGCATGCAACTAGAGTATGTTGAACTGCATCTGAATATCAAAAAAATAATGTATGTCCCTTTAATACTTCCGGAAATATGGTGTTTCAAGTTTTAGAAAACAGATGTGTAAATACATATTAGAATGCACGTATATTTCGCTGCAAAAAACAATTATTCAGATTTTAAATTATGATTTCTCAGAATTCAGTCCCTAGAATTTTTTTTTAAAATTTATGATGTATTATTGCCATTGAAATTCTCTTTTTATTGATATAAAATTTAGTAGGTGTGACCAGATTCGTTTTTTAAGTATATTAGATTTATTACTATATGAAGAGTGAAAATAAGCGTCAAAAAGCCAAAATAAACATAGCATTGCCACGATGTCGCGATAATAATGTAAATTTTTAGTGTTTTAACAGACAGGCTTAAAGCTGAATGATTTCCACAACGAAAACCAAGCTGGTGACCCTATATTTATTTAATATCATTGAAATGAAAAAGTTGACCTCAATAACATATCGTATTTATAGAATATATTCTAGGGATTAGTTTTTGAGAAATGACAATGCAAATTCAAATTATTAATTATTTTCAGCAGTTACAGTAAAAGACTTTTATATGAAGGATTTTAAATCAACTTTAGTGAAGAAATATAAAAGCTAAATATAAAATCTTTCTCGATAATGAGATGCTGTTTCGAATATTCTAGCTGCACCTAAAATTTCATGAAAATCCATAATTTAGCAGATTTAGGTACCTCCTACCTTAACAACATAATCTATATAGTGTAAACATATTCTGAAATAAACATTATAAATGTACCATCAGTTTTTTGGGGGTTTTACACTACTATCAGCATATTTGGCTATATTTTAGCAACCTGGTTTTACTATTGACAAAAATTGAGTATCCACAGAAAACTACCAATTTTAGGCAGGAAAAATGGCAAAATGACTTTCCACAATACCAAAATTTGTCAACCTTCAGGATAAATAACTGTATTTATGATGTTTTCCATATATTGTCACATGATTTCATAAAAACTGAAGTTCTGTTACTTATTATCAATAGCATAGAAGTGACTTGCTTATTTTCATGTGAATTAGGCAAAGTAAAAAAATAAGGGTGATTCCTGTTACATCAAGATAAAAAATAGGTTAGGTTGATAGGGATTTTTTTAAATTTTACAATTTTTTTTAACATAGGGTCTAAGGTAGAGACATTCTGATTTAACAGTGCTTAGGGTAGGTGCAAAAAAATAGGGTAGGTAGGTAGGGTATTACTAGAACTGCAAATATTTTTTTTATTGGGCCTTAAAATAAAATTATGCTTTATCATATTGAGAATCTCATAGATTATTTATCATTAGTTTTTCTTTCTTAAAAGTGCACGATTATCATCTGATTAGAACTCTCCTGTTGAGTTTTTTTTAACAAAATGCAATGAAGACATTTACTGAATATTTTTCCACAAATGCTACCTTATCCTTTAAACCAAATGCTATAAAAACCTATAACAAAATTCTGTAATCCTTGTCAACTAAAAATTGTACCATATAAAATCATATGCAATTCATTGTAAAAAAAAGTTCATCACAAATGTCACATGTATGAGGCTATATCCGAAATGGTATAAATCAAGGTTGGAGGCAACCACCTTGGGTCCTCATGAAGCTTGTCACTGTCATAAGCACTTGTTATATTTGTCATTTTGATACTGGTAAATGAAATAAAAAAAGAAGTATATTGGCATGTGATTAACACATTAAAGCCATATTTAATCAATTACACGCCTCCTCTGTACAGGCAAATCAGCTGACTATGATAAACATGTTATCTGGTATGAAAGCAATTCTCGTTTCTGTAGTTCTAGATTTTTTAGATTTTCTATTTTGTTGGTAGTTTGATATTTTGCTTTGTATAATGGTGTAATTGTTTAAATAATAGGTTTATTGAAAACTTCATAGTGTTTTTATTAAGTTAGAAGGGAAAATATACTGATATAATACAGTTTCAAAATTACAATCTTAGTGATGAACAAGGAATTTTCATTAGTCATTGACCATTTCCAATTAAGTATTAATTAATAATTTACCACACATCCCGCTGCTGTTTAACTACCATTGTCAGGACTAATACATGTATTACAGTATACCCCAATCATGATGTTTATTGCTAAGGGTATTTGTATGTCATATCACTTGTAAACATAAATTCAATACACAGTTAAAATTTGGAATCTTTATTAATTAGTCCCATGGGCATTAAGTCATAACCATTGTTAGAAATCAGGGGAGGTAATATGTTAAACTGGAAAGTGGTCAATTTGACAAAGTCCTGGAAAACCTGAAAATTAGTAAATGTTTACCAATTTGTCCATTGTTTACTAAACAGTAAACCTAAACTGGATTCAGAGTTGACAAATTAGTCATAATGGTTGGCATAAAACAAAAAGCAAACTAAGGCATTGTTTACTAGTAAGAGGGCGGTACAGGTTAATTTCGAGCAACGTTTTTGGCAGTTTTTATTTCCTGTGTGACTGTGCTGATAGGTCGTTATTTATCTTTTTTCGTGCAAACTGAGAAAAATGCAACTTGCAGGCTAAATTATTTATTTTTCGCTCACCGTGAATGACATTTTTATTTCTCGTTACCACGTGTCCATATCCCCCCTGTACAACCCTCTACTGTAGTAATAATGTTATTTGATATAATTTGTGCTCTTTTATCATTTCTGCCAACTTTCTCTTTGACTTTGGTAGAATAAAATGTATATTTGCAATAAAAAGTTTTCCATTGACCCCTATGTAAAATTCATTGAAACTGAGGAGTAAAGACTAAAGTTAAAGTTTAAAAAATCACAGGTTTTGCAGGATCAGGACTTATTATACACAAGCCTCTCAGTAATATTTTATTTTTTCATCGTAAAGTTTATCATATCGTATATAATTCCATCCGTTTTATCATCAGGAACTTGCTTGTTTTGACGAACTTCTATAAGATCTTTCACTTCTTATTTGAAGCATGTTAAGTTTATTTGAACTCTGCCTCCCATGTTAAGTATACCATTTAAGACAATAAGTTTCATTGGTTGATTCATTTCTCTTAACCAATCACTATCTTCCATACAAACAGAACGTGATTTACAATTTACTTCCGCGTTTTAAAATAGTCAGAATTAACAAATTTTGTAATGGATAAACAAGTGAAAAAGGGACAGATTGAATGGGCAATGTGGGCAAATGAGCAGGCAATAGTCAGTTCATCAAGTAAGGATTAAAATACTCTATTTTAAATGACCAACAACTAGAATCCAATGACCACATTTAAATATTTTTTTTTATCTAATTCTAGTAGTTCCTGCATCCTGGTTCTGTATAAGGAAGAACAAGACATTACAAATAGTGTACAAAATGAATAATCATCTTAAGGATTAAATTCTGATGAAAATAAAAATGATATATGTCCACTGAATATTGCCCTTATAAACTTTTTTAATGACACAATAATATAAACAAAAAAGAATGAAATTGACTTTTATTCCAAGTTTGTTCGCCCTAATTCCTGTTTGCCATAATACCAGTTCGCCCTGAGCCCATTTTTATATTAATATGTAAAGAAATATTTAATTGTAAAATACAGCTGATATATTTGAAATGAAAGATTCCAGCATGTGGCTATTTTTTGTTCTGGAACGAAGTACTAGACATTGTATACCTCAGTTCTAATGAAAAATTTATACATTGTAATTTCAAATCATAGATTTATAGAAATTTTATATTAATTTTTCATGACCACTTTCTTCCCTCAGTTCTATACTATACATATATATATAGGGCAAATGGTCCCTGGGAAAACGAACCCAGGACAAACTGATCAAAGACGAACATGTAATTAGGACGAATGGATTGTTACTTATTCCAATTGACCCCTTTCCATTTTATCATTTATTATTCCTTCTGATTTCTAAATATGGGTTGTAAATAACCTTTAGAGATTCATTTTAGGTTTGTGTGATATTCTTTCAACTGCACAAATGATCATATACATTCATTAATCAGTAAGAAATTGAAAAGAAAAAACATCACATAAAATTCAGTTCTTTCCCTTTGGTTTATAGATTCATTAAAGAAACCTTTTTGTTATGCACCTACCAAGTTTTATATGGTAGAGAGGATCCTGGAAAGCATATTTTTATATGACCGCAAAATGTCCGAAAACATTTGGTTTTCGCACTATAACTTTAGTATAAGTTAATAGAAATCTATGAAATTTAAACACAAGGTTTATGACCACAAAAGGAAGGTTGGGGTTGATTTGGGAGTTTTGGTCCCAACAGTTGAAGAATTAGGGGCCAAAAAAGGGCCCAATAAGCATTTTTTGTTATTATCTTGGTATAAGGGAGGTAATCCAAACACATTTAAAGTAAATGTTGTGTATGATTCGATTACCTCCCTTACAAGTCGTAAATTATGTATAAAGAAATTGGGGGGGGGGGGGGGAGTTTAAAACAACAGATTTCAGAAATTAAAAAGAAAATTTCAAATTTTTTTTTTGCAAAAAAAGGGGGGGGGTTTACAATAATTTTTATTGTTTTTTGGGTTTTTTTTTGGGGCGAGGGGGTCAATGTGCAACTTCATAGTGTATTGCACAAAAGCAAAAAAAGGGGTAAATTATTTTTTTTTGGGGGGGGGCAATTCGCCACAGCATATTGTATTGCACAAAAAGCAAAAAATTGAATATAAATTCAAATCATATGACCAATTCTAAGTTCTTTGATTACAGTTATTCTGTGTCAGAAACCTATTATGTGTCAAATATTTAATTACAATCCAAATTCAGACCTGTATCAAGTGCGAATATTGTGTCCATTTTTGCCCCAAATGTTCAGGGTTGGAGCTCTGCGGTCGTATCCAGCTGCGCTCAGCGAAGCAATTTATTAAGTATGGCCTAGTATTGAAAATATTATAATGCATTAATGAGGTCAGTTAGTTAATATATATTTATGTATTTATATAGAGAGAGCATTATATAAATAATTTATATTAAATTAAACATTTAATTTAATCTTTTGCAGTTATTATCCTTGGAGGAATAGTTGGAGTAGCTGGATTTTTTAAAGGATGGGAATTTGGAATTTATGCAATGTATCCTTTAAACATTTAAAACTCAGTGCCAATTATGTTTATATCTCCCTTAAAGATACTAAGCAGTATTGCTCAAAAGTGAATGTACCTATCAATATGTAAGATATATACATTTGTTTTGTACTTATACATTGTAGTTTATGATATCACAACTACTGTGTCTGCATTTTCCTCAATTTTCATTAGGATGTTTAAGTCGCACAAAATATTTGGTAGTTGCTCTTGCTCAGAATAAATTGTTGTCAAAATAGTTAAAACTTTAAAATTCATCATTTTTCAACATTTTGCTGAAAAGGCTTAACTGTAACCTACAGTAAAAATGTGGAACAATTATAGGGCTGAGTCCAACTGACACAAATAAGCTGTGGTTTTGTTGTAAGCCGAATTAAGTAATTTGGAATTTCTGTGATGGTAGAGGTGATCTTATCAAACCCTCCTTCTTTCCACTGACATTAAATATTTTATATCAAGTTCTAAATTTGCCTCATTACATATAGAAGAATCGCAAAGGAAACAAATCTGCTAACATAATTGTCACAAGTTTGCAAAATGTCTCATGTAGTATGTGAAAATTATTTTTTTGCAGTAATTCTGAATCTTTTCTTAACTTTGTATAGATTAGCAGGTTTTCTTGTATTAATTATGGAATATCCAAGAGGTCAGAGGTTAAAGGGCAGGACACAGGAAAGAATGTTTGTATTATTACTGGTTTTATTACAGTTCAATTTGTGATTGATATGAAAATAATCTTCTTTAATTACAGTGAACAAGACTTGAAATTAAAGTATAAATCTAATATATTGCACATTTTATTTATTGGTTATTAGTATGGCAATGTACGGTGGATGAAGCAAAATATTTATCAATAAGACATATTCTTGTTAGTACTTTTCAATTACGGTAGCAGGGCCTCGGTGGCCGAGTGGTCTAGGTAGTTCTTCATGACTACTAATGACCACTAGCCTGTCAACGCTGAGGTTGTGAGTTCGAATTTCACCTGTCGCAGGGTGTGTTCGACTTTGATCATAATTGACAAGGATTGCCAATTTTCTGCCGAAGGTCGTGGTTCTCTCCGGGTATTCTGGCTTCCTCCACCAATAAAAACTGGCCGCCACAAAATAGCCAAATGTGCTGAAAACGGCGTAAAACCCCAACTAAACAAACAAACAATTACGGTAGCATATCCTAGTTACATATGACTATACATTAATATGGTACGATAGAATAAAAGTGTCCCTCGAGGCAGAAATATAAATCAAAAACATAATAACATAAACAGTGTATTTTTAACTAATTCATTTTTAAGGACTGCTACTAGTTACCTGTATTTTGACTTTTTCCTTCTTTTTGAAATTTTTTTTTTAAAGATTCTTTAAAGACAGTTAACATAGTAGGCCTCTGTCTATATAAATCATACAATTGGAATGAAATCAATTTATCAACAAATCAGTTGCATATAACACATATTTTAAACAATAATGTATCATGTATTCCAAAATGGCAAAATCATTACAATACAAAACAATGGTAACTATTTATATACAAAAAATTCTTGCAACTTATCACTATTTTTACTGTCATTTGACAGAAAAGGTTTTAGACCGAGATGTTGCTTCATATAATTTATGTTTCTACTGTTTAGCGTTTTGATATTTGATTTATTTCTAGAACAATAATAATTTATGGAGCATTTTGATATTATACATTGTATTTATCTTTTTCAGGTTTCAGAAACCATTTACAAGAATTTTAAGTTGTTGTGGACCAGTTTCTAGAAATTATTTTGCAAGATTTGTAATGCATTTAGTGTAAGTATATGATAGATTAGACTTGAAATATGAATGTATGCATATTAATTCCTGCTCTTGTAAGGTAGGCAGGTTTTTCATTAGAACTATGATGTGCTATTGAAACATTAAAGGCAGACAACTCCTGTTGAAGGATTTAAAGAAAAAAGACCTGTAATCTTAAAATCGATTAGAGAATCACCCTTCAATGAAGGAATAGGAAAGATCTTATAAGTCAATGTTAGAATACTGTAAATTCAGAAATTATTTTGTGTATTTATCATGGGAGATTGATTAATACAATTTTACACATGATAAAAAAGAGCATAATTGACAAAAATTAAAATTCGAGATTTATTGTGATGTTTCGCCTTTCACATTTTTCACATTTATATCTGATCTTAATAGCATTATAATTTAGGAATTAATTTTTAATTTTACATATATTTCGAATGATTTTTATTTTAAGGTTATGTATACCACTGTGTTTTATACTAGCAACAATATTAGGAGGAATGTCTCTATTTATTACAGCAATGATTTACTTAGTTGTAAGTATTGCAGTTACCGTAATTGAAATAAAATGTCTAAATATTCCTTAAAAAGTATAAATATTCTAGTTATGTTCTTGTTTACCAACTGTTAAAAATTGGATAATCAGAAAAATTGAATTCAACAAACTTTACAAAAAATTGATGTAATTTTAAAGTGAATTTTTTATTTAAATAATCAAATTTGGTATCAGTTTTCTATGCAGTTCTCATATAATGTATATATATTATTACTGGTAGAATTATCGAAGTATAAAAAATGTTCTGGCCATCAACAGGAAACTAATGACAGATATGAATATATATGTATACTTAAGAATATCTTTTATTCCAAATTATGGGCCCCACCAAAAAACCACAGGGGTAGACTCAGGTGCTCCGGAAGAGTAAGCAGTCTCGGCTTCCTGCAGAACACCCGCCATGCTCCCATGTCAAATCCGGTATGAGGAAGGGATAACATCAATGGAACATTTCCATTTTCATTTGGGAAACGATTTTTTCATACCTGTCAACCAAGTCATGATGACGTCCATTAAACTTAGAAATAGATTATGGTTGGTTTTCATTACATTATCAATCACATCCATCAAGATACGTGTATATATGTGGAGATGGATGCTAGAGATTTAGTGAAGAAGCAGTTTAAACAGTAGAATGTTTGACAGCAAGTGCCTGAAAACTCTCAGGTAAAAAGATCAAACATTATCAAAGGCAATTTTCCAAAGCACAGATATTAATAAATGTCATGAGAAATAAGGAGTTTAATTTTTTTTTTAAACTCTTTCCTAAAGTGATAATTTTGGTCACAGAGTTAGTTATGATGATGAAAAACTTCTTTTAATTTGATTTTGAAAGAAAATTTAATTATAGGCAGCATTCAGAGGTGAGGAGTGGAAACCTGTAGGATTAGATGAAGAAAAAGAAGAAAGACCAAAGAAAGACATAAAATCATTTAGACAGCCCAAGATGCCTCCTCCAAGGGCACCTCCACAAGATAATAGAATATAAAGCTCAGTTTGGGTTAGGTTATATTATTTTTGAATAAACAAGTCAAACCTAAAGTCAAATATTAACTTGCATATGAAATTGTATTGACAGATATAACAATGGTGCTATTATATGTTAAAATCTCATTTTTTACGCTGTAAGTGGTGCTGAGTTTTACTCGGGATTCAGTTATTTTTGTAGTTTGTTGAAACTGCATTGATTTGAGTATACAGAATTTTGTGATTTTGTATTATTTCCTAATTAGATTCTATTAAACTATATATTTAGTTGAATACTAACAACTAAACAGAGCAACCATGAAACTGGTATTCAACAGAATGTAATGAATCCAAAGTATTGTTTGTTACAAGTAAACTGCTCTTTTGTGTTATTTTTTTCTCGGGGTTCTGTCTGTTGATTTGTATGTCATTACTGCCCTTTCCTTTTGTCCAGTTTGTTGTTTATGCAATAGTAAAGCCCTTTCTGTCAGTCATATCTGGATCACAACTTCAACATGAGTTATTCCTCCATCTAGGATTTGAACTGGTATCGTCATCTTGTCTTATTCCTCCATCTAGGATTTGAACTGGTATCGTCATCTTGTCCTTTTTATGAGGAGCAAAGGTATATTGTGAAACATCAAATTGCTCATTAATAGTGAGTGCTATAGGAGAATATGCATTTTCTACATATGGGTCATTTAGAAAAGTCTCTGTTTAATGGGGGCAGCCATATTGTGCTATATACTAAGGCTAGGAAAAAATTTGTTCGCCGGAAGTAAGTAAAGTAAGGGAAATAACTTGCTTCAAATTATAATTTAAGAGTCAAAATCGTGATACTGCAAATGAGTTTCTGGAAAGGGCTAACATTGCTGTGCTCGCATCATTGGCCACGTCAACAGCATATTATAATAGACAAATATTTCAGCTTTACATTATCTTCAGTTAGAAATCAATACTTGTTATAATTATACTCATATGAAAGGAGAATTAAAAATGCTGATCACTTATGCCTAGTGCCATGAACTGACATCAGACTAGTAGGACATCCAAAAGGTGATAGAAGGGGAATAAGGAAATAAGAAAATTATTTTTTTAAATGTTTTATTTCAAAGCTTAGATCTAATAAGTATTGTTGAGGAATCATTTTGTCAGTGGTCTCATCTTGGATAGAAACCAAAAAAAATAAGGAATAAGTAGAAATGTTTATAACTTATTTCATTGAATGTTTTGAGTGAAATAAACTTTTATTGCAAATAACATGTACATTTTATACTTTTTCTGTGATAAGATACATGTAACATGTACTTAAGTTTGGTGAAACTATATACTTTGGTAATGCGTTTTAGTTATATAAAATTTCTATGTATTATAATATTTCCTCACTATTGAAATATTGCTATAAACTTAAATATACAGTATACCAAGGTTGATAAATGTAAATCATATAATTTTTTTTTTTTAAATAATGGTAGTATATTTATTGAAAATGGGTTATACTATTATTCAATGGATATTTGTGTCAATTGACGGGACAAAAGTGCCAAAAATAATGGACATTTTTGCAGGAAAAAAATGGACATTTGTGCCATTTTTGCCTTTACGTGTAAAACCTGTTTCGTTAGCCAGCCAACAACTGTTTAATTATTCTCACACCAAATCAAACAGCTAAAATTTAATAACTAAGAGTTACGACAAAATTAAAGGACTACAAACAAACATCTGCTGACGAGATCATTGCAAGGTTAAAACGGCATCTTCAAAGTTAACATGTAGTACAGAGGATGAGAGAGTCAGGCCATTGTTACTACAAATATCAACCAAGCTTTGAAATGCTGGAGTATATAGTAATTCTGAAATAGAAATACTGTTCAGGTCGTATACCTAAATTTATACGCTAAAAAAGACAAAAAACTGTTATGAAAGTTGATAAGTTTTCATAAATTTATTTCAAAACATTTTTGATTTTAATACTTAGTAATGTATTCAAGGAGAAATCTCTATCTTATTTCTGCCATTTTTAGCTCACCTGGCCATAGGCCATGTGAGCTATTGCCATCACTTGGCGTCCGTCGTCGTCGTCGTCTGTAAACTTTTTCAAACGTTAACTCGTCCTAAACTACTGGACCGACTTCAACCTAACTTTGCAGAATTGTTCTTTAGGGTATCTGGAAAATTTCTATCGTTTAAAATTTTTGAAATGTCGAAAAACATGGCTGTCGTTACTATAAATAGAACATAGGGGTAAATTGCTGTTTTTAGCTAATAACTCAAAAACCGTTACAGATATCGAAAATCTGACATGGGGTAAAATTGATCAGCATGACAAGATCTACCTACCCTGAAATTTTGAAGGAAATTCCAAAACCCATTTAGGAGTTATTGCCCTTTTTTCACATTTTTGGCTTTTTTTTATGTTATTATTTCAAAAATCTTCTTCTCTGAAACTACTATTCAAAATCATATGAAACTTGGTAAGATTGTTGCTTAGGGTACCCTGCATAGAACTGATGTGGGGATTTTTGATTCGTCGAAAAACATGGCCGCTGTTACTAAAAATAGAACATAGGGGTAAATTGCTGTTTTTTGCTAATAACTCAAAAACCGTTACAGATATCGAAAATCTGACAGGGGTAAATTTGATCAGCATGACAAGATCTACCTACCCTGAAATTTTGAAGGAAATTCCAAAACCCATTTAGGAGTTATTGTCCTTTTTTCGTCAAATTTTCATAATTTAACATTTTTCGTCATTTATCTCCAAAACTATTTGAGATAGAAGTGAAATGTAAATTTGAAAAATGTTTGCCATGTTGAGATCTACATACCCTGAAATTTTAAAGGAAATCCCAAAACCCATTTAGGAGTTATTGCCCTTTTTTGTCAAATTTTCAAAATTTTAACATTTTCGCATTTATCTCCAAAACTATTTGAGATAGAAGTGAAATGTAAATTGAAAAATGTTTGCCATGTTGAGATCTACCTACCCTGAAATTTTGAAGGGAATCCCAAATTCTATTTAGGAGTTATTGGTTTGTGTAATTTGAGGTCGGGTTCTGTTACATTTATTTAAGGTTCACCCTTATTCCTGGTCAATTTTGTCAACTTCCTGCCAGGACTACCACCATCAGGGAACATATTTTAACATTAAACCTTATGAAAAATAAATCTTCAACAAATTTTCCCTGAACAATTGAACCAATTGCAACAAACTTGGTCAAATAGTTGATTAATTGTCCAATGAAAACCAGACTCCAGGTGAGCGATACAGGCTCTGGTGAGCCTCTTGTTTTTTTATTTCAGAAGTTTATATCATATTCCATTCAGTCAAATTAATATGGTGCAAATGGGTATTTATTAAAATGGTGCTTTTGTCCATTTTTGAGTGGCACAAATGTCCTTCACATCACACATATCTATGGGGTCCCAGGTGGGCCAAGTGCCACTTACAGAAATATCAGTACATGTATAGTTATGAATAAAACATTTTTTTTAGCATTTTGATAGTTTCATGAATGTCTCTGTAATGTGGAGGACTGCCAGTTGGCCTCACTTTTATTATTTCTGGATCCATAGCTGTATTATCTTCTGTTATATCAATATGTATATATAGAGGGAATTTATACATTCTTATCTATAGGTACTATTTTTATTGTCAGATTTATCAATTTACAGATTTCTTAAAAAATTGGAACAACTGATTTTTGAAGGGTGTAATTTTAAATTGATTTTCAGGGAAAAATAAAAATAAATTCCAATCAAAATTTTGATGTAAGGTTTTTGTAATTTATGATATCATTAACTTTTTGTTACTTTGATTATTGAATATAACTTCATATTTGGAGTCTTGTATTTAGCTTTACAGCAGTACTCAACAAGCAGAATAAAATCTTAAACTTTTAACAAAAATTTAACATTAAAAGTATTAGATGAACTACAACGTATTCTTCCGAAATACACATTTTATATTATTACATTCATATAACAATGTTTTTTCATTACTTTTCTAGTAAATTTACAAAAATTTATTTATCCAACTGATCAGTAGAGAGTGCTTTTTATCTTTTTTACAACACTATGTGGTCTTTTTTCCCAATTTTCTTTCTTTTGATTTTAAATCAGAATTAAATAATATTTGGAATTTTCGTTGCTCAAACTCCAATAACACAAAAACCTTGGATATAACTTTTTGTTGGTCCTAAGGGTGTTCAAGAAAAATTGGCTGTATATATATATATATGTTGTTTTTATTTATTTTTGAAGATGTTGTTAACTGTATTGATATATTTGATACAAAATTATATGTTTATATAAAATAAAACTTTACATGTACTTACACCTTCATATGCCTTGATTTTAGAAAAGAGAAATTTAAGTTGAACCCATCAACTATTGTTAAATCTTTTTTAGTTTCCAGTATGTCTATATTTTTTGTATAAACGGTGGTACTAGTTGAAAGTTAATTTCATTCCATAGAAAAAACTTCCAGCATAAAAAGTAGGTATTAATATTATCACCTTGAGGTCAAAGTTTAAGATCACATAAGGGGTTACCATATAATGAAACATCTAAGGGTAAAGTACCCATATGCAGAATATCACTAATCTTTGTGAAAGATAAAACAACTGATGGCATAAAATTAGTAATTAGCATTGGAGGTCAACGTTTAACTTGATACATGGGTCAGTATGGGATGGTTGCTATGGAAATGCACCAACAAGAGAAACACAAAACTTTGTTATACTACATTTACTTGGCTAAAAACTTTTCTTAACCTAAAAGTTAAATATCGAGGTCATACAATGATGGTAAGCAATGGGTTATGGTGATGAACCTTCCACACAACAAATATTTATAAGGTTATAAAGGTAAACAAAACATGTCCCTTCTTGTAAGAAATTGACAGCCTATATGAAAGGCTTTCTGTATATTCCAGAACAGTTAAGTAAATTAATAGATCCTCAGTTCAAGGTCATTCTGAAGGTGACACTTTTATCTTTTTGTTAATGCTCCCAAATGCCAAATACAAATGTATCACTTCTTAATGTTAGGACAAAAAAGTTTTGACAGCTTATTAACTCAAAAAGTCAATTATTTGATTCATGGGTCAAATTCACATAGGGGACATAATAATACACAACTATACACCCCTATACAAAACATGAGTGGACACCCAGAAATGTCTGGCATGCATAACTGAATCTGAATGAAAACTGGAGTATGTTGAAAGTTGGAGATTTTCTAAGTATTCATATCAATATATAGGAGACATAACAATTTAACATGTATAAGATATCATTAATTTTGAAAATACTGTTATCTTTCCATGAGAATTAAAATGAAATAACATTTAACAAATTTCATACAGCCATAATATCCTTGCCACAAATTCACATACCAAATATTGTTGTCTTGCCATGCATGGTTACTGAGAGACGGACCTAATCATGAAAGCATTTAAATCTGACAAGAAAAGCAAGAGCCTTGTGATACATATATTCCTAACAAAGAATCCAAATACCAAATATTTGTGATATTGTTCAAATAACATGCATAGCTGCATAGGAACAGATCTAATCTAGAAAACTGAGGTGTGAAAGGTCAAGGCCATATGATGTATGTGCTCCTCACAACGAATCCGCATATATACCTGAAGTGTATAATTATTCAGGAACAGACCCTAATCCCTGAAAACTAAACCTGGCCATATGACATATGAAAGACAGGGCTATAAACTTGACTTTTTAAAGTATGAAAATTAAACTGAAAACATTCGCGTGGAAATGAGGTTAAGGTCAGACACATGCAAAAAATCCACACACCAACTATTGTTGATTTGCCATGTATAATTACCCCGGATCATAATTATAACCTGCATGATCACTGGAACGCTAAAATGAGAATATGGGTAATATGCTACGTATACGGCACCCGTCGTGAAGTTCAACAAAGTCTATCCGGGGGAAGTCACAAATCGGTGGAGGCACGTGAAAGGTTACGACAGTGGGAACAGGCCCAACATCATCTTACATATTGAAACACTGTAATGGTCAATCAATTCGTGATGACGACCGTAAAATTTCCTAAGTGGCGACATCAACTTACCCCTGATAAAACCCTGGTTAAGAAGCTTTTGTGACAGCAAAATAAAAAAATAAAAAATGGCTGTCGATTTATCAATATAAATCAGCGGGACTTGTTAATTAAATGCTCATAACTTATTTGTAATCGTGTGTTTGACACCATCCAACCCCTCATTGTATAGCTCATCACTTTTTGATATGTACTTTAAATCAGTCGAGGCAGTCTCTGGTCGAGGGCATAAAATTTTTGCTTCCAATTTCATTTGAATTTTTCGTGTTTAACGTCTAATTAATAAATACATATAACATACGTGAATTTTGCATAAGGACTCATTTTCAAAAAATAATTTCGATGATTTCCTCTTGATATTTAATACTATCTAACACCACAAAATAAAGTTAACATATGATAGAATATCATCATGAAGACCACTTCATTTCGGGTCCCATTTTTCTTGCTTCCAATTGAGGTTGAAATGTGCTATTTTAACGATTGTTGTGAAATTATTCAAGATGGCGGTGCAGTTGGATCAAGTACATATGGTGACTAACAATCCTACAAAATTTGAACGAAATCCAATCAGCGGTCTCAGCGGAATTGCGCTGACAAATAACTGTGACGGATGGACGGACGCAGACCATTACTAGGTCCCTCCGTCGCGTTCCGGCGGGGGGGACAATAATAAAACACCAAAAACAGAATCAAATTTAACAATGCAGTTTTCAGCCTCCGCTAAGACGTGACAATTAAGATGTTTTATTATTATTATTATTATAACCTTTATTTCAAGAGGGTAACTCAATTAGTTGACACTAATCTTCCTTGAGGCCCTCAGCAAACAAAACATACATACATATAAAACAAAAATTACATACAGTTTGAACATATCTATGCATGCAGATATTAATATATATAGTTTGTAACAAATGTCAACACAAAAGACAAAAAGAATATACATTCAATGTTCATGATATATTCTTTAAGGGTCAGTTTCAAAAATATATTTAAAACATTTTGTTTTAAATGTTTTCAAACTTGTAGAGATTTTAATATTCAGTGGTAAGTTATTCCATAATATCGACGAGGAGTATGCAAATGATTTTTTCATTATGTTGGTGTTCGGTCTGATAACGACCAGGTTGTTATTTGTTACAGATCTTAAATTTCTAGAATTTATATTTGAACTTTGAATACACAATTTTTGTAAGTAATCTGGGGTTTTATTATTCAGAATTTTATATATTAAGATTAGTTTGTGATATGACACTCGATCCTGAAATGACAGCCAATTTAGTTGGGAGAACATCTCTTTTGATGGAGTTTGAAACGGGGCATCCAGAATAAATCTTGCTGCCCTTTTTTGTAGTTTTGTAATTCTCTGGATTCCTTCATCATTACAATTTCCCCAGATGGTACAGCAGTAATCAAAATTTGGTAAAATGTATGCATTGAAAAACAGAATTCGACATCTTTTGTCTAAATAGTTTTTGACTTTGGAGAATAAAAATAGTCTAGAACATATATTTTTACATATTTGGTCAATTTGTAATTTCCAGTCAAGATATTGATCAATATTGACACCTAATAATTTCTGTTGATCTACTTGGGAGATAGTATGGTTACCTAAATGAATACATAGATCTGTGTTGATTGAGTGTTTTCTTTGGGCTGTACCGATTAGCATACTGGTAGTCTTTTTTGGATTGATTATCATGTTGTTCTCACTACACCAGTTGTTAACCGTCAGTAGATCTGCATTTAACTGTGTTTCAATTTCAGGTTTTGTTTTGTTATTATTATGCAGAGTAGTATCATCAGCATACATATCAATTTCTGATTTAATGTTTTCTAATGGTAAATCATTAATAAAAAGTATAAAAAGTAAAGGACCTAAAATTGATCCTTGAAACTACATGAACTATGGGGAGTACAAGCAAGGAATTTGAAAAAGAAGGAAGCCGGGCTCCAATATTTGGTGAAAAATTGGACGAAATTTATATTACCAGAAATTTAAAAAATAGTGTAGTATACTTTGAAAATTAATTGATAAGCTTCTTTGGCATTATTTGATAATGGTCTATCAGAAAGTTATAATATAGTTGATACATACATGCATGGACTATGGCACAACTTGTTCCCTTTTATATATCATGTATTTTTAGGAACCTTCAGTTCAACCGTGACTGGGACTATTATACTAATATTAGTATAATAGTCCCAGAGTTCAACATTCAGTATACAGGAGTATTGATAATCCTTAAATTTACATTTTTATTGGAATATAGTTATTTTTTAGGCACGAGTTTCCATGATTTTTAGACAGGTACATGACGATTGTATATTGCTTCTTTACGGACAAACCAAACAGTGAATCTTTACGATCCTCAATGAATTACCGTCTGGTATTTTCAATTGTGATTTGGATTTGTTTGTGGAATGAGAAGGGAAAAGCCGATTTATGTTCATACTGTTGTTACAAAATTTCGGAGATATCTTGGTTATAAAGAAAACACCATATATAAATATCGATGCAATTTTCTTTTCGTTTTGTATTTAGGGACGAGATCAAACGTTAATATAGGATAAAAAAAACTTAATTCCAATAGTTTGGGGGTGGGGGTAACAATCGCTGCAAGTTCTGTTATCCGACATCGATTTTCGGATTGAAAAACTATGTGAATTTTTTTTATCCTACATTGAACTTTTGATCTCGTCCCTTAATGATGATCAAATTGATCCGAGATATGTGCAATACACTCCGGGATGTTCGCGGATATTATAATTCAAGGTCAAAATTCAGCGACAAACATGGACAGATTTGTAGTGATACACAATTTTGTAGTTTTATGCATTCTAATTTCATCACTGAACCGTTCAAATGCAGGAACAATTGAAATCAAATCATTAACTCACGAGAGAAAGCTCTATGATGACGAAATAAAAGATTTCGTCTTCAATATCAGCTTGCAGCTGGACACTGAGAGTGATAATGATCCAGTTGCACTCAAATGTTTCTCGTCGAAGATCAACATTGCTAGCGTAACAAAAGAAATATTTATAATACCAGAAAGTAAATCCACTAACGTAACAATCAGAACATTTGGTAGCTTTCTTGGGGAAACTGATATAAACTTTATCGTTAATCAGTCGCTGAATGGAACTGTAAAGGGAGATAATTTAGTATGGTACCAATACATAGAAAGTTTTAGTGTTGTTGTTACAAGAGATAATAGACCTATTGACACTGCTTTTACAGTAGCTGTGATAATATTGGTGTGCTTAGCAAATGTTGCCATGGGTTGTAAGACTGACCTTGAAGTAGTCAAATCAACATTGAAAAGACCCATTGCACCAGTGACAGGACTTGCATCACAGTTCATTCTAATGCCCTTGGTTAGTTCTTTGTATGGCGTATAATGAGCTTATCGAGCAGCCATTTGATTTTTGCAGGGGGGAGGGGACTAGGATGAAATGTTTGATTTTGCCTATTTTATTTTTTTGGTCGAAATTTTGATCCTGGATTTTTTTCCAGCTACATGTATTACAGCCTAAATTTTTATTTCCATTTAAACCAACAAAATTTCGTTGACACAGGACCTGCATTTTTTCACACCTAAAGTGATCCTGGTTTTTTACTTTGCCAAAACCCTGGTCCTGCCTTTTTATTTCAGATTTCATCCTAGCCTCCTCCCCCTCAAAAAAAAAAATAAATCAAATGATAGCTCCTTTAGTATTGATGATTTTTCCTACAGTATAGAGTTTCGAAATTTCTCTGTATCTGAACACATTCTTGATATTTAAATATGTCTACAGTTTGAGATGTCTTATTAACAAAGAAATTATTTGTTCAGTTTGAAATTTCTCTAAAGTCAAAATTGACTGATACTTTTCTCTTTGGTACAATTTATCCAAATGATGTTGTTAAATGATGAAATAATTAATTAATATTCATGATATTCATTGGTTTGGGATTTTATAACAACATTTGATTTAAATAATAAATTTTACACACTTGCAGAAAATTCAGAAATATATTATGTGATCCAATATACAATTACAGTTAGAAATAAGGGGAGGTAATACATATTATTTAATTATACAATTTTGCCATTTTATATGAATTTTCACCCCTCAAACCTGACAGACTAAATTGCTGTTTATGGAGTAGCATTGTAAAGCATAATCAAATGTTAACATCGTAAATACTTACATATGATTATTATTTATGACTGCTCAACAGAATAATAACTAGCCTGTTATAAAATTCAAAATAATAATATTTGTGACATCAAGATTCAAAGAACAATGAACTCTACTCTTTGCTGAACATGAGCAGGATACAAAAGTTTTCGACTTTTGAAGTAACTCCAAAAAAATTACTGATTTCAGAATCAAATTAGAAATATGAAAAAGCATTGACAGTTGGTGGAATTTGCATTATATCTGAGATGATGAAATGACAAAATCCCACAAATTTGAAAAACATTAAATACACATGTAATTTGTTCACATTTACGTTTTACAAATTGACCAGCATGCACTGTTGTTACTTTCTGACTAACCTGGTACAGCATTTTATTTTACTATTTCAGATTACCTTTGCTCTTGGAGTTATTTTCAAATTAGATCCTCCATTAGCCTTTGGTCTGTTTGCCATGGGTTGCTCACCAGGAGGAGCTGCTAGTAACATTTACACACATTTACTAGATGGAGATGTATCCCTCAGTGTAACAATGACTTTCATCAGCACCATCACAAGTTTGGGTAATCTAAATATAAAATTTTAAGTCATATATTTAGGTTGTACTGTAGCTACAATTCTGATTTAGGGCCAAGTTAGCTTTAGTAATTACTATCCCCCCACTATCAGAATTGAATTAACTGAACTAAAGTCGGTATGAAAGCAAATAAGAAAAAGCCCCCATGAGGTGTGCTCATTTTGCCTGACTGATGGGGGGGGGGGGGGGGGGGTAACAAAACATGGCCCCCATGAACAATTATTTATACTGATTTGTAAAATTTTGTAACAATTATTCAATTATTCAAAGTATTTTAAAAATTATACCCATCAAAGCATGGAAATTGTTTTGATATTAGGATCTAGTGTTCATTTATTTGCTTTATGTTCATTTAATTATAAAACACTGTATTTTTTTTTTTACGTTTCTTGATATATAATATATTTTTATTTGCAGGTTTTATACCAATGTGGCTGTATTCAGTTGGAATCAATTACATTTACAAAGGGACAAATTACGTTAACATACCATATCAGAATATTATTTTTTCATTACTGGGTTTACTCATTCCTGTTGGGATTGGAATCCTAATACAGAAAAAGAAACCATCATGGTCAAATAATATACTGAAATGTGTGCCATACATTACAGGTATTTTCATTGTGTTTGTGTCCACTGTTGGTGTGTATGCTAATTTGTATATATTTAAATTGATCACACCTGTTGTTTTAATATCTGGAGCACTTGGACCATATTTAGGCTTTGCATTTGGTGCCTTAGTTGCTTTTATTACAAGACAGTCCTCGAAAAACATCCTCACCATTGCAATAGAAACAGGAATCCAAAATACAGGCATTGCCATTGTTTTGTTGAAAGTCTCATTGCCACCTCCAGATGGTGATATAAGCATTACACCTCCTATCACGAGTGCTATTTTCACACCCATTCCAATGGTGATTGCAATCATAATTCATGCCATTAGAAAGAGAATGAGGAAGAAATTAGATAACACAGAAACTGAGATACTGGATGATACATATCCAGACAATATGAATAAGAATGTTGTTGAGTTGAAATATCAAGAAATATGTACTAAGGGTGATTCTAGTGAGGATGAAGGCAAAGGTGATCATCTTTGTAATAACAAATAATTATAATATATTGATGTTTTTCTGTTCAAAGGGAATTGAAAGTTTTGTATAAACAGTTTATGATATAACTTTGGTATCCAGCATAAAGCATAGAGTTGTTTTTTCAGGAAATCTGAATGTTCTAAGATATCAGTAAAAGTGTTAACTGTTCCCTTTTCAGCTCACCTGGCCTAAAAGGCTATGTGAGCTATTGCATCACTGGGCCTCCGTCGTCCGGTGTAAACTTTTCCTTTAAAGATCTTCTCCTCTGAAACCACTGGGCCAATTGAAACTGAACTTTGCAGGAATGATGTTTATGAGGTCCTCTACAAATATTCCTCATTTCATCTTGTTTCTCATTGGTTTATTTTTTTTTTAAATCTGGAACTGCTTGGCCAAATGGACCGAAATTTGACAGGAAGCATCTATGGGAGGTTCTTTAAAAACTTTCCTAATTTCGTCCTGATCGGATTACAAATGTGGCTGCCATGGGCAATTCTTGTTTCTGATTGTCTGATATGCAAAAATCTTCTCCTCTGAAATCGCTAGGGCAAATGGAATGAAACTTGATAGGAAGCATATATGGGAGGTCCTTGATAAAGTTTCCTCATTTTGTCCCAATCAGACTACCAATATGGCTGCCTTATCAGTTCTTGTTTTTCATTGGTTGATTAAAAAATTGCCCAATTGGGACCAAACTTTGGTGGCATTGTCCTTGGATGGCCCCCTTCCAAAAATGTGTCCAGCATCCCCGACTTCCAACTGACACAACTGCTAAAAATAGAAAAAATGGGGGATGAATTTAAAAAACGTGAAACTTATGGAGCCACCTAAGAAACAAACAATTGGACATATAATTCTGACAGACAATCTAATAACCAAGCTGCCAAGTCTGGTTCCAATTGGCTGAGTGCTTTCAGACAAGAAGATTTTTTAAATGAATTTTTCGATAGTATCCTATGTTAACCTAAAATAGGCTGTGGCGGCCATCTTAGTTGATCATCTGAAAGAGGACCATCTAAGGACCATTGCTGCTAAATTTGGTTCCAATTCAATTGCTTTTATGGCTGTTGATTGGCAAATTGAAACCAGGTGAGCGATACAGGCACCTGCGAGCCTCTAGTTTCTTTTAGTTATAACAGATTATTTTGTTTTTTATATGTTTTTCCTCCAGTATATGCCTTGTACTTGTAATGTGTAAAATTTTAGCAGAGCTAGAAATAATTTTCTGAAATATTTGGGACACATAGTAAATGTTTAAATATAGATTTGTAGTTAAAAGTCCTAAATATGCACATAATCAAAATATTTCTTAGTTTTGATGTTGGTCTTTAGGTAAATGCAGTAAAAAGAGCTACAAAAATCCCATAAAGGGGAGATAACTCATTAAATTAGATATTAAAGAGGAAAATTAATGATGATTTCATCACCTAAATGTGTCAACAAATGTAAATATGCATTTTCTTCCATGAAAGATCATTAAAATAAGTGATGTATGATCCTCAGAAAGATTTACACTTAGTTTGACTATTCGGAAAGAAGGATAAATCTACATTCCTCTTAGTTAATACATTTTTGGGTAAGTGAATCTCATTACTTGTAGATAGTTTCATGGTAAGAGAAACTGTTTATTAAATTGGTGAGAGTGAGGATTAAAGATGACATAGGTATGAATTTTTAGGAATCCAAAATTTTGAAATTTTACCAGCAGTCTTAAAGCCCAATTTCTTCACCTACCTGTAAATACTGCCCTGATCAAACAATGCCACCCAATGTGAATTGAGTTGTTTGAAAATGTTTTTGAAGTTTGTTTTATTTAAAAGATAAATAAATGTAGTTTTAAGCATTTAACATGACAGAAGTATTGATTTTCTCATAATATTATTTAACGAAAACGCAGGTTAAATTTGAAGTATGATAATGATATAAAAGGCAAATTAATCAGTAAACATACATTTTGTCACTGAGTTACAGGGGATAATATAAAACTAATTTAGAATAAACCTTCCAGGGAGAACTTAGTTCTGTAATAAACTCCTACAAAGATTTATTTTCAATTTCTTTTAATGTACGACCATTTTTTCAATGAATTTGCTATAATATATACCCCTACCCAAACATAACACAAACATATCACCACTATAATCAAAATTTATATATTTTTGCCAAATACTGATTTAATGAAGGATAGTCCCATAAAATGAAAAAATTCTTATTATACAAATAATGTAAGTTTTACTTAATCAGGTAATTTAGTTTTTGTCTCGCTGTAGTCGGTAAAAGTGAAACATAGGTGTAGCTTTTCTGGTGGTATCAACAATTGTTTTTGGCCTTATGATATGTTATCATTGGTATATAATTACATTAAAATAAGTTTATTTTATTTCTGTGGAGATTATATACGTTTTTGATTAGGTCAGTTAAACAGGAAACTCTTATTTCCATGGAGATTATACAGACATGCCTCGGAAGATATGGTTCACTGAATGTGAAATTTTTACATGTGTAAATTGCGATTAGGACAGTATTATTGCAATCATTAATAGGTCAGTGATATTGTATTTGGCATGCAAATTTGTTGGTGCACCTTCTTGCCATCAAAATTATATAGCCCTACTCCTCTGGTTTTGGGCATTTTTTGCTGACTTCTAAATTTTTCCCTGTAAAAGTTTGTAATAAAGTCATCCCAACTGGAATATTTAATATGTAGTAACATAAATATTGCCAGAAATGTTTCATTAACTTCAAAATTTTTCACTGTAGAAAAGTTTGTGATTACGTCAGTTTTGCTGTAACCACTTCAGATATTTAGTATGCAGGTGCAATAGTGTTGGTTCATTTCATTTTATCCCTAACTGTACATACTTAATTTCATTGGTGAGACTGAGAGATATTGCTGTTAACAGTTTATATATTCATGTCATACATACTTAATCGGATAATTAGTTGTGTAGTTTTTGTGCTGAAATATTTTTTGGATTAATTTATTTTTCCATGCTTAATATCAAAGCACTGATTTCTATGATGATGTCAGTTGGATGTTCGCCATGTATTAAACAGTCATGTTTGCAATGGCCCTTAATTCTGTATTGAATATTGAATGTATCTGATCTTTAGATATGCTTTAGAGAACATTTCTAACAAAAAAACTGTTTCCTAATACAACAGATGTTAAGTATTTTCATTACTGCATTATACATATCATTTCTGATCTTGTTTAGGGAGTCATTTCTTTTACAACACACCAATAGATCTATTTTCTTCATTTTTATTTACATTTATTTTGTAAATTATTTACATATGTATATTTAGTTAAACTATAAATGTTTTATTTCTCACGTTTTAGTTGTATATGTGACATATTTTATTACTACACAAAGATATTTTACTTTCAAGCACTTTACATGTATCCTATATATTTGCCTTATAGGTGCTGTGTAGGCTTTTAATTTTTTTCACTTTGCTTAAAGAGAAAGTTTGTGATTTAGTGAGATTTTAAAACCTTTTAGTTTTTTCTATTTTGTGGAGCAAAGGTAACAGTGTGTCCTTTCCTGAGACAATTACTCTGTCATGGCCTTCTTCCATGTTTTATTGACTTGTAAGTGGGCTTTTATTTTGCAAATGCTTGACTTTTGACCAATCTGACATCATTCAGTTAAATAGAATTTATCAGTATGGATGGAAAGTTGGCAGAGTCTATAATTAATAAGGAAATAACTATACTGTGTTTCAGAGAGGGAATTTTTCAGTTTGGATTTGTACCTAAACTCAGAAATTAAAATTAGAATACACATGTCTGAATGGCTATTAACAAAGGGAAACAATATGATCTGGGATTTTGTTTGTTGTCTTACATTTCATTATAGTATAAAATTGAGAAATTTTTATATGTATTTATTATTGAAAATCTTCTATACCAAACATTCTAATATGACCTGCTTCATATGGTCTTCATCCGTGGTAAAACATGGATATATTGGTTACAACGTCACATATGCCAAATATGTCATAATAAAGTTTCCCACAAGCTTTAACAACGTCATAGTATAACTTGCGTTTTGTAATGGCATCTTCGTGTCTGAATACCTATTGTTGCAGTGTTTCAAAATGTCGTAGAAACTGTCCTATTAGAATGGAAATAATTCACGGTGGCTTCAAAATATCCTGATTTTACCAAGGGTAGGCAATTTATGGTGATATTTTACCACTCACTTTCGCTCTTTGCAAAATATTTGGCATTAATGGCCTACCCGTGGTAAAATCAGGATATTTTGAAGCCACCGTGAATTATTTCTCAAATATTGAAGGATTAATGTATGCCATACTTTTGCTAAAGATTATAACTAGCAAAAATCTAGGTGTGTGTTATGATTATTACAATTTATCCTGTCCCATCTAACACAGTAGTAAAAACATTGCATTTATTTCTATTTAGAAATATTTATTGTTAACTTTTTTATATATCTAAATAAAAATAATTTGTTGAAAGTAATCTTAGATATCATTAAGTGTCAGATTGTAATTTTTTTTCAGTTGGATAATCTTTTCCAATTAATGAATTCCCAATTACATACAGAGCATCCATTTTATTTTTATGAGAGAAAAAGAATTCACATTATTCATTGGTCTTGATTTGTTTTTGGTGTGAAAGTTAATTTTTCCAAACATAACACTATTTTCAAGTATTTTGATTCTAGGTACTATTAAATCCTTACTTTTTTTGTTCACATTTTTTTACCCAGATGTTTGTCTCCTTAAAATCAAAGGATTGTTTCCTGATTATAAGGATAAGTTAGACAATGCGATATCTCAAATTATGACATGTTTATTGATATATAATATTACTAGTTCATGAAAGATATACCACTGCCAACATACTATAACAAAAGTGGGGAATTCTGTGGTTTAGATTCTCATTTTATTTATTTATTGATTGATCAGTTCAGTAAATTTTTAAATATTTGTTTTTAATTTTTATAACAAAATATCATGAATTATAAGCAAAACAAATCAAAAATTTATAAATTATTTTATTTTATTGCCAACAGATATATAAAAATATTTGTTCGAATAGGGTTCAGTTTTACTGGTTTCAAGAGTAGAAATCCATTTGTATAATGGCTTTATTCCTGTGTAAGGGCAGATTTACTTTCTACATTCTAATCTATGCCCAACTGTTGAGATTAACTTTCTACATTCTAATCTATGCCCAACTGTTGGGTTAGCTTTCTACATTCTAATCTATGCCCAACTGTTCTAATCTATGTTAAACTGTTAAGATTAACTTTCTACATTCTAATCTATGCCCAACTGTTGGGATTAGCTTTCTACATTCTAATCTATGCCCAACTGTTCTAATCTATGCTAAACTGTTAAGATTAACTTTCTACATTCTAATCTATGCTAGACTGTTGAGATTAACTTTCTACATTCTAATCTATGCCCAACTGTTTATTTTATGTTTTTGTCATCTAAACCAAAAAACCATAGATTGAGTTTTACTTTTAAAGAGTGTTCAGAAATAATGAAAAATAACTCCAAAAAAAAAATCTGTATGCACACCTTAATATTTTAAAAAATTTGAATTGAAATGTGATAATTATTATTTCTTCTGAGGATGCAATCAGATAGATTTTACAGATGGTGTAATATCTGGAACAAAGGAGTTGGGACACATTCCCTTGTAATTGTTTCACTGATAAGCATTCATTATTTACCTATTTTTTGTAAACGATTGTATGGAATGCATTTTTATGTTAAATAAAAAAAAAATTAAGTTTTATCCTTTGCTACCCGGAAAGGTAAAGTTTAAAGGTGATTTAGGTCAATTGCCAAGCATTTTGTGTAACTTTTTTGGAATACTGCCAAGGACACTAAGAACCAAAACCATTCCACTCACATACTAACTGCAAAATTTGTTTTGGTCTGAGTGTGCTTCACATTGAAAAGCTATCTTCGAGATGTTAATTTGGCAGATTTGTGTTAAAACTCTCAAAAGCCATGTTCAGGTATGTCGATAAAATTGTAAATATCTGATGTTAGTTATTGTAAGAAATATTTAAGAGAAGACTATACCAGTCAATTACCAGACAGCCATTAGGTGACTCTTGTAAAATAAATGCAGGGGAAATGGCCCTACTTCTAAATAGAGATTTCAACATATTCTGTTACACTAACTTGCCAGTCGCCACTGTAATATTTTTGATGTTTAAGTTTTACTAATGTTTTCTTTTCAGTTAGATTTATATTCATTTATGTTATTAGTTGTTCAAAATTTGGATTTTATTATATCTCTATGGAAATTGGGAAATATTATAATATACTGCCACCTGTTCTCCAAATTTTATATAAGTCAGATTTACCACCATCTATTTTTTTTCATAAACTTAAGAATTTAAGAAATGGGGAAGAATTTGAGCTCATGGTGAAGCTATTTCTCTTTTAATATATTTTTATAACTTCTGTTTTATATATAAAAATGTTGTTAATTTTTGTGTTCTTTGTTTCTAGGCTGTTTAAATATTATAGTGTAACTCAACATTTTTGTACAAGATTTAAATATAAAATAATGTAAAATTGTTATACATATACGTTTTATTAACAAACAGTACAGAATGTACAACTTAGCATTGATATTAAACAGCTAAATATTTGAGAATTTCCTGCAATGAAAAGAATTTTAGAATTCCTGTAAATACACACTTTTGTTAAAACGTTAAAATACGTGTACCAGTATACCTGTAAGTTATATTATCACGATGGAACTTTGATACAGTGCCAAAAAACTGCCAAAAAAAATTTGAAATTTTTTTAAACATAGCATTCAATATACAATACTAGGTTTTTGTTTGAAATAAAACGTATCACAAAATACCGAGATAAATTTGTTGAAAGTTATTTTAAGAGTTTATTAGTTGTTTTAATGGTCATACATGATAAATTCTTTCATATTGTTAAAAAACTGTTTTATTAAATAAAGTTAATATATACATTTATATATTTTGTGTGTTTTTTATTTGCATCGTAGAGTAAGACATAAGTATTATATATACCATGGATTTTAAGAGTTAACATATTTTATGAAACGAGCGCATGCGCGAGTTTCTTAAAAAATGTTAAGAGTAAGCCATGGTATAAATGACTTGTGACAGAAATGAAACTGGTTGACATGTTTCTTTTTTTCACCTTTTAACTTTCAACTAGCCAATGAGGTGACAGTTATGTTCAGTATCTTGTTACTTTGTATTTACATTGAATCCAAAAGAAGGCGATATTGAAAATGCTGTAAGTTTTCATTGGCTCAAGTAGGTAACATTCAGTCGTTTGTTGGCTTTGTAGTAGGTGGATCTTCAACTATATGGGACAATGGCGTCGGCGAAGACAGTCGAATTTCATTTCATTTCAAATATTTTATTGATTTAAATCAAAGGGTATTGGATAACAGCAGAGCCTATATAAATACTATCCCAACAATTACAAGATGGAAAGTATAGACAATTTTAAAACAGATGAGAAATTATTTACAGACATATTTCAGTCCACTCACAAAGCATTCAACTATATTTTATATAATGGGCTTCTGTTGCAGATTATAATGCAGAATATTTGTATATATATCCTAAGAGACTATAATGTAGTCTCAACTGAATACTTTAGGAGAGGAGTGGAACATGCTACACATGTACTTAATGCAAAAATCTATAATAAATGCACAATTTATAAATGAAAAATCGTTTCACCATTTTATATTATATTATACTGTTTGTTTGGAATAAACTTAAACTGAAATTGTTCTTTGTATATATGCACATACTTTTTCTATATATGCACATACTTTTTTTAAATGATCATACCACCCCCCCCCCCCCCCTTCCTCCCATTTACGGTATAGATCGCAACTTTGACCTTACATTGTGATGAGAGATCGGTTTTTAATTAGATTGTTTTTCCTCAGAGCTAGGCCATCCCGTATGTCAACTGAGTTTGTCGATTCCAGATATATTTGTTTAAAACCAGGGGACACCCACTAAGATGCAAATATGTATAGCAAAGTGTCTATCACCTAGTATGTGTGGCTTAATAAAAAAGTTGTTGTTTAAGGCTATTTTAACTAATAGAGAAAAAACTCTTAAATACAGGCCTAAAAATAAAAACAAAGCGCCACCTCTGGTATTTGCTACAAAATTTAATCCCTGTTTCAAACAGTTAGGAAGAATTATAAAAAAAACACTGGAATATTATTGAAAGGAATGATGAGACAAATTATTTATTTAAACGCCCCCCGCTGATTGCGTACAAAAAACATAAAAGCCTGGAAAATTACCTCACCTCGGCTAAAACGAAATAAAAAAGTATATCTTTCTCAAACGTATTCAATACGTTAATTACAACACACATTCACAACTGAAAACAAGTTTTGAACACCGTGTGAAAAAAAATAAAATAGAAAAGCATAGACTACTGTCCGACTGCTTGTGTGTCAGTTTCTGAACAAAAAAATTAAAGATATAATACGTCTTAAAAATGACACATCAGAGGCTTGAGTCGCTGATGATGGGTACGGCCTTGATCCTATTAATCGATCTAAACAGGTACCCGAAACACTTGGGTAGGTGTTGAATAGTTTGTGGCAGATTGGGAGTGGTCTCAAATTAATCTGTTAATATTTTGCCTATCAACAGAAAACCTACGGACCCCTCCGAAGAGTTGTTGATAGGCCGGGTTCTTTATCGTTCGAAGAGCGTGGCTTCTCTCTCAACACGGAACTTCGGATTTCAACTAGAATTCAAAACGTTTTCTTCCACCGAAGACAACTAATAGGCGGAATATACATCATGATACTGAAGCAATTTTTGCTTTCCTTCTCATAGGAAAACAAATATTTTGTCGAAGGAAGATTTCGAAAAAAAATTAAGCACAGTGAAAATCCCCCCCCCCCCCCCGATAAGAAAATGGTTGTTGCCTTACACAACAACTTTTTTATTAAGCCACACATACTAGGTGATAGACGCTTCGCTATACATATTTGCATCTTAGTGGGTGTCCCCTGATTTTAAACAAATATATCTCAGTGGAATCGACAAACTCAGTTGACATACGGGATGGCCTAGTTCTGAGGAGGGTTGCCCTGAAAAATCTCCTAAAATAACCCGAAACGGGTCAAAGTTGCGATCTATACCGTAAATGGGGGGGGGGGGGTGAAAAAAAGTATAAAGGAAAAGTATGTGCATATATAGAAATGGTATAAAGAAAAAGTATGTGCATATATAGAAAAAGTATAAAGATAAAGTATGTGCATATATAGACAAATTATGTGCATATATAGACAAATATGTGCAAATATATAGACAAAGTATGTGCATATATAGACAAGTGTGTGCATATATAGACAAGTATGTGCATGTGCATATATAGACAAAGTATGTGCATATATAGAAAAAGTATGTGCATATATAGACAAGTATGTGCATATATAGAAATAAGTACTTATAAGGCAGCTATGGCGTTCCATACAAATTGACTGAAATGTCAATTTGAAATAAGATCAAAACGATAAGAAGAAAGTTCATTCATTTTCCAAACACGTACGTCCTACGGTTCCCGCCATTTATAAAACAGACAGTGTGACGTCAGAGGAACCTCGATCGTACTACAAATTTTGGTCATATCACCAAATATAAATTAAACTTTGTATATATATTTATGGATAACCATACTTTGAAACAAATTCTGTTATATCAAGGATTTAAAAATTTAAACCCTTGGTTATATTTTAATACTATTTTTTACAATTCCTGGTATACGGCCGACCAAGGACGATATATAACTAATATACGTCCTTGGGCCGACTTAGATATACTAGAAAAGTGTTACTCCGACAAGAATTTGTTTTGAAAAATGAAACACTGTAAGTTCTGTATTATCATAAGAGTACAAAACAAAATCTACTTCTTCTTCTTTGAGGGTGTAGTTTGGAAGATACCATGTACAGTAGTTGGCCATAATTATTTCATCATTTCATTTTTGAGTCCCATTGAATTCTATACAAATTCACGTTTTTTCGACATTTTCAACAAAAATACTGAGAAATATCTGAAGATTAGTTATTTGTAAATAGTTTTGCTATTTAGCGTTTCAAAGCTACAATAATTTAATTACAAATAAAAATTTTGGTGTCATAAATTTGGTTGAATATATATAGGGAAAATGTGACGTCATAATCTTTATACGTAATTAAACCAATGTAACTTTGTTAAAAGATTTCAGATCTGTAAAGACAAACAATAACCTGAATCGCTCACTTGTTATTTTTTGGTGTAGATCTTGCATCAATGATAATTTGCTATTTAATGTATACCGTCGTATTTTTCGCCCAAATATTGACTTGCACAGCTAAAATATAGAATCTTGAACCCAAATATATATGTTTGTTAGAGACTTTTCATCGGTTGCTATGGACTTTTTTAATGGCATTGACGCTTGACCTTCTATTTTGACTTTAACAGGTAAATTGTAGGGGCCTGAACCCAACTATATCTTGTTGCTAGGGACTTTTCCATCGATTGCTATGAATTTTTTCAATGACCTTGACCCTTGACCTTCCATTTTACTTGTACAGCTACCATTTAATATATTTCAAGTTACGCTCTAAACATCTGTGACAATATGTCAGATCATTATTTTTACTGATAATTACTGTTTACATGTAAATAATATTTCAAGGGCAAAAACTCCTATACGATTGACGATTTTGGTAATGTTGAGTTATTTATAGATCTTACTTTGGCGAACATTTTTGTTGTTTACAGTTTGTCTTTATCTATATTAATATTCAAGTAAATAACCTAAAACTGCAAAATTTCCTTAAAATTAACAGTTCCGGGTCAATAACCCAAAATGGGTTGACCTTTTCGTCTGAAAATTTCATAAGAGGTAGATCTTGACCTCATAAACATTTTTACTTCCTGTCAGTTTTGCTCTAACTGCTTTAGTATTTTAGATATGAGCCAAAAGTGCATTTTCCCCCTGTGTTCTATTTTTATAAACTGGCAGCCATGTTTCCCGATGAACAATAAAATAAAACACAAATTTTATACTAGATATCCTAAGGATCTTTCAGCCTATGTTTGGCTGAAATTGATCCTGTAGTTTCAGTGGAGAAGATTTTTGAAAGTTTACAAAGATGACGAAAAAAATGTGAAAAATTGTCTTTAAAGGGCGAAAACGGTCACGTTGACTTATTTGTAGATATTATTTTGTTGAACATTTTTGCTGTTTATAGTTTGTCTTTATCTATAATAATATTCAAGATAATAACCTAAAACTGCAAAATTTCTTTTACCCCTATGTTCTAGTTTTAGCAATGGCGGCCATGTATCTGGACGGTTAAGAAAATAAAACCCATTCATACTAGATACCCTAAGGACAATTCCACTTAAGTTTGGCTGAAAATGGTTCATTAGTTTCAGAGGAGAAGACCTTTGAAAAAGTTAACGACGGACGGACGGACGACGGACGTCAAGTGATAGCAAAAGCTCACATGTCCTTTTAAATTTCTAGTCTTTTTCTTTACCATGGTGAAAAATAGAGAAATCATTTCACAAAAGATTTTTTTAAAATGTGAATTTACATAGAAATCAATGGGGAAAAAATAAAGTGATGAAATAATTATGGTCAAATACTGTACATCATACATCATCTGTACAATTTTTAAATAATTAATAAGACTAATGTCGAGCCGATTCTGTTTTTAACATCCTCCCAAGTCAGGGTTTTGTATCCACGTTCGTTCCTACATGTAGGAACGAACCTGCACGGGAGGATGGTTTTTAAAAGCGCTTACTGCCAGGAATTAAAAATATATTTCAAAAACAGATACAAAAAGTTGAATGTAAAGTTGTAGAACTATTAAAAGTATTCTAAGATGCAAATGGTGAACTGAATATTTACATGATTTTTTTTTGTCTTGACAAATATTTCTTGTGTATTAAAAATAACTTGCATAGTAAATGCGCATATAAGTGCAAGTACTTTGGAAAAAATGGGATTTAAAAATAAAAAAGAAGAAATATTGTGTATATTTTATAAAAAAAAAAATAGATGAAATTCTGTCATAATTGTTCATCTCACTTTTTCGTCTGAGTTATTTCCCTTTGTACGGAGGACTGTTATGTTGCTGCTCATTTTGATCCAGAATAAATTATGAAAACCTGAAAGATTCAACAATTCACCGGTAAAGCCCCAAGCCTCAATGTTTGAATCGACTATTGCTGGTCATTAGCAAATACATGAATTCGATTCAACAACACCCAAAAGTTAATCCAGAAAGGGGGGCGTACGTTACGGGACACAAACCGATAGTCATCAGTACAAATTTTAATTTCCGCACTTGAAACACACAGACATTTGTGGAGCTCTGAAAGGGGCGTTGGTATAGAGATTTATTAAAAAGGGCGATCGAGAAATAAAAAACAATCTTTCTGACACAATGAACGAAAATTAAGAATTATGTCTGTATTTTCCGCCGGCTCAATATTTGCAAGATTCAACACGGCAAATAAAACCAGCACGTGAAATAGAAACTGCCAAAAACGTTGAACAAAAATAACCCTGTACCACCTTAAGGGATTCCAATATGATTTTGATGAGCGGTGTTTTTACAATTTACCTGGGTCAGAATATTAATTTAAATTTTAGCACCTCCCAATTATTCATTTTCAGAGGTTTTAATTAAGCGAAGCAATAAAAAATACACAAACGAATAAAATCAGGTTTTAACAAATAGTTAAAACTCTATCAGGCCAAATTATTTATTTCTCGGCTTGTGAAACTAGAGCCAGAATATTACTTGAATTTTCACCCTTTTCAAGGCCCACTGAAAAAAAAATGCAATTGATCCTCCATCCCTATCCAATAGAATCAAATGGGACTCTTAGTCCCAATATATAAATATATTTTTTTTGATATGCTATAACATGAGCTTGGCTTTTCCTAATGGTCACTCGACAACCCTGCCCCCCCCCCCCCCCCCCACACACACACACACACTTTTTTGTTAAATGATAGGGGCCACCAAGGGGTGAATCTCTTTTTCTTTCTCATTTTTATATTTAGATATACGAGTGAATTGCAAATGACTGATCACGAGAAAGAACAAAATATAGTTTCTTTCCTAGACTTGAGCAGATTGTCTGTTTGAAATAATCAATACAAGTATTGAAATATTTACCCTTTGGTGACCTCAGGTAAACTGGATACGTCACCCATCTCATATCTTACTGCTACGGAAACAGCCGAACGCACTCACTAACTTTTTGATTGGTTCTGAATGTACTCTCGTGATGTCACGAATTCTCACGGCCATGTTCTCGCCCGTCATTGTAGATCACCCATTGGAAACCAAATTTGCATTAACATTGTGATATTGATTGACGAAATCGTTTGGGTAATCCAGGAAATTGAACCCTTTAGTGATTTTAAATGTACCACAACATTGTTGGATTTTTTCCTAGGGAAAGTTTTATAAATGTAAACAGTGGAAATAAGACCGAACAACAATCATAAATCCTTTTCGTTTGATATCCTCGGAATTTATGAGCGAGCGCCATTTGGGAGATGTAACGTACTACCTAAAGTCTCATTATATCGGTTTTAAATGACTTTCTGTCCTTCAAAATCATGAGCGGACGTCCCAGAACAACGTCCTTTGCTGAAGGAAATAAAACAGGATCTACAGCACCTTACGGAGGGATGAGAACCATAAGTAGGTATCCCCATCAGTTGCAGACTGAATTTGGGTCATCAATAATCAACATGGCGACCAGAAATAAGTAGTAGATCTATACTGATAGTTTTTCACTTATAATAACTCTGCGAAATGTAAAAGCACAGAATGATATGTTTTTTTAGTAAAGCTTTGGAAACTGATGAATCAGAATGATTCACTAGCGTCTGATGCTAACCATTGCGTTTGGCAATCTCAGGATAAGTAGATTCATTGAAAATACCTTTAATCTCATTCATTACACTTGCAAGAGATCGAGGGTGATGTTTGCAGAAACCTGTGTGGAAAATCTTTGTCTTAAATGACACATAAAACCATACAACAGTACATCAACTACATGATGCCTACATCTTAATGTCAAAACATCAACTGTTCTGGATTTTGAAAGAAACAATTCCTAATATTATATTGCTTAAAAAAAATAGCTTTATAAAACCACAGGATTGCAATTTAATATTTAGTTTCAAATTACTTACGACCTTTCGGATTGTTTTGTATGTTGTTCAGTAGAATCCTTAGATTTGTAGAATGATTTATCTGTCATAGCTGCCATTCTGACTTAATTTTTCAGTCTGTAATAAGAGGAAATTTATCATTTATGCAGAAAGATATAGCATTAGGGAATTCCATCTGCTGGGTCACATTTTTTTTATTGTCAGACACTTGGGCAAGTCTGTTGTCTGACAGAAAATGTGACCCCTCTGGTTGAATTCTCTTATCCTACATCTCTCTGTATGAAAAATGGTTATAGTCTGGCCGTTATATTTTTAATATGGCAAGATCTAAGAGCTCTGTCATCTATCCATAGGCATAATGTTATGGATATAAGGTATCCATTACAAAATGGACAACCTGTACTATATTTTTTTATCAATTTACTTGGGTCATGTTAACAGAATAATGTTCTCTAGGGTTATTCCCACAAATTATTTAGATGCAATTTTTTTTATATGACACTGATCTTTTGATGTTGTCCTAATGTGGAATAATCTTGGTGGTTTCAAAGATCAATAGAAAAATGAATCATTGATTATTAAAAGTGACAACCACAGAATTATATCCTGCTAACTCAACTTTGGATATTGTGGCATTAGTTAAGATCTTGATTTGCTGTTTACTGACATTTTGAAAGTGAAACTGACGATATCGGCGTTCTCCCCAGAAATTTTGAAGGTACAAATATTGGAGAAATATTGTTGTTTTCCTAAATTTGTTTATAATAAAGTAAAGATATTAAAATTATACAGGTCTGTGCACATGGGTAGGAATTTTATAAGATATTCCAATGCTTTTGTGTGTTTTCAAATGGTTGATGACAATCTTAATCTTTAATGATATTAGATCTGCTGCCCATGTCTTCATTGCAATCATGAGGGCATCTACAAATGTATGCATGCCCTTGTTTGGTAATTTGATGCAAGGTCAGTTTTATTTTCTACCACTCTTGTAACAGTACATTTTAGGCTTGAATCTTATAACATTGGCCTAAATGTACTGCATGTTAGACAGCAAAACTTGATACACATTCTCATTCAGTTTATTGTCTTAAGTGGAATTTAGATATTCATATAAGTAACCATATGGTGGACAAATTCTGGACATACAACTCAAAAATTTGTGTAACAAATGGTGATGAGGAATCAACAAAACTCATCTAGACATGTCCTATGTGTCCACATACGCAGGCATATTCTGGTCTTGTCCAATCTGTTTCGATTGAATACTAACTATAGCAAACAAAGGAAATGACGGCATATGAGGGGAATCATATCTTTTCATGTTCACTTAAAATGTTAATTTTCATTGACCACATTATTCATTTCATTGGCTTGTGTGATGAAAAATCATTTGAAAATTTAACAATTTGAAAAAGTCATAAATGGCTTTGATATAATATCATGATCAGGCATATTCTGAAAACAACCTGATTCAATTTTTTTTGTAACAAAACTTGCGCACATGCCACATCACCCTTTACATGCATGTAATGACGTCCTATTCTGGACTCACAGAAAGAATTTGGGAATGTATTGTTTGTATCTCAAGTGGCTCCCGTGTACCCTGGCGGAAATACTGCGATTCAGATCTCCTACGGTGAATAATGACACCTCTTCATTACAAGGTGATACACAAACAGATTCCAAAATCATTTATTGTTAATTAAATAGAAGTTAATTACATGTGTCATATAATACTTAATGTTTACTAAAACTTCAGTAGACTTCAAATAAATGATAACAAAAAGCCTGATACGTATGTGTATAAAGCTAATTTACCTTTAATTATAATGACGTTCTTGGGGAGGAGGGTGTTTTGCAGGAGGAATTGGTGTGTATTACTTTCAAATTAAGGATGGTCTAGTCTTTTTATGAATTTTCCAACTTTGAAAGGTTGAGTGTGGCCAAATTGGAAGCCTTGTTCTTATATTAAAAATTATTGGATGTGCACTATGCCATTGTTAGTGAATATTCCATGGTACCAATTTTGAATGCATGTTTTATATATATTCCATCAAGTATATAAAAAATTACTGCATACATAACATTATGTTTTTTAATATTATTTCAGGTAAAGATGGAAGTAAAGTGACTACTGTCCTAGCTACAGCGGGAACAGGATCAGACAGGACACAAGAAGTGTCATACACGGATGCCAAAGTTATAGGAAATGGGTCCTTTGGAGTTGTATATCAGGCCAAGCTAGTCGAATCCAATGAACTTGTTGCTATTAAAAAAGTTTTACAAGATAAGAGGTTCAAGGTATAGTCAGAGATTTTGAAAAATGTTTGGGAATTGATAACAAAACTGGTCCCTTTCAGAAACAATGTGCTCTGATGTAAACTTCTGGTGATATTTTTATACAGACGTAAATCAGCGATCAATATTGGATACGGGCACGGAAAGAATCTAGATTTTAGGCGGCCCTAAATACTATAGTAGCATCATCCCTGATGTTAGTGTTTGAAGATACAAATAAACTGGATGAAATGATTAATTTATTTATATGGTAGTTACTCTGTTGCAAAAACTTTTCCAAGCACTAGACCTCACTAGATAGTATACCACTTTCAATACACCTAATTGCTAGACCAAACTGTTAGGTGGTATAACAGTCATTTTTTCATGGACTTGATGTACTGGTATATAATTTTTACCAAACTGACGGAGACTTGACTTGGGTTTTTTTCTTTTGGACAGGTACAGACTTGTTTGCTGCAGTGTTATAGGGAAGGTGTATACACCCAGGGGCAGCGCTGGGCTTCACCAATGTAGCAAAATATGATTTTTTATTCAATCTTGCGACTGAATTTTTCAATCTTTTTTTTTTTTTAAAAATCTGGCACTTAAGTGAAAAGATTTTAAAATGATGACTAAGAAACATCATTGGTAAGTTTTATATAATTATCTATGGTAATTGAACATCAGGCTATAAACACAGCAGGTGTTTCAAGAGTAAACAAACATAATATATAACTCGGACGTGGAACTGAGATCTTTTACGCTTGACAGCTCAATTGATTGACCACCCTCTAAGGACAATTCAATTTATACACTAAGGTAATATTTATCTTATCAATATTTTTGTTAGTAAATTTTATTAGTCGTGAAAATAAATATGCATGCTTTTTTAACACTTAACAGGTGTCGAGAAGCATTATATCATAAAATTAAATTTATGTTTAAAAAAGAGGGAGGATGCCTTGAGGAATAAATTTGAAACTGGCGACAAAATGATGTTTTGGTGATTTTTCTTTTGGCTACAAGTTTTTGAATGCCAACAACCCCTGTACACCCTATTCAACCATGCAGAAATATGGTTTGACATCAGGGCTTTATTTAGACAGCAAAATGGGGGGTAAAGTCACCATACATTGTCAAAGAAAATAAACGTCAATAGATTTGAATTAGTACATTGACTCATGCAAATTAATAAGCAGGGGGGATCCATGTTCCATGGACACATTCTACTTTTATTTTCTGTTTGAGTTTGATAATTTGTATGTACATATAGATGTATCTTGATGAGACAGTGTGTTATGATAATTATGATCAACATTTGATCTTGAGCTTTGACCCAAAGGTCAAATAATAGGCTTTCTCATACAATCTGGTTATCCAGGCTAGATCTTTTTTGTCTTTAATACATAAATAATGGTGACTAAATATATACTTGGTTTGCTTTACATCATGTCAGTAACATATCCGCTGACTAGGAAATATGAATAAAAATATGCGGATTATTCATATGTACTATTAAAGGGGAGATTACTAGTTTGACATTTTATGTACATGTAGATGTATATTGATTGGACAGTGTGTTATGATAATTATGATCAACATTTGACCTTGAGTTTTGACCCCAAGATCAAATAATAGGCTTTCTTGGACAATCTGGTTATCCAGGTTATAACTTTTTTGTCTTCAATGCATAAATAATGGTGACTAAATATATGCTCGGTTGGCTTTACATCCTGTCAGTAACATGTCAGCTGACCAGGAAATATGAAAAAAAACATGCGGATTATTCATATGTACAAAGGGGAGACTACTAGTTTGACATTTCATATATACGCGGACATTCTTTGTAACACAATAATAGTATCTTTCACTCTACAGAGTGTTTTTATCACTGTAATTTTAACAAAAGTTCTCAACTGATATTTGATGCTTACATTCAACAATGTACCACTAGCATGTACTTAAATGCAGTGTGTATTGTGCAAACTGTCTAAAATGGCTCTTTTTATAAAAGATTTTCAGTTTTGTCAGTTTTAACAAGTTTCAAACCATAATCTTTTGTATCATAGTTGTTCATTTTAGACTTCAAGGTTTTCTGTAAGATTCTACAATGATTTTGAATAAAATAAAATATTATATATAAATGAAATGAATTATGATATCAAATGTAAAATCAAATGGTATCTGTGCAGTGTAAAATACAAATGTAGGTTGTAGGTTGGTTCATATAGACATACACATATTCAAAATATCAGAAATATAAGATATTGGGCAGATTCCACAAAACCAAAACCCAAAATGAATTTATGGGAACACTTAAACAGACTATAAGACATAACCAAATGAGTAATTAAAATGCTACCAAACCAAAGAAGACAGCAAACAGCTAAAGCAAATGCAGTTTGAACTCCCACAAAAACTAGGAGTGGAATTTTGGAAAGCATGTCACCGCTCACATTGCAAGTGAGGAATACCGTTAGAATGTCACACCTTTTGAAGAGTCAGTTCTGTAAAGCATGAAATCTAACTGAAATATTTATTCTCATTCCTGAGATAAAAACTTCACATCTGTTACTATTTTTGCGTTTTCAGAATAGAGAGTTACAGATTATGAGAAAACTAGAACATCAAAACATTGTGAAGTTAAAGTATTTTTTTTATTCAGCGGGAGAAAAAGTAAGTGTTAATGTCCATGTTTTTTATTAGATTTATATATATTTGAATTATTAATTTATACATTAGGTTCAACTGTAATAAATATCAGGTTAATGCATTCAATTTGTAAAAGAAATGTTGATGTTTTTATGAAAGTAGTTTTTTTGTGTATTGGCAACATTTACCTTAATTAACCCTTTCACTGACGGAGTCCCCACAGGAAGTAACCCTTGTACGATGGCTTCCCTGATAAGATGGCAGACTTAAGTGGCTGCTTCTTTTCTTTATTTGAATAAAAATGTTAATAAAATATGTTCTCTTTGCAATCTTTTTAGTTTTTGAATGAAAATGCTAAGATTCAGTAACAAACACGGGTTTCCGTGGCTGTATATGTTGAAATTCTCCAAATATCGTTAAAATATGCATTTTTCTTTAGCGAGTTGACTCAGGAATCCCGGGTTAAAAGCTTGGAGATAAAATGGCAAAAAGTTTAGTGTAGGTTTATATTGGCTTTTGAATTTCAAAAAAAAAATATTTTCTTTGTCTTTAAGCCAACAGAGTTTATCTTTTTTGACAGAAAGATGAAGTGTTCCTGAATTTAGTCCTAGAATATGTTCCAGAAACTGTTTACAGAGTGGCAAGACATTATAGTAAATCCAAACAGACAATTCCTGTCCTATATATAAAGGTTTGTCCTTTTTGTCAACTGTTGTAACATTATTTTCAGCATGTTTACTATGTTACAGTGAAATGGTGCATTAGGATAAATGTGTAGGAATTATATTTTTTTTCCTTTTAGCCAATGTGGCTAATAGCTATTTATATTCATTAGCCACAATCCCTTCTGAGTAGCCACTACCAAATCATGAGCGAAAGGGGTTCTCACTAAGAATTTTTCATGACAAGTTCTAGGACAAAATGTCAAAATTTGTCATTTCCAGAACTTGAAGCCGTCATTGTTTCTTGTATTAGTTTCGCGATAAGTTTTACATTGATTCAAAGATGGTCATTTTTTTGGGAAAAATTTATGCTGTTGTTGCAACTGGTCGTCATCTATATGAGTAAAATAGAATGTGAATAATAAAATTAAGCCACTTGTTCAGAATTGTTTGGCTGTCATGGCTGTACAGCTTTTCTTCAACTTAAGTTAGTAGGAAATATAATGTTGTGCTACATGTAATTGTTAACAGAGTAGTTAATTAGCATATTTCTTTTCAGTTGTACATGTACCAGTTGTTTAGAAGTCTGGCATATATTCATTCACAAGGGGTTTGTCATAGAGATATCAAACCACAGAACTTGTTATTAGATCCTGAGACTGGTGTACTCAAGCTTTGTGACTTTGGCAGGTAAGAATTTAAAGTCCGGCAATTGGTAGCACTTATTCAAAAACCCCAAATTTTTTTCCCATTGAAGAAAGTGCAGACTGTTGACCAACAAAGCAATTCAAAATATTTTCTTGCTACACAGTCTAAAGCAAAATCTTGTCAGTGCATTATTCTTGTTATATGGACAGCCTGTATTACAGTGACTTTCAGTAAAACCAATTAGCTTCTGACAAGAATCTTTGGAGAAAAAATGTGCATGCATGCATCCCTGAAAGTTTTCGGGCATTTGCCAGATTTTGACCATTTTAGTCTTAATATATTCCTATATAAAAATATTGGATTCTTCCTAATTACTGGTATTTGGCAGCTTCTGTACTTTCACCCATGTACATGTAATTTCAACGCAATTCAACAGAATATTTTCGGGCATTTGCCGGATTTTGACCATTTTAGTCTTAATATATTCCTATATAAAAATATTGGATTCTTCCCAATTACTGGTATTTGGCAGCTTCTGTACTTTCACCCATGTACATGTAATTTCAATGCAATTCAACAGAATATTTTCGGGCATTTGCCGGATTTTGACCATTTTAGTCTTAATATATTCCTATATAAAAATATTGGATTCTTCCCAATTAGGGCTATTCCATTTAAATCTATATCCCAGGGGGGGAACGCCTGTTTTTTTAGACCCCATCACCTATGGAAAAAAATTTCAACCTCCCCCCACCACCAAGAGAATTGTGTAAAGTGTTATACCGACCACCAATAGAATTAACAAATTTAACTAAACCCCTCCACCCACCAGAATTTGAGCCATTTATTCTCTTTGTCCTACAGATAGTCGTACCTTAACTTTGTACAATTGTTTACTTGTTTCCCGTTTGCAGAGCGAAATATAGTCAGTCACCTTCTTTGATTTTTCTCTTTTGATACTTCATTTTACGATGTTGGATTTATTTCTTATCCATGTGTACATAAAACTTATTACAATGTGTTGTTTTATTACCTTCAAAGACAGTTCTGTACTCCCCCAAGCCTACATCGTACAACCATGTCTCCACTGACCTCATGGCCCTGGGCGCAGACATGTTCTTTTCTTGTAAGGAACGATAATCCGGCATACTTCCGGTTATTCAAAGGGAAGCAACCGATTTCCGGTAGTCGGTTCCTCATAGTTACCGCTGGCGTTTCAACTGCTAGTCAGACGTCGTCTCGATTTTTTTACGAAAAAATAGTATACATATCGCACGGACAACCCCCCAAAAGAATTAAACTCCTGAGCACTAAATTTCAGCCCCACCACCAATGGAATTCACTTTTCTGACAGCCCCACCACCAATGGAAACGAAATCATCTCCAGCCACAGGACCAACAGAAAAAAATTAAATCGGCGTTCCCCCCCTGGGATGTAGATTTAAATGGAATAGCCCTTACTGGTATTTGGCAGCTTCTGTACTTTCACCAATAGACATGTAATTTCAACGCAATTCAACAGAATATTTTCGGGCATTTGCCGGATTTTGACCATTTTAGTCTTATATTCCTATATAAAAATATTGGATTCTTCCCAATTACTGGTATTTGGTAGCTTCTGTACTTTCACACATGTACATGTAATTTCAACACAATTCAACAGAATATTTGTTATATGGGACTCCGACTGAATTATGATAACAAATTGTTATATGTTATGTAATTTAAAAATTTTGTTGTCGTATTAGCTGATTGATAGTTTTACATAAATGTGAATGCAATTTCCACACTGCTGAGTCGAGTGGTTATAAATTATTTAATACCCATTAGAGATAAAATTGTCCAAAGATTTTTATATATAGGCCGTAAGAAAATGGATGTCTGTTTAAGGTTACATTGTGACAAAAAATAGGGTAGGTAGGTAGACAAAATCATTTTATTTTGAACAATTATTTTACATATACCCCTATGGGAGAAAAAATGGTGACTGGATGTTTTATTTATATCAACGACATTTTTGTCCTAAAATGGGAAAAAAATGAGTTAGGGTAGGCACAAAATAGGGGAGGTGTGTTAACCTTAAACATGCATATATTTTTTTTTTTTGCCTTGTGATCTCAAGACAATAGCAATGGCATCCTAGGCAAATCAAAAATGCTGGTCACAGTGGAATGGAAAATTGTGAGAGTTTATAGAATTTGTTTCTCTATCTTCTACATTCTCAGTAGTTACAGTTCTGATTTTAACCTGGTCACTGAGGTTCACATGCTAAAAATTTAAATATCTTGAGTGTATAAATATCATATTCCACTAGTACCAGAAGGGGAATCTATATATCCTAATAATAATAATAATAATAATAATAATATTTTATTCAATAAAATATCAAACATATAGTTTTGCAATACACAATATACAATACATAAAAACTTATACTATCACATACCAGCATTTGGTGAGTATAGTACCTTTTGTGTACAGAAAAAATTAGCTGATATTTTATCAGGGATAACCCATAAAGCTCTGAAGCTTGTTTCCAAATGGGTCCATGTAAACCACCTATAGTTTCAACATACAAAAATGATAACACACAAATTAATCTGGCATAAAACTTCATATTAAACTGATTTAAATAAAAAACAAAATTGATAATAAACAAAGCAGTCAGATGAAGCCAAGCTATAACTTTTGATCAAGTACTCTTTAATTACATATAACTAGGACAATGATGGTAATAGATATTATGAACATGGTTTAATCTCAATTGTTTAACACAATTTTCAATATTAACATTACCAATACTATTCAATACATTATGGTCAACTTATGATCTATATCCAGTATTTTTTATAAATCTAACACATTTGTTAAAAAAGTTGTAATACTTGTAGCTTATCTTTATATTTTTTACTGACACCAGAATACCATGCAGAACAGGCATGATCAAAATGAAATTGAATTTAAGCTGTAACTAAAGTCTTTCTAGAAAGTTCTGATAAACATTTGGCCTGTCTGTATAGGAACTTCAATCTTGAGTTTATCTTTCGTATAATATTATTAAAAAATTTTTTCTCTAGAAAGAGAATTATCAATACTCAGGCCTAAATATTTCACACAATTTTGTGATTATTACAAGTAACATCAAAGTTACGAATTAAGATAATTTACGTTTAGACCCAAACAGAATACCATAATAACCCTAATTATTGGACAGCCTAATTATTCGACACTTTTGAAAATTCAAGGAAATTTGAATATTTTGATAACTCTATTTTTTCGATGATTTCAAAATTGTCAAAGTTACGATCGTTGTTCCCAGGTGGTGACAATCAATAATTTTAACTTCTTAGGTAAGTTAATAACTTTCAGTCCTAATCAAGTGTTTATTTCATCTTTCTAAACCATTTAAACTATCTATCTTAATAATTTTGACTGAAACAAGGTTGATTTTTAAGTAAATTTTATTGAATTTTTCCTACCTGGAAGTTTATTTTTGAAAAGAAATCTGAAACGAGTTCAGAACGGAATTGCGTATTCGCATTTCTCAGATAAATAAATTAAAAAATTTCAAATGAAATGAATGATGCTTTTACAAAACAAATCCTCTTATCATTGTTTATTAGACATTTAAATGTAATAGTTATAATATGTTCTACAGGACAATGAGACTACAAACGTAACATGCGTTGTAAAAATCATTTGTTAAATGCTCCAAATCCAGATCGTACAAATCATTTATGAGATGTTCACATATTAGTCAACAACATGGCGGGTCCTTTGAAGTTTGCTACTGTTTTCATCTTCAACATTAAATTAACTATTAATTTGAAGGTACAAAACGATAAATCATTAAAGCAAAATCAAATAACAATACCGCAAGTATGAACCATTATTTTGATTGCCTATTCTTAAAGTACTTTGACCAGGTCAATCATATGGAATAAAAAAATGACAACGATGTGGGCGGAAATACGAAAACTTTTTTTCTCGACGATTTTCCAATTTTCCTAAAAAATATAGGTGTATTTTAATGTCGAATAAATAGAGTAAGTACGGTAGTTTGTTTTCCCCAAATGAAGTGATAAATTATTATTGATCAGCCGTTTAATGCAAGATTCAAGTTCCTTACCCAGTTTCTGAGATTTAACTTCTGGGTTCTTGTGAGAGTATAATATGGTGCTATCGTTTGCATATAAACAATATTTTGCCGTCTTTACTATAGTATTATTGCGTAATGTTTTCCATATTGGTTTAGTTATTGGTCCGAGGCAAGCCATATTGGACTGAGGCGAAGCATGTGGTGTCTTCTGTTGTTCTAGTAAAATATATCATAAAATGATCACTTAGACCAATTGGAGTAACACCTGACTGACTGACTGACTGTCTTCAAAATTTCCAGTTACATGATCTAACAATGTTTTACTGTTTTCAGTCATTCTGGTTGGTTCGCATAACAATTGCTTTAAATTAGACATTTGTAAAATATTTGTGTAGTTTTTATACAAAGATGACCTGTTAAGTAAAAAACATATATTTATATCACCAACAATGTACAATCCATTTAATTGATTTATTTTATTTAGTATTTCTTCAAAGTAAATAAGAAATGACATCTCTTTTGGTGGTCTGCAGACAGTCCCGATAGTGATCGACTTTGTCTTTGCTATTAAGATGTCTATCCAGAGGGCCTCAAGTCTGTCATATGAAAATCTTGTCTTGGCGAAAAACGCAAGGTCCTCCCCGATGAATACGCACACCCCTCCACCATTTCTAGATCTGTCTAATCTCACAATGTTGTATCCTTCAGTGTGCTTTTCTGCATTTGTTTCTGTATTGTCAAGCCATGATTCAGTAATAGAGGTTACAGCTGCTTTTGCCTTAGCTGCAATTAGGCCAAATAGAAAAATACCTATGTTTCCTGTTACCCGACCGATTTATGTCTAGACCCCCCGACTGGTTGAAATTTTCTGAAAAAAAAAAAAATCGCCGACCGATTCGCAAAATCTTTAGTATTTTCCGAAACTTCCGGTTTGAAGGTCATTGACAATATGGCTGCCCACTTGTTAACTGTTAGCAGCCTATTTGCAATTAAAATTAACAAATGTCAGCATATGGCGGAAAGATCCGTTCTTAAAACAGTGCAAGATACATCTACACTGCAAAGTATATTCGAGGAGGAACATGGCGCATTGCCCAAAAACTGTAATTCATGTTTCACACCCACAATTTTATCGTTTAAAAAAAAAAAAAAAAAAAAAAAAATAAAATCCCTACCTACCTACCCTATTTTTTTCTGGCATGTAACAGGAAACAGAGGTATTTTTTTATTTGGCCTTATTTTAATTTCTGACAATTTTGGAAGAAATGATCGGACATTACACTGGATGAAATGCAGTCCCTTACTCTTGAAGAGTCGAAATAAATCATCATGGTTTGCACTAGTAAACGATTCTTGGGGCTCTGCAGTGTCTGTCTGTTCAGAGTGGTCATTGATATGTTCATCGTTGCTAAATGGTAGATGTTGTAGAGAGCAGTTGTCACAAATATATGAGAAATCTGTGTTGTTCTTAACATATTCCTCATATTGTTTAAATGAGATTGTCTTAGTACATCTGAGATGAGACCATTGTTCGCATAAGTCACAACTGATGGCCTTACTCATAGCTATTACCCCCTTTCTACAATTCATGCATGGGTATTTGGGTTGGTTTTTACTGGTTTTCTTTGGCAGGCCTTGGTTATAATGAGTATCACAGCTCTTCAATAGAAATAATATTTTTAAAGTTTTGTACGATGGTCGAAATTTAATCGGGAGTTTATTTTCTGACAATGTAAATTTGGTTATCTCCCCTCGACTTTGTTTATTCTGTTCACGATAGATAGCAGTTCTACTGTGTTCCATGATGTGTTTCCGTGAATAATGTTATAATTTGAAAGTTTATAAGACTCATGTAGTCTTAAATTTCTCACAGTTGGCTAAAATGAGTAAAAATATCGCTGTCAAAAATGGCCCTGCTGTTCCCACCATCATACTGGATCCTAATATTAGGAAGGAAAACATTGAAAAAAGAAAGTACACACAGTTTTATTAGTTTGTAATCTATAGAAAATTAAATCTTTCTCTTTCAGTGCCAAAGTTTTAGTAAGGGGAGAGCCCAATGTCTCATACATTTGTTCAAGATATTACAGAGCTCCAGAACTTATATTTGGTGCTACAGACTATACTTGTCAAATAGGTAAATTCTTCAAAATTTCCTAATTTTTACTGTTGATCTTTTGAAATTATGTCATTTCCTTCTGTGGAGAAAATTTAATCTGTGTTTTTATACCCCCCGCAAAGTTTGGGGGGTATATAGGAATCACCTTGTCCGTCTGTCTGTCTGTCTGTCTGTCCGTCTGTCCATATATCTTGTAAGCGCAACTCCTCCTAGACCGCTCAATGGATTTCAACGAAACTTTACAGAAAGGAAGTACATCATCCAAAGATGTGCATGAAGAAAAATACAAGGGAGATAATTGGACTTCTATTTTTTTTGGCTTATACATTATATATGAACCTCGTAAGCACAACTCCTCCTAGACCGCTCAATGGATTTCAACGAAACTTTACAGAAAGGAAGTACATCATCCAAAGATGTGCATGAAGAAAAATCTTTGCTTTCTGATATCACACAAGAGAGATAATTGGACGTCTATTATTTTTGGCTTGTACATTATATATGAACCTCGTAAGCGCAACTCCTCCTAGACCGCTCAATGGATTTCAACGAAACTTTACAGAAAGGAAGTACATCATCCAAAGATGTGCATGAAGAAAAATCTGTGCTTTCCGATATCACACAAGGGAGATAATTGGACTTCTTTTTTTTTTGGCTTATACATTATATATGAACCTCGTAAGCGCAACTCCTCCTAGACCGCTCAATGGATTTCAACGAAACTTTACAGAAAGGAAGTACATCAAAGATGCGCATGAAGAAAAATCTTTGCTTTCCGATATCACACAACGGAGATAATTGGACATCAAAGCGGGGGGTATCCTTTGTGAGCTTTGCTCACAGTACATCTAGTTTAGGTGCTGCCAACAAAAGTTGGGGGACATATAGATTTTTGGTCTGTGCATCTGTCCATTCGTTTGTCTGTCATGCCTCATGTTAAAGGTTGCGTTTAAGCTTTTTATACGACCGCAAAATTTTTGCGGTCGTAAATTGGTATGACGTTGGTGTCGTCGTCGTCGTCCGAAGACATTTGGTTTTCGCACTATAACTTTAGTTTAAGTTAATAGAAATCTATGAAATTTAAACACAAGGTTTATGACCACAAAAGGAAGGTTGGGATTGATTTTGGGAGATTTGGTCCCAACAGTTTAAGAATTAGGGGACAAAAAAGGGCCCAATAAGCATTTTTGGTTATTATTTTGGTGTAAGGGAGGTAATCCAAACACATTTAAAGTAAAATGATTCGATTACCTCCCTCACAAGTCGTAAATTATGTATAAAGAAAAGTTGGGGGGTGGTGAAAACAAAATTTAGGGGGGGAATGAGAAATTGGGGGGGGGCAATTTTTTTCTCATTTCAGAATTCAGAAATTAAAAAGAAAATTTCAAATTTTTTTTTGCAAAAAATGGGGGGGGGGGGGGGGGTTACAATAATTTTTATTGTTTTGGGTTTTTTTGGGGGTGGGGTCAATGTGCAACTTCATAGTGTATTGCACAAAAGCAAAAAAAGGGGTAAATTATTGTTGGGGGGGGGGGGGGCAATTCGCCACAGCATATTGTATTGCACAAAAAGCAAAAAATTGAATATAAATTCAAATCATATGACCTATTCTAAGTTTTTTTATTACAGTTATTTTGTTTCAGAAACCTATTATGTGTCAAATATTTAATTACAATCCAAATTCAGACCTGTATCAAGTGCGAATATTGTGTCCATTTTTGCCCCAATTGTTCAGGGTTGGAGCTCTGCGGTCGTATCCAGCTGCGCTCAGCCAAGCAATTTATTTCTATGAAGATGGGGTCACATCATTATAAAACTTGGTACACATTTAAATCATGATATGAAAACTTTTAAAAATATATGCGGTTTTAAGGTTTTGACCTAGATTTCATCGTTCAATGAACATGGGAAATGAGATGGTGAAGGTTAAGGTTTGCATTGAAGCTTTTTTTCTATGAAGATGGGATCACAAGAAATCATTTAAGTCATGATAAGAACTTTAAAAGACATATTCCATTTTAATATCCCCATTATGTTTTAAAAAAGACACCTTCTGTTGGGAAAGATAATTCTTGTATATGGGAGATAATTATTTCCACAAAAAGGGAATAGAAAGTTAAATGACTATAAATCAGTTTTGGTCAACTATTTTGAAGGCAGGATATTAGTGTGGTCCTAACACATGTTATAAAGTGGCATTGACCTTTATACATGAAGCATATTAATGGCCCTGAAGGCAGTGGCATACATGTGTTTCATGGAAAAATAAATTATTGTGTTTTCATGAGATTTTAATATTGCTGAATACGTTTCTCAGAAACCTTATTTTAAAAAAGTCTTATGTATAAATTTGTTAGTAACTCCTTAATACCATTTCTTTATGACTTGCATCTCTGAAGTTACGTGTATAAAGTTTTGTGAATAAGGTTGTTGAGTTTCATTGAAGAATTTTTTAGCATTGTTTTATTTAGAAGGAGATTGTCCTTGACGGTTTAAAGTATGATATTTTTTTAAGAAGGAAATTGTCTTCTTGAGGGCTTAAACTATGATTTTTTTTTGTAGATGTATGGTCTGCAGGTTGTGTTCTTGCTGAGTTACTGCTAGGACAACCAATATTTCCTGGAGATAGTGGTGTAGACCAGTTGGTAGAAATAATAAAAGTACTAGGAACTCCAAACAGAGACCAAATTAAGGAAATGAATCCCAATTACACAGAATTTAAATTCCCACAAATAAAAACACATCCATGGACAAAGGTTTGATATTTTTGCAATACCAAATAGGTTTATTATTCTTTCAGATATGGACCACATATGATGATTCATGAAATTTAAAGTATAATTTTTATGCTCTGACCAACAAATGTGGATGGGTATATAGATTTACCCTTTCCATCCATATGTACCTCCAGTTTAGTTCACAGATCCTTGGAAGGCATGTAGACCCAACCTGTACACATATTTTCTAGTCTAGATGCAGCGACTTTACTGTGTAAATGGCGGTAATGAAAATTGACCTATGAAAATCCAGGTAGTCTTCTCAATTGAAAATTTGGATGATTTTTTTTAGAAAAAAATAAAAGTGCCAAACAATGAGGAAAAATTATCAATTTACATTTACTTACTTTTTAGCCCGGGTCATGTGAGCCATTGTCGTCTTCTTAAACTTTCCTTTAAAGATCTTCTCCTGAAACCACTGGGCCAATTAGAACAAAAGTTGGCAGTAATGGTCCTTAGGTGGTCCTCTTTCAGAATTATATCCAATGACCCTGCCTGTCATATAAGATGGCCGCCAGAGCCGAACTTAGTTTAACATAGGACCATATGGGAAATTTACTTAAAGATCTTCTTGTTTGATATCACTTGGCAAATTGGAACAAAACTTGGCAGCAATGGTCCTTGCGTGGTTCTCTTTCAGAAGTATATCTGCTGACTTAACCCTTTATAAAGGATAGCTGCCAGAGTTGAACATACTTTAACATAGGACCCTATGGGAAATTTACTTAATGATAATCTTGTTTGAATCCACTAGGCCAATTGGAATTAAAGTTTACAGTACAGCAATGTTCCTTAAGTAATCCTCTTTCAGAATTGTATCTGATGACCCTGTCCGCCATGGAAGATGTCTACCAGAGTGGAACATACTTTTAACCTAGGACCTAATGGGAAAAATCACTGAAAGATCATCTTGTTTGAAACCAGTCAGTGAGCCAGTTGGAACTTGACAGTAATGTTTTAGGCTGCCAGTCAAGATGGACATAGTCCAGTGATACAGGCTCCTGGGAACATAGTTAATTTGATTAAATACTTATTTACTTCACCTTTATATTCTGTTGAACAGTTTAAAATTTTATAGCATAGTAAACTAGTAAAATCATTGATCTTTTTATTTTAGGTATTTAGACCAAGAACACCACAAGAGGCAATTCAGCTTGTTAGTAGATTATTAGAATATATTCCATCAGCTAGAATTTCTCCTTTGGAAGCATGTGCTCACTGTTTTTTTGACGAATTACGAGAACCAAACACAAGGTTACCAAATGGCAGAGAATTGCCACCATTATTTAACTTCACTCCCCAAGGTAACAATTAAGATTTAGTGCTTATTACATTATTTTAATTCATAAAATGAAAACTTATATTAATGTTTATATATCACATAATAAAGCTCTTTCTTTTTTGTTGTTGTCATGTTAATGTGTGGATTTTGAACTTATTCCTACTGAAGAGTGCGGAAGTGTAGTGTTTAGATCATCAAACTATCAAGCCAAGTGTTCTAGTTAGGATGAAAATTTGTGGTATCAAATATGGAACACCCTATCAACACCGCTAGCGAAGATTTTCTCAGTAAACAATATTAAGAGCAGGGGACAAACATAGGTGTACTGTAATAAATGAGAGCAACATCCTTTGCATGTTAAACACTATTCAGTAGCTATTGATAAGAAATCTGCTAAAATACTGCTTTCCCACCCTTCAAGTGTAAATTGATTAGACTTAAGTTTGTATAATGTCTTTTCACTATAATCCATTACTAAGAAAGTTTAAAATTCAGTAGAATGTTATGATCAGGGGTCGAGCTGGCATTCAAAAACTTGTTGCCAAAAAAATTGCCAAAGCAATATTTTTGTCGCCAGTTTCAAAATTTGTTTGCCAATCACCCTCCCCCTTTAAGGCCTTTTTGAAACATACATGGTTGTTCTTTTATTAATTACTATTTGAAATAACATGACCTAAAAGTATTATTGATGAAATAGTTTTAATGACAGTTAAATTTCATCTGAAAAGACCTATATTTTGGTGGCAAGCCTAATAAAGAATCGATTGTTCTACATGTGTTTGTTGATGTTAAACCGGAAGTGACAGCACAATCTTTGCAGATTGGAAATTTTATGATTTAATGCTTTTAAACACCCTTTAATGGTGTTAAAAAGCATGCATATTTAATTTCATGACTATTGAAATTATCTAATAAAAATTTGGGTAATATAAATATTACCTTAGTGTATAAATTGACTTGTCCTCAGAGGGGGTCAATAAATCGAGCAGTCAAGTGTAAACGATCTCAACACATGCGAGTTATTGATTTTGTGTTTTTTTACTATTGAAACACCTGATGTGTTTATTAGCCTGATGTAAACTGTTCAATTATCATAAATAATTATATAAAACTTACAAATGATGTTTCTTGGTCGCTATTTTAAAATGTTTCCACATAAGTGCCAGATTAATAAAAAAAAATATCGAAAAATTCTGTCGCCAGAAATATCACCATCTATAAAATTCTGTCACCAGATTGAGTAAAAAATCACATTTTGCGACATTGGCAAAGCCCAGCACGATCCCTGTTTGATATTTTCTACAGATATGTTAAAATAGTCAAGATATTTAGATTTAGATTTATGTTTTTTTCTTTTTCAGAAATATCAATACAGCCTAATCTCAATTCTAAACTTATACCTCCACACATTCGTGCCATTGTAAATGACGGTCAACAAGGCTCATCTCAGGACTCTACAACAAACCCAGATGGCCAGGGTACTACAGCCACTGGAGGGACAGCTTGAAAAACATTACAATCTAGTGATTCTTTTACATAATTAAAGCTACAGCAGGGATGTCACCACTTGGAAAGTTTTTATAAAACGTTGTGATAATTGGATTTGATTGGAGATTGGCAAACTACATGTTTTTCTGTCATCTTTTACTATGAGTAAGACATTGGGATGACACATTGTTGACAGATATTGTTGAAGCTTGGGATTTTAGAGAACATGAATTTTTATCTAAAATATGGCATTTTTTATCGACAATTTTAATAACTTATTCATACAGAGTATGGTATTTTTATCAAGAGAAATATGATGATGCCAAATAGACAAAACTCCAATCATACTAAACTGCCGAACATTTGTTTGACGGACAGATTATGATTTTGTACGAGTGTGTAATGAATGGCTGTGTTTTTGTGTTTTGTATGTTAGTTGTTACAAAAGTAATAATACAAATACCCAAATTTAAAAGGATGTGATGGTGCAACTAATCTGCTCCATGAAGAAGGATGGATGTGATGATAGCCACAGTACCGTCTTGCCTTTCGTTTTTATATTGATTCTGGGTATGGAGTAACTATCTGTCTCTGCCTGGTTATGTTTCATCTTTAAATAAAGCACATATGTGTGAATGGAAAAATTCAGTAATGGAATGGTAATATGTTCATTGTTGATAAATGTAGATTTTCTGTATGTCAGAACAAATTATTAATTAATTTAGCATTGGTAAATGTTAACCTTTTATGAATAAGAAATGATAAATTGACTCTCCAATACAAAAGTTGGATTATAGAGCTATAATAGATCAGACACCTAAAATTCTTTTTGTCTCAAATGTTCAAAAAAAAAAATGAGTGGGCTCACCGTGATAAATATGAGGGAGTGGGAAGAAGTTCATTTTATGGGTAATGTTCAATGTTAAAATGTTTGGCTACACTACATGGGGCAAAAAGTAGCATGAACAATTTCAATTTGGGGCATAGAGGGGTAAAGAGAGAAAGTTATTTATTCTGGAAAACTGAAAAACATGTAAATGAAATTCTCACATTGACATAATGGAAGATATTAGAAGGTTAGGGGGATTTAAATTTTAGAAATTCAGTATAAATGATTTTAATATGTATGAAGATTGTACCCTTGTGTTTTTATACTCTATTTTATTTATAGAGTAATATTTATAATTTTCATGAACATTTTGAAGTGTAAATGATTTGTGTGAAGAATTTTTAACAGAATAAATGGTAATTACATTAAGTTTTCCACTACTGATTGGAAGAGTGTTACAGTTTGATGAATGTGTAGTAACACTCTTTCAAAATATTAGTTTTAAGACAAAGATGCACTAGTCTAAACAATTAACTTAAGCTTGTATAAAGATTCATGTATTTTTGCAAAGCATAAAAATAAATTCATTTTCGAAAAAATGTAAAGTTAGTTCAGCACTTTACTTTGTGATGAAACTCCTTAAACTTGAAGCAGTCTAATTAATACCTATCACACTTCTCTGCTACCAGCACTAAATAGTAGTCATGCTTCTTCTGGTACTAAATACTACTTACTTCTGTGTCTGGTACTACTAAGTGAATACAGGAAGAACTCCAGTGTCCTAGAAAATTACTTTTAAATCAGCTGTTGCAATGTGTTGAGTTCAGGACATAAATTTGCAATTTAATGCTGGTATTGGCAGAATATTTCTATCATTTCATATTGATCCTCTTAATTATTTAAACCTGTGTTCAGCTTGAACACTTAATTGCTATCAAAGCCAAAAATATAAAAATTGTACTTTTACTGGAGGAAGGGGCATTTGTTGTTATTTTTCTTATAAGTATCTATTTATTGGAGCATGCTGATTCTTTTCCTCTAATACATGTTATTTATTATTTTCTATATTGTAATATTCAGTGTTAAAATTTGGTTAATTTTGTAATAATATATATTGGTAAACATTTTAAATCCTTAAGAGAAAATTTAATTCAGTTCAATCACTGTGTAACCAGTATTCAACGTCTTTATAAATTATATACTTAAACATGCATTTTAGGCAAACACATCTGTTTAAGTTGCATATGATGTACATGTTGGTAAATAAAAGTGAAGAGATTAATGTTTCAATTTATTTAAATTTTGATTGTTTGTTTACTTAGAAGGTAGCCATGAGATCTTTTCCACTTTTATTCTGAGGGGCCTCGGTGACCAAGTTGTCAAGGTAGTTCCTCATGACTACTAATGATCACTAGCCTGTCAGCGCTGGGGTTGTGAGTTCGAATCTCACCTGTGGCGGGGTGTGTTCGACTCTGATCTTAATTGACAAGGATTGCCAATTTTCCTACCGACGGTCAGTGGTTCTCTCCGGGTACTCTTGCTTCCTCCACCAATAGAAACAGGCCACCGTGAAATAGCCAGCTGTGCTGAAAACAGCATTAAAACCCCAACCAAACAAACAAAACAAACTTTTTATACGACCGCAAAATTTTTGCGGTCGTATATTGGTATGACGTTGGCGTCGTCGTCGCCGTCGTCCGTCGGAGTCTGTAGACATTTGGTTTTCGCACTATAACTTTAGTATAAGTTAATAGAAATCTATAAAATTTAAACACAAGGTTTATGACCACAAAAGGAAGGTTGGGATTGATTTTGGGAGTTTTGGTCCCAACAGTTTAAGAATCAGGGGCCAAAAAAGGGCCCAATAAGCATTTTTCTTGGTTTTCGCACAATAACTCTAGTATAAGTAAATAGAAATCTATGAAATTTTAACACAAGGTTTATGACCACAAAAGGAAGGTTGGGATTGTTTTTGGGAGTTTTGGTCCCAACAGTTTAGGAATTAGGGGCTAAAAAAGGCCCAAATAAGCATTTGTCTTGGTTTTTGCACAATAACTTTAGTATAAGTAAATAGAAATCTATGAAATTTAAACACAAGGTTTATGACCACAAAAGGAAGGTTGGGATTGATTTTTGGAGTTTTGGTCCCAACAGTTTAGGAATGAGGGGCCAAAAGGGTCCAAAATTAAACTTTGTTTGATTTCATCGAAAATTGAAGTATTGGGGTTCTTTGATATGCCGAATCTAACCGTGCATTTAGATTCTTAATTTTTGGTCCCGTTTTCAAATTGGTCTACATTAAGGTCCAAAGGGTCCAAAATTAAACTTAGTTTGATTTTAACAAAAATTGAATTCTTGGGGTTCTTTGATATGCTGAATCTAAACATGTACTTAGTTTTTTTATTATGGGCCCAGTTTTCAAGTTGGTCCAAATCGGGGTCCAAAATTAAAGCTAAAAAAGGGGTAAATTATTTTTTTTGGGGGGTGGGGGCAATTCTCCACAGCATATTGTATCGCACAAGAATTCAAAAATTGAATATAAATTCAAATCATATGATCAATTCTAAGTTCTTTATTTCAGTTATTCTGTTTTAGAAACCTATTATGTGTCAAATATTTCAAGAAATTTTCAATTACACAGTATTGTGCAATAGCAAGAATCAGTATAATTTAAACCAATTTACATTATTTACATTACAATTAAAGGATAACTTCAGTAACACCCAACAATGACTTCAATCCAAACATATATATTGAATAAACTTACAAATCAGAAATTTTAAAATTATATGATACTAACATACATACTACTGCTAACAATTAAATATGACTTAGAGCAAATATGACAACATGATTATAAAAATATGTACAAAGAGGGATAACTCTTTTTTTTTATCTCAAATTTTGAATATGTGCTGATGAAGCTTTTTTGTTTATCTCATCTAAACTGCTTTTAAATTATGCATATTTAAAATTTGCCATCCATGACTATGATGTCATTTTCTATTTTAATACGTTATGGTGTATTTAAATGGGCTGTTATGGTTGCAAAGTATCAAGAGAAATGGGGGGGGGGGGGGGTGAAAACAAAATTTAGGGGGGGGGGGAATGAGAAATTGGGGAGGGGGCAATTTTTTTCTCATTTCATAATTCATAAATTAAAAAGGAAATTTCAAATTTTTTTTAGCAAAAAAGGGGGGGTTACAATAAATTTTATTGTTTTTTGTTGTTTTTTTTTTTGGGAGGGGGAGTCAATGTGCAACTTCATAGTGTATTGCACAAAAGCTAAAAAAGGGGTAAATTTTTTTTTTTTTTTTTTTGGGGGGGGGGGACAATTCTCCACAGCATATTGTATTGCACAAGAAGCAAAAAATTGAATATAAATTGAAATCATATGACCAATTCTAAGTTCTTTGGTTTCAGTTATTCTGTGTCAGAAACCTATTATGTGTCAAATATTTGAAGAAATTTTCAATTGCACAGTATTGCGCAATAGCAAGAAATTGATATGTGTGCCCAATTTTAAATTGGTTATTTCTGATTTATATATAAAAACAAAAAATACTGATATGGTTTGAATAGGTAAATTAAAAATTTTTAAGTTCTTAGACAACATTCATTCTGTGTCAGAAACCTATGCTGTGTCAAATATTTATTCACAATCCAAATTCAGTATTGTATCAAGCTTGAATGTTGTGTTCATAATTGCCCCAACTATTCAGGGTTCGACATCTGCGGTCGTATCTAGCTGCGCCCAGCGGAGCATTTTATTCTGATTGTAAATAACTATAGAATTAGGGTATTTATCTGTATTCAAGTACCCTGTTGATTTGAAGGTCATCAGGTCAAGGTTATTATAGGGATTATCACAACTGACAAAGGGTTCAGGTCAAATTAAACCGATAACTATAGTAAAAAAAAAACAGGAAAAAAATCAAATTATAAATGATGTTTAAGCTTTATACAAAAGTTGATACTACATTTACATACATACAGTAATTATAAAAGGTTAAAACAAAAGATTACAAGCAGTTGAAGATGTTTGCCAGTATAAGACATCCATATGGAATATCCTTGTCTTACATCACGTGTACATTCGTCATAATGTCAAAATGTCGAGAAAACTTCAAGTTTCCCAGATTTAGACAAAAAAATTTTAAAAGAAATTGCTTATAAAAACAAAAGTACTGTACGATTCTCATTTAGAATTTAATTTCCAGTATAAAACCATCTGTATGTATGATCTTTCCGATTTAATATGTTGTTTTTCTCTAGAATCCCTCATTTTGTAGAAAGATTTTTTATGTCATGGCTGCCATACCCACTTCCCATGAATTTCTTTGCATTTTTTTTTGGTCTGCAATTAGAGAAAATATATCATTCATACATAAAAGATAGCAAAGAATGTGACCCCTTAGGAGTTAATCTCTCTGTATGAATGATAGTTATAAGCTTTTTTCTTATACTGCAAGTTTGGTTTGCAGTATTTCTACTTTATTCATAGATGCATGAGCTTTGTTTTGATATGCTGTTGTCGTGAATTGTTTATGAAACAATCCATATCAGAACCTTAAATCCTTTTAGCACACTCCCACAATGCATAAAACCTATTGGGAGGGAAGGGGGTGTACTTTTTTACACACTTTACTTTCAAATTTCAAGATAAAGCCTTTGTTTTAGAGGTAAATTTTACACATGAAGTAGGAGTCTATTGTCATTCCTTATTGTCTTGCCTGCAACCAAAGTCACTGAAGGTGAGAAAGGCATTACCTACATGTGCATTAACAAGCTACATAAAAACTATATTTCAAGAAGTACAAGATCTAGAAAAAATATTGTGTATAGTTGCACATGGTCTAAACATTTTTGCATCATATCATGATTCAGTGATTTTTTGTCAACTTTGTGTACAGTTCATGATCAGGTCAGATCCTAGAAAGCTGGATTACCAAACTAATACTTAATTGAATAGCATTGTCAGCCTGACACACAACACTAACATTGTTGACTGTCTGAAAAATCTGCACCTAAGTTTCAATATTGTTCGTTTCTCAGAAACTATATCTCAAGCATTTGGAGGATAGAGAAATAGTGCGCTCTGTATTTTTAGATTTTAGTAAGGCGTTTGATCTTGTAAATTATACTATTATTCTTGAGAAACTTCATTAGTATCAAATTGGGGAAAACTTGTATAACTGGTTAGAACCATATCTCCAAAATAAGACACAGGAAGTTCAATTAGGAAATGTAAAATCTCAAAATGTGATATGAAATACAGAGTCCCTCAAGGATCTATTTTAGGTCCTTTTCTTTTCTTATTACATGTAAAAGATTTACCCTTACATATCGGTGATTTCAATATAGATTTATTTTCTGATGACTACTTTACATAGTCACGACAAAGATGTAAAGTATATAAATAATGCATTAGAAAGTGACATAAATATTATTCAGTATTGGTGTACCAACAATGGTATGAAACTTAATCCTCATAAAAACTAAGTGTATGATTATCAGCTCTAGACAGAAACTTACAAAGTTACCTGAACTATGCATTAAAATAGATGGAAATTATATGTTCATTCACAAAAACTATTAGGTGTTGATAATGACGAAAATCTTAACTGGGATATTCAAATTGATCGAATATGTAAAATTATTTCCTCAAAGTTTCACATTTACAAAAGATTAAAGATCATTTATGTATTCATGTAAGACAATTATATTATAATTCATACATTTTGCCTTATATTGATTATTGTAGCTCTGTTTTGGGTATTTCAAAGAAAGATGCGGATAGAATTACCAAACTTCAAAAAAGAGCTGCACGCATTATTCTTGATAGTGATATTTTAACACCATCTGATTTTATGTTTTCTGTCTTGAAATTGTTACCATTTACAAAGAGAGCACAATTTCAAAAGTCTATTTTATTGTACAAAGTTGTTCATGGTATAGTTCCAGAATACATGATTCTACAAACAGGAAATGGAGAACATGTTCAAAGATATAATTTGAGATCTGTCTCTGATAATAATTATTTTTACCTAGACCTAATACGAATTTTCTAAAGAAATTGTTTCAGTTTTCTGCCGTCAAAATGTGGAACGATTTACCTTATAGTCTTAAAAATTGTGCTAATTATTTGGAATACAGAACTGAAAGTTGGCTCATTAATTGCCCTGTCAATGTAGATTGTGCCAGAGGTTTCGGAATTTGAGTAGCGCCCCTGGGGTACACAGGTAGCCTAAGGGTACATTATTCCTTTGTCACGCATCTCCTCTCATGTTATGTGGAATACGGAACTGTAGGTTGGCTCAGTAATTGCCTTGCCAATGTAGATTGTGCCATAGGTTTCGGAATTTGAAAAGCGCCCGTGAGAGCTGAGCTACACGGGTGGCCAAGGGTACATTATTCCTTTATTGCACAACTCTCATGTTATTTGGAATATGGAACTGAAAGTTGGCTCAGTAACCGCCTTGCCAATGTAGACTGTGCCAACTGTTTCAGAATTTGAATAGCACCATAGGGGCCGTCTTATACAGGTAGCCTTAGGATACATTACTCCTTTGTCACGCAACTCCTCTCTAGTCCGAGATTGCTCTGACGTCTGGCGGCTTTTTTTTGTGCTGAGGCCGTGGGTCTACTCCTCTCATGTTATTTGGAATACGGAACTGAAAGCTGGCTCGCTCAGTAATTGGACCACTTATGCAGATTGTGCTAAAGGTTTCAAAATTGTTTTAAGATGCGGTTCCAACTTTGGTAAATTTCTTGGAAGTCAAAGACCATTATTTTTTGATCTTTTGACATGAATTTTCTGTATCACTTCAGCAGTAACACATATTTGGATCATCTAGATGTATAAAATATGCGATTCCAACTTAAGTAAATTTCCTGAAAGTGTCCAAGACTTTTACTTTTGGAATTTTCCTTAGCAATTATAGATTTTTTTTTATCATATTAACTTTAAAACTTATCAGAATCATTTGGATTTCAAAAATCTGTGATTCCAATTTTGGTAAATTTCCTGAAAGACTCAAAGACTACTTCTTTGTGATTTCTACTCAGTAACCATTATATATATATTTGGTATCACTATAGCAACAGCACTAGTTTGGATTGTATAGATTTCAAAAATATGTGATTCCAATATGGGTAAATTTCCTGAAAGTGTCTTCAGACTATTATTTTGGGAATTTTAATAAGCAACAATACATTTTTTTTTATCATACTAGCTTGAAGACTTATCAGGATCATTTGAATTTCAATAATACTTGATTCCGATTTGGTAAATTGCCTGAAAGACTCAAAGACTAGTTTATTAGTGACTTCTTCTTAGCAACCATATATATTTGGAATCACTATACCAACAGCACTAGTTTGGATTGTATGGATTTTAAAAAAATATGCAATTCAAATTTCGGTCCTGAAACTATCTAAGACTATAATTTTTGGAATTTTACTTAGCAACTATAGATTTTTTTTGGATTATATTAGCTTTAGGACTAATCTAGATCAGTTGAATTCCAAAATATGTGTTTCCAATTTTAGTAAATTTCCCCAAAGACTACTTTAATTGTGATTTCTACTTAGCAACCATATATATTTTTCACTTTTTAACTTTTTAGTTTGTTGTTGTTCTTTAAGATTTTATATTTGGTTTTGTTCGACTTGTGTATTTCATACTTTTTAGTCGTTTTACGCCCCTTTTGACAGCTCACCATTTCCATTTATTTTTCTTGTCATATATATTTGGAATCACTATAGCAACAGCACTAGTTTAGATTGTATGGATTTCAAAAATACAAGAGTAGCGCAGGGATATGCAGCGGGGCTGCTTCGACTAGTCTAAAGATGTAATCATTTATTGATATATTTATTTATATCTGAACATTATTTGTTAATTTACATGTAATATGTATGTGTATATTGTACTTATTGTTTCTCTAAGGGCCTCAATGAGTCACTCTCTTTAAATAATTAATTATTATTATTATGTAAGTGTTTGTGACCTGTCACCTTATATTGGCCTCATTATCAAGTTCCAGTAATTCACATCCTTTATTTTGTCAAGTTCTCTGCAACTGATAGTTCAACAGTATTTGGTAAGCATAATCTTCGCAAGATGTACATGGGTGTCGGACAATTCACCTGATCTTGACCTCTTTTTCACATGCACTCAAGTGATGTACAACTATTTTTCCTGATAGTCTCTTTCTCAATAACTGTGATAGCTTGGCTGTATTGGGTTGATACTCTTCACAAAGTTGTTGCTGTTTAACAAATGACATCTCTCTTAGACCTCTTGTTCATTCAACTTATAGCTCAAAACCATATATCACTAATAGACAAATCACCATTAAGCAGGCAAGACATTTTTGTATATCAAACTAAGGGAGCAACCATTTGATTTTTATGGGCTTTCAAAATTTCTTCCTGGGATCCAGACCTATAACAAATAAGGTTGCCGTTACTAAAAATATAAAAATTGAGTAATAAAATACTTTAAAAAGTTCTCTGAAACTACCAGCGCAATTGAGACCAAGTTTTAATAGAATGACCCTTAGTTGACCCCATTTTCAAAATTGTGTCCTGGGTCCTGGATCTCCAACATATTATCAAAAAAATTCTAAAAATCCTCAAAGAAAATATTAAAAAATCTCTTCTCTGTAACTACTAGGGCAAATGAGACAAAACTTTGATAGAATGGTACTTAGGTGGTCCCCTTTCAAAACTAGGTGCAAAGGTTCCAACCTCCAACAAATATGGGCAGTTTTTTTTTAAATAAAAAGAATCAGAGTAGCATGATACAACCACAACATGTCTACAGGTAAACAAGAGGCTCTCAAGAGCCTGAATCGCTCACCTAGCAAACAATGCACTATAAACTAAATTAATTTATTAATGTTTATTGTAAATTAAACTGAGTATTAAAGGTCATGTAAAATGCTGAAAATACCGTTAAAAGCCTTTCAAGAACCTCTGGAAAGAAATGGGCATGAGTTCCCCCTACGCTTGATTAAGATACAGTCATGGTCAATCTGATGATTCACAATAAAATACAAGCTTTTATTCATCTTCGAATACAAGTATAAATCTTTTAAATCTTTTGGTCTATATGTTGTCTTCGTTTTTAAAATGTTTGAAAGAAGTTATGTAAAAATTGTGGGTTAAGGCTTTTTATTTTCTATTATGCTTCATCTTTGATCATATTGACTAAGCTGTTGGTTTTTATCCAATAAACCATGCTTAACTCATCTGTCATTTTGTAGTTTCATCCAAATCCCCCTAGTAAATTCAGAGGAGAAGATGTTTGAAAATTTGTTAACAACGATGATGACGGACACCAAGTGATGGCAATTAAAAGCTCACATCTTATGAAGTTTAATCATTGTTATACAACATTCTCATCATCACCATTCACTAAGGATACCATGTTTACTTTAAAAACCAAATATTGTTGAAATCCGAGCAAGTGTAAAAAAATGGCGGGAAAATGGCAGACATTTTAAAAATGGCCTTCCAAAACAAACTTTCATCATTACCATTCAACTCGGGATACCATGTTTACCTTGAAAGTAGCTTTCATCTTCATTTTCTTTCTATAATTCAGGAAAAAATAGCAAAAAACAGCATTTTGACCCCTATGTTCTATTTTTAGTAAGGGCGGACATGTTTTCGACCAATCAAAAATCCAAGCATTGACTTTTTGCAGGATACCCTAAGAAACAATCTTACCAAGTTTCATTTGATTTTGAATAGTAGTTTCAGAGAAGAAGATTTTTGAAATAATAACATAAAAAAAGCCAAAAATGTCAAAAAAGGGCAATAACTCTAACATCAGTTGACAGATTTTCACGAAAATCAGCACACAGGTAGCTTTCATCATGCTGAACACTTTCAACCTGCCAGAATTTGCCGTAACCTAATGATTTTTGAGATATTTGCGAAAAACTTTGTTTGACCCTTATGTTCTATTTTTAGTAACAGTGGCCATGTTTTTCGACGGATCAAAAATCGACGCATAAACTTTGTGCAGGATACCCTAAGGAACAATCATGCTAAGTTCTAAATCCATTTAGTAGCTTCAGAGGAGAAAATGTTTGAAAAATTGTTAACGACGACGACACACGACGACGACGGACGCCAAGTGAAGGCAAAAGCTCACATTTCCTTTTCGAAAAGGTGAGCTAACAATTAAAGTAAAGTGTTGTTAGTGCAGTATGATATAACCCCAACATGTCTACAAGTAAGTGAGGACATACTATTGTGCTTGACCCCAATTAAGTATTGATATATTGCACAGAAATATTGGACCTACCACTAAAACAAGATGACAAACAAATAATAAACCAGAAGCTCCATGGAGTCTGAATCGCTCACCTGGATGTTAGGTGACTAGAACTGACAAAATCGATAAGAACTGTAAGGAATTGTTCTACAGTGTCCAGCACTTCTAGATAAGATATGTAAAGAATTCTTCCAGTGTCCAATGTTAAAAATGTAAAACTAAGTCCAACTGTCGTAGCAGGTTGGATTCCGATTGGCACGAAAACATAACTTTTGAAGCAGACTTTTATCCAAGGATCTTCATGCAACAAAATTATTTCAATTGGCTTGGTATTTTCTGACAAAAAGACCTTTGTACAAATTTCCCCATAGGGTCCAAAGTAAAACTAATCCGGCTGTGGAGACCATCTTGAATTTCAGATCGGCATAAAAAAAATAATTATTGTAGAGGTTCATCCAATGCTTGATCATACATAAAACTATTTCAATTGGCTTGGTAGTTTCTGACATGAAGACCTTTATACAAATCTCCCCATAAAAGCAAATGTTAAACTTAGTCTGGCTGTGGCGGCCATCTTGAATTTTCCGATCGGCACAACAAATATTTTGTAGAGGTTCATCCAAGGATCATTCATGCAACAAATCAATTGAATTGGCTCAGTAGTTTCTGACAAGAAGGGATTTAAAAATATGTCCAATCAGAATGAATTATCTGCCCCTGGTACCCATGTTGAATATACAATCGGCACAAAAAACATAATTTTTGTAGTGGTCTATCAAATGATCATTCACACATCATAAACATTTCAATTGGCTTGGTAGTTTCTGACAAGAAGACCTTTGTACAAAATTCCCCATAGGCTCCAATGTTAAACCAAGTCTGGCTGTGGCGGCCATTTTGAATTTCCGATCGGCACAAAAAAACATACATTTTGTATATGTTCACCCAAGGATCATTCATGCAACAAATCAATTCAATTGGCTCAGTAGTTTCTGACAAGAAGAGCTTTGAAGATAAGTTCAATCAGAAAAAATTATCTGCTCCTGGTACCCATGTTGAATCTCAAATCGGCATGAAAAACATAAATTCTGTACAGAACCACCTGGGACTATTATACTAATAGTCCCAGGAACCACCCAATTAACATTCCTGCCAAGTTTGGTTTAATTTAGACTGGTTGTTTCAGAGAATAAGATGAAAATGTGAAATGTGCAAAGACGGACGGGCTGGCGGACAACGGGCGCAAAGTGATGGCAAAAGCTCACTTGAAAATCCATCTTTTTGGCCCCGTTAACCCCCTATACTTTCGAAAACTGCAAAAGAATAAATCTGTTGACATACTACTGAATGCATTTATTAAGACTTAGACCCCGTGTATCTCGGAAACAAGACAAGATAGAAAACATTTGTTGACGTACTAATGAAAGCACTCATAAGATGAATTAAAAGAAAAAATCTCCACAAGAATTGGATGAAAAATAAAAAAATGGGTCAGTCACAAATGGGCGGGTTGCAAAGAATGGGTTATGTTCGCTTTTATGGATATCTGAATTCTGATCCGTGGCACGATGACCGAGAGTTTAAGATAAGATCAGACTAGTATCAATTTTACTGTGTGAACTACCACCAAACTTTTTTTTTTACGGACAAAAATTCTTGAAATGATTCGACAATATTATGGAGGAAATTATAAACACAGGTGAAAATCTTTAATATATATGTATTGTAATTTAATGTATACCATCGCAATTTTCTCCTTAACATAGACCTGTACAGCTAAAATATAGAATCCTGAACCCAAATAGATATGGTTGGTAGGGACTTTTTCATCGGTTGCTATGGACTTTCAATGACCTTGACCATAGACCTTTCTTTTTGACTTGTACAAGTAAATTATAAGGTCCATAACCCAAATATATATGGTTGCTAGGAACTTTTTCATTGGTTGCTATGGAATTTTTCAATGACCTTTACCCTTGATGCTCCATTTTATTACTACAGCTACCATTTAATTTATTTCAAATAATGCCCTAAACATCTGTGACAATGTCAGACCAATATTTTCTGTTTAAATGTAAATAATCTTTCAAGGGCAAAAATTCCTATAAGGGGTCAATTAACGATTTTGGTCATGTCGACTTATTTGTAGACCTTACTTTGCTGAACATTTTTGCAATATACAGTTTCTCTTTATCTATACTGTAAATTCTTAAATTATTGCGATGAATGCGACAGGGTTGTAATCGCAATAATTTAAATTCGCATTTTGGAACTTTTTTATACGAGTGAAGCCTGATTTTTCTCAATATCGCAAAAATTAAAATCGCAATTTGGTTGTTTTAGAGGGGAAGATTTTTTAAAAGTTTACAAAGATGACGAAAAAAATGTGAAAAATTGTCTTTAAAGGGCAAAAACTCCCAGAAGGGGTCAATTGACGATTTTTGTCATGTTGACTTATTTGTAGATTTTAAGTCTGTTTGCAGCTTTTCTTCTGGTGTCGTTGCAGCTTACCCTCGGACAGTAGTCTAAGCTGAATTGGGATGTCAGCTGCCTCTTTGAAAAGCTCCAACACCAATAGGTAGAATAGCATTGGTCCGCTGGTATGGACACGACTATTCAGACGATTGTGCAAGCCCTTGACATCATTGTTGCTAGTAGTTTATGAGCACAGGCAAAGTCGCATTTGTGGTGGTGCTGTGGTGGAGGATCATAAGGAGGATGCTCCGGAAGTGACTTCACCGGAACCGGAAGTCACGTGACCGAAACCGGAATTGGCTTTCGCGCACATGCGCAACCGGAAGTGATGTGTTTTCCCGCCATTTGTTTATGGAAGTGACGTAAGTCACGTGCCAGGACCCGGATGTGTGGTCTGCGCATGTGTTGGCAGAACCGGAAGTACAAGGAGGTGGTTTGCGCGCATGCGCAACCGGAAGTAGTGGATTTTCGCGCCATTTTCCCATGATTTGTTTACGGAAGTGACGCAAGTCACGTGCTGGGGCCCGAATGTGTGGTCTGCGCATTGTAGGCGGAACCGGAAGTACAAGGAAGTGGTTTGCGCGCATGTGCAACCGGAAGTAGTGGATATTTCGCGCCATTTTCCCGTGCTTTTCCCCACGGGTGATGTTTTCTGTGAGGACTAAAGGTAGGACTGGATTATGTCCCCTTACTGCCAGCTGATGCTGTCACCATTAGGTCAATGGAGGGGTGTCCTTAGCAACCGCCTTAGCAACGGCGGTCCATTTCATTGCTCTAGGATGCATTTCGTTTCTCTTCTCTTGCTCCATGCCGCTCTTCGCTGCTCATCGCTATTCATGATTTACTCGAGTGCTCATTTCAGTTTTTTGGGGCTACTTGTCACGGTTTTCACTGCTGCTGCTTCTCATCGCTGTTTTTCTCTTGCTGTTTGCTGCTCATCGCTGTTTTTCTCTTGCTCTTTGCTGCTCATCGCTGTTTTCTCTTGCTAATCGCTGTTTTTCTCTTGCTCTTTGTTGCTCATCGCTGTTTTTCTCTTGCTCTTTACCGCCAGCTGATGCTGGCACCATTAGGTCAATGGAGGGGTGTCCTTAGCAACCGCCTTAGCAACGGCGGTCCATTTCATTGCTCTAGGATGCATTTCGTTTCTCTTCTCTTGCTCCATGCCGCTCTTCGCTGCTCATCGCTATTCATGACCTTACTCGCGTGCTCATTTCAGTTTTTTTTTTTTTGGGGGGGGGGGGGGCTACTTGTCACTATTTTCGCTGCTGCTGCTGCTGCTTCTCCTGCTTGTTGCTGTTCGTCATCACTGCTCTTCTCTTGCTGATCGCCGTTTTTCTCTTGCTCTTTGCTGCTCATCGCTAATCATGACCTTACTCGCGTGCTCATTTCGGTTTTTTTGGGGCTACTTGTCACTGTTTTCGCTGCTGCTGCTGCTCCTGTTGCTTGTTGCTGTTCGTCATCGCTGCTCTTCTTTTGCTCATAGCTGTTTTACTCTTGCTCTTTGCTGCTCATCGTTAATCATGACCTTACTCGCGTGCTCATTTCGGTTTTTTTTGGGCTACTTGTCGCTGTTTTCGCTGCTGTTGTTGCTCCTGCTGCTTGTTGCTGTTCGTCATCACTGCTCTTCTCTTGCTCATTGCTGTTTTTTTTTCTTGCTCTTTGCTGTTCATCGGTACTCATGACCTTACTCGCGTGCTCATTTCGGTTTTCTGGGGCTATCTGTCGCTGTTTTCGACGCTGCTGCTAGTGGTGGTCGATTGTCGTTTTTCAAAGATTGGATCTGTGTGAGAGCACCCTTACATTCAGATCATTTGAAAGGCCACTCTGCGTTTATCCAGGCTTGTGACTGGCTATCATAAGATAGGCTGCATCAATCATCCTCAATTTTTTTAAGGCCACTCTGCATTTGTCCAGGCTTGTGACTGGCTATATATATGTATAAACATATATAGGCTGCATTACCATCCTCCCTTTTTTCAAATTTTTTAATTTTTAAATTTTTTTTTTATATATATTTTTTTCTGTTTTTTTTTTCTTTGTAATATTTTCCAATTCCTCCATCACATAGAGTCATTGCTGTCTTCAGCTGGTGGTTGGTCATAGTCGTTCAATAGAGATATTTTCGTTTTTCTACGGCATATTCCCATGATTCTTTTGATTCGTAGTCTTCCTCTTCTCTCAGGCGTTTAGCCGTTTTCTTGATTTTTCTATGTACGGGGTCTTTATTCATGTCTTGATGCCAGGACATCAGTCCGATGTAATGCTTTCGCTTTTCGTCTCTATATGAGTCAAACATGTATCTATATGCTGCCAAGCGTGCCTTGTCGTCTTCCATTCCGGCTTCTACTAGTTCGTTTACTTTCTGTGAGTATTCCGGTTGATGTACTTGAAATGTTCTATTCAAAATGACTTCCCATAGGGAATGTTCGAATTGCTCTTCGGAGTCTTCGTTGGATTCATGGTCACTGCTTTGTTCCGATTCCTCGTCACCGGCCTCTGTGGTGGTGTTCTTCTTCATATACTTCATTATGGCAGTCACTACATTCACTGGCCATTTTTCTAGTACCGAAATGTCTTGCATATGGTACCGAAATGTCTTAAATATGGTACCGAAATGTCCCATTACCGAATTGTCTTTTTCAACGGGTACCGAAATGTCCAGGTACCGAAGTGTCTTGATACCTATCAGTTTTGCTCTAAATGCTTTAGGTTTTGAGATATAAGCCAAAAACTGCAGTTTTACCCCTATATTTTATTTTTAGACATGGCGGCCATGTTTCTCGAAGGACAAGAAAATAAAACACAAACTTTATTCTAGGTATCCTAAGGATCATTCAGACAAAGTATGGCTATAATTGGTTCAGTGGTTTCAGAGGAGAAGATCTTTGAAAAAGTTTACGACGTGATGGCATATCCTTTTAGGACAGATGAGCTAAAAATGGGCAAAAACATATTCAAATAATTCCATAATAGCAGGTGCACAACTTCAATATGTGTACAATCTTCCTGTTTGATAAATCTTGGTTGAAAACTGTAGGAGCAGTTGTTGGCACAAGATTGGTACCCAATTTTCCCCGCCCGCCCACTTTACATCACCATACTATAACCTGGATTTGCACTTCGTTGAACCCGGCCAAAAATCGAGATGTTCTGAAAATTGGCTAATGTTAGCCCCTTTTATCTCTGCAACGACAAAAGTTACACAACTATGCCTGGGTTTACTTTTATTGTATTTCTTATGACGAATCATTTAAACAAGACTGGACACACTACATGTCTCGCCTGAGTATACACATGGACACAGAATAATGATTATCTGATACCCAACATTTGGCAAGTCAAAGGAAAATGTGTTAAAAGAGATTGAGGTCAAGGTCAAAAGGCAGGTGTCATACTGACATGTATCCACTAAGAACTATCTATTAACCAAATATCGTTGGTCTAGGTATTAAAAGTTGCTGAGAAATGAACCTAATCTTGAAAATGTGACAAAGTCACTAAGGCATGAAATTGAGGTCAAGGTCCAGAGACAAGTGTCAGACTGGCATGTAACCACCAATTTACCTATCAATAGACCAAATACAGTAGGTCTAGGTATTACAGTTGTCGAAAAATGGACTTAATCAAGAAACTTAGATGAAAGTCACTCAACCATGAAATTGAGGTCAAGGTCCAGAGAATAGTGTCAGACTGGCATGTACCCATCAACAACTATCAATAGACCAAATACAGTGCGTCTAGGCAGTACAATTCTGAGAAATGGATTTAACCACGAAAAAGTGACAAAGTAACTGTAGCATGAAATTGAGGTCAAGGTCCCAAACCTAGTGTCAGACTGAGATGTACCCACCAAGAACTATCTATTGACCAAATATGTTGGGTCTAGGTATTCTAGTTGCTGAGAAATGGACTTAACCATGAACTAGAGGCTCTCAAGAGCCTGTATCGCTCACATGGATTTAACTTTTCACCTTGAGTATTCCTAAAAATTTAAGTGTTGCAGTCAATTTGGCTGATTTTTCTATAGGATTCTATGTTAAACTAATTCCAGCTGTGGCAGTCATCTTGGTTGACAGTCCAGGTCAACGGATTCATTTCTAAAATAGAACCATCTAATGACCATTTCTGCTAAGTCTTGTTCCAACTGGCTAAGCGGTTTCAGACAAGAAGATTTTTAAATGAAATTTCCTATAGGGTCCTATATTAAACTAAGTTCGGCTGTGGTGGCCATCTTGGTTGACAATCCAGATGATCGGACACATTTCTGAAAGAGCACCATCTAAGGACCCATTCTGCCAACTTTAGTTCCAATTGGCTGAGTAGTTTCAGACGAGAAGATTTTTGAGTGAATTTCCCATAGGGTCCTATGTTAAACTAAGTTCGGCCATCTCGGTTCACAGTCCATGAAATCGGACACATTTCTGAAAGAGGACCTCCTAAGGACCATTGCTACAAAGTCTGGTTCCAATTGGTCAAGTGGTTTCAGACAAGAAGATTTTTCAATCAATTTTCCCATAGTGCCCTATGTTAAACTAAGTTCGGGTGTTTCAGCCATCTTGGTTGACAGTCTGGGTCATTGGACACAATTCTGAAAGAGGACCATCTAAGGACCATTGCTACCAAGACTAGTTCTACTTGGCTAAGTCAGGTTTCAGACAAGAAGATTTTTGAGTGAATTTCCTTATACTAAAGTTATAGTGCGAAAACCAAATGTCTTCGGACGACGACGACGACGCCAATGTCAATGTCATACCAATATACGACCGCAAAAATTTTGCGGTTGTATAATAACTCTACCATAATTAGGATCTATGATTTCTGTTTTCCAATTCTTAATGTGCAATGACCAGGTCGATCAAATTATTGTTAGCCAGAAAATGGCAACAGAAAGACAAAAAATTCTATTATTTTGACGATATTTTGACATGTATTTAAGTGTCAAAAAGTTGGAGTAATATCGGGTATAATGCAAAACTCTTGTTTGTAAATCAAATTTTTAATTTCCCGAACATTTACTCTTTTGTTGCTTTTCATATTCATACGACTCAAAATGCAACCTTTTTTAACATCCAGTTGTTATTCAATGCGATGATATTCTTCAATGAATGACTGCATAAAATTCTATGCATGCTACCTTCATTTAAATTTTATTAAGTTGATAGAACTATTTGCAGATTGGGAGTACTTTGGCCCATGAAACCTTCGTAATGACAATAATCCAGCACTGCTAGTTTGATAATCTTCCTTCATATAAACTCCCAAGGCTGGACTAAAAACCTGATACTGATGTTCAAGCTGAGGCATCCATGTTTTTCTGGCACATTTCTAGTTGCTTTTTGTTAAGGTTTCCAAGCAACCAAAGATGATGTGTATTATCATTTTATTCATTTTTTGGGAACAAATCTCTGATAAAATGTAATATCCATGACAATAGACTATAATAAAATTAAAATTTTGTAAATTTTAAAAATGTATACATAGAAAGAAAACATACAGATTTGTTGTACATACATGTATATATGTGTAAATGTTTTTTTGGGTAATTAATTTTTTATCAACCCAATCAACTGTCTATCCCAATAAATCTGAAACTTATTTACTACTTTTCTAAAATTCTGTACATTGAAAATAACTGAAACTTTTTTTAAAACAAAAACTTGCACTTAACCAACATGGATTAGTACACTGGAAATAAGAAAATAGCTCTTCTAGAAAATTTTGCATAAAAGTATAGTAACAGGCTTGCTTCTTATGTTTCTTATGTTTTAAAGATTTTGCACAAAAAAAACCAACATATTATGTTTTTATAGAATCCAAAACTCTCTTTACCCAAAACAAAAATTGTTGGTACACTGTATCAATGCATTATCTCAATAATCTCTTAATTTTAGACATTCAAAATATAACAAGTTTAAAAACAAAATTGAAAAGATATATATTAAATAAATTGAAACCAAAATATAATGAAATTTGGAAAAAAGACATTTTTGATGACAACAGAAACAAAACACAAGTTAATAAACTAAGAACATATAGACTCTTTAAAATTCATTTTAATGGTTCAATTGACACATATTTGTCCCATGGTATAAGCAAGGAAAGAAATTTAGTCACAAAATTTAAAATAAATGCCCATAAACTGGAAATTGAAATAGGTAGATATCAAGGTATAATAGCAGAAAATAGAATTTGCAAGTTATGTAAAAAAGACGTAGAATATGAAATTCATTTTCTGTTATAGTGTGAAACACTACAAAATTATAGAGAAAATTTACTTTGTGATTTGGAAAACCAATATTTTAATCTTAAGAATGTTGATAATCAATCTAAATTCATTTGGCTGATGTCATGTGAGGATAAACATGTTATTAAACAATTATGTTCTCTATTACAAACACTAAACAGTGCAAAAAGAATATTCATTATCAAATAGAGAGACATAATATATCTATACTTATTCATTAATATTTGTATTATTAATAATAATTATACCTATTTATGCATGTCTTTTACTATAGAGACTGGATACACATGTTAATTTTTTTGGTCACTGTGCTTGATGAAACTCCACCTTGACAATATTTTCAGCATTTATTATTATTAAAACTGTATTGTAATTATCTTGATTCTTTGGAACTGCATATAATTTGTAAAATCTGCTCAAATTTGGGCTTAAATTTGACAAAATAAAAGATATTCTATTCTATTCTATTAACAGTTTATTAGAGACACACAGTAATTTATTTCGGACAAAATAAAATTTTGTTCAACAGTATACATGTATATACAGTTAAAAGCATTTCATAATAATTTCCATAAAACATTTAGAAAGTATTATTTTCAATTTAATCTGGTACTTAATTAGCCTTGTGAAAACTTCTAATGAATGATCTATGAAAACTCATAGCACAGGCAAAGTGCCAGTAAATTCTAACATTAAGACTACTCATATGGTGCCGTTCTCAACATTATTAAATTGATTTCTCTCTCTGAATTTAACAATGTAAGAGTTACGGTGAGAAGTTATATGGCGAGAAGTTAAAATTTTTTTTTTCTATTATTAAGTGGAAGAGATGACTTCTCCTCGGGATCTAAGTGAGACTTAAGAAAAATTACAGAAGATAATGTGTCGCATGTTTCCATATTTGGTGAGCCTTGATATTGGAAATTGCATAAAAAACTGTTGAGAACACATATTTTATATGACTAGTAGTCAAACCCTGAGCTATAAATCATGATTAACATTAACTACTTTACACAATCTTAATACATGCACTTTCTACTTACATTATTGTTCAATCATTACAAAATACAGAGGAAGGATTTGTATGTAAAACCTTAAAAGGTACATGCTACAGAACATATATATAATTAATAAATTACAATGAACAAAATCATAGGTACAAATGTACTTGAAAAGTAGGATACATAACAACCATACCTTTTTTTTTAATTTGAAGGGTCATCATATACAAACAGAAAAAGTCAATTGATCGAAACTAATAATTTTACAAGTTTAACCCACTTTAATTCTGCACCAAAAGAAAAGGATTTGTTGTATCATTCAAGAGTTATTCAGTAGTAATACACACAAAAGAGTCATACCAAATCCCAATGAAAACTCAAAATGGTATGGAGAAAAAATTCAGATTCTTTCTTAAACGGTGACCTTTTATCATTTTTTTCAAAAGATTATTCGAGGACAGACAGACACAAGAACATTTGCTGATATAATATAACATGCCAACACTAATTCATGGTGAGATATTAACGAAAACTTTGATGAAAATAACAAAACCAAATTAGAGGCTGAAGTGGTGAGCCTATACTGCTCACCTGGCAGCATCCTTTCCAGTGTATCATATTTGTTTATTTATATATAATTAGCTATTTGGTTTCCGAGGTTTTTTTTATTTAGGCCAGGTGAGATAAACAGATTTTCACTTTTACTTAATTCATTTCTGCTTTAAAAATCTTCTAGCGTTATACTTTAAGAATTAAATGATTTATAATAATGTGATCTATAAAACAATGTGAACAAAAGGGAGACAAATTACTTAATTTATACACCACTGTATCAGTAAAAATTCTGAATAAAATTAATAATCCCATTCTTTTAGAATGCAATAACAACATATATTAGTAAGAAAAATCAAAGTTTTGCCAAAATGAGTCCACGAAATTTGTTAAACTCTTATGGTGAATGGCAGGAAAACTGTTCATTGATGAGATTAATTTTATTTCTTGATTGTTTGCTGTGTGTTTACTGTTTGTGGCATTTTTTCTTTTATACTACTCTTTGCTACAATGTACCTTTGATGTTTAAATTTATACATGTACATGACAAAATAATTTCAATTTTCTCAAGCAATTAAGTAAAATCTTTATAAATGAGAATATTTCAGGATATTTTTAAACTTTTTACATCACTAACACTCTCAATTCTGTATTAATCAAACAATAAACAGAGTCTGATAAAATGCCTGCCCAAGACTTTGAACATTAAGTGCTGGACTTATAATGACAAATAGAGACAATAAAATGAAAAAAAAAAAAATAAAAATAAACGATTACCAAAGTTAAAAATATTTCTTATATAAAACAGAGAGGCAATCAATCTCAGAAAACAGGACTCCAAAATAAATGCACACATTTTTCTTTAAAATGTTAATCTACATGTACTTTAGAATATTTGCATTGATTAAATTCTCACTTCAAAACACAAGATAAAACTTTTCATGGAACCCGGTGTCTCACCTGCTTTTGCTGTTGTTTGTGTTTTTCAGTGTAATAGTAAAATACGGAAAAAAGGAAAAAAAATATAAAATTTTCCTCTGGTTACTATATTTTGATCATGAAAAAGATTTTGTCCAAGTTTGGTAAAAATCCAGGATGGTTTAAGAAAATGTTTAAAAAACTGTAACAACAGAGTGAATGTAAATGTTGACGCCGATGACGACGACGGAATGTAGAATTGCTATGTCTTGTTTCCGCAACTAAAGTCACAGGCTCGACAAATTAGACAAAGAAGTAAAATTTCACTAAATGAACACGCAATTAAATTAAGCATTACTGGTAGAATAGCAATTTAAAAAATAACACAAAGTAAAGGCATCTAAGCCAGTGAGTCAAAACTGTGTATCAACCCAACAGAACCCTCTTGAGTTTTTCTCTAGCTGCGTCTTCATCATCTGTTTCTGTATCACTGCTGGGAACATTGGCTGATGTCCTACAATTTGGTGAACACAGGTACTGTAGTAAAGGAAGTCGGTATTTTCCACAAAAATCCACAAATTTGACATTTTCCACACGAGAGGAAAAGTACACACCTGTAATAATATAAAAAAACCTTATTATAAGGGCTATTGCGTGTACGCTAATATTTTTTCACTGGGATAGAATATATATAATAATTGCTAGAAAACATTAATAACAACTCATATCTAATTAAACATAAAATACTAGTGATGTTACCATGAATATCAAATTCTGCAGTTTAATAAATATCTTTTGTTTTGAGGATATCAAATTTCATGTTTTTATTTTTCCAGAAAATTGTAGCCATCTTGGTTCTTGTTTTGGGTCATCTGATTTAATTCTGAAAGAGGACCACCAAAGGACCATTCTACCAAGCTTAAATCAGCAGTTTTTTCAAAATATTAATAATGCTGGGGATACTGATTAGAGATCCAGACATCTGGATACAACTGTTGAAGCGGACCATCAAGAAAAATTCCACCAAACTTTGGTTTCAATTGAATAATGGTTTCACAGGAGATGACTTTTAAAGAAAAAATCATGACAAGGATGATGGTATTTAAAGTAGTAATCCTAAATTTTCTTAAACAAAAGTAAACATAGTAATAAAATTTTCTGCAGTAAAACATTTATACAATAAAAAAATTAAATTACCTTTACATTTTGGATTCACACATCTTTGACATGAGTTCAAGTACTGTAAGAGATTTTTTGGGAGTTCCAATTCAGAGTATTTTACTTTTTCTATTTTTACTACTCTTGCTGAAAATTCCAGAAGAGAAGGTACATCATATGTCAAATCCTGAACAAATTTTACAACTAAGGGATTGTTTCGTAGACTAAGCTCCACCAAGTTTAGACTAACTATCTCTGATGGTAGAGTTGATAATTTGTTGTTGTGAAGACTCAGTGATTTTAAATTATGCAGATTAACCATTGTGGGTGGAAGACTTTGAAGCTGGTTATCGCAGAGCACTAGTGAGGTAAGACTATGCAGTTGTCCTATTTCAGCTGGTATTTCTGATAATTTGTTTCCACCAAGATATAATATCTCAAGCCTTAAAATAAAAAAAATATACATAAACCCACCTGCATACCTAAACATATATGTGTATATCTGTATCAGTAAAGAAAAATTCTACATGCACTTTAAATCTGTCAAAAAATATATTGAATATCCCTGTATAAATGAACAAAAGCAATTCATGTAACCAAAATAACAATAGCCAAAAAAAAACCAAAAAACAAACAAACAAAAAGCCATTCTACACAGAGTAAATTTATTGTTACTAGGAATTTTGTCTGATGTAAAGAACATCAACATTCTCAAAGGCATGATTCTGCCAACTGGAAAAAAAAACAGAAATGCTGTAACATCAGAACCGCTGAATTTAATTTATCCCCATTCCTTTGTCAAGGGAGAAGTATTTTGGTGATGAAGTGGGGTTAAACAGTACTTCACAATACCTGTTTAAAAACATTTCAAGGACTTTCTTGAAAATATTTTGCAAATTTTGTTATTACATGTACATGTAACAGGGAATTAACTTATTTCTGGAAGTGTATAAGATATATTACCAATCAACAGTCCTCAGCCCTGCCTGTGTACGACTCATAATCCATGTAAGGATGGCACAATTTTTTATTTACCAATGATAGTTATAAGTACTTTGAAGTACTGTTTTTAATATGGGCAGAGATGATTTTTCCAGGCCAAGAAAAAAACAGAATTGCTGTACCCTAAGCCATATTGCTATGTATATTTAAGAAACCATTACAGAAAAATCCAAACTACAAAAAGCGGAAATCTGCTAAAAAATGGAATAAAATCATCCATGTATGGGTCCAACTGTTCTCAAGTTACATGCATTGTTGAAAGCAGCAAAATCAACAATATACCGGTAACATTCTTTCCAGTGTTACTGAAGGTACGTGGTGTTCAAGAGGCTTAGTCTTTAGTCTTTACATCATGTATAAGTGCCAGGATCATTTCCAGATATTCAGTCTGAATATACATATGTACATGTAGCAATGAACTTACATGCCTGTGAGAGACTTTTGGGAAATAATCAAGTGCAATGAATTTATTACAGCCTGGAAAAAAAAACTTTATAGATACTTGTCATTTGATTCATTTACCTGTTCAGATCCCTGACTGATCTGGTAACTGAAGCAATAGCATTGCCTCCCAAGTATAATGCCTTTAAACGAGGAAGTTCTGTAAATTGTGGAGGTAATTCTGTCAGCATATTGGCACTCAAGTTCAGCACCTCAAGAGATCTCAACCTACCAAAATCCTTTGGAATCGATTTACAGTCTAGGTCGTTGTTCTTTGCTATAAAAGTTCTTAACTGTTTTAAATAAATCACTGAATCATCAAGTTTATTGCAATTGTTGTTACTGATATCAAGTGTAATAAGATTAGCAAATGAGTTTATAGATTTTGGCAATGCAGTTATGTTATTATGATGTAAACAAAGTGCTCTGATTGACTTGCAACGTTCAAATAAACATTTTGGTATGGCTGTCAAATCACCATATGACAAATCCTCAGCTCCTTCACTTAAACATTCACTTTCAGAGGAAGATGTTGTTTCAGACATATATTCAGCCATTCTCACATACACTGTTGTTACAAAATTGCCATGATCAAACACCTTCCCTTATAACTGACACAAAGTGCCAGGTTCTATTCTTTGTTCCAATTTTTATCACATTTTAAAGTACATGCCCGAGTATGCTGATATTGAGGTGTAAACAATGGATCAAGGTGAAGGCCAAGCTTTGGACATTCACCTGTTAAATCAAAACATACGGTAGAAGTGGCATAAAAAAATAAAATTTAGGTTTTTTAATAGAAACTTAAGTTTAGAGATGACACAAAAAGTTAATGATCATTACGTTTAAACAAAATATCTGTTTGATGATATAAGCGGCAACTGTATTTTTATAAACAGAAGGGACATTATAAGGCGTGATGGAAAACGATGAAAGTAGACAACGAAAAGACAGTGTAAAAAATGAGACAGGAGTGGATGAAGTTGTTGATATAAAACATGATCAATCAGAAAATAAGCAAGATGAAGAACTAGACTCATTACTTGACAGTATGGTCAAAGTTTTAACCTTTTGTATAAAATTCTTGACACATGACGCTTTTTAGTTTAACCACAGGGACTTGTATCTATTGATTTTTTTGGTATTTAACAACATTCAAGACTGGAGAGGCCCCAATTTACTATGTTATGATAAAGTAAATTGGGGCTGCCCCACTCTCAAATGTTGTTAAATACCAAAAAAATCTGTTATAGACTAGGGTGACATCCCTAGCCTACAAAGTTCATCTTTATAACAGGCCGAACAAAAACATGTCTGCTGCCATTTCTAACATTTATTCAGCCTCCCAAAATAATACGTCACATCACATAAATGCGGGAAAAGAGACATAACTCAAATTTACAAAAACAAATACGACCATACAAATACAGATACATAACATCTTGCCCCACAAAATAAAATTTCCCAAATTTTAACAATGGTCGATTGGTTTTTGGAAATATATCAAATCATTATTCATAATATGGAGTAGGCATTAGCCTAAAATCGGGCGAAGCCCATATCATAATAAGAATGAAAGACTTTCTTTAAATAATGTACTTACCAATCTTGTATTCCTTTTATTTCAATGTACGTAGCAATATTTTTTAGTCCGTCGTCATGTAAACACGGCCATATTGGAAGCCGTTGTTATGGTGTCATATTTGTAGGTCATTGAAGAAATTTTCGAATAAAGTTCCCAATGCACACAAAAACTCGAAAAAAAGTTGGTAGAAAATTATATCGTATAGAAATTATGTTTTGGCTATTGCCAAAACATAATTTCTTTTTAAGTTTGTGCAAGTGCGAAAATATTTTAACCGGAAGTCACGCTGTATTTTTGAGGGTTTCTGGGATAGATTTACAAATGCTACTTCCGGTTTGAAACTACAGTCTACTTGATATCTGGATTTGAGACCCATATTCTACACTTAGTCGGGCTTTGCCCGATATAAAGATACAACATTGAAAATACAACAGCACAATTAACTTACGATACAAATCTAAAAATATATTAAACATGTGGAAATTGACTACTTATCATTCACAAAAAATAAACTTTCATCCATCGGAAAATACTTTCCAGCAAATATGCAGAAAACGGAAGTCTGGCATCGAAAGGTTTCACACAAGAAGACCCCCTGCACGCACTACTCCCATAAATGAAGTGGTCTGGCACCAGGTATCCAGCTCAGGATTTTTAATGCACCAAGCACCTCAACAAGGACAAACATACTAAATAGATACTACCAAAAAAATATGGATATGTGTTTTACTCTTTCATCCTAAGGAAAATTGTCATATAAAAAGCTGAATAAAATATTGATATAGTCATCAGAGACCTATATAAACTCTTAACAATGGTTCATTATATAATGTCACATCACATAAAAACGGGAAAAGAGACATAACTCAAATTTACAAAAACAAATAAGACCATACAAATACAGATACATAACAAATCAGTAGATATGAGTCCCTGTGGTTTAACTCCAAGAAGATAAGTACAGTAATGTAGGAGTCTGTTTTAGCAAATACAGTCCGACATCGGTAGCTCGAACACCACTGATGGTTCGAACAGTTTTGAAAGTCCTGTCCATTTTCCCTTTGATTTCATGGTTAAAAAAGCCCTTGTTTCTTAAAAACTGTTTTCTCAAACAGTCGAACTAAAACTTTGGTCCGAACAATGTTAAAATAGTGCATTTTACCAGTTTAACATAGGATCCTATAGGAAAATTCATTTAAAAAATCTTGTCTGAAACCACTCAGCCAATTGGAACTAGACTTTGCAGCCATGGTTATTAGATTGTTGTCTTTCAGAATTATGTCCAATAATACAGACGTTTGTTTCTTAGGTGCTTTTAATTTTATGCATGTTGATTGGCAAATTGAACCCAGGTGAGTAATTCAGGCACCTGGGAGCCTGTAGTCTATATTTCTCATTGGTGGGCTAAAATGTAAATGTAAATATTCATTACATATACATAATGTATCACTAGATATGTTTTTTTGTAGTTTAATAAATCTATATAAAATGTATAGGGGAGTGCTATATTTGATTAAATGAATTTTTAGGTGCGCTGAAAGACTTTGAAGAAGTCAAACAGAAATCAGAAACAAGTAAAAGTAGTAAAAACAGAAGTGAAGAGGTATGAAATTATAATTTACCGGTAAAAAAGAAAACAACAGCATTGTAGATGGAATTATTTACTTAAAAGTCATAACTGCAGTTTGTAACAATTATGCAATGGAGGTTCTACTGTAATACTATTGATTTTTTTATGTTAACAAAAATTTAAGTCACATCTCTGGCAATTAAACAACTTGAATTTAAGTCCTACAATAAAATACCATGGTGTATTTTGTAGTTCATCATTGTAGTTTTTGTTGATACATGTATTGTACCACAAAGCTTAAGCATGAATTATATCCCATCAGTATAATACATGTATAAAATCAAGTGCTGGAAAGTTATAAACAATTATACAATGTAAAACAAATAGAGCCTTAAAGATTAGCAATGATATGGATGTGTACCAACAGGTTAATAGTAGAAATCATACCCACCTTGCATACTCATTAACACATTTAAACAACTCAAGTGTGGTGTTCATTTGTTTCAATATGTTATCTTGTCAAGGCTATGGTGTAAAAAATTTATTAATGAGGGATTATATATTCCACAAGTCAATATCTAAAAGGTGGTACCTTTATTAAATATGTACCATTTTGTATTTGAGAGGGACCATATGCATGGATGGATGGATGAATTATTGTTTAACGTCCAGTGGCAACCAAGTGCATATCAGGACGAGAACATGTTGATATGATAATGAATATGATCCCTGCTTTGTACTAGACCGACACGCTAAGTCGGATTTTTAATGTGCTAGCTCACTAGGTAACTGTCCGCAGGAAGACATATCACCTCACTCGGACACATTGTACTGACTCCGAGCCGACCAGTCTTTGCTCTTACTCCTAGATGCCGCGTGCTTTGCGGAGAAGCAGCAAATACCAATTTTAATGTCTTTGGTTTGACCCGGCCGGGGATCGAACCTGCGACCTTCCGCACTCGGGGCGAGCACGCTACCACGAGACCACCGAGGCGGTCGGGACCATATGCGATACTTGTAATATATTTATATGGGTTATAACTTCATATTCACTATTGAAAACATGATTTTTGATGAAGGAAGTCAGTTAATGTAAATTTATCCAAAATACAATGAATGTGTTGCAATTTACATCCTAAAGTATAACATCTTTCTGGTGTGTCATATAAGTCTTGATAGTATAAAACATGTTTCAAAGCAATTCATACAACTGCTGTTTTGTAAAAATTGCCTGATGATCTTTCTGCATAACGTTTTCAGATAATTGGCTAATTGCTTGCTAAGAAACATTGCTGAAGCCATAGGGCCATGACATCACCTGGCAAAAGAGCAATAACAACATTATTATTTATCATATTCACATCTTGATCCCTCACATCCATCTGGACATAAACATCGCTTTGATATTTTCAATCTTAAAATATCATAAATTTGTCAAATTTTTTTATTTCTCAGAATGCAGCAAAACAGGAAGGATCAGGAGATCCATTATCAGATATGTTTGCTGAGGAGTTTTCAGACGATATGGCCAAACAGTTTGAAGAAGCAATGAAGAGCATGGTTGGCGATGATCCAGCATTAGTTCAGCAGATAGAACAATTAGCAACAGCTGCTGGCAATGCTGGTATATTTCTGTAGTTTATAAAATGCAGCTTAGTAGGAATGCATATAAATCCTTTTTTTGTGTTGCCTGTGTAGTATTGTTGACACATTGTCTTATTGGATTTGCATCATTGTCTGCATTAGTTTTGTCACACTTTCTTTTGTTTGAACTCCTACTAAATCATAATAGCCAACATATAAATAAGAGAAACCCTGAGAAAATTGACAAGGGGTCTGTGGTCCGCTTATGGTCTCCAGTTGATCCAGCACAAAGCCCATGTAGGAGGCCCAGATGGCCGAAAATGAATTTGAGGTATTTAAAGGTTATTTGATGGTGTTTCCACAGAAATTTGACATTTTTGGTGAAAAATATAGGTGTACAATTTTTTACTGAGAAATTAAAAACTCCCAGAGATTATTACAATCAACCTGGTAACAAATCAGATTGCATTGGCATGTATGCTAAATCAGAAAATGATTTAATGTGAAACTTTCAGGAAAACTTCAGTAACTAATGGCATTTTTCTTTTACTTAGAGTTTAGACATCCCCATTTGCAACTTCTCCTTAATCACTGCTTGATGGAACAGGTGACCCAAGTGTCAGTTTTCTAGTCTAGTGTCAACACAAGGCTACCACTTAAATCAAGTAAATCTGCTTGTTAAAGAGATACGATCATTCGAAAATTTAAATATTGTGGTGAAAAAAATTTGTTTCTATAAATATGTCAACACTTTCTATAGCCACAAATTCTGAGTAAATGGTATTATTAAGTAAAAAATTCTAAATGGCCTTCTTTTGTCTATTTGCTTTTTTATACGCCTGTCGGGACGTATTATGGTATACAAATGTCCGCTGTCCATCTGTCTGTCTATCCGTCTGTTCGTCGTAAACATGTCGCACTGTAACTTGAGAACAACTTATCCAAATTTCATGAAACTTAAAATAGTTGTTTCTTATGATGGTCAAACGATCAGTATACTTTTTGGTGAAAATAAGATTAAAACTTTTTGAGTTACGGGACTTTTTAACTAAAACAGGGGTGTGTTTTTTTCACATGTCGCGCCATATCTCAAAAACAATTTATGATTATTGCTTAAAACTTTTCACACTTCTTAAATATATAAATCTAAAGATCTGTATACTTTTTGGTGATGATTCAAAATTTTATTTTAGAGTTTTTTAGTTTTTTGTTAAAAAAAGGGACGGGGGGTTCCACATGTCGTGCCGTATCTCAGAAACTATGTATGATTATTGCATAAAACTTCACACACTTGTTAGTTTTATCAATCTGAAGATCTGTATACTTTTTTGTGATGATTCTTTATTTGATTTTTGAGTAATTGAATTTTTATTGAGCTTTTTGGTAAAAAAAGTAGTCTTTTTTGGTCACATTTCGCACCCTATCTCTATTGCTTAAAAGTTTACATGCTTATGTTTTGCCGGGTTTCCATATACATCCCACCAGCAGCTCCACTAAATAAAGGGGGATTCCAAAAACATTTATTATGTTTTTTTCACAGGATGACGGGTCTATCATGCGCTCGTGGCGCAGCTGTTTATTTTTTAATCCATCAAAACCTGCTTAAATTTTGTATTTCAGGTGATTCTTTAGAGGCTCAGCAAGAATTTGCAAAATCATTAGCACAGACAATATCCAGTCTTGATGAAAATTCTGAGGATTTACAGGTATTTATGAAATTATTATTCTTAGTAAGCCTATTTTTGCAATGGACAGGTGGTGACTGATAAGAGATATGAAAAGAATAAAAGTTCAATAGCCTGCAGTTCTGATATAAATGGAGTAATGTCATTTATGTTAATGCTTATCATTTGCCTTTCGTCATTGAGGTTTGGATATTGAACACTACTTGTAAAAGTTGTATTTGACATAGACCTAAATTGGCAAGTATTGTCTGTTTTCCTGCACATGGTTCTCTCCCTTAACTTGCTTCTCCACCAGTAAAAACTATCCAATAGGAGATAGCCAGTTGGACTAAAGCCTAATATACAAACATTTCTGTTCATGAAAAGAGAATACTGAATATAATGGAATGGTAATGCCAAGTTAGTGTAAATTTTAAATTGTTGAGAGTATTTATTTTTTTTAGAAAATAAGAATATTGGAAAATATCTGGTACTTGCATCTGTATTATTAGCTCACCTGGCCCAAATTTTCATGTGAGCTATTTTCATCACTTGGCATTCATCGTCCACCGTCATCATAAACTTTCCTTTAAAGATCTTCTCCTCTGAAACCACTTGGTCAATTGGAACAAAACTTGGCAGCAATGATCCTTAGGTGGTCCTCTTTCAGAATTATGTCTGATGACTGCGCCCGTCATCCAGGATGGCTGCCAGAGTCGAACTTAGTTTAACATAGGACCCTATGGGAAATTTACTTAAACATGTTAAAGATTTTCTTGTCTGAAACCATTTGGCCAATTGGAACAAACCTTGGCAGCAGTGGTCCTTAGTTGGTCCTCTTTCGGAATTATATCCAATGACCCTGCCCGTCATCCAAGATGGCCACCAGAGCCAAACATAGTTTAATATAGGACCCTATGGAAAATTACTTAAAGATCTTGTTGTCTGAAAGAACTTGGCCAATTGGAACAAAAGTTGGCAGCAATGGTTCTTATGTGGACCTCTTTCAGAATTATATTCGATGATTCCGTCCATTATCCAAGATGGCCGCCAGAGCCGAACATAGTTTAACATAGGACCCTATGGGAAATTACTTAAAGATCTTCTTGTCTTAAAGCACTTGGCCAATTGGAACAAAACTTGGCAGCAATGGTCATTAGTTACATGTAGACCTCTTTCAGAATTATATCCGATCCCCCTTGTTTGAAACCAGTAAGCCAATTAAAACTTGACTACAATCCCAGTCAAAATGGACATAGTCCAGGTGAGTGATACAGGCTCCTGGGAGCCTCTAGTATTTTGAATTGTAATCGTCGTCAGTTGAATGAGGAATTTATGACTGTAAATATTGGCAAATGTGAATTGAAAAATAGACTATATGAAGTTATACATGTATGAGAAATAACTCTTTCTGATAAATGAAGCTGCATGAAATACATTTAAAATTCATCTAATTGATAATAAAAAAAAGGACACACATAGTGAGACTTGGAAACAAACATACAATAAAAAGTATTGTATATTGAATGCATCAATCAAAAAAGGTTGCCTCTCTGTTTCATCAAAAATTAAAAATTGTCTAGAGAACTTATCATTAAGGTCTTTGATATATACAGATTATATTTGAGTTTTTTTTGTAATTATAGGGTCAGATGTCAGAGGAAGACTTAATGAAAGCTTTTACTAGTATGGGTTTAGAAGAAGGACAAGATGGCTTTATGCCAATGATGCAGGGGATGATGAAGTCGTTATTATCAAAAGATATTCTATATCCATCATTAAAGGAATTATCACAAAAGGTTAAAATAAAAACATGTCATTAATGTTTACTTATTATTTCCACTATAGTTAATTATAAGTACCCCAAAAGAGAGGCTTTATTGAAAGGCTGGAATGTTATTTTGATACATCTTTGTAAGTTATAACATTGTGTATATGAAGGCTAATGATGTTTGGTTAATAATATATTCTATCTCTAATTCATTCCATTTGTTGGACTTTTAGTATCTTTTGAAAATTATCAGTCTTGTTTCAATTTTATTTCAGTATCCACACTGGTTAGATGAAAATAGAAATAAAGTTGATAAAGAACAATTAGAAAAATATTCAAAACAACAGACAATTGTTGGTGAAATTTGTGAAGAGTTTGAAACAGAACAACCGTCTGAAAATGAGGATAGGAAAAAATTAAGATTTGAGAGGATAGTTGATTTAATGCAACAGGTAAGAATGTAAGAACATGTTTTATTTGAATTTATTTTTTTCACTTTAGTTTTAAGTGCAAAAATAAAGTTTGATTTTTACAAGGTTCTATTGTTTTGACATTAGTGTAATTATAAGATATATAATTTTACTGTGTTTGATTTCTCAGTTAGTGTTTATGTCACAAAAGAAATATATGGTGAATTTACATGTAGATGTGGTAGAATTACTCTATACAATTAATCAATCTTTGAAGTATCGGTAAAGTCATTTCGTCAAACATTGTAGGAGTAAATTTTATGAAATACTTACAGTTGTATTGAAATGACTGATGCCGAATATTTCTGAAAGATGCATTGTTTAAAATTATCTGTGGGAGTCTGATTGTACCATAGTTTATCCTTTTGAAAGAAGCATGATAGACTATGACTTTCCAGTGTTATCTATTATACTGTTGAATGTGTATATTTCTTTGAATTTTATATACTATGGATTTAATTGTGTGGGTATCAAATTTTGTGGTTAGGTGAAAATTTGTTGATTCAAGGATACAGAATTTCATGGGGTTCATTATTTTCTAAGTATAACATGATGTGCAGTTGCTTCTGTGGTGTACTGTTGTGTTCCTTGCAATCATTTTTGTGTCGCCTGCGGAACGCATGGTCGACACATAGGGATCACTATCTGTAGTCTTGCGTCTTGCGTCGTCACACTTTTCTTCTATCCTCAACTACTCGTAAACCGCTTAAAGGAATTTGATGAAACTTTCTCTGTGCATTAACCTTAATGCACAGGTGTGCATATATATTTCATTTTTAGAAAATTTAAATTTTTTTTTTGTAAAAATTGACATTTTTGCCAAAAAAAGGGGGGGGGGAAACTTCTGTCCTCAACTACTCCATAACAGCTCAAAGGAATTTGATTAAACTTTCTCTGTGCATTAACCTTAATGCACAGGTATGCATATATATTTCATTTTTAGATAATTTAAAATTTTTTTTGTAAAAATTGACATTTTTGAAAAAAAAGGGGGGGGGGGTCAAAACTTCTATCCTCAAGTACTCCATAACCACTCAATTAACCTTAATGCAAAGGTGTGCATGTATATTTCATTTTTAGAAAATTTTAATATCTTTTGTAAAAATTGATGCCTGCGGGTGACACATGTCTTGCTTGGAAGACTCACACATTTTTCATTACATTATATGTCATATATGAGGAAATAAAGTTATGAATGAATGAATGAATGAATGAATATTAAAGGCCATCTAATGTTAATGATTTATGGTTAGATGTATATTGATAGATGTGTATCTGATTGAAGCATTCATATTTCTTTGTTTTCATTAATCTTGTATTAGATTTAATCACCAAATTAAAAATCTGTTTATTTTGAAATGAAATCTGTCTTCAGTGAGTAAAACTATAGCTACAAATGATGAAATGTCATAAAATAAAGATAAGGCCACACCAAACTAATTATTAGTTCTTTGGAATTTTGGATGGCAAAAATAGGTGTGAGCGAGTGAAATTTTAATTTAAATATTTTTCACTTGAGGACTATTTTTTTGGGGTGAAGACAAAATTTACGTGTGGCACACATTTTTTAAAATTAAATATTGCAAAAAATGAGGAAAGAAGTATTACCAAATTTTAGGAGTGGGCGAACAATTTTATATTAGCTCACCTGGCCTAAAAGGCCATATGAGCTATTCTCATCACTTTGCGTCCCTCGTCATCGTCGTCGTCGTATGTCGTCGTCGTAAACTTTTCACATTTTTATCAACTCCTCTGAAACCACTGAACCAATTTAAACCAAACTTAAGTGGAATGGTCCTTGGATGGTCCCCTTTAAAAATTGTGTTCGGTTTTCCCGGGCGCCATCCAATATGGCTGCCATGGTCGGACATAGTTTAACCATGGACCCTGTGGGAATTTTAACATTTTCGTTATCTTCTCTGAGACCATTAGGCCAATTTGAACCACACTTTGGTGGAATGGCCCTTGGGTGGCCCCTTTCAAAATTTGTATTCGGTTTCCCCGAATGCCATCCAACATGGCCGCCATGGCTGGACATAATCTGTGTTCGGTTTTCCGGGGCGCCGTCCAATATGGCTGCCATGGTTGGACATAGTTTAACCTTGGACCCTATGGGAATTTTAACATTTTCGTTATCTTCTCTGAGACCATTAGGCCAATTTGAAAGACACTTTGGTGGAATGGTCCTTGGGTGGCCCCTTTTAAAATTTGTGTTCGGTTTCCCCGAACGCCATCCAACATGGCCGCCATGGCTGGACTTAGTTTAACATTGAGCCTATGGGAATTTTACTTTTTTGTCAACTCCTCTGAAACCACTGAACCAATTTAAACCAAACTTAAGTGGAATGGTCCTTGGATGGTCCCCTTAAAAACCTTTGTTCGGTTTACCGGGGCACCTTCCAATATGGCTGCCATGGTTGGACATAGTTTAACCTTGGACCCTATGGAAATTTTAACATTTTCGTTATCTTCTCTGAGACCATTAGGCCAATTTGAACCAAACTTTGGTGGAATGGTCCTTGGTTGGCCCCTTTTAAAATATGTGTTCAGTTTTCCTGAATGCCATCCAACATGGCCACCATGGCTGGACTTAGTTTAACATTGAGCCTATGGGAATTTTACTTTTTCGTCAACTCCCCTGAGCCATAATGAACCAAACTTTGGTGGAATGGTCCTTGGGTAGCCCCTTTCCAAACTTATGTCTGGCATCCCCGACTTCCAACCGACATGGCTGCTGTTACTGAAAATAGAAAAGGGGGGGGGGATGAATTTCCAAAATCTTCTTCTATGAAACTACAAGGCCAGTTGCAACCAAAGTTGGCAGTAATAGTCCTTAGGAGGTTCTCTTTTAGAAGGATGTCCGATGACCCGGACTGTTAACCAAGATGGCAGCCACAGCCGAACTTAGTTAAACTTAGTTAAACATAGGGCCCTATGGGAAAATTCATTGAAAAATCTTTTAATCTGAAACCACTTTACCAATTGAAACCAGACTTTGCAGCAATGGTCCTTATATGGTCCTTTTTCAGAATTGTTTCCCATGACCTGGACTGTCAACCGAGATGGCTGCCACAACCGAACTTAGTTTAACATAAGGCCCCAAGGGAAAATTCATTGAAAAATCTTATCTGAAACCACTTGACCAATTGGAACCAGACTTTGCAGCAATGGTCCTTAGGACGTCCTATTTCAGAATTGTCTGATTTCGTGGACTGTGAACCAAGATGGCCGACAGAGCCAAACTTAGTTTAACATAGAACCCAAGGGAAATTCACTCAAAAATCTTCTGGTCTGAAACCACTCAGCCAAAAAGAACTAGACTTGGTAGCAATGGTCCTTAGATGGTTCTCTTTTAGAAATGTGTCCATTGACCTAGACTGTCAACCATGAGGCTGCCACAGCCGAACTTAATTGAATATAGTACCCTGTAGAAAAACCAGCCAAATCATTAGTCCTGCTCAAGATCAAAAGTTCAATGCAGGTGAGCGATACAGGCTAGTTTTTTATTTCTTGAAAAATGAAGAATTTAGGGCAAATTTTCAGCATTTTTGCAAAATGAAGCGGCAAAAATGTTTTTTTTTTTTTTAAATTTACATTGTCAAAACATTGGAGTGGAGAAATCCAAAGAACTAAATATCAATTCGGTATTTAAAGGCCTAAATAGAAGTATTGGGGAAAACATTTTCAATATTATTTACATTGCTGACTACATTTAACAAACAGTATTATTTAAAACATTTTTACAGATGCAGGATTTAGGACAACCTCCCAAAGAAATAGTTGGTGATATGGTATGTTTTTAAAACTTTATAAATTTCAAAGCAGTGATGATATCTTCAAATAAAATTAATGTATATATTTTGTGATCTGAAACAGAATAACTTCAAGAATGGTTAATTTTCTGATGTTTTTGTTAAATATGATGATATGGATCTACCAAGAAATTAACAAGACTTTTTGCAATTCAGTATACACTATATTTTTCAACACAATGATAGCAAATACAGATGTAACCTATGACCCATCTCATGCAAAGTGAGGAAACTCGTATGAGACCATTGAGGTGGTTTAACTGAAAAGGAAATTTCTTGCTCAGAAGTATTTTCTGTAAATTTTTTCACACTACATAGTAGGTATAGTGTTGCATCACTTCACATGTAGATATGTAATAAATACAAAATCTTCCAAAAGAGTTTAATTAACTTAAATGCATCCTTGGTGAGACAAAAAATTTCTTGCTCAGAAGTATTTTCTGTAATTTTTTTCACACTACATAGTAGGTATAGTGTTGCATCACTTCACATGTAGATATGTAATAAATACAAAATCTTCCAAAAGAGTTTACTTAACTTAAATGCATCCTTGGTGAGACATAAATACTAGATTGAAGTCATCTTTTGGGTTTTTTTTGCTTTCACATAGGCACCTGGTTTAGATTTTGATGAGAATGGGTTACCTAAGCTGCCTGGAGCACAACAAGGCTGTTGTGTCATGTGATCTAAGAAATTACTTTAATAACAGCTGTGATAATAAACATTTGGTATGGCACCTTTAAACAAGAAAGGAATAGAACAAGACTGAAGTTCATTCAGTAGAAATCATTAACAGAAATTTTACAGATGCCATATAAGTTGACAATAGACAGAAACAGAAATTCTACAAGCATTTAAGAAAAACTATCATGTTATTTTAAACAATTGTGTTATTGCATATGCATTATTTGCTCAAATATGTCATCTGTGTCATACATCATAATACAAGTGATTTGTTGTGTACGTTACCTGATTAAGCAACATCATAGTTTTTGTTGAACATGTTTTTCTTTAAATTTTACAAGTAAATTAACAGCATTGTAGGTGATATAATGTTGGTTGTTTTTTTTACATCTTCATGAAAGGAATTATCATTGTGATCAAGCCTTAACAATAATGTAACATTGTACATGTAATTAGTATAGATTTTACTGTTATTTATTTTTTTAAAATGCTTGAGATAAACCAGTGGTCATGGAACATTACAAGAGTGCTTATAAAATTATTAAAAAAAGGCAGGAATAAACGATTATAAGGCCACACCAAAATTGAACTTTAGTTCTTTGGATTTTGCTGCTACAAATTTTTGACTATGTAAATTAAAAAAAAATTTTTTTTGCCACTTCATTTTGCAAAAATGTTTAAAAATAGAGATTGTTTGCCCACTCCTAAAATTTTGTAAATTCCTATTGTTTTGCAATATTTTAGTTAAAGAAATAGTTCTCAAGAAAAAAAAATCTGGTTATTAGTTTGCCAATATAGGACAGACAGATTGGCAGGAATCTCCAAATGATGATGAAGTAAAAATCCAAAGCTTTTTGTTTTTATTCTTGTCTTTTAATTGAAATGTTCGCATGTTATTTGCATCGATTGCATTAATTTTGGATAAGTTCTTAGAAAAGTGATATAAGAGTTTTTTGTCCTCAACAGTCTTTAATCGTTTAATTTCACATTTTATAGAGCAGATCACTGAAATGTTTGTTTTTTACACTATAACAATTGAAGAAAAAAAGCCATTCCAAGTTTTCAGGTAGAGAAACAAGAAATTCTTGATGTAAAAATGTATTATCATTTGTGACATATGGGATGGAAATAGGGATGAGAATTTAGGAATTTATTATGGCTATAAGGCTGTCAAAGTAATTATAAAATATAATTATTGCTAGTACAAATACAAAAAATGTACTTGGTAGTAGTGAATTGACACCTAACTGCTTTTATTACTCCATAGACCTTCTTTAGAGGTAGAATAATAAAGTTACAATTTCTTGTTCCATGTTTATTGTGTGGCCATTAATCAGTGCAATGGCATAGCTTCCATGGAGGCAATTGCCTTTAATACCGGAAAATTGTCAAAAATATTAGATTCTTCATCAAAAAATAAACTCTATAGCTTAAATTTTGAAAATTTGGTTTTAACCTAATCTCTCCATTTCTGCAAAATGGGAATCAAATTATGACTCAAAATATTTTACTTGAAATTAAAATTTTACAAAAAAAAAAAACAACAAAATGAAAATTTTCATATGACCATTACGTACTAAGAAAAAATGACTTAGTTGGGAATTGTATGTCTTCAGATTTAAACCCTTGCTATGGCCAAGTTAAATCATAAATCGTTGAAATAATCTGAAATTAAAAAAACTCTGAAAAATCTATAACCATGTCTATTTAGAAGTTGTCGGAAACATTTGCCTCAACTTAAAAAGGAGGCAATGTACGCAGAAACAGATTCTATTAATGTACTGGGATTGATTTAAGGGAATATAGTAGCATTGGGAGATAATGATGTTGCCAAGAGATAGACATTCTGATATAATAGTATCCTTCAAGAAAAACCCTTATACCATCCTAAAATTTGGGTTTTTTTTTCAAATATCTCTGCAATAAGCACATGGACCCCAACTTTTTAGCTCACCTATATGAGCTTTTGCCATTACTTGGCCTCCGTCATCGTCTTTTCTTTAAAGATCTTCTTCTCTGAAACCGCTGGAAATTTGGACCAAACTTTGATGGAATGATGCTTAGGGTATATAGTATAAACTATCTTGTTTTATTTTCTTGACTGTTGAGAAACAGAAAAAAAATATATAAAAATAGAACATAGGGGGTAAACTGCAGTTTTTGGCTTTTATCTCAAAATTTAAAGCATTTAGAGGAAAACTGACAGGGTAAAAATGTTCATCATGTGATTATCTACCTGCCATGAAATATTCATACAAATCGGTCAACTCTTTGTTGGGTTACTGCCCCTGAATTGTTAATTTTAAAGAAATATTGTAATTTTAGGTCATCTTGAAAATTATTTTAAGACAAACTGTAAACTGCAAAAATGTTAAAAAAAGTAGGATCTATAAATAAGTCAACATGACCAAAATCGTTGATTAACCCATATAGGCTTTATTGCCCTTTAAAGACGATTTTTCACATTTTTTTCGTCATCTTTGTAAACTTTCAAAAATCTTCTCCTCCGATACTACAAGATCAATTTCAGCCAAACTTAGGCTGAATGATCCTTGGGGTATCTAGTATAAAGTTTGTGTTTTATGTTCTTGTCCATCGAGAAACATGGCTGCCATGGCTGAAATAGAACATAGGGTAAAAAATGCACTTTTTGGCTCTATCTCAAAAACTAAAGCAGTTAGAGCAAAACTGACAAGAAGTAAAAATGTTTATGAGGTCAAGATCTATCTGCCATGAAATTTTCAGACGAATCGGTAATCCATTTCTGGGTTATTGCCAATGAAATGTTAATTTTAAGGAAATTTTGCAGTTTTAGGTTATTAACTTGAATATTATTATAGATAAAGACAAATTGTTAACAGCAAACAGTTGCAGCATAACTTGAAATTAATTAAATGGTAGCTGTACAAGTAAAATGGAGGCTTAAGATCAAGGTTATTGAAAAAGTCTATAGCAACCATACATATTTGGGTTAAGGACCCTATAATTTACCTGTACAAGTAAAAAAGAAAGATCAAGAGTCAAGGTCACTGAAAAAGCCCATAGCCACCGATGAAAAAGTCCCTAGCAACCATTTTCTTTTGCATACAGAAGGTCATTACTTCAAGATACTTATACCAAAATTTAAAGAAAAAATCAGTAGAGCATTTTTTTCTACATCCATCTAAAGTTACCAAATTACTATCAATATTCCTTATTTGGCTTAAAATTGTATAATTTCATAATTAGTTTATCAATATTTTTCATCTTTTATTATCAGAAAACAATGTCCATATAGAATGCTAACAAACATAAGATCTGGTGAAGTTATCTTTTTCGTTAAAAAGTTATTTTTTGTGACTATCTTGGAAAATTAATAATTTAGGGTTTTTTGCTCAAATATACCAAAATCAGTGTCAAATGTCTTAAAACCTAAGTCATGAATGTATTTGAAAAGTATACTTCAAAACTGACCGTCTAGTAAATTTTCAGCAAAAAATTAGTAGAGGAACCTTATTGTACCGTATTCCCTTAAGGCAGGATTTTATCAGTTACATTTCTAATATTACACACTATTACATATACATGTATGTTAGTATTTCTTCAATCTGTGACACTTCTGGTTGCTGCATACCCTTCCAGTTTGATTTTATACAAGTTTGCAATATAAATATATATAATACTAATAATAATAAATTCTTTATTTAAAGAGGGTGAGTCAATAAGAGCAAGTCTAATTTTCATTGAGGCCCTCAGAGCAACAATCAGTACAATAGATATTACAATATACACATGCATATTACAATGTAAATTATCAAATAATGTTCATATATAACATCAATAAATGATTACATCTTTAGAAAATGTTCAAAACAGTTTGTTTTAAACAAATTTAAATTAGCACAATTTTTAAGACTATAAGGTAAATTGTTCCATATTTTGACAGCAGAAAACTGAAACGATTTCTTTAGAAAATTCATATTAGGTCTAGGTAAAAATAAATGATCAGAAACAGATCTCAAATTATATCTTTGAACATGTTCACCATTTCCTGTCTGTATGTAGAATTATGTATTCCGGAACTAAACCATGTACAACTTTGTACATTAAAACAGACTTTTGAAATTGTACTCTCTTTATAAATGGTAATCATTTCAAAGCAGAAAACAAAATCAGCTGGTGTTAAAATATCACAATTATGAATAATGCATGCAGCTCTATTTTGAAGTTTGGTAATCCTATCCGCATCTTTCTTTGAAGTATCACCCCAAACAGAGTTACAATAATCAATATAAGGCAAAATGTATGAATTATAATATAATTATCCAATATAGATAGGTAAGTGATCTTTAATCATTTGTAAAAGAAACTTTTGAGGAAATAATTTTACATATTCGATCAACTTGAATATCCCAGTTAAGATTTTCGTCAATATCAACACCTAATAGTTTTTGTGAATGAACATTTTCGATATAATTTCCATCTATTTTAATGCATAGTTCATGTAACTTTGTAAGTTTCTGGCTAGAGCTAATAATCATACGCTTAGTTTTTATGAGGATTAAGTTTCATACCATTGTTACACCAATACTGAATAATATTTATATCACTTTGTAATGCATTATTTATACCCTTTACATCTTTGTCGTGACAATGTAAATTAGAGTCATCAGCAAATAAATCATTGTCCTGGACTAAGATTATAGTGTCATTATTTTCTTGCCAATGATTTTGCGATTTGGATTTTTTACTTTCAATTTTGCTTTTTTTAATCTGTTCATTTTATTTCATGCTTAGAATCAAATTTATTGAAACCTCCAATTTTAAGTACCTGATGTGCTTTCTGTTCAAATGATCCAGTTATAAACAGGTAACAGGCCAGAAACAGTTGTCAGAAGGCACTTTTAATTTTGCTCCACCATGCATAAATTTTTTCCATTATTGCTGAATCCAGATTTTAAAATAGCCCCATTATCTACATTTTATCAAATTGTGCCTTCTGATATACCTGCTCATGTTTTCTGCATCAAAAGTAATTTCAATCAATCATCAACTTTGATCTTACAAAATGATTTATATTATTCAGACAAAAATTCATTATGTGATTATTTAAAAAAAAATTCTTGATTTTGAAAGTAGATGATTTTATGAAGTATGATTGTGTATTTTTTAAGAGGGATGGTAAACTTACTATATATTTTAGTACAGGTGTGTGTAAAGTAATATTACTCCGGTAGAAAAGTTCATCTGATATGTTTAACACAATTTTCCAGCCCATGGGTATATTTGTTCTCATTGCACTATAAATTAATTTTATGTAACAAAAAATGGAAAAGTGCAGAATTCCATTTTGTGATAGTTTTGTTGATAGTCTTGTGTGAATTTAATTCAGATTGGATACAATGTGAAGACTATATATATATATATATATATATATATATATATATATGTGTGTGTTTTGTTGCTGATTCTTGACCTGTCTATATATTATCTGCCAGAAAAATTATACCCTTTTTGACCACACATCTGTACCCCCTCCACGGTTAAGTCTTTAAATGTGTAATTGGAAGAGTAATCGGAATATCCATATGTCTGTGCATGTATGGTTGAGAATGGTTGTATTGTTTGTGTTGAACGTTAAATTTTAAATTATTGTACTTATAATTGAATGATTAATAATAAAACATGAAATCAGTTGTGCTTTTTGTATTATACCATTGTCTTAAACCACACTTGCAGATCGCTAATGGAGCAACCATTTTGAAAATGGGGAGGGGGGATGGATTTTTTTTTAAATAGATGTGTCGGAAGAGTCCAAATCAGTGGATCTGTAATCAGTGGAACTCGATCTGAAACTCATGATGTCTGACGCACATACCAAAAATCAGCTCAATATCTGAAGTTGTTTAGAAAAAAAGTCAGGAAAGGTGTTATTTTCATTAAATTTTCAAAGTCCAAAGACCGTAATTTCGGCAAAAATCAGCGGAGCGGAACGAAACGTAAACTCGATCTGTAACTCATCATGGTAGACTCATATACTAAAAATCAGCACAATATATGAAGGCGTTTCGAAAAAAAAAGTCCGTATAACTGTTCGTTGCGGAATGACGAAATTCAAAGTCCAAGGCTCGTAATTTCGGCAAAAATCAGCGGAGCGGAACGCAACGTAAACCCATCTGTAACTCATCATCGTATTCTCACATACCAAAAAACAGCTCAATACCTTAAGGCGTTTAGAAAAAGTCCGTATAACCTAATAACAGTTTTTTTCACGAAATTTTCAAAGTCCAAAGCCGCGGGGCCATAAAAATAGTTTGCTTCCCAATAATTGAAAAAATAAAAATGTTTGCAACAATGTTAGAAAAAAACCTAGAAATACTGTGAGCAAAGCTCACTACTTGATACCCCCGCCTTACACAAGATACATGAAAGAAAATCAAAATGAATAACAAAGTCCATGTTTTGCTATGTGAGACCCCAAAAATTAGTCAGATCAAAATCTACAAAAGGTGGTGCACTATGGCATCATGTGATAAAGATTCTCTGAAAGTTTCATCAAATTCCATTAGGTGGTTTAGGAGGATTTGAGGATGGCATACTGGTATCCCCTATCACAAGGAATGGCAAAGAAACCCCAAATGTGGGTCAGATCAAAATCTAAAATAGGAGGTGCACTACAGCATCATGTAATAAAGATCCTCTGAAAGTTTCATCAAATTCCATTCAGTGGTTTAGGAGGAGTTGCGGATGGCATCATGGTACCCCTATCACAATGAATGTCAAAGTCCATGTTTTGGTATGGGTAACCCCAAATATTCATCAGATCAAAATCTGAAATAGGAGATGCACTATGGCATCATGTAATAAAGATCCTCTGAAAGTTTCATCAAATTCCAAACAGTGGTTTAGGAGGAGTTGCGGGTGGCATCATGATACCCCGTATCACATTGAAAGTCAAAGTCCATGTTTTTCTATGGGAAACCCCAAAAATTGGTTACCATTGGATTTAAGCTCAAGAGGATGCAAACCTTAACCCCCGCGGACGACCATTTTGAACTTCAAATGTTGTTTCTCATATGGTTTCAGTGCAAACTTTGACCTCTGCTGGTGGCCATTTGGATTTCCGATCGGCATAAAAAGTAACAACACTTGTTAGAGACCTTGATAGGAACAAGTAGACCAAGTTTAAATTCAATACCTTCAGCGGTTCTTGAGAAGAATCTTGTAAACTCGATCAATTTATAGAATTTTCAACTTCCCCTGGCGGCAATGTTTTTTTTTTACTAATCCACACGAAAGTAACAAGATGAAAATGTTACCCCCTCCCCAATAAAAATAAATGGTTGCTCCGTTACTGCAGTGACGTATGGAAACTAAAATGGAAATTTTAATGGTTAAATGGCTGGCATTTATATGATGGCCTGAGAGAATACCATTCTGCAGGAAGTGGGTTGAGGAAGCAGCCAATCCCACCACCATCATACCAATCGTGGAACACTGCTGTCAAGTTCCAATTGGTTCATTGATTTCAAACACGAAGGTGTTTAAGTAGATTACCCATAGGGTCCTATGTTAAACTATGTTCGGCTCTGGCGGCCATCTTGGATGGAGGACCGGGTCATCGGATACAATTCTGAAAGATGACCACATAAGGACCATTACTGCCAAGTTTTGTTCCAATTGGCAAAGTGGTTTTAGAGGAGAAGATCTTTAAAGGAAAGTTTACAACGACGGCGAGTTATTGAAAATGAAAAGATTTTATCTGGATCAATGAGACATGGAGTCATAAATTTAGTCTACAAAAATAAAGATGATTATGAAAAATTTCCGGCCAATGTCATTATTTTGTGTAGATTACAAAATAATTGCAAGAATGATGTCTAATCGTTTGAAAAATATACTTCCGAAATTAGTATCTGCTGTATTATGGGCAGCGATATTGCAGATAATACTTATAGTATTAGAGATATAATTGAAAATGATAATTTAGAAGCTTATTTAATTAAAGTAGACCAAGATAAAGCTTTTGACAGAGTAGATCATGAATACCCTTTTCCGTTTTAACAAAATTTGGATTTGGACCAAAATTTATTCGGTAGATTAAAATATTTTATACCGATGTAAATAGTAGTGTGAAATGTAATGGTTCTATTACTAAATAATTCAATAAAACAGGGATTTTAAACGCATATTGTAGAGTAAAATGCAAATTAAAATTTGAAATTAGTGCTTAACATGTATATAACAATCCAATTTTTTGTAATCCTAATATTAGGTACGATGGCAGAATGCTTTTGTATCAAAATTTCATTGATGCAGGTTTGTTCCAGATAAAGGACATAATATGTTATGAGGTGGTCCCTGTTTTTTTTCACTCCGAACGCAATAGTTGAAATTTTACAACAACAAAAAGTCCTGATGAAAAAACGCACGAAAAAAGGCCTCATTTGATAAGATTTTAAACTGTATTCCTGAACACTGTAAAATCCTACTGAAATAAAAAAAAAAAACCAATATCTGTAGAGTCGTCTCCGATTGCTAAAACCTGCTATGCAAATGACAGAGATTTAGTGGGTGGGACTTTAATTTTTTTATTCGCTCCTACTGTCATTCTTTTGGGAACAGCCCACTGCTAAAAAACATTGGGCGGAGATTTTTCCGTCAGTCAATTTTAAATGTCTAATCAGGGAAGTCTACCCACCCCACTACCGATTGTCATTGTTTGAATTTTCGTATTGTCCACAGAGCTATATTTACACTTGATAAGTTACATAAAATTGCCCAGATAGACAATAATATGAGGGTTGTAGGATGTTTACATTTTAGTGCTCCGGCTGAACTGTATATTTGGTGAGTTACAGAGATTATATTGACTTATTTACTGTATTGAAAATGAACTTGTATATAAATGACTCAAATCGTATAGAAAACAAGAGGAGCAGTGCTTTTGTTTCCCCTTATTCCTGCTTTGTCGTGCAGGATAAGAAGGTGCTTAGGGTGTGTTTGACTTGTTGTCTGAGATCTTACTAAAACCATGCATTGTAAGTTTTGAAAAAATGAATGAAAAAGCACAGGAACGTTCTGGTAGTTTTAATGATTTTCGGAATCAGAATCAAAGTGGAAGATACAAGGGTCCTAGATATGTAAAGAGTTTCAGACTATATAGGAAAGAATGTACTGTGCGTATAGAGAATATTGACAATGGAATTTTTCCAGCATCAAAGGTGATTAGTGCTTTAGAGGAGATTTGTGGCGAAAACATGATATTAGCGGTTGTCCGTTCGGAAAATAGACTTTCCTATGGAGTTACAACTGACAATGAAGATAATGCAATTAAATTGACCAATGGAGTTGAAATAAGTGAAAGCAAGGGCTATATCTTGATTCTGTCCCTTACGGGATTGAAGAAATTTGTCAATGAAAAAGCATCACTTCTGATTGGTTGAAAAATAAAAATGAATAAAGGAAAGATTTCAAATTGAAAATAGAAAAGGATTTAAAAAAGTTATATTATATAGTCTTCATTCTATCCCGTAAAAAATCTTTCTGATACATAATTAATAGAATTATGCTTTATTCCGTACTATGTATTCTTTAATAATTACGGGACAGATTCAAGACTATATATAAGAGAGCATTCTTTAATTTTTACGGGACAGATTCAAGACTATATATATAAGAGTGCATTCTTTAATATTTACGGGACAGATTCAAGACTATATATAAGAGAGCATTCTTTAATATTTACGGGACAGATTCAAGACTATATATATAAGAGTGCATTCTTTAATATTTACGGGACAGATTCAAGACTATATATAAGAGAGCATTCTTTAATATTTACGGGACAGATTCAAGACTATATATATAAGAGAGCATTCTTTAATATTTACGGGACAGATTCAAGACTATATATATAAGAGAGCATTCTTTAATATTTACGGGACAGATTCAAGACTACATATATAAGAGAGCATTCTTTAATATTTACGGGACAGATTCAAGACTATATATATAAGAGAGCATTCTTTAATATTTACGGGACAGATTCAAGACTATATATATAACAGTGCATTCTTTAATATTTACGGGACAGATTCAAGACTATATATATAAGAGAGCATTCTTTAATATTTACGGGACAGATTCAAGACTATATATATAAGAGAGCATTCTTTAATATTTACGGGACAGATTCAAGACTATATATAAGAGAGCATTCTTTAATATTTACGGGACAGATTCAAGACTATATATATAAGAGAGCATTCTTTAATATTTACGGGACAGATTCAAGACTATATATATAAGAGTGCATTCTTTAATATTTACGGGACAGATTCAAGACTATATATATAAGAGAGCATTCTTTAATATTTACGGGACAGATTCAAGACTATATATATAAGAGAGCATTCTTTAATATTTACGGGACAGATTCAAGACTATATATATAAGAGTGCATTCTTTAATATTTACGGGACAGATTCAAGACTATATATAAGAGAGCATTCTTTAATATTTACGGGACAGATTCAAGACTATATATATATAAGAGAGCATTCTTTAATATTTATTTAATATGAAACAACATATTAAGTCATTTATTTGCGCGATGAAAGGGTTTTACTTTGGGGAAAGCTATATAAAAAAGGGGTATAGAATTTTTTGGGGGTGAAAATATATTAAAATGCATTTTCATAAGGGACAGAATAAACTGTACCGTAACTTTATAATATTTAGTATATCTTGTATATATGAAGTAATTGTTATGGGTAAATGACTATCTGACTTTGTATTAAAGGGTGTTTACGGTAGGTACTAATTACTATTGAAATCTTTGTTATCAGGTAAAAATATAGATGAACTAATATCATACGGAATAAAATGCATGTTTGAGTAAAGAAAAGTTGTGTTATTAAGATGCGTTTTAATCCGTGAACACATATCTATGCAATTTGAATAGGTAAATGTGTCATATAAATGAATTGTCATTAAACGAAATTAAATCATTAGCAAGATGAACCAGCAAGAGAAACGTAGGAAGAAACATGGGGAGGGCTGTTTTGATATATGCAAGAGTGACCCACTAGATATTCAGTTTAAAGATTTCCGTAACATTTGGACATTCACAAACTTATTTAGGCAGGATAATTCAGTTGTTTTTCAATGGTTACGGGACCATAACTTACTGGTCGATGACTTAATATGCCCAATTTGTATGGATGTTTGTTCACTGTACAAACGCTCCAGCAAAGCAGATGGGTTTACATTTCGCTGCAAGAAGGGCCATGAGTATGGGATGCGAAAGTATTCCTTTTTTGAAGGTTCCTCATTTAACATTAGAGATATCATAGTTTTCATTAAGTACTACCTAGAATGCCACACGTTGTTACAATGTTCCAAGAGTGCCAATATGGATTACAAAAACACCTCAGTAAACTGGGCTAGTTATATCAGGGAACTATTTTGTCAGTACGTATCGACAATATACGACTACACAGAATTCGAGGGAGAAGTTGAACTCGACGAAAGTTTGTTCGGCAGAAAGGTGAAATATAATAGGGGGAACCCCAGTGGTTTAAGAATTTGGATATTTGGTATTGTAGAACGTTTGACAAACAGAATAGTATTATATCCAGTAGATGACCGCTCGACTAACACATTAGTGCCTCTCATCCAAAAACATGTCAAACCAGGGTCAAGTATTTTTTCAGATTCATGGGCTGCTTATAACACCTTGAATGATATCGGATATGAACATTTTAGCGTTGTTCATAAGACATCGTTTAAACAGAAGTATGTTAGTACTCAGACGGGAGAAGAAGTGTACTGTTGTACTAATAGGATAGAAGGTGCGTGGAAGATAGCAAAGGACCATTTTAGGGCGATTAATGGGACAAACACTAAAATGTTTGAACAACACTTGTGTGAAATCATTTGGAGAAACCTACATTACCAGAGTGACCTGTACCAGTCTTTCTTTGACTTGGTTAATTCCGTCTACACCTTGGATGGTCCACCAAAGTTCAACTATCAGAAACCTGTTTTCAAGACATGGACACCACCAACAAAGGAAGACGAGAAGGCCCACAACATAACCATTGTTCCGGATACGCAGGATGAATTGATTGAAGCTTCAGTTGAAGTGACTCCATCAGCACAAAATGTACCTGTAGAAACTGAATCACAGCCAGGTCCAAGTTTACTCCAAGCTAGCGAAGTTACACCAATAAATGTCACCAGAAGAAAAAGACGGGTACCAAATGATGCAACCTGTGATTCAGTTTCTACAGGCACCTTAGACACTAATATAATTGACTTGTCTCATGATCCCGATACTGATGATGAAAACTTGGTCAAACTTTTTTTTCCAGACAATTTCAAACCAGTGAAAAAGTACAACAAGACACCAGAAATTGCAGAATCCTCAGTTGGCATAGGCAAAGGAAAAGGGAAAGGGAAAGGAAAAGGAAAAGGAAAAGGAAAAGGAAAAGGAAAAAAGTTGTCAAACCCCTACGTGAAGAATGCCTTCCTGTGGTCAGATGACGACGACTTTGTGTTATAGTGGGGTGAGTACTATTTAATTTTATCATCATATAAATAGTAATCACATTACAGGTTTATTTATTCCCAAGATGTCTAGAAACAAGGCAATTTACGAATTATGGAGAGATTTGCAGGATGTAGTTGGGCCAGCAAGATTATGGCCTTACAACATTAGACAATTATTTTGGAAAAAGAACTTGAAACGGATTTGGGAACGAATTTTGCTCGCTGCATTTGCATAAGGCATTTCCCAGCTTTCTTCCGTCTTGTTGAAGGTGGCAGAATGTACAAACTGTATGCCTACAATGTGACAAATAATAGATATGAATATCTAGACGGCACTATCCGTCATTATATTCATAGAAACAACAGACGTTAGGTGAGTCGATATAAGTTGAACAATACAGAATTGATAATATTTTCGCTTTTTTGTGTGTCAATTATTGGCCCAATTATTCAGTTAAAATTAATGTATGTTCCTTTTTATTTCAGTTTCTTTGAAGATTTGTACATTTGTATATATTTTGGATGATTTACTTTTGGATGTTAGTTTTTTTTTGTGGTGGTGGCAGATTTTAACTAGTGAACAACAACATCAGAAAAATAAAGGCAAATGGTAAGTAATTTATTTCATTAAAATCTGTCTTTTATTCATAATTTTGTCCACTAATACAAGCGACCTCTACATCAATCATCTGATTTAATCTATCCCATATTAATATTTCACGGGACAGAATCAAGATATAGCCAAAGCAAGTTTAATTGTACATTTCAATTTAATGAAGTTGTGGTGGTGTCTATAATGCATTTACCCGCATACTTAGAGGATATAGAAGTTATTAAAACATTAACGGCAAAAGGGTGCGAGATCATTTCTGATGTGTACACACACGTACATCCAAAGACTCAAGTGGCGGATGGAACTCGATATGTTCACGTTAAATTTACTCCTGGAATGGTATCATTACCATGGTCAATGAAGTTTGAAACCGGAGTAGGCCCGAGATTTTTCCGTGTAGTGCATAATAATCAAAGAACACTGTGTAATAAGTGTGGATATCTCTTTCATAAATACAGACAATGTCCGCAATTGATCTGTGCAGAGAGTGATGAACAGGGTCACACGATTAAAGAATGCACTGCAAAGAAATGCCTTCGAGATGCTTTTGTAAGCCGGAGGATAATAGACCATGTGTATATTGCAAGGAGATAACTTGTATATGCTACTGTGAAAAATGTACGGAGCATTATAATCAGTGTCGATGTGACGACCCAGAAGTACACACTAGAGAAAAAGTACTGAATGCGGAAAAAGATAAAAGTGGAAGAAGATGAGGAGGAAAATAAAATGGATGATGCTGACAGCGTAGGAGTGGAAATACATGATGGTGAATGTGATTATTCAACTACATCTAGGCAGGATGACAGTGATAATAAGACACCAGGAATGGAGAAACATGTAGTGGTAGTTGATAAGGTTGAACACTCAGTTGATGCCATTGCGGAAGAACATGACAGTGGTATGATGGGTTTGGCGAAAGACACAGAGAATGCCATTATGGTACAGTGAAAGATAAAGATACAGACAAAGATAAAGATACAGAGAAAGATACAGATAAAGAGAAAGATACAGATAAAGAGAAAGATACAGATATAGATAAAGATACAGAGAAAGATACAGATAAAGAGAAATATACAGATAAAGAGACTGTTACTGGTGAAAAGGAAAATGACTCAGAAAATGAAATTGTATTCAAAGTTTTAAATGTTAATGATAATAATGAAAATGTAGTTAATGTAATTGAGAATGATGATATAAATTTTAAATCAGAGGGAACCGATATTCAAAGTATGAATACAGATGTTAATGAAAATGAAAACCATAATAGTATAGAAACTGATTCAGTTTCCGGTGATGAGCATACAAATGTGGATAGAGACATCTCCGTTGGTTGCAAAGAATGTGCAACTGGTGGAGATGGAACAAATGAGAGTATTTGGGATGTCTCTGATTCCTCTTTTGATCAGAGTCAGCTCAAAAAATTAAAAAGGAAAAGAAGAAATAGGATGAAATTTTATCCTAATGTACAGGGTTTAAATGTGAAGGTTAGATCTTCTCCTTATAAAAAATGGGTAAAAATGGATAATAGAGCAGTTGTTTTGTTTTTGGTACTGTTAGTTAGTCACAATTGTAATGGCATGAGAAATATAGTTAAATGTAAGAAGTATTTTTCAGTTGTTTATGAAAGAAATATAGATATTTTGTTACTACAAGAAACATTCTGGAATATTGAAGTAATTAATAATATAGAACATTTATACAATGGTAAAATAATCTTCAGTAATGGTGTGAATAAAAGACAAGGTGTTGCTATCTTAGTCAGTAATAGATACTATGAAAATGTTAGACAAATATATGTTGATGACAATGGTAGATTTATACATATAGAATTTGAATATAATGATGTTGTTTGTAATATAATGAACATATATGTACCAAATAGTGTTAATGAAAGAGTAGAATTTTTAGATTTTTTGAAATGCTACATTTCAAATTTTGATAATATTATAATAAGTCATGGTATAAATACCTTAAAATCCAAATCCTGATCATCAACGGCTCCATAGCTCAGTTGGTTAGAGCGCCAGTCTAGTAAACTGGAGGTCGCGAGTTCGAATCTCGCTGGAGCCTTTTTGTTGAGTCTTATACTTTTTTGTCCTTTGTCGAAGTTTACATTGATTTTGTGTTCATGGGTGAAGTACAGGCTATGGTAATTCACTGGTAAAGGTTTTTGCTTTGTTTATAATTGCTAACTTGAAATTTCCATTGACCAGATAAATCGATCAATATATTCACACACATAGATATACATATTAAAGACCTAATTCCATTTACTTCAAGCAAACTCTGCGGAAACCTAAAAATGTTAATGCTAACGTGAATCAATCTTCAACAAGAAAAGTTTAGTGAACTAGGGAAGATTGCAAAAAACGTAATGTAACTCCTGATTAACTGACGTTCTATGTACATCTGCGTTTACAGGTTACTCCAGGTATAAATATCTTCAAATCCTAATCCTATTCATCAACGGCTCCATAGCTCAGTTGGTTAGAGCGCCAGTCTAGTAAACTGGAGGTCGCGAGTTCGAATCTCGCTGGGGCCTTTTTGTTGAGTCTTGTACTTTTATGTCCTTTTTTGAGGTTTTATCAAAGACGTTAAATATTTCTTACATTTTGCGAACACAGGATAGGACGAAAGTTAACAAAAACAAGTGTTGAAAGGGGATTTTTTTACATTGATTTTGTGATCATTGGTGAAGTACAGGCTATGGTAATTCACTGGTAAAGGTTTTGCTTTACTTATAATTGCTACATCAAACTTGAAATTTCCACTGACCAGATAAATCGATCAATATATTCACACATATAGATATACATATTAAAGACCTGTTTCCATTTACTTCAAGCAAACTCTGCAGAAACTTAAAAATGTTAATGCTAACGTGAATCAATCTTCAAAAAGAAAAGTTTAGCGAACTAGGGAAGATTGCAAAAAACGTAATGTAACTCCTGATTAACGTACTTTCTATGTACATCTGCGTTTACTGGTTACTCCAGGTATAAATATCTTAAAATCCAAATACTGATCATCAACGGCTCCATAGCTCAGTTGGTTAGAGCGCAGTCTAGTAAACTGGAGGTCGCGAGTTCGAATCTCGCTGGAGCCTTTTTGTTGAGTCTTATACGTTTATGTCCTTTTTCGAAGTTTTGTAAAAAAATGTTAAACATTCTTTCAGTTTGCGGACACATCATAGGACGCCAACAGGTAACAGAAATAAGTGTTCAAAGGAGATTTTTTTACATTGATTTTGTGTACATGGGTGAAGTACAGTCTATGGTAAATCACTGGAAAATGTTTTGCTTTGCTTATCCTAATCCTATTCATCAAACTTCAAATTTCAATCGACCATGCAGACAAATCGAATAACTTATATATAAATATATTACAGACTTAATTCCATTTATTTATGAAAAGAAGGAATTTTTCCTGTGAGGACACTAAAAAATAAAAAAAATTAATGCAAACCTGAATCAATTTTCAAGAATAAAATTTTAGCGAGCAAAGAAAAACCTTAGTGCAAGTCCTATAACGGTTACAGGTAACTCCGGGTATAAATACCTTAAAATCCAAATCCTGATCATCAACGGCTCCATAGCTCAGTTGGTTAGAGCGCCAGTCTAGTAAACTGGAGGTCGCGAGTTCGAATCTCGCTGGAGCCTTTTTGTTGAGTCTTATACTTTTTTGTCCTTTGTCGAGGTTTATCAAAGACGTTAAATATTTTTTACAGTTTGCGAACACGGGATATGACGAAGGTTAACAAAAAAAAAGTGTTTAAATGAGAATTTTTACATTGATTTTGTGTTCATGGGTGAAGTACAGGCTATGGTAATTCACTGGTAAAGGTTTTTGCTTTGCTTATAATTGCTAACTTGAAATTTCCATTGACCAGATAAATCGATCAATATATTCACACACATAGATATACATATTAAAGACCTAATTCCATTTACTTCAAGCAAACTCTGCGGAAACCTAAAAATGTTAATGCTAACGTGAATCAATCTTCAACAAGAAAAGTTTAGTGAACTAGGGAAGATTGCAAAAAACGTAATGTAACTCCTGATTAACTGACGTTCTATGTAAATCTGCGTTTACAGGTTACTCCAGGTATAAATATCTTCAAATCCTAATCCTATTCATCAACGGCTCCATAGCTCAGTTGGTTAGAGCGCCAGTCTAGTAAACTGGAGGTCGCGAGTTCGAATCTCGCTGGAGCCTTTTTGTTGAGTCTTATACGTTTATGTCCTTTTTCGAAGTTTTGTAAAAAAATGTTAAACATTCTTTCAGTTTGCGGACACATCATAGGACGCCAACAGGTAACAGAAATAAGTGTTCAAAGGAGATTTTTTTACATTGATTTTGTGTACATGGGTGAAGTACAGTCTATGGTAAATCACTGGAAAATGTTTTGCTTTGCTTATCCTAATCCTATTCATCAAACTTCAAATTTCAATCGACCATGCAGACAAATCGAATAACTTATATATAAATATATTACAGACTTAATTCCATTTATTTATGAAAAGAAGGAATTTTTCCTGTGAGGACACTAAAAAATAAAAAAAATTAATGCAAACCTGAATCAATTTTCAAGAATAAAATTTTAGCGAGCAAAGAAAAACCTTAGTGCAAGTCCTATAACGGTTACAGGTAACTCCGGGTATAAATACCTTAAAATCCAAATCCTGATCATCAACGGCTCCATAGCTCAGTTGGTTAGAGCGCCAGTCTAGTAAACTGGAGGTCGCGAGTTCGAATCTCGCTGGAGCCTTTTTGTTGAGTCTTATACTTTTTTGTCCTTTGTCGAGGTTTATCAAAGACGTTAAATATTTTTTACAGTTTGCGAACACGGGATATGACGAAGGTTAACAAAAAAAAAGTGTTTAAATGAGAATTTTTACATTGATTTTGTGTTCATGGGTGAAGTACAGGCTATGGTAATTCACTGGTAAAGGTTTTTGCTTTGCTTATAATTGCTAACTTGAAATTTCCATTGACCAGATAAATCGATCAATATATTCACACACATAGATATACATATTAAAGACCTAATTCCATTTACTTCAAGCAAACTCTGCGGAAACCTAAAAATGTTAATGCTAACGTGAATCAATCTTCAACAAGAAAAGTTTAGTGAACTAGGGAAGATTGCAAAAAACGTAATGTAACTCCTGATTAACTGACGTTCTATGTAAATCTGCGTTTACAGGTTACTCCAGGTATAAATATCTTCAAATCCTAATCCTATTCATCAACGGCTCCATAGCTCAGTTGGTTAGAGCGCCAGTCTAGTAAACTGGAGGTCGCGAGTTCGAATCTCGCTGGAGCCTTTTTGTTGAGTCTTATACGTTTATGTCCTTTTTCGAAGTTTTGTAAAAAAATGTTAAACATTCTTTCAGTTTGCGGACACATCATAGGACGCCAACAGGTAACAGAAATAAGTGTTCAAAGGAGATTTTTTTACATTGATTTTGTGTACATGGGTGAAGTACAGTCTATGGTAAATCACTGGAAAATGTTTTGCTTTGCTTATCCTAATCCTATTCATCAAACTTCAAATTTCAATCGACCATGCAGACAAATCGAATAACTTATATATAAATATATTACAGACTTAATTCCATTTATTTATGAAAAGAAGGAATTTTTCCTGTGAGGACACTAAAAAATAAAAAAAATTAATGCAAACCTGAATCAATTTTCAAGAATAAAATTTTAGCGAGCAAAGAAAAACCTTAGTGCAAGTCCTATAACGGTTACAGGTAACTCCGGGTATAAATACCTTAAAATCCAAATCCTGATCATCAACGGCTCCATAGCTCAGTTGGTTAGAGCGCCAGTCTAGTAAACTGGAGGTCGCGAGTTCGAATCTCGCTGGAGCCTTTTTGTTGAGTCTTATACTTTTTTGTCCTTTGTCGAAGTTTATCAAAGACGTTAAATATTTTTTACAGTTTGCGAACACGGGATATGACGAAGGTTAACAAAAAAAAAAGTGTTTAAATGAGAATTTTTACATTGATTTTGTGTTCATGGGTGAAGTACAGGCTATGGTAATTCACTGGTAAAGGTTTTTGCTTTGCTTATAATTGCTAACTTGAAATTTCCATTGACCAGATAAATCGATCAATATATTCACACACATAGATATACATATTAAAGACCTAATTCCATTTACTTCAAGCAAACTCTGCGGAAACCTAAAAATGTTAATGCTAACGTGAATCAATCTTCAACAAGAAAAGTTTAGTGAACTAGGGAAGATTGCAAAAAACGTAATGTAACTCCTGATTAACTGACGTTCTATGTAAATCTGCGTTTACAGGTTACTCCAGGTATAAATATCTTCAAATCCTAATCCTATTCATCAACGGCTCCATAGCTCAGTTGGTTAGAGCGCCAGTCTAGTAAACTGGAGGTCGCGAGTTCGAATCTCGCTGGAGCCTTTTTGTTGAGTCTTATACGTTTATGTCCTTTTTCGAAGTTTTGTAAAAAAATGTTAAACATTCTTTCAGTTTGCGGACACATCATAGGACGCCAACAGGTAACAGAAATAAGTGTTCAAAGGAGATTTTTTTACATTGATTTTGTGTACATGGGTGAAGTACAGTCTATGGTAAATCACTGGAAAATGTTTTGCTTTGCTTATCCTAATCCTATTCATCAAACTTCAAATTTCAATCGACCATGCAGACAAATCGAATAACTTATATATAAATATATTACAGACTTAATTCCATTTATTTATGAAAAGAAGGAATTTTTCCTGTGAGGACACTAAAAAATAAAAAAAATTAATGCAAACCTGAATCAATTTTCAAGAATAAAATTTTAGCGAGCAAAGAAAAACCTTAGTGCAAGTCCTATAACGGTTACAGGTAACTCCGGGTATAAATACCTTAAAATCCAAATCCTGATCATCAACGGCTCCATAGCTCAGTTGGTTAGAGCGCCAGTCTAGTAAACTGGAGGTCGCGAGTTCGAATCTCGCTGGAGCCTTTTTGTTGAGTCTTATACTTTTTTGTCCTTTGTCGAGGTTTATCAAAGACGTTAAATATTTTTTACAGTTTGCGAACACGGGATATGACGAAGGTTAACAAAAAAAAAGTGTTTAAATGAGAATTTTTACATTGATTTTGTGTTCATGGGTGAAGTACAGGCTATGGTAATTCACTGGTAAAGGTTTTTGCTTTGCTTATAATTGCTAACTTGAAATTTCCATTGACCAGATAAATCGATCAATATATTCACACACATAGATATACATATTAAAGACCTAATTCCATTTACTTCAAGCAAACTCTGCGGAAACCTAAAAATGTTAATGCTAACGTGAATCAATCTTCAACAAGAAAAGTTTAGTGAACTAGGGAAGATTGCAAAAAACGTAATGTAACTCCTGATTAACTGACGTTCTATGTAAATCTGCGTTTACAGGTTACTCCAGGTATAAATATCTTCAAATCCTCACCTATTCATCAACGGCTCCATAGCTCAGTTGGTTAGAGCGCCAGTCTAGTAAACTGGAGGTCGCGAGTTCGAATCTCGCTGGAGCCTTTTTGTTGAGTCTTATACGTTTATGTCCTTTTTCGAAGTTTTGTAAAAAAATGTTAAACATTCTTTCAGTTTGCGGACACATCATAGGACGCCAACAGGTAACAGAAATAAGTGTTCAAAGGAGATTTTTTTACATTGATTTTGTGTACATGGGTGAAGTACAGTCTATGGTAAATCACTGGAAAATGTTTTGCTTTGCTTATCCTAATCCTATTCATCAAACTTCAAATTTCAATCGACCATGCAGACAAATCGAATAACTTATATATAAATATATTACAGACTTAATTCCATTTATTTATGAAAAGAAGGAATTTTTCCTGTGAGGACACTAAAAAATAAAAAAAATTAATGCAAACCTGAATCAATTTTCAAGAATAAAATTTTAGCGAGCAAAGAAAAACCTTAGTGCAAGTCCTATAACGGTTACAGGTAACTCCGGGTATAAATACCTTAAAATCCAAATCCTGATCATCAACGGCTCCATAGCTCAGTTGGTTAGAGCGCCAGTCTAGTAAACTGGAGGTCGCGAGTTCGAATCTCGCTGGAGCCTTTTTGTTGAGTCTTATACTTTTTTGTCCTTTGTCGAAGTTTATCAAAGACGTTAAATATTTTTTACAGTTTGCGAACACGGGATATGACGAAGGTTAACAAAAAAAAAGTGTTTAAATGAGAATTTTTACATTGATTTTGTGTTCATGGGTGAAGTACAGGCTATGGTAATTCACTGGTAAAGGTTTTTGCTTTGCTTATAATTGCTAACTTGAAATTTCCATTGACCAGATAAATCGATCAATATATTCACACACATAGATATACATATTAAAGACCTAATTCCATTTACTTCAAGCAAACTCTGCGGAAACCTAAAAATGTTAATGCTAACGTGAATCAATCTTCAACAAGAAAAGTTTAGTGAACTAGGGAAGATTGCAAAAAACGTAATGTAACTCCTGATTAACTGACGTTCTATGTACATCTGCGTTTACAGGTTACTCCAGGTATAAATATCTTCAAATCCTAATCCTATTCATCAACGGCTCCATAGCTCAGTTGGTTAGAGCGCCAGTCTAGTAAACTGGAGGTCGCGAGTTCGAATCTCGCTGGGGCCTTTTTGTTGAGTCTTGTACTTTTATGTCCTTTTTTGAGGTTTTATCAAAGACGTTAAATATTTCTTACATTTTGCGAACACAGGATAGGACGAAAGTTAACAAAAACAAGTGTTGAAAGGGGATTTTTTTACATTGATTTTGTGATCATTGGTGAAGTACAGGCTATGGTAATTCACTGGTAAAGGTTTTGCTTTACTTATAATTGCTACATCAAACTTGAAATTTCCACTGACCAGATAAATCGATCAATATATTCACACATATAGATATACATATTAAAGACCTGTTTCCATTTACTTCAAGCAAACTCTGCAGAAACTTAAAAATGTTAATGCTAACGTGAATCAATCTTCAAAAAGAAAAGTTTAGCGAACTAGGGAAGATTGCAAAAAACGTAATGTAACTCCTGATTAACGTACTTTCTATGTACATCTGCGTTTACTGGTTACTCCAGGTATAAATATCTTAAAATCCAAATACCGATCATCAACGTCTCCATAGCTCAGTTGGTTAGAGCGCCAGTCTAGTAAACTGGAGGTCGCGAGTTCGAATCTCGCTGGAGCCTTTTTGTTGAGTCTTATACGTTTATGTCCTTTTTCGAAGTTTTGTAAAAAAATGTTAAACATTCTTTCAGTTTGCGGACACATCATAGGACGCCAACGGGTAACAGAAATAAGTGTTCAAAGGAGATTTTTTTACATTGATTTTGTGTACATGGGTGAAGTACAGTCTATGGTAAATCACTGGAAAATGTTTTGCTTTGCTTATCCTAATCCTATTCATCAAACTTCAAATTTCAATCGACCATGCAGACAAATCGAATAACTTATATATAAATATATTACAGACTTAATTCCATTTATTTATGAAAAGAAGGAATTTTTCCTGTGAGGACACTAAAAAATAAAAAAAATTAATGCAAACCTGAATCAATTTTCAAGAATAAAATTTTAGCGAGCAAAGAAAAACCTTAGTGCAAGTCCTATAACGGTTACAGGTAACTCCGGGTATAAATACCTTAAAATCCAAATCCTGATCATCAACGGCTCCATAGCTCAGTTGGTTAGAGCGCCAGTCTAGTAAACTGGAGGTCGCGAGTTCGAATCTCGCTGGAGCCTTTTTGTTGAGTCTTATACTTTTTTGTCCTTTGTCGAGGTTTATCAAAGACGTTAAATATTTTTTACAGTTTGCGAACACGGGATATGACGAAGGTTAACAAAAAAAAAGTGTTTAAATGAGAATTTTTACATTGATTTTGTGTTCATGGGTGAAGTACAGGCTATGGTAATTCACTGGTAAAGGTTTTTGCTTTGCTTATAATTGCTAACTTGAAATTTCCATTGACCAGATAAATCGATCAATATATTCACACACATAGATATACATATTAAAGACCTAATTCCATTTACTTCAAGCAAACTCTGCGGAAACCTAAAAATGTTAATGCTAACGTGAATCAATCTTCAACAAGAAAAGTTTAGTGAACTAGGGAAGATTGCAAAAAACGTGGAGGGGATCGAGCGCACCTTTGTTATGATGGACATGGTGTAATTTCCAGAGGCGAAGTTTGTTCGGTTGATATGTTTGAAGGATAGTGACATTGTAAAGTCAGGTATCATTTGAAAGATTAACCTAATGTGAGTCTAAATTGACATTTATTAGAACAAAATATCGATTTATGAAATACCCTCGCTGTTGCGAAAATGTCGCTCAGTGGGGGGTCTTGTGAAGGCGAGACTAATAGAAAAGTCAATGGGTTGCATGGAGAAGACACGTTAAGGTTCCGGAGAAAGAATGAGGTAGGGAAGGGTAACGATGAAATTTTAAGAGATAATTCAAACACACCGAAAAGTAAACACGGCGGAAAAATATATGCTAAAGAAGCTACTGTCAAGATTAATGAGATTAATATAAACATTGTTGGTGCTATGGTAATCATAGAAGCTGTAGAAGAAGTATGTGGACAAAATACAGTTTTGGCTGTTGTCCCTGATAAAGATAGACAAAATTCATATGAAGTAACGATGGATACTATTGAAAATGCAAATAAACTTGCTGAAGGTATAGAGATTATTGGTAAAGAATATGAATGTACATTAATAAAATCAGATGCTATTGTCGTATCCTTTTTACACATTCCCGCTTATGTTGAAGATAAGGAACTTATATCAAAACTTGAAGCGAAAAATATCAAAATAGTTTCAAAAGTTTTTAGGCGGACATATCCATCAACGGAAGTTGCAGATGGTACTAGGTATGTTAAAGTTAAATTCCCACCTGGAATGGTTTCTCTAGCGTGGTCAATGGCATTTGATACGTCAGAAGGAAGGAGGTATTTTAAGGTAGTACATAACAATCAAACCAAAGTATGCTCAAACTGTTTATCCCCTGACCATATTCAAAGAAACTGTCCTAATATTAAATGTCGTGGATGTGGATTACATGGTCATAAATCAAGAAACTGCAATGCCCTTAGGTGCCAGAAATGTAATAAACTTCCACTAGTATGTGAATGTAGACCAGAACCAAATTATCAGGAAAATGAGAATAGTATATGGAATCTTGATTCTGATTTAATGCAAAATCAGTCGCCAGAAAGAACGAATGAAGATTTCTCAGAAGGTGTAGATGTGGAAAATTCTGAAGACGAAAATACACTAGATTTTGAACATTTACCTGATTATAGTGAAACGACAGGTTGTAAATGGTGTCATCGTATGACATGTATCTGTACGTGTAAATATTGTGAACATTGGTATCATCAATGTGTCTGTGAATATGACAATGATGAGGATGAAGTATTTAGTGAGAATAATACAGACGATCAGGATAAAGAAGAAGTACAAGTGTTAAATGCAATGGAGGCAGACTCAAATGAGATTACCGACAGCGTTCGAAATGGTAATGAAAAAGCTGTTGATGAAAAGAAGCATGATAGCAGTGAAGCTTGTTTAGTGAAAAAACAGAGTGATGATTCAGAACTTGAAAGGAAGGAAAATGAGAGTTCTGCTGGTGTCGGTTATGACAACAGTGGAACTCGATTGGTAAAAGATCAAAATTCCTCTTTTGGTAGTAATGATATTACACCGATGGAGGAAGGAAAGATAGAAGAGATGTCTAGTGGGTGTCCATTTGACAGTACTAGACAAGAAACAAAAACAATTCATGTCACCACTTTTTGTGTTGATAAACACATAGAGGGGGGTGGACAAGATTTGGGACCTGTCTGTGGTGGGGAGACTGTGGCAGATGGGGGAGAAACGTATCGAAACGTAGATGATGAAATTTTTTTCAAAGGTAGAAAATCTAAAAAGAAATTTGTGAAAAATTTTGATGCTAAGAATGATAGATCCAGATCTAGATCCCCGTATCAAAAGAATAATAATGGCAGTGTTTAATATGAAAATTGTGTTTCTATTTATTATAATGGTTGTAATAGTATCACACAACTGTAATGGACTAAAGAACATTGACAATTTAAAGAACTATTTAGCCTATGTAAACGAGCAGAGATACAGTATTTGTTTATTACAAGAGACCTTTTGGAATGACAATTTTGTTGACTCTATTTCACATCTGTATGAAGGCAATATTATTAGTTGTAATAATGATACAAATAGGCAAGGTGTTGCTGTATTAGTTAATAACTGTATAAAAGATAAAGTAAAATTTGTACATAAAGATGAAAAGGGCCGGTTTTTGCATGTTACCTATGAAGATAATGAAAAATGTTTCAATTTAATTAATTTATATGCTCCAAACGATACAAAAGATAGAGAAATATTTTTCAACTTTGTATACAATTATATAAGAGAATTAGATGATATTATCTTAGCTGGGGATTTTAATAATTCACTGTCTCTTTTAGACAGATGTAGTAAAACAGGTCATATTGAGGACAATGCATATAGAATACTTATGAAAATTGTAACTGATAACAATATATATGATATATGGAGAGCAAGGAATAAAAATGTTAAGCAATACTCTTTTAAAAGGATATGTAGTGGTGTATTACAACAGAGCAGAATAGACTATTTTTTGATAAGTCACTCTCTGTCTGTTAATGTACAAAGTGTATATTATTGTGAAACAAGTATGAGCGATCATAATTTTGTAGTTTTGAAATTTAACACTGATAATATAGAAAGAGGTCCTGGTCTCTGGATATTGAACAATACTGTATTGGGTGATGATGATTATGTTCAAAATGTTATAAAAATTATTGAAGAGCAGAAAGAGTGTCCATTGTATACTTCTGACATTTTAATATGGTGGGATAACTTAAAGTTTAAGATTAAGAAATACTCCCAAATATATAGTCAAAAAAAGAAGAAAGAGAAAACTAAGGAATATTTTTATTTACAAAATAAATTTAAAAGAATGTCTCAAGATTATGCTGAAAATAAGAAAATTGACATAACTCTTTTTGAAAATATGAAAGCTGAATTGAAAGAATATGAGTCTGATATCTGTAAAGGTGCTGTTTTAAGAAGCAAAGCAAAGTGGGCTGTAGATTCTGATTGTAATTCGAAGTATTTTCTTAATTTAGAAAAATATAAACAGGAATATAATAGTATTAAGGAGTTGTTATGTAATGATGATAGAATTGTTTCTGATACTGATAGTATATTAGATGAACAGTACAAATATTATAGCAATTTATATTCATGTGTTGATATTGATAAGGATAAGATGAAAGAATTGTTAGATTTTAATGATGCTAAAGTTGATGATACTGATAAAGAAATGTGTGATGATGAAGTTAGTGAGGAAGAAATTAGAAAAGCATTATGGGAAATGTCATGTAATAAAAGCCCTGGTTCAGATGGACTGACGGTAGAGTTCTACAGACATTTTTATACATATTTACAAGATATTTTTATGAAAATTGTTAGAACTATACATGAAAAGAAAACATTATCAAGGTCAATGAAATGCGGAATATTAAGTTTAATATATAAGAAAAAAGGCGATAAAAGATTGTTAAAAAATTATAGACCTATTTCTTTATTGCAAGTTGATTACAAAATAATTGCAAGAGTAATGGCTAACAGATTTAAGTTGGTTCTTCCAAAATTAGTTTCTGAGAATCAGTCATGCTGTGTTATAGGAAAAGATATTGCAGATACAATTTGTAACATACGGGATATAATTGACATTGTTGAAACTGATCAGTTAGAAGGTTATGTCTTAAAATTTGATCAAGAGAAAGCATTCGACAGGGTGAGTCATGAATATCTAATAGCAACTTTAAAACGTTTTGGATTTGGTGAGGAATTTATTAAATGGATTGAAATATTTTATACTGAAATTTGTAGTTCAGTCAAATGTAATGGTTTTCTGACCAAATATTTTAAAATTAAAAATGGAATAAGACAAGGGTGCCCAATAAGCGCTCTGTTATATGTATTAGCAGCTGAATCCGTACAGAGTGCATTAAAGAAAAATGTAAATATACGTGGAATATCTATTCCACAGTGTGGTAGAATTGGATTAGCATTTCAACATGCAGATGATACGACACTAACGGTTTGTGACCATAAATCTATTGATGAAGCTTTTAAAGTTTTTGAATTGTATTCTGCGGGTTCAGGTGCTAAAATTAACAGAGAAAAATCTGAAATTATGTGCATAGGTACTGGTTGTTTATCTCATGAGGAAATAAGTAAGTATGGAGTAAAAGAATGTATAGATGTTATTCAGATACTTGGAGTGTATATTGGTAAAGATATTAATAAATGTATTTCTTTGAACTGGAAAGACAAAATTAGAAAAATTAAATGTATTTTGAATATATGGATGCAAAGAAACTTAACTATTGAGGGAAGGTGTAGTGTTATTTCTTCACTTTTAGTATCGAGATTGTGGTATACTTTATCGGTATTTCCCATTCCAGACTGGACTGTTGAGGAAATAAAAACCTGTTGTTTAAAATTTTTATGGAACCATGGTGCAATTTTACTTAAATATAGAACAATTATAGGTGAAAAATGTCAAGGTGGTTTGCAATTTGAAGATGTATATCTTAAGATGTTGTCGTTTAGATTAAAATTCTTGTCTAGATTTTTGAATCCGGATTATAATGTACTGTGGAAAGATGCATGTAAATATTTTATGCAAAAGATATGTAATATGAAGTTAGATTTTGAAATTTTATTTCTTGATTTCAATAAAAAATGTTTAGATGTTTTGCCAATTTTTTACAAGGAAATGTTAGAGGCTTGGTACAATATTAGAAAATATACAGACATTGAATTATGTAATGATATGGTGTATAGACAATCATTGTTTTGTAATCCACAGATCAAAATTAATGGAAAATGTGTATTTTGGAAACATTTTATAGATGCTGGTATTGTATGTATAAAGGATATTGCATATGAAGTCAGGACTGGTTTTTTGCCAGTGTCCGCTATTGTTGAAATGGTTCAAAGTCAAAATGAAACCATAGATGTTAATACAATCAAGAATCAATATTTAAAATTACTTTCTGTGTTGCCAGAGATGTGGAAACGCATTGTTAATAAAAATGTTAATACCAGATGTCTGCAGAATTGTTCAGAATTTGACTTGGATGTTAAATGTAAGAAACTAAAATTTTCTCTCTGTACTGTTAAAATATTTTATTCAGTTTTAAGAGATATAGTTTTTGAAAAATCAAACTGTGTATCCTTTTGGGAAAACTATTTCAATGAAAGCATTAATTTTTCTTCTGTTTGGAAGATGGTAAATCTTAAGTGGAAAACGCCAGATATAATTGAACTTGATTTCAAAATTGTTCACAGTAGAATTTTTACTAATGAAAAATTGTACAAAATGGGTTTACTAGACAGTCATAATTGTAAAGTCTGTAATACAGAAAAAGAAGATTTATTGCATATATTTATGTCATGTAGAAAGTTACAGGTATTTCACAACTATTTGGAAAATATCATGGAAGTATTGTTTGAAAATTGTGACAGTGACAAAATATCAATGGTAAAATATGAAAAACTTATGTTTATTGGAATTAATGGTACAATTAAAGGTGTCAACATATACTTTTTGAATTTCATTTTTTCAATTGCTAGATTTTGTATTTTTAAACGAAGAAATCTTTTAGGAATGAAAAATCAAAACTTAGATTTGATCAGATTTTTTAAGTACACATTAAGACATTATGTATCATATTTCCACATGTACTGTTGTAAAATGTACAATAACAGATCTGTGTTTGACAAATATTTTTTAAAGGACAATCCAATTGTTTCGGAAACAGAAGATATTCTTCTATTTAATCTGTAAAAACAAAATTGTTTAAAATAACAGTAATTGTTCAAAGTGATATTTAATACTGTGATATATCATTACATTTGATATCATAATTTTATATAATTATGTTTTATGAATTATTTTAATAAAGATAAAAAAAAAAAAAGAGCGCCAGTCTAGTAAACTGGAGGTCGCGAGTTCGAATCTCGCTGGAGCCTTTTTGTTGAGTCTTATACTTTTTTGTCCTTTGTCGAGGTTTATCAAAGACGTTAAATATTTTTTACAGTTTGCGAACACGGGATATGACGAAGGTTAACAAAAAAAAAGTGTTTAAATGAGAATTTTTACATTGATTTTGTGTTCATGGGTGAAGTACAGGCTATGGTAATTCACTGGTAAAGGTTTTTGCTTTGCTTATAATTGCTAACTTGAAATTTCCATTGACCAGATAAATCGATCAATATATTCACACACATAGATATACATATTAAAGACCTAATTCCATTTACTTCAAGCAAACTCTGCGGAAACCTAAAAATGTTAATGCTAACGTGAATCAATCTTCAACAAGAAAAGTTTAGTGAACTAGGGAAGATTGCAAAAAACGTAATGTAACTCCTGATTAACTGACGTTCTATGTAAATCTGCGTTTACAGGTTACTCCAGGTATAAATATCTTCAAATCCTAATCCTATTCATCAACGGCTCCATAGCTCAGTTGGTTAGAGCGCCAGTCTAGTAAACTGGAGGTCGCGAGTTCGAATCTCGCTGGGGCCTTTTTGTTGAGTCTTGTACTTTTATGTCCTTTTTTGAGGTTTTATCAAAGACGTTAAATATTTCTTACATTTTGCGAACACAGGATAGGACGAAAGTTAACAAAAACAAGTGTTGAAAGGAGATTTTTTTACATTGATTTTGTGATCATTGGTGAAGTACAGGCTATGGTAATTCACTGGTAAAGGTTTTGCTTTACTTATAATTGCTACATCAAACTTGAAATTTCCACTGACCAGATAAATCGATCAATATATTCACACATATAGATATACATATTAAAGACCTGTTTCCATTTACTTCAAGCAAACTCTGCAGAAACTTAAAAATGTTAATGCTAACGTGAATCAATCTTCAAAAAGAAAAGTTTAGCGAACTAGGGAAGATTGCAAAAAACGTAATGTAACTCCTGATTAACGTACTTTCTATGTACATCTGCGTTTACTGGTTACTCCAGGTATAAATATCTTAAAATCCAAATACTGATCATCAACGGCTCCATAGCTCAGTTGGTTAGAGCGCCAGTCTAGTAAACTAGAGGTCGCGAGTTCGAATCTCGCTGGAGCCTTTTTGTTGAGTCTTATACGTTTATGTCCTTTTTCGAAGTTTTATAAAAAAATGTTAAACATTCTTTCAGTTTGCGGACACATCATAGGACGCCAACAGGTAACAGAAATAAGTGTTCAAAGGAGATTTTTTTACATTGATTTTGTGTACATGGGTGAAGTACAGTCTATGGTAAATCACTGGAAAATGTTTTGCTTTGCTTATCCTAATCCTATTCATCAAACTTCAAATTTCAATCGACCATGCAGACAAATCGAATAACTTATATATAAATATATTACAGACTTAATTCCATTTATTTATGAAAAGAAGGAATTTTTCCTGTGAGGACACTAAAAAATAAAAAAAATTAATGCAAACCTGAATCAATTTTCAAGAATAAAATTTTAGCGAGCAAAGAAAAACCTTAGTGCAAGTCCTATAACGGTTACAGGTAACTCCGGGTATAAATACCTTAAAATCCAAATCCTGATCATCAACGGCTCCATAGCTCAGTTGGTTAGAGCGCCAGTCAGATGGTTCTTGGATAGACCTGAGGTCAGGATGTAGTTCGTCGATCGTCCTAGACATTTTGGTTATTCGGTGAGTTCCTGTGATATTATTGTCGATTGAATATTATAATTAGTTAATTTACTAATCATTTGTGCAAACAGACAGAATTAGACAAATATAAACAGTGTAGTTTACCCTTATTCTGGGGTGTCCCAGAAAAAGGGGGGAGGTGATTGCGGTGTGTTCGTTTTGATTTTTGTGAGATAGCCAAAAACCTACAAAAGACAATTATTGTACATAGACAGTAACGCACCATGGGTGAGAAATATAAATTTGATGAAATTTTTGCAAAGGACCAAACAGTTGTTATTTGCGTGAATGAAAGTAAAATTGTGTCACCAGAAGACATAATTGACGAAATTGAGAAGAAATGTGGGATAGGTGCAGTTTTGGCATGTGTACCGAAGATTGGTACCGGTTATGAAGTAGTGCTAAAAGAAAGAAAGTATATTGGTGAACTGTTAGATAATTTGGTGGTCAATGGAAATCATGTTGGAGTTAAAGAACTTTCGTCTAGGATAAAAATAGTGTCGATAATAAATCTTAGTATGTATGTATCAGATGAAGAAATCATTGATCGATTTAAGAAAATCGGAGTGGAATTAATTTCAGAGATTAAGAAACGAAAGATGCCTAGTAGGAAATCAGTGTACGATGGAACCAGAATATTTAAAGCACAGTTACCACCAACTATGGCTTCTATTCCGTACTCCATGAAGTTCAGTGTTGATAGCAAAGAAACAGCTTACTACAGAGTTGTGCACAATGACCAAGTAAAAGTGTGCTCGGGATGTTTTAGCACAGAACATATTTACAAAAACTGTCCAGAATTTGTATGTTACACTTGTAAAAAGCAAGGACATATTGGAAGGCACTGTCCTGAAAACAAGTGTAGTGAATGTAAATTTTTTAAAAATGACTGTCGCTGCAGAAAGAAGAGATACTGGGGAGAAGGTTTTGGAAATAACGCAAAACGTACATATTTTGGAAGGACACATACTTTCACAGCAGACGTTAATGATACCAGAACAACTGTTGTGAATGACAATGCATTGTTTGATGAATCAAACGATAAAGATGAGGATGTAAGCATTCAAGAGGAAGTAATTAGTGACAAGTCTGATAAATATGAAGCCGGAAATTATGAACCTGTTGAAGAAGATAGTATTGAAGATAACGTAGAAGATGAAATGGTAATCGAAGATCAAGGTTCTGATATTCAGAATGAAGACAGTGAAAAAGATGAACATGACATTCCTGGAAACACAGAAGTAGACTCGGTGTCTGAGAAGAACATTGGCAGTGATAATGTTGATACCAAGATAAAGTTTGAGGAAGATAAAGACAAAGATACAGAACAAGTTCTGGACTTAGAAGAAAACTCAATAGGCATAATTATTGAAAATAAAGAAATTGTAAATGTAAACTTAGATAATGGTAATTATCCTAGTTTAGAAAGTAATATAGAAAATGATAAAAGTGATAACATCTCCTCATTGGAACCAAATAGTAGCCAGTTTGGAGATGGAATTATAGATGATGAAGGTACATGCGGGTCATTGGATGACATTAATCTTGATGACTCGTTATGTACAGAAACAGATGTCAATGATAGTGTTGCCATTAACAAATCAAATAAAGGTTCTACTTTTAAAATTATTGCTAGAAGGAGAGGTAAAAAAGTAATGCCAAATTATAAAGCAGCAAAGGTAGCACATGAAATGAAAAAATTTATGGTACAGAAATGAGTGATAAAAATACAATTTATATTGTTACATTTTTTGTATCAATGGCTATTGTAAATGTGATTAGTTTGAATTGTAATGGTTTAAGTGATGTGAAAAAACTGAACTGTATTTTTGCATTGTGTAACGAAAGGAATTATGATGTGATCTGTTTACAGGAAACTTTTTGGAACGATTATTTTATTGAAAAGATAAAGAAGGATAAGATTTTATGGAATGGAGAAATATTTTATAGCAATGGTATAAATAATAGACAAGGAGTTGCAATTATGATAAGTAATAAATTTAGAGATTTATTTTATGTTGTTAAAAAAGACTTAGGTAGATTTATTCATGTTAAAGGAAAAATAGGTGACAAATACATAGACATTTATAATATTTATGCTCCAAATCAAGTGAATGAAAAATATAATTTTTTTATGAAATTTAAAAATGAAATTTCAGCCAGTCAGTATATAGTTGTTGCTGGTGATTTTAATACTACTTTATCTCCTTTAGATAGAGCTGGAAAGACCAAACATGTAAATGATAAAAGTGTTCTAGCTTTATTAGATATAATGAAAGAAAGGGAATTGTATGATGTATGGAGAAATAGAAACTTGAATTGTAAAATGTTTTCTAGAAAACAGTATAAGGAAAATTATTTAACACAAAGTAGAATAGATTATTTTTTAGTGTCTGATAATTTAAAGCCATATATTAAAAACATTTATTATAGTGACACATCATTTAGTGATCATTATATTGTTAATTTAAAAATAGATTTTACGGAAGTTGAGAGAGGACCAGGATTATGGATTTTCAATAATTCATTTTTAAAAGATGATATTTTTGTTAATAAAATTAAGAAAATTTTGGAAGATGAAATAGGCTCGGATTTTTATGTTAATCATCCCTTAATTTGGTGGGATAATTTAAAATTTAGATTTAAAAAGATTAGCCAAATTTATGGAAAAGAAAAACAAAAAGAGAGAAACAAACAATTTTTCAGAATACAAAATAGAATTAGAGAGTTATCAGTTAGATCTGCAAATGGTTATGATATTAATGATAATGAATATTTTGAGTTAAAAAATAGATTAGATGAATTAGAAAAATACAAGTGTGATGGAGCTATACTCAGATCAAAATCCTTATGGTCAATAGAAAGTGACAGAAACACTGCCTATTTTTTGCAGTTAGAAAAACATAGACAAAGTAATCATATGATATGTGAATTAAAAAATGCAAATGGTGTTATTGTAAGAGATACAAATAATATTTTAGATGTTGTTCATGATTATTATAAAGAATTGTTCTCATGTGTACAAGGTAACAATAATGCAATACAAGAAATATTACAGTACATAAATGTTACAGTTGATGAAAATGATTTAGAAATTTGTGATCAAGATGTAACTGTAGAAGAAATTCAAAAATCCTTACAGGGTATGTCTAGAGGTAAAACGCCAGGTCCTGATGGTTTAACTGCAGAATTTTATATTTATTTTTTCAACGATCTTAAACATGTTTTACATTATATTTTTAAGCATATTGAAGAAAATAAGGAATTAACTAGATCGATGAAGTATAGTGTGATCAATTTAATTTACAAAAATAAGGGTGAAAAAAATGAGTTGCAAAATTTTAGACCAATTAGTTTGTTAAATGTGGATTACAAAATATTAGCCAGAATTATGTCAAACAGGTTAAAACTAGTTTTACCCAAAATTATTTCACCAACACAAAGCTGCTGCATTATTGGAAAAGATATTTCAGATACTATTGTAAGTGTCAAAGATTTGGTGGATTTAGTAGAATTAGACGAACTAGAAGGGTTTCTACTGAAATTAGATCAAGAAAAGGCGTTTGATCGAGTTGTACATAATTATTTATTTGCTGTATTAGAAAAATTTGGATTTGGTGTTAATTTCTGTAATTGGATTAAGATATTTTATAATAATATTTTTAGCTGCGTGAAATGTAATGGTTTTTTAACTCCTTATTTTAAACTTCAGAATTCTGTTAAACAAGGTTGTCCGATTTCAGCTCTTTTATATGTATTAGTTGCTGAACCACTGAGTGCTGCCATAAAACAAAATAGAAATATTAGAGGAATTATTGTTTCAAGTATAAAAGAAGAAGTCAAAGTTTTTTCACATGCAGATGATACAACATTGACACTTAATAATATAGATTCAGTCAAAGAAACATTCAATGTTTTAGAATTATATGGTAAAGCCTCAGGGGCTAAATTGAATAGGAACAAATCTGAAATTATGACACTAGGTAAAAGTAAAATAAACCAAAAAGAATTAGATATTTTACAGATAAAAGAATGTGAAGAAGTTATTCAGTTGTTAGGAGTTTGGATTGGTAAAAATAAAGAACTTTGTGATACATTAAATTGGGAAAGTAAAGTTAGCAAAATAGAAAAAATCTTGTCGTTTTGGAAAATACGAAATTTAACCTTACATGGAAAAATTAGTGTCATTAATTCTCTTCTTGTGAGCAAATTATGGTATACATTGATGGTTACAGATATTCCAGATAAATATTGTCAGATAATTAAGAATAAATGTTTAAATTTCTTATGGAATGGAAAACCTCCACTTGTATGTTACAATGTTATTATAAATAAAACACTTAAAGGTGGTTTGAATTTTCCAGATATATTACATAAAATGTATGCCTTTAGGTTGAAGTTTTTATCAAGACTTTTAGATGATGAATATTCAGCCATTTGGAAAAGTACATGTCTTCATTTTTTCTCACATGTTGAAAATATGAATTTAGGAATTGAGATTTTGTTTTGTGAAGTACCAAATAAATATCTTCATGATGTTCCTCAATTTTATAGAACTATGCTGAAAGCATGGAATATTATAAGAGAGAATATTGAGATTGATGTTAATGAATCAAATGTTTTTCATATTCCATTGTTTTTTAATCACAACATTAAATTCAATGATAAAGTATTATATTTTAAGCCATTTATTGATTCAGGAATAACAAAAATAAAAGATTTGGCTTATGAGTGCAAAAAAGGATTTTTAAAATTGAATTACATTGTTGATATTATTATTGAAAAATTTCCAGATATTTCTGAAGAAACCGTAAAACATAAGATTAAGATCTTATTCGATTCTATACCAGATGAATGGTTACATACTGTACAAGAACATGAAAATAGAAACAAGATTCTTACATCATTTAATGTTTTACTTAGAACAGATGAAAAGTTGTTAGAATTACCTAAGCAAACTTCCATTTATTATCAGTTACTTGTTCTCAAATTGTCAAACTACTGTGAGCCAAAATCAATTGAAAAATGGTTGCAAAGGTATCCAAAATTAGAGTACAATAAAATGTATAGAGTACTAAATTTATCTTTCTTACAAAGTGATGTGAAGGAGATTGCATATAAACTGTTTAATAATATTATTTTTTCGAAAGAAAGATTATTCAAATGTAAAATTACAAATGATGATTTATGTCCTGTTTGTAAGACTAAAACTGAAAATGTATATCACATGATTTTGGAGTGTCCAAGTCTTGTTTTGTTTGATAATTTTTTGAAAATGTTTTTTCACAATATTCTAGCAAAAACCTCAACATTTTATATAAATATGCTTGATTACGAAACCTTATGTATGTTTGGACTATTGAAAGATTGCAAAGATATTAATTATTTTTTCGTGAATAATGTCATAGCATTTAGAAAATTTTGTATAGTAAAAAGACGAAATATTGCAATGAAGCATAACAAAATTATTGATGTTATAGAATTTTTTAAATCAGTTTTACAGAGAAATGTAACATATGCATATTATTATTACAAGTCTAAGGACTCAATGAACTTGTTTGACAAATATTATATGAAAAACAATCCTGTAATACTTCTAAACAATAATGAAGTGTCAATTAATTTTAACTAGACATACATGTTTCCTGTCAATTCTATTATTATGTTAGTTCTGAATTTTATGTAAATACTGTGGATAGTCAGGAGATTAGCCTGATTATCCTTTTAAAAAGATATTAGAAATAAAATTTTATCAAGAGAAAAAAAAGAGCGCCAGTCTAGTAAACTGGAGGTCGCGAGTTCGAATCTCGCTGGAGCCTTTTTGTTGAGTCTTATACTTTTTTGTCCTTTGTCGAGGTTTATCAAAGACGTTAAATATTTTTTACAGTTTGCGAACACGGGATATGACGAAGGTTAACAAAAAAAAGTGTTTAAATGAGAATTTTTACATTGATTTTGTGTTCATGGGTGAAGTACAGGCTATGGTAATTCACTGGTAAAGGTTTTTGCTTTGCTTATAATTGCTAACTTGAAATTTCCATTGACCAGATAAATCGATCAATATATTCACACACATAGATATACATATTAAAGACCTAATTCCATTTACTTCAAGCAAACTCTGCGGAAACCTAAAAATGTTAATGCTAACGTGAATCAATCTTCAACAAGAAAAGTTTAGTGAACTAGGGAAGATTGCAAAAAACGTAATGTAACTCCTGATTAACTGACGTTCTATGTAAATCTGCGTTTACAGGTTACTCCAGGTATAAATATCTTCAAATCCTAATCCTATTCATCAACGGCTCCATAGCTCAGTTGGTTAGAGCGCCAGTCTAGTAAACTGGAGGTCGCGAGTTCGAATCTCGCTGGGGCCTTTTTGTTGAGTCTTGTACTTTTATGTCCTTTTTTGAGGTTTTATCAAAGACGTTAAATATTTCTTACATTTTGCAAACACAGGATAGGACGAAAGTTAACAAAAACAAGTGTTGAAAGGGGATTTTTTTACAATGATTTTGTGATCATTGGTGAAGTACAGGCTATGGTAATTCACTGGTAAAGGTTTTGCTTTACTTATAATTGCTACATCAAACTTGAAATTTCCACTGACCAGATAAATCGATCAATATATTCACACATATAGATATACATATTAAAGACCTGTTTCCATTTACTTCAAGCAAACTCTGCAGAAACTTAAAAATGTTAATGCTAACGTGAATCAATCTTCAAAAAGAAAAGTTTAGCGAACTAGGGAAGATTGCAAAAAACGTAATGTAACTCCTGATTAACGTACTTTCTATGTACATCTGCGTTTACTGGTTACTCCAGGTATAAATATCTTAAAATCCAAATACTGATCATCAACGGCTCCATAGCTCAGTTGGTTAGAGCGCCAGTCTAGTAAACTGGAGGTCGCGAGTTCGAATCTCGCTGGAGCCTTTTTGTTGAGTCTTATACGTTTATGTCCTTTTTCGAAGTTTTGTAAAAAAATGTTAAACATTCTTTCAGTTTGCGGACACATCATAGGACGCCAACAGGTAACAGAAATAAGTGTTCAAAGGAGATTTTTTTACATTGATTTTGTGTACATGGGTGAAGTACAGTCTATGGTAAATCACTGGAAAATGTTTTGCTTTGCTTATCCTAATCCTATTCATCAAACTTCAAATTTCAATCGACCATGCAGACAAATCGAATAACTTATATATAAATATATTACAGACTTAATTCCATTTATTTATGAAAAGAAGGAATTTTTCCTGTGAGGACACTAAAAAATAAAAAAAATTAATGCAAACCTGAATCAATTTTCAAGAATAAAATTTTAGCGAGCAAAGAAAAACCTTAGTGCAAGTCCTATAACGGTTACAGGTAACTCCGGGTATAAATACCTTAAAATCCAAATCCTGATCATCAACGGCTCCATAGCTCAGTTGGTTAGAGCGCCAGTCTAGTAAACTGGAGGTCGCGAGTTCGAATCTCGCTGGAGCCTTTTTGTTGAGTCTTATACTTTTTTGTCCTTTGTCGAGGTTTATCAAAGACGTTAAATATTTTTTACAGTTTGCGAACACGGGATATGACGAAGGTTAACAAAAAAAAGTGTTTAAATGAGAATTTTTACATTGATTTTGTGTTCATGGGTGAAGTACAGGCTATGGTAATTCACTGGTAAAGGTTTTTGCTTTGCTTATAATTGCTAACTTGAAATTTCCATTGACCAGATAAATCGATCAATATATTCACACACATAGATATACATATTAAAGACCTAATTCCATTTACTTCAAGCAAACTCTGCGGAAACCTAAAAATGTTAATGCCAACGTGAATCAATCTTCAAGAAGAAAAGTTTAGTGAACTAAGGAAGATTGCAAAAAACGTAATGTAACTCCTGATTAACTGACGTTCTATGTACATCTGCGTTTACAGGTTACTCCAGGTATAAATATCTTCAAATCCTAATCCTATTCATCAACGGCTCCATAGCGCAGTTGGTTAGAGCGCCAGTCTAGTAAACTGGAGGTCGCGAGTTCGAATCTCGCTGGGGCCTTTTTGTCGAGTCTTGTACTTTTATGTCCTTTTTTGAGGTTTTATCAAAGACGTTAAATATTTCTTACATTTTGCGAACACAGGATAGGACGAAAGTTAACAAAAACAAGTGTTGAAAGGGGATTTTTTTACATTGATTTTGTGATCATTGGTGAAGTACAGGCTATGGTAATTCACTGGTAAAGGTTTTGCTTTACTTATAATTGCTACATCAAACTTGAAATTTCCACTGACCAGATAAATCGATCAATATATTCACACATATAGATATACATATTAAAGACCTGTTTCCATTTACTTCAAGCAAACTCTGCAGAAACTTAAAAATGTTAATGCTAACGTGAATCAATCTTCAAAAAGAAAAGTTTAGCGAACTAGGGAAGATTGCAAAAAACGTAATGTAACTCCTGATTAACGTACTTTCTATGTACATCTGCGTTTACTGGTTACTCCAGGTATAAATATCTTAAAATCCAAATACTGATCATCAACGGCTTCATAGCTCAGTTGGTTAGAGCGCCAGTCTAGTAAACTGGAGGTCGCGAGTTTGAATCTCGCTGGAGCCTTTTTGTTGAGTCTTATACGTTTATGTCCTTTTTCGAAGTTTTGTAAAAAAATGTTAAACATTCTTTCAGTTTGCGGACACATCATAGGACGCCAACAGGTAACAGAAATAAGTGTTCAAAGGAGATTTTTTTACATTGATTTTGTGTACATGGGTGAAGTACAGTCTATGGTAAATCACTGGAAAATGTTTTGCTTTGCTTATCCTAATCCTATTCATCAAACTTCAAATTTCAATCGACCATGCAGACAAATCGAATAACTTATATATAAATATATTACAGACTTAATTCCATTTATTTATGAAAAGAAGGAATTTTTCCTGTGAGGACACTAAAAAATAAAAAAAATTAATGCAAACCTGAATCAATTTTCAAGAATAAAATTTTAGCGAGCAAAGAAAAACCTTAGTGCAAGTCCTATAACGGTTACAGGTAACTCCGGGTATAAATACCTTAAAATCCAAATCCTGATCATCAACGGCTCCATAGCTCAGTTGGTTAGAGCGCCAGTCTAGTAAACTGGAGGTCGCGAGTTCGAATCTCGCTGGAGCCTTTTTGTTGAGTCTTATACTTTTTTGTCCTTTGTCGAGGTTTATCAAAGACGTTAAATATTTTTTACAGTTTGCGAACACGGGATATGACGAAGGTTAACAAAAAAAAGTGTTTAAATGAGAATTTTTACATTGATTTTGTGTTCATGGGTGAAGTACAGGCTATGGTAATTCACTGGTAAAGGTTTTTGCTTTGCTTATAATTGCTAACTTGAAATTTCCATTGACCAGATAAATCGATCAATATATTCACACACATAGATATACATATTAAAGACCTAATTCCATTTACTTCAAGCAAACTCTGCGGAAACCTAAAAATGTTAATGCCAACGTGAATCAATCTTCAAGAAGAAAAGTTTAGTGAACTAAGGAAGATTGCAAAAAACGTAATGTAACTCCTGATTAACTGACGTTCTATGTACATCTGCGTTTACAGGTTACTCCAGGTATAAATATCTTCAAATCCTAATCCTATTCATCAACGGCTCCATAGCGCAGTTGGTTAGAGCGCCAGTCTAGTAAACTGGAGGTCGCGAGTTCGAATCTCGCTGGGGCCTTTTTGTCGAGTCTTGTACTTTTATGTCCTTTTTTGAGGTTTTATCAAAGACGTTAAATATTTCTTACATTTTGCGAACACAGGATAGGACGAAAGTTAACAAAAACAAGTGTTGAAAGGGGATTTTTTTACATTGATTTTGTGATCATTGGTGAAGTACAGGCTATGGTAATTCACTGGTAAAGGTTTTGCTTTACTTATAATTGCTACATCAAACTTGAAATTTCCACTGACCAGATAAATCGATCAATATATTCACACATATAGATATACATATTAAAGACCTGTTTCCATTTACTTCAAGCAAACTCTGCAGAAACTTAAAAATGTTAATGCTAACGTGAATCAATCTTCAAAAAGAAAAGTTTAGCGAACTAGGGAAGATTGCAAAAAACGTAATGTAACTCCTGATTAACGTACTTTCTATGTACATCTGCGTTTACTGGTTACTCCAGGTATAAATATCTTAAAATCCAAATACTGATCATCAACGGCTTCATAGCTCAGTTGGTTAGAGCGCCAGTCTAGTAAACTGGAGGTCGCGAGTTTGAATCTCGCTGGAGCCTTTTTGTTGAGTCTTATACGTTTATGTCCTTTTTCGAAGTTTTGTAAAAAAATGTTAAACATTCTTTCAGTTTGCGGACACATCATAGGACGCCAACAGGTAACAGAAATAAGTGTTCAAAGGAGATTTTTTTACATTGATTTTGTGTACATGGGTGAAGTACAGTCTATGGTAAATCACTGGAAAATGTTTTGCTTTGCTTATCCTAATCCTATTCATCAAACTTCAAATTTCAATCGACCATGCAGACAAATCGAATAACTTATATATAAATATATTACAGACTTAATTCCATTTATTTATGAAAAGAAGGAATTTTTCCTGTGAGGACACTAAAAAATAAAAAAAATTAATGCAAACCTGAATCAATTTTCAAGAATAAAATTTTAGCGAGCAAAGAAAAACCTTAGTGCAAGTCCTATAACGGTTACAGGTAACTCCGGGTATAAATACCTTAAAATCCAAATCCTGATCATCAACGGCTCCATAGCTCAGTTGGTTAGAGCGCCAGTCTAGTAAACTGGAGGTCGCGAGTTCGAATCTCGCTGGAGCCTTTTTGTTGAGTCTTATACTTTTTTGTCCTTTGTCGAGGTTTATCAAAGACGTTAAATATTTTTTACAGTTTGCGAACACGGGATATGACGAAGGTTAACAAAAAAAAGTGTTTAAATGAGAATTTTTACATTGATTTTGTGTTCATGGGTGAAGTACAGGCTATGGTAATTCACTGGTAAAGGTTTTTGCTTTGCTTATAATTGCTAACTTGAAATTTCCATTGACCAGATAAATCGATCAATATATTCACACACATAGATATACATATTAAAGACCTAATTCCATTTACTTCAAGCAAACTCTGCGGAAACCTAAAAATGTTAATGCTAACGTGAATCAATCTTCAACAAGAAAAGTTTAGTGAACTAGGGAAGATTGCAAAAAACGTAATGTAACTCCTGATTAACTGACGTTCTATGTACATCTGCGTTTACAGGTTACTCCAGGTATAAATATCTTCAAATCCTAATCCTATTCATCAACGGCTCCATAGCTCAGTTGGTTCCTTTTTTGAGGTTTTATCAAAGACGTTAAATATTTCTTACATTTTGCGAACACAGGATAGGACGAAAGTTAACAAAAACAAGTGTTCAAAGGAGATTTTTTTACATTGATTTTGTGTTAATTGGTGAAGTACAGGCTATGGTAATAAACTGGTAAAGGTTTTGCTTTACTTATAATTGCTATGTACATCAAACTTGAAATTTCATTGACCAGATAAATCGATCAATATATTCACACACATAGATATACATATTAAAGACCTAATTCTATTTACTTCAAGCAAACTCTGTGGAAACCTAAAAATGTTAATGCTAACGTGAATCAATCTTCAACAAGAAAAGTTTAGCGAACTAGGGAAGATTGCAGAAAAACGTAATGTAACTCCTGATTGACGTACTTTCTATGTACATCTGCGTTTACTGGTTACTCCAGGTATAAATATCTTAAAATCCAAATTCTGAACATCGACGGCTCCATAGCTCAGTTGGTTAGAGCGCCAGTCTAGTAAACTGGAGGTCGCGAGTTCGAATCTCGCTGGAGCCTTTTTGTTGAGTCTTATACGTTTATGTCCTTTTTCGAAGTTTTATAAAAAATGTTAAACATTCTTTCAGTTTGCGGACACATCATAGGACGCCAACAGGTGACAGAAATAAGTGTTCAAAGGAGATTTTTTTTACATTAATTTTGTGTACATGGGTGAAGTACAGTCTATGGTAAATCACTGGAAAATGTTTTGCTTTGCTTATGGCTACATCAAACTTCAAATTTCCATCGACCATGCAGACAAATCGAATAACTTATATATAAATATATTAAAGACTTAATTCCATTTATTTATGAAAACAAGGAATTTTTCCTGTGAGGACACTAAAAAATTAAAAAAATTAATGCAAACCTGAATTAAGTTTTAAGAATAAAATTTTAGCGAACTAGAGAAGAAAGCAAACAAGAAACTTAGTGGAAGTCCTATAACGGTTACAGGTAACTCCAGGTATAAATACCTTAAAATCCAAATTCTGATCATCAACGGCTCCATAGCTCAGTTGGTTAGAGCGCCAGTCTAGTAAACTGGAGGTCGCGAGTTCGAATCTCGCTGGGGCCTTTTTGTTGAGTCTTATACTTTTATGTCCTTTTTTGAGGTTTTATCAAAGACGTTAAATATTTCTTACATTTTGCGAACACAGGATAGGACGAAAGTTAACAAAAACAAGTGTTCAAAGGAGATTTTTTTACATTGATTTTGTGTTAATTGGTGAAGTACAGGCTATGGTAATTCACTGGTAAAGGTTTTGCTTTACTTATAATTGCTACATCAAACTTGAAATTTCATTGACCAGATAAATCGATCAATATATTCACACACATAGATATACATATTAAAGACCTAATTCTATTTACTTCAAGCACACTCTGTGGAAACCTAAAAATGTTAATGCTAACGTGAATCAATCTTCAACAAGAAAAGTTTAGCGAACTAGGGAAGATTGCAGAAAAACGTAATGTAACTCCTGATTGACGTACTTTCTATGTACATCTGCGTTTACTGGTTACTCCAGGTATAAATATCTTAAAATCCAAATTCTGAACATCGACGGCTCCATAGCTCAGTTGGTTAGAGCGCCAGTCTAGTAAACTGGAGGTCGCGAGTTCGAATCTCGCTGGAGCCTTTTTGTTGAGTCTTATACGTTTATGTCCTTTTTCGAAGTTTTATAAAAAATGTTAAACATTCTTTCAGTTTGCGGACACATCATAGGACGCCAACAGGTGACAGAAATAAGTGTTCAAAGGAGATTTTTTTTATGGTAAATCACTGGAAAATGTTTTGCTTTGCTTATGGCTACATCAAACTTCAAATTTCCATCGACCATGCAGACAAATCGAATAACTTATATATAAATATATTAAAGACTTAATTCCATTTATTTATGAAAACAAGGAATTTTTCCTGTGAGGACACTAAAAAATTAAAAAAATTAATGCAAACCTGAATTAAGTTTTAAGAATAAAATTTTAGCGAACTAGAGAAGAAAGCAAACAAGAAACTTAGTGGAAGTCCTATAACGGTTACAGGTAACTCCAGGTATAAATACCTTAAAATCCAAATTCTGATCATCAACGGCTCCATGGCTCAGTTGGTTAGAGCGCCAGTCTAGTAAACTGGAGGTCGCGAGTTCGAATCTCGCTGGGGCCTTTTTGTTGAGTCTTATACTTTTATGTCCTTTTTTGAGGTTTTATCAAAGACGTTAAATATTTCTTACATTTTGCGAACACAGGATAGGACGAAAGTTAACAAAAACAAGTGTTCAAAGGAGATTTTTTTACATTGATTTTGTGTTAATTGGTGAAGTACAGGCTATGGTAATTCACTGGTAAAGGTTTTGCTTTACTTATAATTGCTACATCAAACTTGAAATTTCATTGACCAGATAAATCGATCAATATATTCACACACATAGATATACATATTAAAGACCTAATTCTATTTACTTCAAGCAAACTCTGTGGAAACCTAAAAATGTTAATGCTAACGTGAATCAATCTTCAACAAGAAAAGTTTAGCGAACTAGGGAAGATTGCAGAAAAACGTAATGTAACTCCTGATTGACGTACTTTCTATGTACATCTGCGTTTACTGGTTACTCCAGGTATAAATATCTTAAAATCCAAATTCTGAACATCGACGGCTCCATAGCTCAGTTGGTTAGAGCGCCAGTCTAGTAAACTGGAGGTCGCGAGTTCGAATCTCGCTGGAGCCTTTTTGTTGAGTCTTATACGTTTATGTCCTTTTTCGAAGTTTTATAAAAAATGTTAAACATTCTTTCAGTTTGCGGACACATCATAGGACGCCAACAGGTGACAGAAATAAGTGTTCAAAGGAGATTTTTTTTACATTAATTTTGTGTACATGGGTGAAGTACAGTCTATGGTAAATCACTGGAAAATGTTTTGCTTTGCTTATGGCTACATCAAACTTCAAATTTCCATCGACCATGCAGACAAATCGAATAACTTATATATAAATATATTAAAGACTTAATTCCATTTATTTATGAAAACAAGGAATTTTTCCTGTGAGGACACTAAAAAATTAAAAAAATTAATGCAAACCTGAATTAAGTTTTAAGAATAAAATTTTAGCGAACTAGAGAAGAAAGCAAACAAGAAACTTAGTGGAAGTCCTATAACGGTTACAGGTAACTCCAGGTATAAATACCTTAAAATCCAAATTCTGATCATCAACGGCTCCATAGCTCAGTTGGTTAGAGCGCCAGTCTAGTAAACTGGAGGTCGCGAGTTCGAATCTCGCTGGGGCCTTTTTGTTGAGTCTTATACTTTTATGTCCTTTTTTGAGGTTTTATCAAAGACGTTAAATATTTCTTACATTTTGCGAACACAGGATAGGACGAAAGTTAACAAAAACAAGTGTTCAAAGGAGATTTTTTTACATTGATTTTGTGTTAATTGGTGAAGTACAGGCTATGGTAATTCACTGGTAAAGGTTTTGCTTTACTTATAATTGCTATGTACATCAAACTTGAAATTTCATTGACCAGATAAATCGATCAATATATTCACACACATAGATATACATATTAAAGACCTAATTCTATTTACTTCAAGCAAACTCTGTGGAAACCTAAAAATGTTAATGCTAACGTGAATCAATCTTCAACAAGAAAAGTTTAGCGAACTAGGGAAGATTGCAGAAAAACGTAATGTAACTCCTGATTGACGTACTTTCTATGTACATCTGCGTTTACTGGTTACTCCAGGTATAAATATCTTAAAATCCAAATTCTGAACATCGACGGCTCCATAGCTCAGTTGGTTAGAGCGCCAGTCTAGTAAACTGGAGGTCGCGAGTTCGAATCTCGCTGGAGCCTTTTTGTTGAGTCTTATACGTTTATGTCCTTTTTCGAAGTTTTATAAAAAATGTTTGCGGACACATCATAGGACGCCAACAGGTGACAGAAATAAGTGTTCAAAGGAGATTTTTTTTATGGTAAATCACTGGAAAATGTTTTGCTTTGCTTATGGCTACATCAAACTTCAAATTTCCATCGACCATGCAGACAAATCGAATAACTTATATATAAATATATTAAAGACTTAATTCCATTTATTTATGAAAACAAGGAATTTTTCCTGTGAGGACACTAAAAAATTAAAAAAATTAATGCAAACCTGAATTAAGTTTTAAGAATAAAATTTTAGCGAACTAGAGAAGAAAGCAAACAAGAAACTTAGTGGAAGTCCTATAACGGTTACAGGTAACTCCAGGTATAAATACCTTAAAATCCAAATTCTGATCATCAACGGCTCCATAGCTCAGTTGGTTAGAGCGCCAGTCTAGTAAACTGGAGGTCGCGAGTTCGAATCTCGCTGGAGCCTTTTTGTTGAGTCTTATACTTTTATGTCCTTTTTTGAGGTTTTATCAAAGACGTTAAATATTTCTTACATTTTGCGAACACAGGATAGGACGAAAGTTAACAAAAACAAGTGTTCAAAGGAGATTTTTTTACATTGATTTTGTGTTAATTGGTGAAGTACAGGCTATGGTAATTCACTGGTAAAGGTTTTGCTTTACTTATAATTGCTATGTACATCAAACTTGAAATTTCATTGACCAGATAAATCGATCAATATATTCACACACATAGATATACATATTAAAGACCTAATTCTATTTACTTCAAGCAAACTCTGTGGAAACCTAAAAATGTTAATGCTAACGTGAATCAATCTTCAACAAGAAAAGTTTATCGAACTAGGGAAGATTGCAGAAAAACGTAATGTAACTCCTGATTGACGTACTTTCTATGTACATCTGCGTTTACTGGTTACTCCAGGTATAAATATCTTAAAATCCAAATTCTGAACATCGACGGCTCCATAGCTCAGTTGGTTAGAGCGCCAGTCTAGTAAACTGGAGGTCGCGAGTTCGAATCTCGCTGGAGCCTTTTTGTTGAGTCTTATACGTTTATGTCCTTTTTCGAAGTTTTATAAAAAAATGTTAAACATTTTTTCAGTTTGCGGACACATCATAGGACACCAACAGGTGACAGAAATAAGTGTTCAAAGGAGATTTTTTTTACATTAATTTTGTGTACATGGGTGAAGTACAGTCTATGGTAAATCACTGGAAAATGTTTTGCTTTGCTTATGGCTACATCAAACTTCAAATTTCCATCGACCATGCAGACAAATCGAATAACTTATATATAAATATATTAAAGACTTAATTCCATTTATTTATGAAAACAAGGAATTTTTCCTGTGAGGACACTAAAAAATTAAAAAAATTAATGCAAACCTGAATTAAGTTTTAAGAATAAAATTTTAGCGAACTAGAGAAGAAAGCAAACAAGAAACTTAGTGGAAGTCCTATAACGGTTACAGGTAACTCCAGGTATAAATACCTTAAAATCCAAATTCTGATCATCAACGGCTCCATAGCTCAGTTGGTTAGAGCGCCAGTCTAGTAAACTGGAGGTCGCGAGTTCGAATCTCGCTGGGGCCTTTTTGTTGAGTCTTATACTTTTATGTCCTTTTTTGAGGTTTTATCAAAGACGTTAAATATTTCTTACATTTTGCGAACACAGGATAGGACGAAAGTTAACAAAAACAAGTGTTCAAAGGAGATTTTTTTACATTGATTTTGTGTTAATTGGTGAAGTACAGGCTATGGTAATTCACTGGTAAAGGTTTTGCTTTACTTATAATTGCTATGTACATCAAACTTGAAATTTCATTGACCAGATAAATCGATCAATATATTCACACACATAGATATACATATTAAAGACCTAATTCTATTTACTTCAAGCAAACTCTGTGGAAACCTAAAAATGTTAATGCTAACGTGAATCAATCTTCAACAAGAAAAGTTTAGCGAACTAGGGAAGATTGCAGAAAAACGTAATGTAACTCCTGATTGACGTACTTTCTATGTACATCTGCGTTTACTGGTTACTCCAGGTATAAATATCTTAAAATCCAAATTCTGAACATCGACGGCTCCATAGCTCAGTTGGTTAGAGCGCCAGTCTAGTAAACTGGAGGTCGCGAGTTCGAATCTCGCTGGAGCCTTTTTGTTGAGTCTTATACGTTTATGTCCTTTTTCGAAGTTTTATAAAAAATGTTTGCGGACACATCATAGGACGCCAACAGGTGACAGAAATAAGTGTTCAAAGGAGATTTTTTTTATGGTAAATCACTGGAAAATGTTTTGCTTTGCTTATGGCTACATCAAACTTCAAATTTCCATCGACCATGCAGACAAATCGAATAACTTATATATAAATATATTAAAGACTTAATTCCATTTATTTATGAAAACAAGGAATTTTTCCTGTGAGGACACTAAAAAATTAAAAAAATTAATGCAAACCTGAATTAAGTTTTAAGAATAAAATTTTAGCGAACTAGAGAAGAAAGCAAACAAGAAACTTAGTGGAAGTCCTATAACGGTTACAGGTAACTCCAGGTATAAATACCTTAAAATCCAAATTCTGATCATCAACGGCTCCATAGCTCAGTTGGTTAGAGCGCCAGTCTAGTAAACTGGAGGTCGCGAGTTCGAATCTCGCTGGAGCCTTTTTGTTGAGTCTTATACTTTTATGTCCTTTTTTGAGGTTTTATCAAAGACGTTAAATATTTCTTACATTTTGCGAACACAGGATAGGACGAAAGTTAACAAAAACAAGTGTTCAAAGGAGATTTTTTTACATTGATTTTGTGTTAATTGGTGAAGTACAGGCTATGGTAATTCACTGGTAAAGGTTTTGCTTTACTTATAATTGCTATGTACATCAAACTTGAAATTTCATTGACCAGATAAATCGATCAATATATTCACACACATAGATATACATATTAAAGACCTAATTCTATTTACTTCAAGCAAACTCTGTGGAAACCTAAAAATGTTAATGCTAACGTGAATCAATCTTCAACAAGAAAAGTTTATCGAACTAGGGAAGATTGCAGAAAAACGTAATGTAACTCCTGATTGACGTACTTTCTATGTACATCTGCGTTTACTGGTTACTCCAGGTATAAATATCTTAAAATCCAAATTCTGAACATCGACGGCTCCATAGCTCAGTTGGTTAGAGCGCCAGTCTAGTAAACTGGAGGTCGCGAGTTCGAATCTCGCTGGAGCCTTTTTGTTGAGTCTTATACGTTTATGTCCTTTTTCGAAGTTTTATAAAAAAATGTTAAACATTTTTTCAGTTTGCGGACACATCATAGGACACCAACAGGTGACAGAAATAAGTGTTCAAAGGAGATTTTTTTTACATTAATTTTGTGTACATGGGTGAAGTACAGTCTATGGTAAATCACTGGAAAATGTTTTGCTTTGCTTATGGCTACATCAAACTTCAAATTTCCATCGACCATGCAGACAAATCGAATAACTTATATATAAATATATTAAAGACTTAATTCCATTTATTTATGAAAACAAGGAATTTTTCCTGTGAGGACACTAAAAAATTAAAAAAATTAATGCAAACCTGAATTAAGTTTTAAGAATAAAATTTTAGCGAACTAGAGAAGAAAGCAAACAAGAAACTTAGTGGAAGTCCTATAACGGTTACAGGTAACTCCAGGTATAAATACCTTAAAATCCAAATTCTGATCATCAACGGCTCCATAGCTCAGTTGGTTAGAGCGCCAGTCTAGTAAACTGGAGGTCGCGAGTTCGAATCTCGCTGGGGCCTTTTTGTTGAGTCTTATACTTTTATGTCCTTTTTTGAGGTTTTATCAAAGACGTTAAATATTTCTTACATTTTGCGAACACAGGATAGGACGAAAGTTAACAAAAACAAGTGTTCAAAGGAGATTTTTTTACATTGATTTTGTGTTAATTGGTGAAGTACAGGCTATGGTAATTCACTGGTAAAGGTTTTGCTTTACTTATAATTGCTATGTACATCAAACTTGAAATTTCATTGACCAGATAAATCGATCAATATATTCACACACATAGATATACATATTAAAGACCTAATTCTATTTACTTCAAGCAAACTCTGTGGAAACCTAAAAATGTTAATGCTAACGTGAATCAATCTTCAACAAGAAAAGTTTAGCGAACTAGGGAAGATTGCAGAAAAACGTAATGTAACTCCTGATTGACGTACTTTCTATGTACATCTGCGTTTACTGGTTACTCCAGGTATAAATATCTTAAAATCCAAATTCTGAACATCGACGGCTCCATAGCTCAGTTGGTTAGAGCGCCAGTCTAGTAAACTGGAGGTCGCGAGTTCGAATCTCGCTGGAGCCTTTTTGTTGAGTCTTATACGTTTTTGTCCTTTTTCGAAGTTTTATAAAAAATGTTAAACATTCTTTCAGTTTGCGGACACATCATAGGACGCCAACAGGTGACAGAAATAAGTGTTCAAAGGAGATTTTTTTTACATTAATTTTGTGTACATGGGTGAAGTACAGTCTATGGTAAATCACTGGAAAATGTTTTGCTTTGCTTATGGCTACATCAAACTTCAAATTTCCATCGACCATGCAGACAAATCGAATAACTTATATATAAATATATTAAAGACTTAATTCCATTTATTTATGAAAACAAGGAATTTTTCCTGTGAGGACACTAAAAAATTAAAAAAATTAATGCAAACCTGAATTAAGTTTTAAGAATAAAATTTTAGCGAACTAGAGAAGAAAGCAAACAAGAAACTTAGTGGAAGTCCTATAACGGTTACAGGTAACTCCAGGTATAAATACCTTAAAATCCAAATTCTGATCATCAACGGCTCCATAGCTCAGTTGGTTAGAGCGCCAGTCTAGTAAACTGGAGGTCGCGAGTTCGAATCTCGCTGGGGCCTTTTTGTTGAGTCTTATACTTTTATGTCCTTTTTTGAGGTTTTATCAAAGACGTTAAATATTTCTTACATTTTGCGAACACAGGATAGGACGAAAGTTAACAAAAACAAGTGTTCAAAGGAGATTTTTTTACATTGATTTTGTGTTAATTGGTGAAGTACAGGCTATGGTAATTCACTGGTAAAGGTTTTACTTTACTTATAATTGCTATGTACATCAAACTTGAAATTTCATTGACCAGATAAATCGATCAATATATTCACACACATAGATATACATATTAAAGACCTAATTCTATTTACTTCAAGCAAACTCTGTGGAAACCTAAAAATGTTAATGCTAACGTGAATCAATCTTCAACAAGAAAAGTTTAGCGAACTAGGGAAGATTGCAGAAAAACGTAATGTAACTCCTGATTGACGTACTTTCTATGTACATCTGCGTTTACTGGTTACTCCAGGTATAAATATCTTAAAATCCAAATTCTGAACATCGACGGCTCCATAGCTCAGTTGGTTAGAGCGCCAGTAGAGACTTCCGGTTGACCTTTGGATGAGAAAGAAGTGAAAATTTTCGCAAGTTTCAATCCAATTGTTTTGACTGTGTTTAATCGTACATCCGTTGTTGATATTTGGATTATTATTTCAAAATGTAGGAAGGAGAGTTTTTTGAGTGTTTTTTTCAACTTTTGTTGGAAAAAGACTTATTTCACCATGGGTGAAAAGACGTATTCCTTTGATGATGTGTTTTCGAAGGAGCAGACAGCACTTGTGAATGTTGATAAAGATATTTCCCCTGATGATTTAATTGAAGAAATTGAGAAGAAATGTGGTTTTGGAAGTGTATTAGCCTGTGTACCAAAATTTGGAAGTGGATATGAAGTTGTTTTGAAAGAGAGAAAAATCCTAGGTGATTTATCGAGTGAACACTTATCAATTAAAGGTAAACATTGTAAAGTTAGTGAACTGGTGTCAACATTTAAAATCGTATCGATAATTAATTTAAGTATGTACGTTACTGACGAGGAAATTATTGATCGATTTGCGAGGATTGGAGTCGAAATTGTGTCTGACATTAAAAAACGTAAGATGAATACGAAGACTAATATTTACGATGGCACTAGAGTATTCAAGGCAAAATTACCCCCAAATTTGGCTTCCATACCGTATTCCATGAAATTCTCTGTTACAGAGAAAGAGACTACGTATTACCGGGTTATTCATAATAACCAAGTAAAAGTGTGCTCAGGTTGCTTCAGTAGTGACCATTTGTACAGAGACTGCCCAGAATTTAAATGCTACCGATGTGGTGAGCAGGGACATATTAGTCGTCATTGCCGAAATAATAAGTGTGAGGACTGTGGATTGCTGAAAACAGCTTGTAAGTGTAGAAGTGGAAGGCGATATTGGGGTGACGGATTCGGAGCAAAGCCGAAACGTAAATTTGGACTAGGAATTATGAATGAGGACATGCCGAAAACTAGCAAACAGGCTGATCATGATTCATACACTGAGGACCAGAGTGATAGCGAAATCCCTAATGCCCTCAAAGAAATAAACCAGGATGATCATAATAACAAGGATGAAGCTGATGACAAGTACAACGATAACTTTTCCCCTAATACCAAGGGCAAAAGTTCAGACGATGAGAATGATGATGATGATGAAATGGATGATGATGATAAGCAGACGATTACTGATGAAAACGCGACCGAGTATGGCGAAGAAATACAGAGCGCGACCGGAGATGGTGAAGACAAACAGGGTGTGTACGACAATGGAGAAGAAAAGGTGGCTCTGATGACAAATATCGCGACAGTTATTCCTGATGAAGAGACAAAAAAGAACGCGATCGAGAGTGACAGTTTTGAAGATGATAATGAACTTAATTTGAATGATAATGAAAATGAAAATTGTAATTTAGATGAAAATGTAGATACAGAAATGTGTGAAGATGTTGATATTAACAAATGTAATGTTATCTCCCTTCCGGAACAAGTTAGTAGCCAGGAGGGAGATGACGAAGGAGTATTTGGTGATTTGGAAGAAATTTCTGTGGACACCTCTCCTTTGACATATAGTAGTCAAGAAGTGTGTGTCAGAGAACATATAGGCAAACATAAACATCCCAAAGTGGTAGAAATCAGAAGGAGAGATAAGTTGAAGGTATATCCTAACCTGAAAGCTGCAAAGTTTGCACATCAGAAAAAAAGTTTAAATAATAAGTCAAAATGAATTGTTCTATATATATATATTTTACCATTTGTATAGTTATGATGGCTTCATTTAATTTTGTAAGCCTTAACTGTAATGGATTGTGTGATAGTAGAAAAGTAAACTGTATATTGTCATTATGTAAAGAAAGATATTATGATGTAGTATGTTTACAAGAAACTTTTTGGAATAATGATTTAGCAATTAAAATACAGAAAGATAAGAATATATGGGATGGTGATTTTTTTTACAGTAATAGTGAAAACTGTAGGAAGGGTGTTGCAATTTTAATAAGTAAAAGATTGAAAAATATTTTTTCTGAGATAGACAGGGATAGTGGTAGATTTTTATATATTAGAGGAAAAATAAATGATAAAATAATAGATGTCTGTAATATATATGCTCCAAATAATATTTCCGAAAGATGTGAATTTTTTATAAAGTGTAAAGAAAAAATTAGTAGTGAAAATTTTTTACTCATAGCTGGTGATTTTAATACTGCATTGTCATCCTTAGATAGAAGTGGAAAAACTTTGTATTATTGTGATAAAGCTGTTAAAACTTTGCAAAATATTATGCAGGAAAAGAATTTGTATGATATATGGAGAAACAGAAACGTAAATACAAAAATGTTTTCTAGAAAACAATTAGTTCAAGGGTTTTTAACTCAGAGTAGGATTGACTATATGTTGGTTAATAATGACTTAAAGCCAATGGTTAAAAATATTTTTTATACTGAGACCAGCTTTAGTGATCATAATTTTGTAAATATGACTGTAGATTTTTCTGATGTAGAAAGGGGTCCAGGTGTATGGATATTCAATAACTCATTTTTAGAAGATGATGTTTTTGTAGAAAAAATGAGGAAAATATTTGTTGATGAAATTGGATCTAATTTTTATATAACTAATCCATTAGTATGGTGGGATAATCTTAAATTTAAGATCAGAAGAGTTAGTCAACTTTATGGTAAAGAAAAACAAAAAGAAAAGAATAAAGTATATTTTAAATTACAGAACAAAATTCAAGAATTATCTGCTAAATCAGCAAATGGGTTTCAGATTGACAATATAAAATATTTAGAATTGAAGACAGAATTAGAGGAACTTGAAAAACATAAGTGTCAAGGTGCTATTTTGAGATCCAAGGCACAGTGGGCTCTTGAAAGTGATAGAAATACTTCTTATTTTTTAAAGCTAGAGAAATATAGACAGAATAAAAATAGTATAAGTAAAATAAAAAATAGAGATGGTGTTATTGTCACAGAAACTAATGAAATATTAGATACTATTCATGATTTTTATCAAGAATTGTTCTCTTGTGTTCAGGTTGAAATGAATGCTGTTAATGAATTGTTAAGTAATGTAAATATTAAAATTGATGATGATGATGTACATATGTGTGATGAAGATATCAGTATAGAAGAAATTAAAAATTCTGTGAAAGGTATGAAAAAAGGTAAAACACCTGGACCTGATGGAATAACCACTGAATTTTATTTGTATTTTTTCAATGATTTAAAACATGTACTGAAATATATATATGATAATATAGAAAGTAATAAAGAGTTGTCTAGGTCTATGAGATATGGTATGATTAATTTGATTTATAAGAATAAAGGTGATAAATTTGATTTAAAAATTTTTAGACCAATAAGTTTGTTAAATGTTGACTACAAGATTTTAGCTAGAGTTATGGCTAATAGACTTAAATATGTACTTCCTAAAATTATATCACCAAGTCAGAGTTGCTGTATTATTGGTAAAGACATTTCTGATACTGTATGTAATATAAGAGATCGTATGGACTTAGTAGAAATGGATGAAATTGAAGGTTTTGTAATTAAATTAGATCAAGAAAAGGCGTTTGACAGAGCAGGACATGAATATCTTTTTAAAGTTCTTGAGAAATTTGGGTTTGGTAATAAATTTATCAATTGGATAAACATTTTTTATACTCATATTTTTAGTTCAGTTAAATGTAATGGTTTCTTAACCAATTATTTTCAGTTGAAAAATTCAGTCAAACAAGGCTGTCCAATATCAGCTCTGTTGTATGTCTTGCTTGCTGAGCCTTTAAGTATAGCTATAAAGATAAATAGTAATATTAAAGGAATAAAAATTCCAATGACAGACACTGAAGAAAAAATTTTTACTCATGCGGATGATACTACATTAACATTGGCAGATAAAATCTCTATTAATGAATCTTTTAAAGTATTAGACTTATATGAAAAGGCCTCTGGTGCAAAATTGAATAGGGAGAAATCAGAAGTCATGTCATTGGGAACTGGTAAAATTTGCAAAGATGATTTACAAAAGTGGAAAATTAAAGAGTCTGATGATGTTATACAGTTATTAGGTATATGGATTGGAAAAAACAAATTCAAATGTGAAGAGCTTAACTGGGAAAGTAAAATACAAGCTATTGTTAAAATCATAAATTTCTGGAAATGTAGACATTTATCTATACATGGGAAAGTTTGTGTAATAAATTCTCTATTGATAAGTAAATTATGGTATACTCTAATGGTTGTGAATATTCCAGAAAAATATTACTTGTTAATAAGAAATAAATGCTTAGAATTTTTATGGAATGATAAGCCACCTTTAGTGGCATATGATGTTATAATTAATGAAATTTTAGATGGAGGATTGAATTTTACTGATATTGTTCAAAAGATGTTTGCATTTAGATTGAAATTCATTAGTAGACTTTTAGATGAAAATTATGCTGCAGTTTGGAAACATACTTGTAAATATTTTTTTTCAAAAATTGAGAACATGAATCTAGGAATTGAAATTTTGCTATGTGATTTGAAAAATAGAAACATTAGCAATATTCCAGATTTTTATCAATGTATGTTATTAGCTTGGCAAAAAATTTTCAAAGATATTGAAATTGATATCAATGAACAAAATGTATTTGATGTGCCATTATTTTGTAACCCAAACATAGGTAGTGATGGGAAAATGTTATATTTTAAAACATTTATTGAAGCTGGTGTTTGTAAAATCAAAGACATTTCCTTTGAATGTAAAAAGGGCTTTTTAAAAGAGAAATATATTGTAGATATTATTTCGGAAAAATTTCCAGATGGTGTACCTGAAAAAATATTAGAATATGTACAAATGTTAATGAATTATATACCTGAGAAGTATAAAGCATTAGTTCAGAGAATAGAGCATGTTAGTAAAGTTCCATTGTTAAATCCAGTTCTAAAATATGATGACAAAATATGTACATTTCCATCTACGTCACGTATGTTTTATAAGTTTCTAATATCTAAACTTTCAAGAGAACCTACATCGGTTTCTCACTGGCGCTTAATATACCCAGATATTGACCTTAGAAAATTAGTGAAAAATTTTAACTTTTCCTTTTTCCAAAGTGATTGTAGAGAGATCGCATTTAAATTCTTTCATCGTATTGTATTTACAAAAGATAGACTATACAGGTGTAAAATAACGTTAGATGACATCTGTCCTATTTGTTCAACCGTAACAGAAGACTTGGATCACCTGATATACATATGTACAAGTTTAAATACCTTCAATGATTTTGTAAAGGACTTCTTACATAATATTATGTTGAACACTACTACTGAGTTTGTTAATCGGATTGACTTTGCATATCTATGTTATTTTGGTCTGACAAATAGTTGTAAACAAATTAACTTTTATTTTATAAACAATGTTTCAGTGATTAGAAAGTTTTGTATTATAAAACGAAGGAACTTAGCTATACAAGAAAACAAAGTTTTAGATATAGTGCAATATTTTAAATCAGTATTAGTTAAACATGTCAATTATGCATATTTATACTATAAGAAATCTAATAGTTTGCATTTGTTTGAAAAATATTATAGTAACAATAATCCTGTACTCGCTATTAGAGATGATGAAGTCATTATACATTTCTAAAGTGTGCAATAGTATCGTATAATTTACAGATCATATTTTTATATTGACTTTACCAAGATTTTTAAATTATATTGATTATAAATTGTGTACAAAATGTGAATATTCAGGAGATTAGCCTGATTATTCTTTTTATGTGTTTTTGTTGAATAAAATTTTATTAAGACAAAAAAAAGTTAGAGCGCCAGTCTAGTAAACTGGAGGTCGCGAGTTCGAATCTCGCTGGAGCCTTTTTGTTGAGTCTTATACGATTATGTCCTTTTTCGAAGTTTTATAAAAAATGTTAAACATTCTTTCAGTTTGCGGACACATCATAGGACGCCAACAGGTGACAGAAATAAGTGTTCAAAGGAGATTTTTTTTACATTAATTTTGTGTACATGGGTGAAGTACAGTCTATGGTAAATCACTGGAAAATGTTTTGCTTTGCTTATGGCTACACCAAACTTCAAATTTCCATCGACCATGCAGACAAATCGAATAACTTATATATAAATATATTAAAGACTTAATTCCATTTATTTATGAAAACAAGGAATTTTTCCTGTGAGGACACTAAAAAATTAAAAAAATTAATGCAAACCTGAATTAAGTTTTAAGAATAAAATTTTAGCGAACTAGAGAAGAAAGCAAACAAGAAACTTAGTGGAAGTCCTATAACGGTTACAGGTAACTCCAGGTATAAATACCTTAAAATCCAAATTCTGATCATCAACGGCTCCATAGCTCAGTTGGTTAGAGCGCCAGTCTAGTAAACTGGAGGTCGCGAGTTCGAATCTCGCTGGGGCCTTTTTGTTGAGTCTTATACTTTTATGTCCTTTTTTGAGGTTTTATCAAAGACGTTAAATATTTCTTACATTTTGCGAACACAGGATAGGACGAAAGTTAACAAAAACAAGTGTTCAAAGGAGATTTTTTTACATTGATTTTGTGTTAATTGGTGAAGTACAGGCTATGGTAATTCACTGGTAAAGGTTTTGCTTTACTTATAATTGCTATGTACATCAAACTTGAAATTTCATTGACCAGATAAATCGATCAATATATTCACACACATAGATATACATATTAAAGACCTAATTCTATTTACTTCAAGCAAACTCTGTGGAAACCTAAAAATGTTAATGCTAACGTGAATCAATCTTCAACAAGAAAAGTTTAGCGAACTAGGGAAGATTGCAGAAAAACGTAATGTAACTCCTGATTGACGTACTTTCTATGTACATCTGCGTTTACTGGTTACTCCAGGTATAAATATCTTAAAATCCAAATTCTGAACATCGACGGCTCCATAGCTCAGTTGGTTAGAGCGCCAGTCTAGTAAACTGGAGGTCGCGAGTTCGAATCTCGCTGGAGCCTTTTTGTTGAGTCTTATACGTTTATGTCCTTTTTCGAAGTTTTATAAAAAATGTTAAACATTCTTTCAGTTTGCGGACACATCATAGGACGCCAACAGGTGACAGAAATAAGTGTTCAAAGGAGATTTTTTTTTATGGTAAATCACTGGAAAATGTTTTGCTTTGCTTATGGCTACATCAAACTTCAAATTTCCATCGACCATGCAGACAAATCGAATAACTTATATATAAATATATTAAAGACTTAATTCCATTTATTTATGAAAACAAGGAATTTTTCCTGTGAGGACACTAAAAAATTAAAAAAATTAATGCAAACCTGAATTAAGTTTTAAGAATAAAATTTTAGCGAACTAGAGAAGAAAGCAAACAAGAAACTTAGTGGAAGTCCTATAACGGTTACAGGTAACTCCAGGTATAAATACCTTAAAATCCAAATTCTGATCATCAACGGCTCCATAGCTCAGTTGGTTAGAGCGCCAGTCTAGTAAACTGGAGGTCGCGAGTTCGAATCTCGCTGGAGCCTTTTTGTTGAGTCTTATACTTTTATGTCCTTTTTTGAGGTTTTATCAAAGACGTTAAATATTTCTTACATTTTGCGAACACAGGATAGGACGAAAGTTAACAAAAACAAGTGTTCAAAGGAGATTTTTTTACATTGATTTTGTGTTAATTGGTGAAGTACAGGCTATGGTAATTCACTGGTAAAGGTTTTGCTTTACTTATAATTGCTATGTACATCAAACTTGAAATTTCATTGACCAGATAAATCGATCAATATATTCACACACATAGATATACATATTAAAGACCTAATTCTATTTACTTCAAGCAAACTCTGTGGAAACCTAAAAATGTTAATGCTAACGTGAATCAATCTTCAACAAGAAAAGTTTAGCGAACTAGGGAAGATTGCAGAAAAACGTAATGTAACTCCTGATTGACGTACTTTCTATGTACATCTGCGTTTACTGGTTACTCCAGGTATAAATATCTTAAAATCCAAATTCTGAACATCGACGGCTCCATAGCTCAGTTGGTTAGAGCGCCAGTCTAGTAAACTGGAGGTCGCGAGTTCGAATCTCGCTGGAGCCTTTTTGTTGAGTCTTATACGTTTATGTCCTTTTTCGAAGTTTTATAAAAAATGTTAAACATTCTTTCAGTTTGCGGACACATCATAGGACGCCAACAGGTGACAGAAATAAGTGTTCAAAGGAGATTTTTTTTATGGTAAATCACTGGAAAATGTTTTGCTTTGCTTATGGCTACATCAAACTTCAAATTTCCATCGACCATGCAGACAAATCGAATAACTTATATATAAATATATTAAAGACTTAATTCCATTTATTTATGAAAACAAGGAATTTTTCCTGTGAGGACACTAAAAAATTAAAAAAATTAATGCAAACCTGAATTAAGTTTTAAGAATAAAATTTTAGCGAACTAGAGAAGAAAGCAAACAAGAAACTTAGTGGAAGTCCTATAACGGTTACAGGTAACTCCAGGTATAAATACCTTAAAATCCAAATTCTGATCATCAACGGCTCCATAGCTCAGTTGGTTAGAGCGCCAGTCTAGTAAACTGGAGGTCGCGAGTTCGAATCTCGCTGGAGCCTTTTTGTTGAGTCTTATACTTTTATGTCCTTTTTTGAGGTTTTATCAAAGACGTTAAATATTTCTTACATTTTGCGAACACAGGATAGGACGAAAGTTAACAAAAACAAGTGTTCAAAGGAGATTTTTTTACATTGATTTTGTGTTAATTGGTGAAGTACAGGCTATGGTAATTCACTGGTAAAGGTTTTGCTTTACTTATAATTGCTATGTACATCAAACTTGAAATTTCATTGACCAGATAAATCGATCAATATATTCACACACATAGATATACATATTAAAGACCTAATTCTATTTACTTCAAGCAAACTCTGTGGAAACCTAAAAATGTTAATGCTAACGTGAATCAATCTTCAACAAGAAAAGTTTAGCGAACTAGGGAAGATTGCAGAAAAACGTAATGTAACTCCTGATTGACGTACTTTCTATGTACATCTGCGTTTACTGGTTACTCCAGGTATAAATATCTTAAAATCCAAATTCTGAACATCGACGGCTCCATAGCTCAGTTGGTTAGAGCGCCAGTCTAGTAGACTGGAGGTCGCGAGTTCGAATCTCGCTGGAGCCTTTTTGTTGAGTCTTATACGTTTATGTCCTTTTTCGAAGTTTTATAAAAAAATGTTAAACATTCTTTCAGTTTGCGGACACATCATAGGACACCAACAGGTGACAGAAATAAGTGTTCAAAGGAGATTTTTTTTACATTAATTTTGTGTACATGGGTGAAGTACAGTCTATGGTAAATCACTGGAAAATGTTTTGCTTTGCTTATGGCTACATCAAACTTCAAATTTCCATCGACCATGCAGACAAATCGAATAACTTATATATAAATATATTAAAGACTTAATTCCATTTATTTATGAAAACAAGGAATTTTTCCTGTGAGGACACTAAAAAATTAAAAAATTAATGCAAACCTGAATTAAGTTTTAAGAATAAAATTTTAGCGAACTAGAGAAGAAAGCAAACAAGAAACTTAGTGGAAGTCCTATAACGGTTACAGGTAACTCCAGGTATAAATACCTTAAAATCCAAATTCTGATCATCAACGGCTCCATAGCTCAGTTGGTTAGAGCGCCAGTCTAGTAAACTGGAGGTCGCGAGTTCGAATCTCGCTGGGGCCTTTTTGTTGAGTCTTATACTTTTATGTCCTTTTTTGAGGTTTTATCAAAGACGTTAAATATTTCTTACATTTTGCGAACACAGGATAGGACGAAAGTTAACAAAAACAAGTGTTCAAAGGAGATTTTTTTACATTGATTTTGTGTTAATTGGTGAAGTACAGGCTATGGTAATTCACTGGTAAAGGTTTTGCTTTACTTATAATTGCTATGTACATCAAACTTGAAATTTCATTGACCAGATAAATCGATCAATATATTCACACACATAGATATACATATTAAAGACCTAATTCTATTTACTTCAAGCAAACTCTGTGGAAACCTAAAAATGTTAATGCTAACGTGAATCAATCTTCAACAAGAAAAGTTTAGCGAACTAGGGAAGATTGCAGAAAAACGTAATGTAACTCCTGATTGACGTACTTTCTATGTACATCTGCGTTTACTGGTTACTCCAGGTATAAATATCTTAAAATCCAAATTCTGAACATGGACGGCTCCATAGCTCAGTTGGTTAGAGCGCCAGTCTAGTAAACTGGAGGTCGCGAGTTCGAATCTCGCTGGAGCCTTTTTGTTGAGTCTTATACGTTTATGTCCTTTTTCGAAGTTTTATAAAAAATGTTAAACATTCTTTCAGTTTGCGGACACATCATAGGACGCCAACAGGTGACAAAAATAAGAGTTCAAAGGAGATTTTTTTTATGGTAAATCACTGGAAAATGTTTTGCTTTGCTTATGGCTACATCAAACTTCAAATTTCCATCGACCATGCAGACAAATCGAATAACTTATATATAAATATATTAAAGACTTAATTCCATTTATTTATGAAAACAAGGAATTTTTCCTGTGAGGACACTAAAAAATTAAAAAAATTAATGCAAACCTGAATTAAGTTTTAAGAATAAAATTTTAGCGAACTAGAGAAGAAAGCAAACAAGAAACTTAGTGGAAGTCCTATAACGGTTACAGGTAACTCCAGGTATAAATACCTTAAAATCCAAATTCTGATCATCAACGGCTCCATAGCTCAGTTGGTTAGAGCGCCAGTCTAGTAAACTGGAGGTCGCGAGTTCGAATCTCGCTGGAGCCTTTTTGTTGAGTCTTATACTTTTATGTCCTTTTTTGAGGTTTTATCAAAGACGTTAAATATTTCTTACATTTTGCGAACACAGGATAGGACGAAAGTTAACAAAAACAAGTGTTCAAAGGAGATTTTTTTACATTGATTTTGTGTTAATTGGTGAAGTACAGGCTATGGTAATTCACTGGTAAAGGTTTTGCTTTACTTATAATTGCTATGTACATCAAACTTGAAATTTCATTGACCAGATAAATCGATCAATATATTCACACACATAGATATACATATTAAAGACCTAATTCTATTTACTTCAAGCAAACTCTGTGGAAACCTAAAAATGTTAATGCTAACGTGAATCAATCTTCAACAAGAAAAGTTTAGCGAACTAGGGAAGATTGCAGAAAAACGTAATGTAACTCCTGATTGACGTACTTTCTATGTACATCTGCGTTTACTGGTTACTCCAGGTATAAATATCTTAAAATCCAAATTCTGAACATCGACGGCTCCATAGCTCAGTTGGTTAGAGCGCCAGTCTAGTAAACTGGAGGTCGCGAGTTCGAATCTCGCTGGAGCCTTTTTGTTGAGTCTTATACGTTTATGTCCTTTTTCGAAGTTTTATAAAAAAATGTTAAACATTCTTTCAGTTTGCGGACACATCATAGGACACCAACAGGTGACAGAAATAAGTGTTCAAAGGAGATTTTTTTTACATTAATTTTGTGTACATGGGTGAAGTACAGTCTATGGTAAATCACTGGAAAATGTTTTGCTTTGCTTATGGCTACATCAAACTTCAAATTTCCATCGACCATGCAGACAAATCGAATAACTTATATATAAATATATTAAAGACTTAATTCCATTTATTTATGAAAACAAGGAATTTTTCCTGTGAGGACACTAAAAAATTAAAAAATTAATGCAAACCTGAATTAAGTTTTAAGAATAAAATTTTAGCGAACTAGAGAAGAAAGCAAACAAGAAACTTAGTGGAAGTCCTATAACGGTTACAGGTAACTCCAGGTATAAATACCTTAAAATCCAAATTCTGATCATCAACGGCTCCATAGCTCAGTTGGTTAGAGCGCCAGTCTAGTAAACTGGAGGTCGCGAGTTCGAATCTCGCTGGGGCCTTTTTGTTGAGTCTTATACTTTTATGTCCTTTTTTGAGGTTTTATCAAAGACGTTAAATATTTCTTACATTTTGCGAACACAGGATAGGACGAAAGTTAACAAAAACAAGTGTTCAAAGGAGATTTTTTTACATTGATTTTGTGTTAATTGGTGAAGTACAGGCTATGGTAATTCACTGGTAAAGGTTTTGCTTTACTTATAATTGCTATGTACATCAAACTTGAAATTTCATTGACCAGATAAATCGATCAATATATTCACACACATAGATATACATATTAAAGACCTAATTCTATTTACTTCAAGCAAACTCTGTGGAAACCTAAAAATGTTAATGCTAACGTGAATCAATCTTCAACAAGAAAAGTTTAGCGAACTAGGGAAGATTGCAGAAAAACGTAATGTAACTCCTGATTGACGTACTTTCTATGTACATCTGCGTTTACTGGTTACTCCAGGTATAAATATCTTAAAATCCAAATTCTGAACATCGACGGCTCCATAGCTCAGTTGGTTAGAGCGCCAGTCTAGTAAACTGGAGGTCGCGAGTTCGAATCTCGCTGGAGCCTTTTTGTTGAGTCTTATACGTTTATGTCCTTTTTCGAAGTTTTATAAAAAAATGTTAAACATTCTTTCAGTTTGCGGACACATCATAGGACACCAACAGGTGACAGAAATAAGTGTTCAAAGGAGATTTTTTTTACATTAATTTTGTGTACATGGGTGAAGTACAGTCTATGGTAAATCACTGGAAAATGTTTTGCTTTGCTTATGGCTACATCAAACTTCAAATTTCCATCGACCATGCAGACAAATCGAATAACTTATATATAAATATATTAAAGACTTAATTCCATTTATTTATGAAAACAAGGAATTTTTCCTGTGAGGACACTAAAAAATTAAAAAAATTAATGCAAACCTGAATTAAGTTTTAAGAATAAAATTTTAGCGAACTAGAGAAGAAAGCAAACAAGAAACTTAGTGGAAGTCCTATAACGGTTACAGGTAACTCCAGGTATAAATACCTTAAAATCCAAATTCTGATCATCAACGGCTCCATAGCTCAGTTGGTTAGAGCGCCAGTCTAGTAAACTGGAGGTCGCGAGTTCGAATCTCGCTGGAGCCTTTTTGTTGAGTCTTATACTTTTATGTCCTTTTTTGAGGTTTTATCAAAGACGTTAAATATTTCTTACATTTTGCGAACACAGGATAGGACGAAAGTTAACAAAAACAAGTGTTCAAAGGAGATTTTTTTACATTGATTTTGTGTTAATTGGTGAAGTACAGGCTATGGTAATTCACTGGTAAAGGTTTTGCTTTACTTATAATTGCTATGTACATCAAACTTGAAATTTCATTGACCAGATAAATCGATCAATATATTCACACACATAGATATACATATTAAAGACCTAATTCTATTTACTTCAAGCAAACTCTGTGGAAACCTAAAAATGTTAATGCTAACGTGAATCAATCTTCAACAAGAAAAGTTTAGCGAACTAGGGAAGATTGCAGAAAAACGTAATGTAACTCCTGATTGACGTACTTTCTATGTACATCTGCGTTTACTGGTTACTCCAGGTATAAATATCTTAAAATCCAAATTCTGAACATCGACGGCTCCATAGCTCAGTTGGTTAGAGCGCCAGTCTAGTAAACTGGAGGTCGCGAGTTCGAATCTCGCTGGAGCCTTTTTGTTGAGTCTTATACGTTTATGTCCTTTTTCGAAGTTTTATAAAAAAATGTTAAACATTCTTTCAGTTTGCGGACACATCATAGGACACCAACAGGTGACAGAAATAAGTGTTCAAAGGAGATTTTTTTTACATTAATTTTGTGTACATGGGTGAAGTACAGTCTATGGTAAATCACTGGAAAATGTTTTGCTTTGCTTATGGCTACATCAAACTTCAAATTTCCATCGACCATGCAGACAAATCGAATAACTTATATATAAATATATTAAAGACTTAATTCCATTTATTTATGAAAACAAGGAATTTTTCCTGTGAGGACACTAAAAAATTAAAAAAATTAATGCAAACCTGAATTAAGTTTTAAGAATAAAATTTTAGCGAACTAGAGAAGAAAGCAAACAAGAAACTTAGTGGAAGTCCTATAACGGTTACAGGTAACTCCAGGTATAAATACCTTAAAATCCAAATTTTGATCATCAACGGCTCCATAGCTCAGTTGGTTAGAGCGCCAGTCTAGTAAACTGGAGGTCGCGAGTTCGAATCTCGCTGGAGCCTTTTTGTTGAGTCTTATACTTTTATGTCCTTTTTTGAGGTTTTATCAAAGACGTTAAATATTTCTTACATTTTGCGAACACAGGATAGGACGAAAGTTAACAAAAACAAGTGTTCAAAGGAGATTTTTTTACATTGATTTTGTGTTAATTGGTGAAGTACAGGCTATGGTAATTCACTGGTAAAGGTTTTGCTTTACTTATAATTGCTATGTACATCAAACTTGAAATTTCATTGACCAGATAAATCGATCAATATATTCACACACATAGATATACATATTAAAGACCTAATTCTATTTACTTCAAGCAAACTCTGTGGAAACCTAAAAATGTTAATGCTAACGTGAATCAATCTTCAACAAGAAAAGTTTAGCGAACTAGGGAAGATTGCAGAAAAACGTAATGTAACTCCTGATTGACGTACTTTCTATGTACATCTGCGTTTACTGGTTACTCCAGGTATAAATATCTTAAAATCCAAATTCTGAACATCGACGGCTCCATAGCTCAGTTGGTTAGAGCGCCAGTCTAGTAAACTGGAGGTCGCGAGTTCGAATCTCGCTGGAGCCTTTTTGTTGAGTCTTATACGTTTATGTCCTTTTTCGAAGTTTTATAAAAAAATGTTAAACATTCTTTCAGTTTGCGGACACATCATAGGACACCAACAGGTGACAGAAATAAGTGTTCAAAGGAGATTTTTTTTACATTAATTTTGTGTACATGGGTGAAGTACAGTCTATGGTAAATCACTGGAAAATGTTTTGCTTTGCTTATGGCTACATCAAACTTCAAATTTCCATCGACCATGCAGACAAATCGAATAACTTATATATAAATATATTAAAGACTTAATTCCATTTATTTATGAAAACAAGGAATTTTTCCTGTGAGGACACTAAAAAATTAAAAAATTAATGCAAACCTGAATTAAGTTTTAAGAATAAAATTTTAGCGAACTAGAGAAGAAAGCAAACAAGAAACTTAGTGGAAGTCCTATAACGGTTACAGGTAACTCCAGGTATAAATACCTTAAAATCCAAATTCTGATCATCAACGGCTCCATAGCTCAGTTGGTTAGAGCGCCAGTCTAGTAAACTGGAGGTCGCGAGTTCGAATCTCGCTGGGGCCTTTTTGTTGAGTCTTATACTTTTATGTCCTTTTTTGAGGTTTTATCAAAGACGTTAAATATTTCTTACATTTTGCGAACACAGGATAGGACGAAAGTTAACAAAAACAAGTGTTCAAAGGAGATTTTTTTACATTGATTTTGTGTTAATTGGTGAAGTACAGGCTATGGTAATTCACTGGTAAAGGTTTTGCTTTACTTATAATTGCTATGTACATCAAACTTGAAATTTCATTGACCAGATAAATCGATCAATATATTCACACACATAGATATACATATTAAAGACCTAATTCTATTTACTTCAAGCAAACTCTGTGGAAACCTAAAAATGTTAATGCTAACGTGAATCAATCTTCAACAAGAAAAGTTTAGCGAACTAGGGAAGATTGCAGAAAAACGTAATGTAACTCCTGATTGACGTACTTTCTATGTACATCTGCGTTTACTGGTTACTCCAGGTATAAATATCTTAAAATCCAAATTCTGAACATGGACGGCTCCATAGCTCAGTTGGTTAGAGCGCCAGTCTAGTAAACTGGAGGTCGCGAGTTCGAATCTCGCTGGAGCCTTTTTGTTGAGTCTTATACGTTTATGTCCTTTTTCGAAGTTTTATAAAAAATGTTAAACATTCTTTCAGTTTGCGGACACATCATAGGACGCCAACAGGTGACAGAAATAAGTGTTCAAAGGAGATTTTTTTTATGGTAAATCACTGGAAAATGTTTTGCTTTGCTTATGGCTACATCAAACTTCAAATTTCCATCGACCATGCAGACAAATCGAATAACTTATATATAAATATATTAAAGACTTAATTCCATTTATTTATGAAAACAAGGAATTTTTCCTGTGAGGACACTAAAAAATTAAAAAAATTAATGCAAACCTGAATTAAGTTTTAAGAATAAAATTTTAGCGAACTAGAGAAGAAAGCAAACAAGAAACTTAGTGGAAGTCCTATAACGGTTACAGGTAACTCCAGGTATAAATACCTTAAAATCCAAATTCTGATCATCAACGGCTCCATAGCTCAGTTGGTTAGAGCGCCAGTCTAGTAAACTGGAGGTCGCGAGTTCGAATCTCGCTGGGGCCTTTTTGTTGAGTCTTATACTTTTATGTCCTTTTTTGAGGTTTTATCAAAGACGTTAAATATTTCTTACATTTTGCGAACACAGGATAGGACGAAAGTTAACAAAAACAAGTGTTCAAAGGAGATTTTTTTACATTGATTTTGTGTTAATTGGTGAAGTACAGGCTATGGTAATTCACTGGTAAAGGTTTTGCTTTACTTATAATTGCTATGTACATCAAACTTGAAATTTCATTGACCAGATAAATCGATCAATATATTCACACACATAGATATACATATTAAAGACCTAATTCTATTTACTTCAAGCAAACTCTGTGGAAACCTAAAAATGTTAATGCTAACGTGAATCAATCTTCAACAAGAAAAGTTTAGCGAACTAGGGAAGATTGCAGAAAAACGTAATGTAACTCCTGATTGACGTACTTTCTATGTACATCTGCGTTTACTGGTTACTCCAGGTATAAATATCTTAAAATCCAAATTCTGAACATCGACGGCTCCATAGCTCAGTTGGTTAGAGCGCCAGTCTAGTAAACTGGAGGTCGCGAGTTCGAATCTCGCTGGAGCCTTTTTGTTGAGTCTTATACGTTTATGTCCTTTTTCGAAGTTTTATAAAAAAATGTTAAACATTCTTTCAGTTTGCGGACACATCATAGGACACCAACAGGTGACAGAAATAAGTGTTCAAAGGAGATTTTTTTTACATTAATTTTGTGTACATGGGTGAAGTACAGTCTATGGTAAATCACTGGAAAATGTTTTGCTTTGCTTATGGCTACATCAAACTTCAAATTTCCATCGACCATGCAGACAAATCGAATAACTTATATATAAATATATTAAAGACTTAATTCCATTTATTTATGAAAACAAGGAATTTTTCCTGTGAGGACACTAAAAAATTAAAAAATTAATGCAAACCTGAATTAAGTTTTAAGAATAAAATTTTAGCGAACTAGAGAAGAAAGCAAACAAGAAACTTAGTGGAAGTCCTATAACGGTTACAGGTAACTCCAGGTATAAATACCTTAAAATCCAAATTCTGATCATCAACGGCTCCATAGCTCAGTTGGTTAGAGCGCCAGTCTAGTAAACTGGAGGTCGCGAGTTCGAATCTCGCTGGGGCCTTTTTGTTGAGTCTTATACTTTTATGTCCTTTTTTGAGGTTTTATCAAAGACGTTAAATATTTCTTACATTTTGCGAACACAGGATAGGACGAAAGTTAACAAAAACAAGTGTTCAAAGGAGATTTTTTTACATTGATTTTGTGTTAATTGGTGAAGTACAGGCTATGGTAATTCACTGGTAAAGGTTTTGCTTTACTTATAATTGCTATGTACATCAAACTTGAAATTTCATTGACCAGATAAATCGATCAATATATTCACACACATAGATATACATATTAAAGACCTAATTCTATTTACTTCAAGCAAACTCTGTGGAAACCTAAAAATGTTAATGCTAACGTGAATCAATCTTCAACAAGAAAAGTTTAGCGAACTAGGGAAGATTGCAGAAAAACGTAATGTAACTCCTGATTGACGTACTTTCTATGTACATCTGCGTTTACTGGTTACTCCAGGTATAAATATCTTAAAATCCAAATTCTGAACATGGACGGCTCCATAGCTCAGTTGGTTAGAGCGCCAGTCTAGTAAACTGGAGGTCGCGAGTTCGAATCTCGCTGGAGCCTTTTTGTTGAGTCTTATACGTTTATGTCCTTTTTCGAAGTTTTATAAAAAATGTTAAACATTCTTTCAGTTTGCGGACACATCATAGGACGCCAACAGGTGACAGAAATAAGTGTTCAAAGGAGATTTTTTTTATGGTAAATCACTGGAAAATGTTTTGCTTTGCTTATGGCTACATCAAACTTCAAATTTCCATCGACCATGCAGACAAATCGAATAACTTATATATAAATATATTAAAGACTTAATTCCATTTATTTATGAAAACAAGGAATTTTTCCTGTGAGGACACTAAAAAATTAAAAAAATTAATGCAAACCTGAATTAAGTTTTAAGAATAAAATTTTAGCGAACTAGAGAAGAAAGCAAACAAGAAACTTAGTGGAAGTCCTATAACGGTTACAGGTAACTCCAGGTATAAATACCTTAAAATCCAAATTCTGATCATCAACGGCTCCATAGCTCAGTTGGTTAGAGCGCCAGTCTAGTAAACTGGAGGTCGCGAGTTCGAATCTCGCTGGGGCCTTTTTGTTGAGTCTTATACTTTTATGTCCTTTTTTGAGGTTTTATCAAAGACGTTAAATATTTCTTACATTTTGCGAACACAGGATAGGACGAAAGTTAACAAAAACAAGTGTTCAAAGGAGATTTTTTTACATTGATTTTGTGTTAATTGGTGAAGTACAGGCTATGGTAATTCACTGGTAAAGGTTTTGCTTTACTTATAATTGCTATGTACATCAAACTTGAAATTTCATTGACCAGATAAATCGATCAATATATTCACACACATAGATATACATATTAAAGACCTAATTCTATTTACTTCAAGCAAACTCTGTGGAAACCTAAAAATGTTAATGCTAACGTGAATCAATCTTCAACAAGAAAAGTTTAGCGAACTAGGGAAGATTGCAGAAAAACGTAATGTAACTCCTGATTGACGTACTTTCTATGTACATCTGCGTTTACTGGTTACTCCAGGTATAAATATCTTAAAATCCAAATTCTGAACATCGACGGCTCCATAGCTCAGTTGGTTAGAGCGCCAGTCTAGTAAACTGGAGGTCGCGAGTTCGAATCTCGCTGGAGCCTTTTTGTTGAGTCTTATACGTTTATGTCCTTTTTCGAAGTTTTATAAAAAAATGTTAAACATTCTTTCAGTTTGCGGACACATCATAAGACACCAACAGGTGACAGAAATAAGTGTTCAAAGGAGATTTTTTTTACATTAATTTTGTGTACATGGGTGAAGTACAGTCTATGGTAAATCACTGGAAAATGTTTTGCTTTGCTTATGGCTACATCAAACTTCAAATTTCCATCGACCATGCAGACAAATCGAATAACTTATATATAAATATATTAAAGACTTAATTCCATTTATTTATGAAAACAAGGAATTTTTCCTGTGAGGACACTAAAAAATTAAAAAAATTAATGCAAACCTGAATTAAGTTTTAAGAATAAAATTTTAGCGAACTAGAGAAGAAAGCAAACAAGAAACTTAGTGGAAGTCCTATAACGGTTACAGGTAACTCCAGGTATAAATACCTTAAAATCCAAATTCTGATCATCAACGGCTCCATAGCTCAGTTGGTTAGAGCGCCAGTCTAGTAAACTGGAGGTCGCGAGTTCGAATCTCGCTGGGGCCTTTTTGTTGAGTCTTATACTTTTATGTCCTTTTTTGAGGTTTTATCAAAGACGTTAAATATTTCTTACATTTTGCGAACACAGGATAGGACGAAAGTTAACAAAAACAAGTGTTCAAAGGAGATTTTTTTACATTGATTTTGTGTTAATTGGTGAAGTACAGGCTATGGTAATTCACTGGTAAAGGTTTTGCTTTACTTATAATTGCTATGTACATCAAACTTGAAATTTCATTGACCAGATAAATCGATCAATATATTCACACACATAGATATACATATTAAAGACCTAATTCTATTTACTTCAAGCAAACTCTGTGGAAACCTAAAAATGTTAATGCTAACGTGAATCAATCTTCAACAAGAAAAGTTTAGCGAACTAGGGAAGATTGCAGAAAAACGTAATGTAACTCCTGATTGACGTACTTTCTATGTACATCTGCGTTTACTGGTTACTCCAGGTATAAATATCTTAAAATCCAAATTCTGAACATCGACGGCTCCATAGCTCAGTTGGTTAGAGCGCCAGTCTAGTAAACTGGAGGTCGCGAGTTCGAATCTCGCTGGAGCCTTTTTGTTGAGTCTTATACGTTTATGTCCTTTTTCGAAGTTTTATAAAAAATGTTTGCGGACACATCATAGGACGCCAACAGGTGACAGAAATAAGTGTTCAAAGGAGATTTTTTTTTATGGTAAATCACTGGAAAATGTTTTGCTTTGCTTATGGCTACATCAAACTTCAAATTTCCATCGACCATGCAGACAAATCGAATAACTTATATATAAATATATTAAAGACTTAATTCCATTTATTTATGAAAACAAGGAATTTTTCCTGTGAGGACACTAAAAAATTAAAAAAATTAATGCAAACCTGAATTAAGTTTTAAGAATAAAATTTTAGCGAACTAGAGAAGAAAGCAAACAAGAAACTTAGTGGAAGTCCTATAACGGTTACAGGTAACTCCAGGTATAAATACCTTAAAATCCAAATTCTGATCATCAACGGCTCCATAGCTCAGTTGGTTAGAGCGCCAGTCTAGTAAACTGGAGGTCGCGAGTTCGAATCTCGCTGGGGCCTTTTTGTTGAGTCTTATACTTTTATGTCCTTTTTTGAGGTTTTATCAAAGACGTTAAATATTTCTTACATTTTGCGAACACAGGATAGGACGAAAGTTAACAAAAACAAGTGTTCAAAGGAGATTTTTTTACATTGATTTTGTGTTAATTGGTGAAGTACAGGCTATGGTAATTATTGTAACATAAAATTCCGTGTACAATACGTTCAGTTAAAATTATAAATTGTTCTTGTTTTTGAATGAAAATATTATTTGAACTTTTAAACTTTACTATATTTGATATAATATTTGAACTTTTAACCTTTACTATATTTGATATAATTGCTCTTATCTGTTGACATATTTTGAATACACACAGTGCCCCAGGTCGAACATGGACAAGCTACTTAAACTATATACTTCAAAGAATGACCGCTATTAAACTAATACTGACTAAATCTGATAATATTAATTCTACGTGCGTCATTCTGTCCCGTTATGTAAAAATTGTTTGGCCTGACCTAAATTCTACCGTATAAATAGGAAAGAAATCCTAGCTTTCCAAGCTTGGGTATTTTACTGTTATAGATGTTCCAGTAGTTTTTATTGGTGCTAGCCGATCCCGGCCTGTATCTACCAGGTAGTGCCTCTACCGGCCTAATGCCTTCTACCAAATAATGCCATTATCAGGCTTGCCTTTACCAGGCATAGCAAAACCCAGCTTCACAATATCCAGAGACAGTTCCCCTACTTTTCATATCATTTCAACATATTTTTTTTATAAGAATTGGTGGAGACCGTTAAAGCTGGCCCAATGGAACTACATCTATCCAATTGGACATCAAAGGTGCAATGGAACATCACGCGTAACATCATAAGGACAGGACATTTTTAGCATCTTTACATCAATATTTGCAATATGATACTGAACATTTGTTTGTTTTGGATTTGTTGTTCATATTTCGGACATTTATTATTCCAGTTCCAGAACATTAACATGTATATTACCATCAAAAGTGCTGAGGATTTATAAACAATAATATTATACCGGTATTTCTATTAGTGACACTTTTTGGACATTTTATTTTGCATTGTTTGTAACATCTATGTTTTATTACATGTATATTGTTTGTTCTAAAACTGTGAGTATTGGCATCTAAAATTATTTATAATGGGGAAATTTGAAGTTATAAAATGCGTACATTTCATATATATAATCAATTGTAAATAAGTAATCATTTTTTTAAATTTGCGTATTTTAAAATGGTAAATTTTCCCAATTGTCTAAATTAATTTTAAATCTAATAACATATTGCTAAAATATAAAAGTAACTGTTTTGAATAGATTTCCAGGTAATTTGAACGCTCATTGTAATTCATGAATTAAGTTCAAATTATTTGTAACGTAAAAATTGTCTTTTGTACTAGGAAGTCACAAGTGAAGAGATTGTATATTCTAGTGGTTGCAAAAATTGACAAGATTAATACAACATTCACTAGCTATAATGACATATCTCAATGGGAACAAGCACTGCCTTCAGATTGCCTTGTTTGCCATCAACAATACACAGACGCATGTTGTATCCTATGTGATAAAAAATGAGAATAATAGATATATAATGTGTGATGTACACAAAGTTAAAAATTGGCCAAAAATAACGTGACAAAAATGTTTTTTCTAGGATAAGTTGTTACACTGGAATAAATTTATTTCAATATGTGAAATCAATTTTGCAATGTATTATTAGATCATAATGTAAAATTATTTTTCTTTTAAATAACAACTTAAGGTATCATATCCTATCGTATCTGCAAATGTCCTTAAAACAAATAATAACATCAATAAATACATTTTGAAAATATATAAAAAAAAAGGAACATAAATAAGTATATATATAAAAATAATAGTAAAAAAAAATAGCAAAATAATATAAAAAAGATTCAGTTTTAAACCCTTTGCTTTTATGATAATGGAATTCATGAAAAATGTTGTTTTAATGTTTTAGGCCGCATGCAACAAATTATTGTTTTTTATGCAGTTTTCATCAATTTCATTTATCATCTCTTCTAATCTTATATTTTGTTTGAAGTAATAAATAGGCAATAAATTAATTGTATATTTCTATAATTAATTTGCATGGGTAAGTCCTGTTTACAAATAAAATAATCTTTATACAATAATATACTTTAAACAATATCTATATTTTGTTTTAAGTCCGAACCTGGGACAGGTTCTGGTTAAAGGAGGAGCGACTATTGTAACATAAAATTCCGTGTACAATACGTTCAGTTAAAATTATAAATTGTTCTTGTTTTTGAATGAAAATATTATTTGAACTTTTAAACTTTACTATATTTGATATAATATTTGAACTTTTAACCTTTACTATATTTGATATAATTGCTCTTATCTGTTGACATATTTTGAATACACACAGTGCCCCAGGTCGAACATGGACAAGCTACTTAAACTATATACTTCAAAGAATGACCGCTATTAAACTAATACTGACTAAATCTGATAATATTAATTCTACGTGCGTCATTCTGTCCCGTTATGTAAAAATTGTTTGGCCTGACCTAAATTCTACCGTATAAATAGGAAAGAAATCCTAGCTTTCCAAGCTTGGGTATTTTACTGTTATAGATGTTCCAGTAGTTTTTATTGGTGCTAGCCGATCCCGGCCTGTATCTACCAGGTAGTGCCTCTACCGGCCTAATGCCTTCTACCAAATAATGCCATTATCAGGCTTGCCTTTACCAGGCATAGCAAAACCCAGCTTCACAATATCCAGAGACAGTTCCCCTACTTTTTATATCATATTTTTTTTTATAAGATAATTCACTGGTAAAGGTTTTGCTTTACTTATAATTGCTATGTACATCAAACTTGAAATTTCATTGACCAGATAAATCGATCAATATATTCACACACATAGATATACATATTAAAGACCTAATTCTATTTACTTCAAGCAAACTCTGTGGAAACCTAAAAATGTTAATGCTAACGTGAATCAATCTTCAACAAGAAAAGTTTAGCGAACTAGGGAAGATTGCAGAAAAACGTAATGTAACTCCTGATTGACGTACTTTCTATGTACATCTGCGTTTACTGGTTACTCCAGGTATAAATATCTTAAAATCCAAATTCTGAACATCGACGGCTCCATAGCTCAGTTGGTTAGAGCGCCAGTCTAGTAAACTGGAGGTCGCGAGTTCGAATCTCGCTGGAGCCTTTTTGTTGAGTCTTATACGTTTATGTCCTTTTTCGAAGTTTTATAAAAAAATGTTAAACATTCTTTCAGTTTGCGGACACATCATAGGACACCAACAGGTGACAGAAATAAGTGTTCAAAGGAGATTTTTTTTACATTAATTTTGTGTACATGGGTGAAGTACAGTCTGTGGTAAATCACTGGAAAATGTTTTGCTTTGCTTATGGCTACATCAAACTTCAAATTTCCATCGACCATGCAGACAAATCGAATAACTTATATATAAATATATTAAAGACTTAATTCCATTTATTTATGAAAACAAGGAATTTTTCATGTGAGGACACTAAAAAATTAAAAAAATTAATGCAAACCTGAATTAAGTTTTAAGAATAAAATTTTAGCGAACTAGAGAAGAAAGCAAACAAGAAACTTAGTGGAAGTCCTATAACGGTTACAGGTAACTCCAGGTATAAATACCTTAAAATCCAAATTCTGATCATCAACGGCTCCATAGCTCAGTTGGTTAGAGCGCCAGTCTAGTAAACTGGAGGTCGCGAGTTCGAATCTCGCTGGGGCCTTTTTGTTGAGTCTTATACTTTTATGTCCTTTTTTGAGGTTTTATCAAAGACGTTAAATATTTCTTACATTTTGCGAACACAGGATAGGACGAAAGTTAACAAAAACAAGTGTTCAAAGGAGATTTTTTTACATTGATTTTGTGTTAATTGGTGAAGTACAGGCTATGGTAATTCACTGGTAAAGGTTTTGCTTTACTTATAATTGCTATGTACATCAAACTTGAAATTTCATTGACCAGATAAATCGATCAATATATTCACACACATAGATATACATATTAAAGACCTAATTCTATTTACTTCAAGCAAACTCTGTGGAAACCTAAAAATGTTAATGCTAATGTGAATCAATCTTCAACAAGAAAAGTTTAGCGAACTAGGGAAGATTGCAGAAAAACGTAATGTAACTCCTGATTGACGTACTTTCTATGTACATCTGCGTTTACTGGTTACTCCAGGTATAAATATCTTAAAATCCAAATTCTGAACATCGACGGCTCCATAGCTCAGTTGGTTAGAGCGCCAGTCTAGTAAACTGGAGGTCGCGAGTTCGAATCTCGCTGGAGCCTTTTTGTGGAGGTTCGAACGCACCGGAAGGAAAACATGTAGTGTTTATAGGACTCTGTAAATTTTCCAAAATTGGTGAGTTTGGATGAATATATTCCAATCGAATTGTTGTACATTATATTCTTTGATGTTTAAAGTTGAAATTTGAATTGATTTTGACTAATTTCGTGTACCCTTATTCCTGTTTCACGTTAACAGGATAAGGGGGAGGGGAGCCTTGGTGAAGGGGATAGTACTGAATCGGACTTCGTTGTGTTTACTAATTTTTTTTCTGCGTTCGGAAAAATGGATAAAGTAGGCAATCACTATTTTCGATCTTCGAATCGACAGAAACAAAATTATGTTGTTGGTGATAAAACCTACTCAAGGGATTGTACAATTAGAATTGAACGATTAAATACAAATGCTATTAAAGAAAGAATTATCATTGAAGAGGTTGAGATTGTCACTGGACTAAATACTGTTTTAGCTGTGGTTCAGCATGATGCATCTTCGTACGATGTAACTATGGATTGTAAAGAGAATGCTATAAAATTGCTGGGTGGTATTTCTATTGGAAGCCGGGATTATTCAGTAAGCTTGATGCATTCTGATATTACGGTTGTATCTGTAATGAAACTGCCGTCATATGTTCCTGATGAGGATATTAGAATTAAACTAGCCGTTAAAGGAGTTAATGTCGTGTCTCCTATATATAGAAGAACGGTTCCAGGCACGCAAGTTGCGGACGGTACTAGGTTTATGCGTTGCAAATTTCCTCCGGGTGTAGTAGCTCTTCCTTGGACAATACCGTTTAAAATAGGAAATGAAACGAGATATTTCAGACTTGTACATAATAATCAAACAAAAGTATGCTCTGAATGTCTGTCTCCAGATCATATGAAGAATGATTGTCCTTATTTTGAATGTCACGGCTGTGGTGAAGTAGGGCATCCGATGAGGTATTGTAAGGCAGATAAATGCAAATCGTGCAGTAATCTCCCGTTAAAGTGTGTTTGTGCTCGTGGTACATTTGGGAGGAACAACCGGACACCTGATGCATCAAAAAATTGTAAAGAATGTGGTCGTTTTTTTTGTATGTGCAAATGTAACATTTGCGGCAATAAAGTTTGCACCTGTAGTTGTTTAAAGTGTGAACAATATCCGTGTGTATGCAGTTGCAGGTACTGTCATGAGGAGTCATGTGTGTGTCCGTGTCAAGACTGTGATAGGCATCCCTGTGAATGTAAATGCACTAATTGTTTGGAGTTATTGAAAGACTGTACTTGTATGGATCAGAATGTTGATGAAGATGAAGATGATGATGATGATGACAGAGAGGTAGTAATACAATATAAGGGAGGCAATGTAGAAAGTAATAAAACTGTCATAGACGACGAACAAACAGAGGCGAAAAAAGCAGATGATACTGATACGAATGTTAAAATTGCTGTTGCAGAGGTCCATGTCAATAGTAGCGGCATACAAGAGGACAGCAGGAAAAGGAAATTGAACAGGGATGAACATAGTTTTGATGATGATGATAATAATAATGAAATTGAACAGGCTCAAGATAGGAGCAAACAATCAGACAGTGATTCTGTTGATGGTGTGAAAAAGAAAAAAAATAAAGAGTGCTCTTCTGTTGACATTGTTGCTACAGATGAGTGCAATGTGGAGATGGCAATAGAGGAGCACTCGCCAGAAATAGATGTTGAATATAGCACCTTTGATGATGACGAAGAAGTCAATGTTGAAGGTGCAAATAGTAATAAGGAATCATTTGTCTGTTCTGGTGTAGAGATTAATACAGATTGTAAAGTTAATGATAATGAGGGGGAAAGAACTATCACTCCCAAAGAGTTTAAAAAAATTAAAAAAAAAGAAAAGAAAAAAGAAAGGAGAAGTAGAATAAAGATTGAACCAAATCTGAATAGTAAAACAGTTAGAAATATGTCAGAAAGTACAAAAATGTAAAAATGGATAGATATATATGTACTTTTTTACTTCTTTTTGTAATGGTTGTTATATGTAGTTTTAATTGTAATGGTATGAGAAATATTGTAAATTTACAAAGATTTCTAAGTATTGTACAAGAAAGAAAATTTGGTATTGTATTACTGCAAGAAACATTTTGGGATGATGATTTTATTAAAAGTGTAAAGCATTTGTATGAAGGAGATATTCATTATAGTAATGGTATAGATGGCAGACAGGGGGTGGCTGTTCTAGCTAACAATTATTATAAAGATAAAATAAAATGTATTTATAAAGATGATCAAGGTAGATTTATTCATGTGACTTATTATGAGAATGATACATTGGTAAACTTTATTTCATTGTATGCACCTAATGTAATTTCTGATAGATGTAATTTCTATGATTTTATTATAGAGTATACTAAAGATTTAGATAATTTGATTATTGGAGGTGATTTTAATACCTCTTTGTCTGTTTTGGACAGAGGAAGTAAAACTTGTCATATAAATGATGAACCTTATAGAAAGTTGATTAAATTTATGGAAGATAATAATGTATATGACATATGGAGGGCTAGAAACCCAGATTGTAGAATTTTTTCCTGGAAAAGAATTTCCAATGGTAAACTACAACAAAGTAGAATAGATTACTTCCTTCTTAGTAGGAATATGTCATCTTTTGTACAAAGTTTGTATTATAATGTTACTAGTTTGAGTGATCATTCTTTTGTTATCATGAATTTAAATTGTACATGTATTGAAAAAGGTCCTGGACTTTGGATTTTGAACAATACATTGTTGTTTAATGAAGAATATGTGCAAAGAGTAAAAGATATTATATTACAAGAAAAAGAAAATGAATTGTTTCATAGAGATGTTTTGGTTTGGTGGGATAATCTCAAGTATAAAATTAAAAGATATTCTCAGATATTTTCATCCGATTTAGCTAAAAAGAACAAGAAAGAATATTTTAAATTAGAAAGGCAAATTGATAACCTTTGTGAAAAGGCAGCTAGTGGTGTTGCAATTGATATTGCCAAATTAGAAAGTTTGAAATTAGAACTGTCAAATTTTGAAATTGAAAAGTGTAAAGGAGCAATATTGAGAGCTAAAGCTATATGGGCTGTGGAGTCTGATAAAAATACAAAATATTTTCTAAATTTAGAAAAGTACAAACAAGAGAGTAATGCTATAAAAGAATTGTTGAATGATAATGGTGATACTGTGACAGATACTGATGGTATTTTGGAATTGCAACATAGATTTTTTAGAGATTTATATTCTTGTGTAGTAACTGATGAAAATAAGATGTCAGAATTATTAAATTATGTTACAAAGACAATAAATGTTGATGATAACCATATGTGTGATGATGATATTACTGAAGAAGAATTATTTAAAGCTATTAATCAATTGTCTAAAAATAAAAGTCCAGGTTCAGATGGACTTACTGTAGAGTTTTATTGTAAATTTTATTCTGAATTAAAAGATGTGTTATTGAAATTGTTTGATGTTATTGAAGATGAAGGTATTTTAAGTAGATCGATGAAGTGTGGAATTATAAGCTTGGTTTATAAGAAAAAAGGTGAAAGAAATTTTTTGAAAAATTATAGGCCAATATCTTTATTGCAAGTTGACTATAAAATTATAGCAAGAGTAATGTCAAATAGATTAAAATCTGTATTACCAAAGATAATTTCGGAAGATCAAACTTGTTGTGTAATTGGTAGAGATATTTCAAATAATATTTCAAATGTTAGAGATATTATGGAACTTGTTGAAAGAGACAATCTTGAGGGATATTTTTTAAAATTAGATCAAGCAAATGCTTTTGATAGAGTGAGTCATACTTATTTGTTAGAAGTTTTGAAGAAATTTGGTTTTGGTGAAAGATTTGTGAAATGGATTAGTATATTTTATAATGGTATAAATAGTGCTGTCAAATGTAATGGTTTTTTAACTAAGTATTTTGTTATAAAGAATGGAATTAGGCAAGGTTGTCCAATAAGTGCCTTACTTTATGTACTTGCTGCTGAACCACTACATTGTAAAATTGTACAAAATGTTAATATAAAGGGAATCAATATTCCAAATAGTAATAAGATTGGTTTGATTTATCAACATGCTGATGATACAACTTTGTCTTTATGTAATAAGGAATCAATACCTGAAGTTTTTAATGAATTTGATTTGTATAGCAAAGCAACAGGTGCCAGAATAAACAGACAAAAGTCAGAGATATTATGTTTAGGTTCTGGTACATTATCTGTATTAGAAAAAGAACAAATTGGTCTTAAAGTTTGTGAAGATTTTTTTCAACTGTTAGGAGTTTTTATTGGAAGAAATAGAAAAATGTGTGATGAAATGAATTGGAAAAATAAAATAGCTAAAATAAAAACCCTTCTCAATATATGGTTAATGAGAAGACTTACTATACATGGCAGGGTTAGTGTTGTCAATTCACTGATGTTATCTAGATTTTGGTATGCATTGTTTGTTACTACATTACCGGATTGGGCTCATACAGAGATAAAGAGAGTATGTCTTAATTTTATATGGCAAAATAAATGTCATTTAGTAAAATATAACTGTATAGTAGATGACAAAAGTAGAGGTGGTTTAAATGTTGTTGATATCAAATGTAAAGTATATGCTTTTAGGCTAAAATTTTTGGCCAGATTGTTAGATGATGAATATGAAGTGTTATGGAAATACACATTTAAGTATTTTGTATCTTCAATTTATAATATGAAACTGTGTCTTAATGTTTTTTATTCAGTGATACCGAATTGTGAATTGAAGAAAATTCCTGTTATTTATCAAGAATTTTTCCATGCACTGAATTGTATAAGAAATAAATTAGAGTTCCCACTGTCTGTAGAAAATACATATGATCAGCCTTTATTTCTGAATCCAAATATTGTAGTAAATAGCAGAACAATTGCATGGTACGATTTTATATTTGCTGGTATTGTTTGTCTCAAAGATATTTGCTATGAAGTAAAAACTGGTTTTTTGCCTGATCATGCTATAGTTGAAATGATTCAAGCTGTGAATGAAGATGTTAATGTTCAGTATGTAATTGATAGATATAGAACTTTGTTGAATGTTATACCTGTAGAATGGAAACATATAGTGAATACTGATGTTCACAGAATATCTACACCAAGAACAATAGACATTTCAGTTATTTGTAAAAATGTGCATTATGATTTGAAATTATGTAGTACAAAAAAACTATATAATATTATGTTAGAAAATATTGTTGAAGAACCTGTTGGTATTGAATTATGGAAATTAGTATTTGATATAAGTTCTGAAGTATTTAGTAAAATATGGACACATGTTAATATGTATTGGAAACCGTCAAATTTAGTAGAGTTAGACTTTAAGATATTACATAACTGTATTTTCACTAATGTTAAACTTCAAAAGATAGGTTTATGTGATGATAATGTTTGTAAAGTATGTTGTAATGAAAAGGAAGACATTTTGCATATATTTATAAACTGTGATAAACTTCAAGATTTTCATAATTACTTGTCATCTTTGTTAGTTAGAATATTTGAAAACTGTGATTCTGATAAGATTAGTTTAGTGAGAAGTGAAGAATTGTTGATTTTAGGTTTGAGATGGCATATGAAAGGTGTAAATGATACATTTCTTAATTTTGTAATGTCCGTGGCCAGATACTGTATCTTCAGAAGAAGAAACTTGTTAAATAATGGTTATTCTAATGTAAATTTGATAAAGCTATTTCAATATACATTAAAACATTATGTAACATATATGTATGTTTATCTTTGTCAACATAATAATATGAGTCATATATTTCAAAAACAGTTTTTGTTAGATAATCCATTGTTAGAAGAAACCGAAAATGTTCTAGTCTTTAAATTATAATGACCTATACTTAATATTATGTAGTTAAAATGTAAATTAACTGTAGCAGATATAGTGTGTATAGAAAAGTATAGTACATAATGGTAACAATCATTGACAATTGATTTTATATTTATATATTGTTTTATTTGTATTATATGATGTTTGATTTTAATAAAGATAAAAAAAAAAAAGAGCGCCAGTCTAGTAAACTGGAGGTCGCGAGTTCGAATCTCGCTGGAGCCTTTTTGTTGAGTCTTATACGTTTATGTCCTTTTTCGAAGTTTTATAAAAAATGTTAAACATTCTTTCAGTTTGCGGACACATCATAGGACGCCAACAGGTGAGAGAAATAAGTGTTCAAAGGAGATTTTTTTTACATTAATTTTGTGTACATGGGTGAAGTACAGTCTATGGTAAATCACTGGAAAATGTTTTGCTTTGCTTATGGCTACATCAAACTTCAAATTTCCATCGACCATGCAGACAAATCGAATAACTTATATATAAATATATTAAGGACTTAATTCCATTTATTTATGAAAACAAGGAATTTTTCCTGTGAGGACACTAAAAAATTAAAAAAATTAATGCAAACCTGAATTAAGTTTTAAGAATAAAATTTTAGCGAACTAGAGAAGAAAGCAAACAAGAAACTTAGTGGAAGTCCTATAACGGTTACAGGTAACTCCAGGTATAAATACCTTAAAATCCAAATTCTGATCATCAACGGCTCCATAGCTCAGTTGGTTAGAGCGCCAGTCTAGTAAACTGGAGGTCGCGAGTTCGAATCTCGCTGGGGCCTTTTTGTTGAGTCTTATACTTTTATGTCCTTTTTTGAGGTTTTATCAAAGACGTTAAATATTTCTTACATTTTGCGAACACAGGATAGGACGAAAGTTAACAAAAACAAGTGTTCAAAGGAGATTTTTTTACATTGATTTTGTGTTAATTGGTGAAGTACAGGCTATGGTAATTCACTGGTAAAGGTTTTGCTTTACTTATAATTGCTATGTACATCAAACTTGAAATTTCATTGACCAGATAAATCGATCAATATATTCACACACATAGATATACATATTAAAGACCTAATTCTATTTACTTCAAGCAAACTCTGTGGAAACCTAAAAATGTTAATGCTAACGTGAATCAATCTTCAACAAGAAAAGTTTAGCGAACTAGGGAAGATTGCAGAAAAACGTAATGTAACTCCTGATTGACGTACTTTCTATGTACATCTGCGTTTACTGGTTACTCCAGGTATAAATATCTTAAAATCCAAATTCTGAACATCGACGGCTCCATAGCTCAGTTGGTTAGAGCGCCAGTCTAGTAAACTGGAGGTCGCGAGTTCGAATCTCGCTGGAGCCTTTTTGTTGAGTCTTATACGTTTATGTCCTTTTTCGAAGTTTTATAAAAAAATGTTAAACATTCTTTCAGTTTGCGGACACATCATAGGACACCAACAGGTGAGAGAAATAAGTGTTCAAAGGAGATTTTTTTTACATTAATTTTGTGTACATGGGTGAAGTACAGTCTATGGTAAATCACTGGAAAATGTTTTGCTTTGCTTATGGCTACATCAAACTTCAAATTTCCATCGACCATGCAGACAAATCGAATAACTTATATATAAATATATTAAAGACTTAATTCCATTTATTTATGAAAACAAGGAATTTTTCCTGTGAGGACACTAAAAAATTAAAAAAATTAATGCAAACCTGAATTAAGTTTTAAGAATAAAATTTTAGCGAACTAGAGAAGAAAGCAAACAAGAAACTTAGTGGAAGTCCTATAACGGTTACAGGTAACTCCAGGTATAAATACCTTAAAATCCAAATTCTGATCATCAACGGCTCCATAGCTCAGTTGGTTAGAGCGCCAGTCTAGTAAACTGGAGGTCGCGAGTTCGAATCTCGCTGGGGCCTTTTTGTTGAGTCTTATACTTTTATGTCCTTTTTTGAGGTTTTATCAAAGACGTTAAATATTTCTTACATTTTGCGAACACAGGATAGGACGAAAGTTAACAAAAACAAGTGTTCAAAGGAGATTTTTTTACATTGATTTTGTGTTAATTGGTGAAGTACAGGCTATGGTAATTCACTGGTAAAGGTTTTGCTTTACTTATAATTGCTATGTACATCAAACTTGAAATTTCATTGACCAGATAAATCGATCAATATATTCACACACATAGATATACATATTAAAGACCTAATTCTATTTACTTCAAGCAAACTCTGTGGAAACCTAAAAATGTTAATGCTAACGTGAATCAATCTTCAACAAGAAAAGTTTAGCGAACTAGGGAAGATTGCAGAAAAACGTAATGTAACTCCTGATTGACGTACTTTCTATGTACATCTGCGTTTACTGGTTACTCCAGGTATAAATATCTTAAAATCCAAAATTCTGAACATCGACGGCTCCATAGCTCAGTTGGTTAGAGCGCCAGTCTAGTAAACTGGAGGTCGCGAGTTCGAATCTCGCTGGAGCCTTTTTGTTGAGTCTTATACGTTTATGTCCTTTTTCGAAGTTTTATAAAAAAATGTTAAACATTCTTTCAGTTTGCGGACACATCATAGGACACCAACAGGTGACAGAAATAAGTGTTCAAAGGAGATTTTTTTTACATTAATTTTGTGTACATGGGTGAAGTACAGTCTATGGTAAATCACTGGAAAATGTTTTGCTTTGCTTATGGCTACATCAAACTTCAAATTTCCATCGACCATGCAGACAAATCGAATAACTTATATATAAATATATTAAAGACTTAATTCCATTTATTTATGAAAACAAGGAATTTTTCCTGTGAGGACACTAAAAAATTAAAAAAATTAATGCAAACCTGAATTAAGTTTTAAGAATAAAATTTTAGCGAACTAGAGAAGAAAGCAAACAAGAAACTTAGTGGAAGTCCTATAACGGTTACAGGTAACTCCAGGTATAAATACCTTAAAATCCAAATTCTGATCATCAACGGCTCCATAGCTCAGTTGGTTAGAGCGCCAGTCTAGTAAACTGGAGGTCGCGAGTTCGAATCTCGCTGGAGCCTTTTTGTTGAGTCTTATACTTTTATGTCCTTTTTTGAGGTTTTATCAAAGACGTTAAATATTTCTTACATTTTGCGAACACAGGATAGGACGAAAGTTAACAAAAACAAGTGTTCAAAGGAGATTTTTTTACATTGATTTTGTGTTAATTGGTGAAGTACAGGCTATGGTAATTCACTGGTAAAGGTTTTGCTTTACTTATAATTGCTATGTACATCAAACTTGAAATTTCATTGACCAGATAAATCGATCAATATATTCACACACATAGATATACATATTAAAGACCTAATTCTATTTACTTCAAGCAAACTCTGTGGAAACCTAAAAATGTTAATGCTAACGTGAATCAATCTTCAACAAGAAAAGTTTAGCGAACTAGGGAAGATTGCAGAAAAACGTAATGTAACTCCTGATTGACGTACTTTCTATGTACATCTGCGTTTACTGGTTACTCCAGGTATAAATATCTTAAAATCCAAATTCTGAACATCGACGGCTCCATAGCTCAGTTGGTTAGAGCGCCAGTCTAGTAAACTGGAGGTCGCGAGTTCGAATCTCGCTGGAGCCTTTTTGTTGAGTCTTATACGTTTATGTCCTTTTTCGAAGTTTTATAAAAAATGTTAAACATTCTTTCAGTTTGCGGACACATCATAGGACACCAACAGGTGACAGAAATAAGTGTTCAAAGGAGATTTTTTTTACATTAATTTTGTGTACATGGGTGAAGTACAGTCTATGGTAAATCACTGGAAAATGTTTTGCTTTGCTTATGGCTACATCAAACTTCAAATTTCCATCGACCATGCAGACAAATCGAATAACTTATATATAAATATATTAAAGACTTAATTCCATTTATTTATGAAAACAAGGAATTTTTCCTGTGAGGACACTAAAAAATTAAAAAAATTAATGCAAACCTGAATTAAGTTTTAAGAATAAAATTTTAGCGAACTAGAGAAGAAAGCAAACAAGAAACTTAGTGGAAGTCCTATAACGGTTACAGGTAACTCCAGGTATAAATACCTTAAAATCCAAATTCTGATCATCAACGGCTCCATAGCTCAGTTGGTTAGAGCGCCAGTCTAGTAAACTGGAGGTCGCGAGTTCGAATCTCGCTGGAGCCTTTTTGTTGAGTCTTATACTTTTATGTCCTTTTTTGAGGTTTTATCAAAGACGTTAAATATTTCTTACATTTTGCGAACACAGGATAGGACGAAAGTTAACAAAAACAAGTGTTCAAAGGAGATTTTTTTACATTGATTTTGTGTTAATTGGTGAAGTACAGGCTATGGTAATTCACTGGTAAAGGTTTTGCTTTACTTATAATTGCTATGTACATCAAACTTGAAATTTCATTGACCAGATAAATCGATCAATATATTCACACACATAGATATACATATTAAAGACCTAATTCTATTTACTTCAAGCAAACTCTGTGGAAACCTAAAAATGTTAATGCTAACGTGAATCAATCTTCAACAAGAAAAGTTTAGCGAACTAGGGAAGATTGCAGAAAAACGTAATGTAACTCCTGATTGACGTACTTTCTATGTACATCTGCGTTTACTGGTTACTCCAGGTATAAATATCTTAAAATCCAAATTCTGAACATCGACGGCTCCATAGCTCAGTTGGTTAGAGCGCCAGTCTAGTAAACTGGAGGTCGCGAGTTCGAATCTCGCTGGAGCCTTTTTATTGAGTCTTATACGTTTATGTCCTTTTTCGAAGTTTTATAAAAAAAATGTTAAACATTCTTTCAGTTTGCGGACACATCATAGGACACCAACAGGTGACAGAAATAAGTGTTCAAAGGAGATTTTTTTTACATTAATTTTGTGTACATGGGTGAAGTACAGTCTATGGTAAATCACTGGAAAATGTTTTGCTTTGCTTATGGCTACATCAAACTTCAAATTTCCATCGACCATGCAGACAAATCGAATAACTTATATATAAATATATTAAAGACTTAATTCCATTTATTTATGAAAACAAGGAATTTTTCCTGTGAGGACACTAAAAAATTAAAAAAATTAATGCAAACCTGAATTAAGTTTTAAGAATAAAATTTTAGCGAACTAGAGAAGAAAGCAAACAAGAAACTTAGTGGAAGTCCTATAACGGTTACAGGTAACTCCAGGTATAAATACCTTAAAATCCAAATTCTGATCATCAACGGCTCCATAGCTCAGTTGGTTAGAGCGCCAGTCTAGTAAACTGGAGGTCGCGAGTTCGAATCTCGCTGGAGCCTTTTTGTTGAGTCTTATACTTTTATGTCCTTTTTTGAGGTTTTATCAAAGACGTTAAATATTTCTTACATTTTGCGAACACAGGATAGGACGAAAGTTAACAAAAACAAGTGTTCAAAGGAGATTTTTTTACATTGATTTTGTGTTAATTGGTGAAGTACAGGCTATGGTAATTCACTGGTAAAGGTTTTGCTTTACTTATAATTGCTATGTACATCAAACTTGAAATTTCATTGACCAGATAAATCGATCAATATATTCACACACATAGATATACATATTAAAGACCTAATTCTATTTACTTCAAGCAAACTCTGTGGAAACCTAAAAATGTTAATGCTAACGTGAATCAATCTTCAACAAGAAAAGTTTAGCGAACTAGGGAAGATTGCAGAAAAACGTAATGTAACTCCTGATTGACGTACTTTCTATGTACATCTGCGTTTACTGGTTACTCCAGGTATAAATATCTTAAAATCCAAATTCTGAACATCGACGGCTCCATAGCTCAGTTGGTTAGAGCGCCAGTCTAGTAAACTGGAGGTCGCGAGTTCGAATCTCGCTGGAGCCTTTTTGTTGAGTCTTATACGTTTTTGTCCTTTTTCGAAGTTTTATAAAAAATGTTAAACATTCTTTCAGTTTGCGGACACATCATAGGACGCCAACAGGTGACAGAAATAAGTGTTCAAAGGAGATTTTTTTTACATTAATTTTGTGTACATGGGTGAAGTACAGTCTATGGTAAATCACTGGAAAATGTTTTGCTTTGCTTATGGCTACATCAAACTTCAAATTTCCATCGACCATGCAGACAAATCGAATAACTTATATATAAATATATTAAAGACTTAATTCCATTTATTTATGAAAACAAGGAATTTTTCCTGTGAGGACACTAAAAAATTAAAAAAATTAATGCAAACCTGAATTAAGTTTTAAGAATAAAATTTTAGCGAACTAGAGAAGAAAGCAAACAAGAAACTTAGTGGAAGTCCTATAACGGTTACAGGTAACTCCAGGTATAAATACCTTAAAATCCAAATTCTGATCATCAACGGCTCCATAGCTCAGTTGGTTAGAGCGCCAGTCTAGTAAACTGGAGGTCGCGAGTTCGAATCTCGCTGGGGCCTTTTTGTTGAGTCTTATACTTTTATGTCCTTTTTTGAGGTTTTATCAAAGACGTTAAATATTTCTTACATTTTGCGAACACAGGATAGGACGAAAGTTAACAAAAACAAGTGTTCAAAGGAGATTTTTTTACATTGATTTTGTGTTAATTGGTGAAGTACAGGCTATGGTAATTCACTGGTAAAGGTTTTGCTTTACTTATAATTGCTATGTACATCAAACTTGAAATTTCATTGACCAGATAAATCGATCAATATATTCACACACATAGATATACATATTAAAGACCTAATTCTATTTACTTCAAGCAAACTCTGTGGAAACCTAAAAATGTTAATGCTAACGTGAATCAATCTTCAACAAGAAAAGTTTAGCGAACTAGGGAAGATTGCAGAAAAACGTAATGTAACTCCTGATTGACGTACTTTCTATGTACATCTGCGTTTACTGGTTACTCCAGGTATAAATATCTTAAAATCCAAAATTCTGAACATCGACGGCTCCATAGCTCAGTTGGTTAGAGCGCCAGTCTAGTAAACTGGAGGTCGCGAGTTCGAATCTCGCTGGAGCCTTTTTGTTGAGTCTTATACGTTTATGTCCTTTTTCGAAGTTTTATAAAAAATGTTAAACATTCTTTCAGTTTGCGGACACATCATAGGACGCCAACAGGTGACAGAAATAAGTGTTCAAAGGAGATTTTTTTTACATTAATTTTGTGTACATGGGTGAAGTACAGTCTATGGTAAATCACTGGAAAATGTTTTGCTTTGCTTATGGCTACATCAAACTTCAAATTTCCATCGACCATGCAGACAAATCGAATAACTTATATATAAATATATTAATTCCATTTATTTATGAAAACAAGGAATTTTTCCTGTGAGGACACTAAAAAATTAAAAAAATTAATGCAAACCTGAATTAAGTTTTAAGAATAAAATTTTAGCGAACTAGAGAAGAAAGCAAACAAGAAACTTAGTGGAAGTCCTATAACGGTTACAGGTAACTCCAGGTATAAATACCTTAAAATCCAAATTCTGATCATCAACGGCTCCATAGCTCAGTTGGTTAGAGCGCCAGTCTAGTAAACTGGAGGTCGCGAGTTCGAATCTCGCTGGATGATACTAGTGAAATTATGGAAGAAATTTTCAAATTTTATTCAGAACTGTATTCGTGTACTAATATTGATAAACTAAAAGTTGCAGAATTATTAGAGTTTATTTCTGAGAGTGTACTTTCTGAGGATATGGAAGCCTTAGAGTCTGATTTAACTTTAGATGAAATAAAATCTGCATTGTTTGGTATGGCAAAAAATAAAACTCCTGGTCCATGTGGACTGACTGTAGAATTTTTTTGTAAATTTTTCCATATGTTTGGTGACATTTTTCTTAAAATTTTCAAAGTTATTGAAGAAGAAAAACTTATGACACGTTCAATGCGTCATGGAGTTATAAATTTAGTTTATAAAAATAAGGGTGACAAAAATCTGTTGAAAAATTTCAGACCTATTTCACTTCTATGTGTGGATTATAAAATTTTGGCTCGAGTTATGTCTAATCGTTTGAAAGTTATTTTACCAAAATTAATTTCTCCTTTCCAAACTTGTTGCATTATGGGAAGGGATATTGCAGATACAACAGCGAGTATTAGAGATTTAATTGAAATTATTGAAAAAGATAAATTAGAAGGTTATTTGATAAAAATTGATCAGGAAAAAGCCTTCGACAAAGTTGATCATGAATATTTATTTCTTGTTCTTGAAAAATTTGGTTTTGGTCCTAAATTCATTCAGTGGATTAAAATCTTTTACACAAATGTAAATAGTAGTGTAAAATGCAATGGGTTTTTGACAAAATACGTTAAATTGAACAATTCAATTAAACAAGGATGCCCGGTTTCTGCTCTTCTTTATGTGTTGGCTGCAGAACCATTAGGTCAAGCAATCATCAAAAATAAGAATATCAAAGGGGTTAAAATTCCAAATTCAGATAATGAGGCTAAAATATTTCAACATGCTGACGACACTAATATTTTTACGGGAGATAATAAATCATTAGACGAAATTTTTAATGTTTTGAAATTATACAGTGAAGCATCGGGGGCTAAAATTAACAAACAAAAGTCAGAAATTTTATGTTTGGGTTCAGGGGATATTTCTGAAAATGATCTTAATAAATTACAAATTCAACATTGTGAATCTGTTACTAAAGTTTTAGGGATATATATGGGAAAAGATAAGGAGTTATGTGAATTGCTGTACTGGAAGGATAAAATTAAAAAGGTAAAAACAATTTTATTTTTTTGGAATAAAAGAGAATTGACTTTACCAGGTAGAGCTACAGTGTTAACTTCGTTAATTATGTCAAGATTTTACTACACGCTTACTGTTTGTCCCTTGCCTGAAAATATTAAAAATGAAATTAGAGTAATTGTATTCAAATTTCTTTGGCAACAAAAGTCTCATTTGGTTAAATATCAATCAATTATTGGTAGTAAAATTATGGGAGGTTTGAATATACCTGATATATTTTTAAAAATGCAAGCATTTCGACTAAAATTTTTCAGAAAATTTTTAGATAAGGGTTGTGATTCGGTATGGAAAAGTGCATTTAACTTTTTTATTTCAAAAGTTGATTCCCTAAATTTAAAACAAAACATTGTATATACAGACTTGAATTCAACTCAGTTAAAAAACTTACCACTTATTTATCAAGAAATGTTAAGTGCTTTTTATAAAATTAAATCCAAGTTAAAATTTGAAATCGAAATTCAACATGTGTACAATAATCCAATATTTTGTAATCCGAATATAAAATTCAACGGTAAAATGTTGTTATTCCAAAAATTTGTAAAAGCCGGTATACTCCAAATAAAAGATATTTGTTATGAAGTAATTCCGGGGTTTTTCACTTCCGATTCCATGGTTGAAATTATCCAACAAAAATTTCCAGATGAAAAAACGGCCGATATTCTATGTGGTTTTAACAAGATTTTACATTCGATTCCTAGCACATGGAAAAATCTATTGAAATCTGAATATCCCTTAAACTCTGAGGTTACTCCGAAAATTAAAATATGCTATGAAAAAGGCCGAGAATTAATTTTTTTGGGTGCAGTTACAAAAACGTTTTACGAAATTCTTCTGTCATTCTTTTTTGAAACGCCCACCTCTGAAAAACATTGGGAGGAGCGTTATCCATCAATCAGCTTTTCAAGTTTATATTCGGTGGCCAATCAGAATTGTCTTCCGCCTGACTGCAGATGTCTTAACTATCGCCTGATACATAGAGCTATTTTTACTTTAGAAAAACTTACTAAAATCGGACAAACTGATGACAGTACATGCAAATCGTGCGGATTATGTACCGAAGATTTAAATCACCTGTTTGTCTTTTGTCCTACTTATCGACCGATTCACGAATTCATTAAAGATAGTCTACACAATATATTTCTCAACAGTAAACCCGAAGTCGTAAATACACTAAGTTATGAACAACTCATGTTATTAGGCTACCTAAAATCATCTAAGAACATTAATACATATTTTTTGAATTTTTTCCTGAGCGTAGCCAGACTTTGCATATATAAGACACGCAACATTAAAGTGTACCAAAATAAAACTATGGACCCCCTTCGTTTATTCAGATATACAATCAAAAAATATATAGAATATGCTTACACTTATTACAAACTTAAAAATGAAAGATATTTATTCCAAAAATACTTTTTGAAAAACAATACATTAGTTCAAATAGTAAATGAGATCGTAATATTACATTTTTGATCGAGTTGTCCGTTAATTATTAGCGGTGTGTTAGTTTCATATCTGGAAAGATTTGGGGTTATCTCTCTTTGCTTGTAATACAAATGTGGTATCATCAAACATTTGAGTTATCTCTCTTTGTACATCTGAAATTGAAAATATAGTATCTTTTCCCCCTATTTTTGCTGGAATTTTTTCTAAGTAATTCATTTTTGGTATCAATGTGAATGAAACTTTTGCAGATTGTATTATCTGTAGAGTGAAATTAGTATATTACATTTTCAAATTTAATGTAGACAATCGTTTTTAACCTTTTATATAATATTTTTATAAATGAAAGAATAGAGACTTATTTTCTTTTATTTTTATTTAGATGTATGAATTTTACTAACATAAAGCAATAATACTAATAACTCTGTAAATAAAAAAATCCACTGATGAGGTATGTCTCACAGTGTAGTATGTATTATTGTAATAAAATTTTATTCAAAGAAAAAAAAAAAAAAAGAGCGCCAGTCTAGTAAACTGGAGGTATCGAGTTCGAATCTCGCTGGAGCCTTTTTGTTGAGTCTTATACTTTTTTGTCCTTTGTCGAAGTTTTATCAAAGACGTTAAATATTTTTTTACAGTTTGCGAACACGGGATATGACGAAAGTTAACAAACCAAAAAAAAATTGTTCAAATGAGATTTTTTACATTGATTTTGTGTTGATGGGTGAAGTACAGGCTATGGTAATTCACTGGTAAAGGTTTTTGCTTTGCTTATAATTGCTACACGTTTACAGGTTACTCCAGGTATAAATATCTTCAAATCCTAATCCTATTCATCAAGGTCTCCATAGCTCAGTTGGTTAGAGCGCCAGTCTAGTAAACTGGAGGTCGCGAGTTCGAATCTCGCTGGGGCCTTTTTGTTGAGTCTTATACTTTTATGTCCTTTGTCAAAGTTTTATCAAAGACGTTAAATATTTCTTACATTTTGCGAACACAGGATAGGACGAAAGTTAACAAAAACAAGTGTTCAAAGGACATTTTTTTACATTGATTTTGTGTTCATTGGTGAAGTACAGGCTATGGTATTTCACTGGTAAAGGTTTTGCTTTACTTATAATTGCTATGTACATCAAACTTGAAATTTCATTGACCAGATAAATCGATCAATATATTCACACACATAGATATACATATTAAAGACCTAATTCCATTTACTTCAAGCAAACTCTGTGGAAACCTAAAAATGTTAATGCTAACGTGAATCAATCTTCAACAAGAAAAGTTTAGTGAACTAGGGAAGATTGCAGAAAAACGTAATGTAACTCCTGATCGACGTACTTTCTATGTACATCTGCGTTTACTGGTTACTCCAGGTATAAATATCTTAAAATCCAAATCCTGAACATCAACGGCTCAATAGCTCAGTTGGTTAGAGCGCCAGTCTAGTAAACTGGAGGTCGCGCGTTCGAATCTCGCTGGAGCCTTTTTGTTGAGTCTTATACTTTTTTGTCCTTTGTCGAAGTTTTATCAAAGACGTTAAATATTTTTTTACAGTTTGCGAACACGGAATATGACGAAAGTTAACAAACAAAAAAAAGTGTTCAAATGAGATTTTTTTACATTGATTTTGTGTTCATGGGTGAAGTTCAGGCTATGGTAATTCACTGGTAAAGGTTTTTGCTTTGCTTATAATTGCTACACGTTTACAGGTTACTCCAGGTATAAATATCTTCAAATCCTAATCCTATTCATCAAGGGCTCCATAGCTCAGTTGGTTAGAGCGCCAGTCTTTTTTGACTGGAGTAGTCTCCCATGAATATGGATGGGTGAAAATTTTTCGGAGTTAATTCTGTGATTTTTTGGTACTTTCCTTCATGATGTTTGTCAAGATATTTGGTGAGATGGAACAATTACACAAAAACATTCGATAATCACAAAAATATATTTCAAACATATCAAAGAAAACATTATTTATTCAACGCTCAACGATCATTGTGTATTCATTCTGAGCTGTATTCACGTCAACCGATCTACTGTTTATTTATAATGAGCTCCGACAAAAATGTAAACAATAAATCTAACTTAACTTTCACTGAATTACAACCTTGTTCGTTACAATGTGCACAAAATTTATATATTCAAGACGACTTTAGTATGGATAGTTCACAAATTATTGCAAGACAATTTTTGGACCATACTTCTGAAAACAATGATACCAATAATCTTACAACACAAACTATTAGTTACAATCCCGACCCTAAGAACATCGTGTTACAACGCATTGAAGACGAATGTAATGGTCTATCGAAAGATTCATTTATTAGTCGTTTAAGTAAATTTTGTGAACACGACGCAAATTCGTTAGAACAAATTAGATTGCAGTACTTTATTGCAGCCAAACGGAGGTCTGATTTCCCGTTTACGTCAGCTGTCCTTAAGAAACGTATGCAGCCTAAATCAATTAGTGGTGAATCTCTCGCACGTAAACTTAGTCGTGATTGTTTTTCACTTCGTCTGGCCTCAAAGGGGGAATTCTGCGACGATCTAAAAGAAGCTTTAAATACCAAGCCATCCACAAGAAACGATTCTTGTCTTGACAGTGACCTTATTACATCTACACCGCAGCAGTTTTTTGACAGTTCAATACGTGACTCTCTTGTACATATTGAAAGCTCAATTGTAGAATTAAAAATTGCCCATGATAATGAGAAGTCTGAATTGCTGTGTAAAATAAACAGTTTACACAAAGCGAATGACATGCTACGCAACGATTTCAATAAACAGAAAGAACGCATGAGTAACATTCAAAACCAGCTTAACGCAGCCAAATGCACAAATTCAAAATTGAATGAGCGTTTAACCAGTTTTGAGTCGGAACTCAAGAACATTCATTCACAACAAGAAGTTTTAGCCGGTGAACACGTGAAGGCCAGAGAGGTACTGACTGCAACATGTAACAAAATCAAAGAGCTTGAACTTAGTATTGATGAAAATACGTCAACAGTTTCGAAGTACAAAGCTAATACTGATAAAGTTGCGATACTAGCAAACGAAACCAAAAAGAGGTTAGATTCCGAGGCTGCACGAATCTCAAATATCAATGATCCTCGCTCAAGCGGAATATGTAGCTTGAAAAATAAGGTGGTCATACTTAACGAACAGATAAAAGAACTAACCTCCTCCGTAGAAAGCTGCCAGGAAAAGGTCGGGTCGTTTGTATCGTCTTTTACTGATATTCGTAAACGCATTGTTAACGTTGAAAAAGGTATACAGGCATGTAAAGGCTCAGACAAGTCATATGCATCAATTGCAGCACAGACGACAAATTCAACCGAATCCCACGAAGAACCGAATCCGTCAATCAAAGACATACAAATCCACTTGTACACAACACAACACCAAATGCGCCAAACAATATACATGTACAAACCTCTTCGTCAGTTTCGAGTACATCTAAAGTCACAAAATCACCCGATTCACAACCAAATGTAGCGATTCCACAAAATGAACAATTAAACACTATTCATTTTCCAAGGTCAGTATGCAATCCAAAACCTTTGGAATTTAAGGCATTTACCCGCAGAACAAAACGTGTAAGTAGGTTTTACGTGGGTGGGATTGACAAATCGTGCGGTTCCGAAGAAACAATGCGTCAGTTTCTTGCCGAGCGAAATATACATGTGACTTTCTTGAGATATTTTATCAGACCCACAAAACGTACAGCAGCTGCTCAACTCAACATTTCTGCGGATGACGAACATTTGATCAGAAACTCGGATTTCTGGCCAGAAGGTATCTACATGAAACCCTGGTTACCATGGGAGCAATTTGCAAATGAACATTCAATTCAAATTAAACATGGCTATTGATCAATTGCAAATGAACTTGTTATGCTGGAACTGTAGAGGCGTGTTCTCATGTATACCCTTCTTATCAGAATGTTTAAGGAATTACAACGTTTCCATATGTGCCTTATCCGAACACTGGTTACGAACGTACGAACTTCACATTCTTGACTCGATTGATGAGAATTATACTTCTTTTGCAAAAGGAACCGATATACACAATCCGGAAGTAACTAACTTTAAGGGTCGTTCTGGTGTTGCGATTCTGGTAACAAATGAACTGTACCCGTATACATCCGAAATGGAAGTCAATAGTAATAGAATTATCGGAATTGAAATAAATATACCAAAAAGTGAATCATTCTTTGTGTTTTCATTATACTTACCTGCTGTAACACAACCGTACGAATATTTTAGAGACGAAATTGAATTTCTATTTGAATTGTCATCCGTCTATGAAGAGCATGGTACCGTTATTCTGATGGGCGATTTTAATTGCAAAATTGAAGGCCCGAGAGCAGAAATGAAGCACGACATTAGAAGCGAACTGTGTAAAACATTTCTAATGGATCATAATTTCTGTTCAGTTAACATGGAGTTAATGTGTAAAGGACCGGTAAACACATTTCAATCTTATGAAGGTGGACCTTCGACTTGCATTGACCATATTGTGCTTAACCGTGATAAACTATGCAATGTTACAGCGCCTGAAGTAATTGACAATCACTCATTTTGTTTATCAGATCATCATCCTGTGTTTTGTAAAATAGAAACTGCATATTTAGCATCAAGTCAAATACCGCTTCGTAAATCAACAGTCTCATGGGACAAAGCAAGAAACACAAACAGTGTCAACGATTACACTTTCGCTGTATCTAACAACCTATGGACAATACAATTTCCAACATCTGGTAGTCCGAACATTATAGAATCATATTATTCTTGCATCATTGACGCAATCAGAAAAGCTGAATTTGACACCCTACCTCACAAAACGTTTAAACGTTACCTAAAACCGTATTGGAATGATAATCTTACCATACTACGTGACTCTATGCGCACGTCTCGATTCATCTGGGTCGAGAACTGTCACTGTCATAATTTAAGCTGTCAGTATTTCTATGAGTATAAGTCCGCGAAAAGGGAATTCCGTTCTGCGATAAGAAATTCGATTGACGAATATGAAAGTAATTTAGCAAAAACTATTGAAGCAAGTGTTGATGTTGACCAGAAAGCAGTTTGGAAAATCATAAATAAACGTAAAAAGAAATCACCTGATTGTTGCGCATTGAAGAAAAACGGACGTATACACACCGATCCGAAGATGATCAATGACATATGGCTTGACCACTTTCGAAATGTATTTTCACCTTCTAAGTACACTGATCCTAATCGAGGAGTAGAAATATCTACCAAACTGTCTTCTATACGTGAAGTTATTAACACTGACGAAATCGAAATTAAATACAATATTGAAATCAGTGATGTGCGGATTATTTGTTCAACTTTAAAAAACAACAAAGCGTGTGGTCACGATGATATTTTCTATGAACATATCAAACATGGCGGAAAATTACTCATTAAACATTTGCATCACCTCTTCAATATGTGCATTCAACATTCTTATATTCCAAATGATTGGAGAAAAAGTATCATAATTTTATTATACAAAGGTGGTAACAAGCCAAAATCAGACACCAATTCTTACAGAGGCATTTCGTTAGTTCCGTGTATATCCTGACAAGATTTGCTTCAGGTGTAAAGGTTCTGGACACTTGGCTAAGGCCTGTCCGAAGCCATCATGTGATAAATGCAAAGTGTATATGTGTACCTGTTTGGGGAAACCCACAATCAGATTCACAAGATGAAGAACAGCAATACGATGAAGAAAATGATACACATGAAATGGAGGGAGACAATAATGGAGATGAAACGAATGAAGCGGAGATGAACAACGATGTATTGAATGTTGAGGAGGACGTACGGAATGATGTTTGTACAGAGGAGGAGACGATCGAAAAGGACACAAACGTAGATACTGATGATCATATAGAAGACACAAATGAACTTAATTTAGACCAAGCTGCTGAAATGAACAATGACAATAATGATGGTAATAAAATTATGATTATTGATGAACATACTAATGGTTTGAATGATGATAAAAATATGTTTGAAAACCAAGGGGGGTCCCAAAGTGAAAATGAAGCCTGCTTACCAAAGTCAAAGTAATGGCGTGAGTGCCTCTGTTAAGTCCACAGAGACACTTATTGCAAAAGATGAGTCCGAGGTAGAAATGTCTGATGGTGAGCTGGCTCGGCCGGTAATGGCCAAAATCAGGAGAAAACGTTTGGTGACTAACCCATCCCTCTCTGCTGAAGATATTAAAAGGTTGAGAAGTCACCCACGCCATCAATTGTCACTTTCAAGTTCGTAGTTACACACTTATTTACTGTAACCTTTCTCCTAACGACGGTGAATATTGTGTCTGTAAATGTGAATGGTTTAAGGGACATTGTAAAATTTCAAAGGTTTTCTAAGTATTGTTCTGAAATTTTTTTTGATATTGTTGGAACACAGGAAACTTTTTGGGATGACGCCTAGGTTCTAGATTTTGCTAAATTTTGGGATGGTCAAATTTATTTCTCTTGTTCTAATACACTGAGCCGTGCCAGGGTGTTGCTTTTCTAGTAAAATAGTATAACTGAAGTACACGGGTTTGACGATAGATGTATTCATATTAAATTTCAACAAGATGAGAAGGAAATTGACATTATTAATTGTTATACCCCAAATAATGTAAGTGATCGCTCGTTTTTTTTCCGAAAATATTCGTTCTAAATTTCTGATTTTGAAAATCTTATCTTGTTGGGTGATATGAATACATCTCTGTCAAAACTTGATCGCTGTTGTAAAACAACACACACAGAAGATAAAGCGTACAAATCCTTTAATGCAATACTTGAACATTTTAATATATACGATGTTTGGCGAGCGAGAAATTCTACGTCACGGATTTTTTCTTGGCTTCGTATCGTTCAAAACATTATATTCAGAGCAGAATCGATTATATTTTTATCTCGAAATCCCTTACACAGTATGTAAAAAATTCCTACTATAGACATAATACTTTTAGTGACCATTCATTTGTTCATCTGAATATAGACTTGAGTGAAATTGAAAGAGGACCGGGGCTATGGGTTTTTAACAATTCTTTGTTAGGGGATGAGGATTTTATTACTAGAACTTCAAAATTAATAGAAGATGAGATAAAATGTCAATTATATACTGATGAACCCTTGATTTGGTATGATAATTTGAAGTTTAATATAAAACAAATAGCAAAAATATTTTCACAAAATAAAGCCCGTGAAGATAAAACAGAATACTTCAGACAAAAGATTATTAAAAATTAACTAAAAAGGCTGTAATTGATGTGAACTTTGATATTAATAAATTTGAAGAGTTAAAACTTAAAATTAAAGTCATACGAAGATAAAATATGTAAAGGTGCTATTTTACGTTCCAAAGCCTTATGAGCAATTGAGGGTGACAGAAATTCTAAATATTTTTTACAGTTAGAAAAATATAGACAGAATAATAATTCTATAAAAGAAATAAAAACTTGTGATGGTAAAATTTTAACTGATACTAGTGAACTTTCGGAAGAATTTTTTCAATTTTATTCAGAACTATATTCATGTACTAATATTGATAAACTAAAAGCTGCCATAATTATTAGAGTTTATTTCTGAGAGTGTACTACTGATGATATGGAAGCCTTAGAGTCTGATTTAACTTGAGATGAAATAAAATCTGCATTGTTTGGTATGGCAAAAAATAAAACTGCTGGTACATGTGGAATGACTGTAGAATTTTTTTGTAAATTTTTCCATTTGTTTAGTGACATTTTTCGTAAAATTTCAAAGTTATTGAAGAAGAAAAACTTATGACACGTTCAATGCGTCGTGGAATTATATAGTTTATAAACAAGAGTGGACACACAAAAATGTCTCGCCTGTCGTGTATTTGTAATGAAAGTAAATGCTATCAGTATTCGAAAAACAGAGCAAAACACAAAAAAAACTTAACTATAACCACTGAAGCATGAAAATGAGGTCAAGGTCAGATGACTCGTGTCAGTTGGACATGCACGCCTTACAATCCTTACATATACCAAATATAGTAGACCTATTGCATACAGTATTCGAAAAACATACCAAAACACAAAAACTTAACTATAACCACTGAACCAAGAAAATGAGGTCAAGGCCGGATCACTATCCCTATGTCGAGCTTTCTGCGACTAAAGTCGCAGGTTCGACATAAATGTGTGAGTCTTCCAAGGAAGACATGTGTCGCCTGCGGACGTCAATTTTTACAAAAGATATTAAAATTTTCTAAAAATGAAATATATATGGACAACTTTGCTTTAAGGTTAATGCACATGCAGAGAACGTTTCATCAAATTGCTTTGAGCGGTTATGGAGTAGTTGAGGATAGAAGTTTTGACCCCCCCTTTTCAAAAATGTCAATTTGTACAAAAATTTATTTTTTTTAATTTTCTTAAAATGAAATATATATGCACACCTGTGCATTAAGGTTAATGGACAGAGAAAGTTTCATCAAATTCCTTTGAGTGGTTATTGAGTAGTTCAGGATAGAAGTTTTGACTCTCCCTTTTTGCAAAAATGTCAATTTTTACCAAAGAAAATTTAAAATTTTCTAAAAATGAAATATATATGCACACCTGTGTATTAAGGTTAATGCACGGAGAAAGTTTCATAAAATTCCCTTGAGCGGTTTACGAGTAGTTGAGGATAGAAGAAAAGTCTGACAACGCAAGACGACGCAAGACGACAGATAGTGATCCATATGTGTACCATGCGTTCGCAGGCGACACAATAAGGGTAGCAAAAAATTGTTGAAAAATTTCAGACTTATTTCACTTCTATGTAAAAAATTTGGCTCCAGTTATGTCCTATCGTTTGAAAGTTATTTTACCAAAATTAATTTCTCCTTTCAAAACTTGTTGCATTATGGGAAGGGATATTGCGGATACAACAGCGAGTTAGAGATGTAATTGAAATTATTGAAAAAGGTCAATTAGAACGTTATTTGATAAAAATTGATCAGGAAAAAGCCTTGGACAAATTTGATCATGAATATTTATTTCTTGTTTTTGGAAAATTTGGTTTTGGTCCTAAATTCATTCAGTGGATTAAAATATTTTACACAAATGTAAGTAGTAGTGTAAAATGTTATTGGTTTTTGGCAAAATACGTTAAATTGAACAATTCAATTAAACAAGGATGCCCGGCTTTTGCTCTTCTTTATGTGTTGGCTCAGTATTATTAAGGACAGTATTCTGTTCTCAAGTCAACAACCAGCAGTTACTACCAAACGGACAATCAACATGTACTCACAGTCGGGTTGTGTAACACTATCAGCTGCGAATACATCATATTGTCAACATCGTGCCAAATCTACATCAAACCATCATCAAAGTTGAACACACCTTGCCTTGAGTTAGCTTTGAACTCAGAATCTCACTGGTGACACGCTAGTGGTCATTAGCAAAGTAATGATGAATAATGTAGACCAATTGTCCACTGAAGCCACTGAGGCCTGTTTCACAAATATTCGTACCACTACGTTAAGTCGTAAGTGTAATCTGATTTCTGGTCTTAAGTGTCTTTGTTCTATTGAAGTCATGGAACCAGTCTCAATCATAGAGTTCAGTTCTCCGACACAAAGTGACCTACAAAGAGAGTTGATACCGACTCCAAATATGATCCTTGGATCTTGGATTTGTTTGTTTTAGTTGGGGTTTTACCCCGTTTTCAGCACATTTGGCTATTTCGCGGCGGTCCGTTTTTATTACTGGAGGAAGCCGGAGTACCCGGAGAGAACCAACGACCTTCGGTAGGAAAATTGGCAATCCTTGTCAATTTAGATCGGAGTCGAACACACCCCGCCACAGGTGAGACTCGAACTCACAACCTCAGTGTTGACAGTCATTAGTAGTCATGACGAACTACCTAGACCACTCGGCCACCGAGGCCCCCGTGGATCTTGGAAGATGGTGTTAACTTTTTATATAGAGTTATTCTTTTTCTTTAACATTTGTTTGGCGAACCTTCGATTTTTTTTGGGGGGGGGGGGGGGGGGTGAATACAATTTATACATTTCTACTATAATATTATCTGGGTGTCAATTATCAATAAGTATTTTTGTAAAAGTTTTATATGCAAGATATGTTTGGATTTTAATAACTTCAATAAGTAGTTCTTTGAGAATATATATTGTATTGTATATATTTGACTATCTAAGACTTTTTCTATATTATGCAAGTTTTTAACCTTAAAAATGATTAAGGAGGAAAATATAATTTATTTAAAATGTTTTTCCTAGGTATATATTTTTGACAATTCCCTTTCCTTTCTTTTGATTGGCATATTTTTGAACTCAGTTCACTCTTTTATAATAAAACCGCCTCGGTGGTCTCGTGGTAGCGTGCTCGCCCCGAGTGCGGAAGGTCGCGGGTTCGATCCCCGGCCGGGTCAAACCAAAGACATTAAAATTGGTATTTGCTGCTTCTCCGCCAAGCACGCGGCATCTAGGAGTAAGAGCAAAGGCTGGTCGGCTCGGAGTCAGTATAATGTGTCCGTGTGAGGTGACATGTCTTCCTGCGGACAGTTACCTGGTGAGCTAGCACATTAAAAATCCGACTTAGCGTGTCGGTCTAGTACAAAGCAAGGATCATATTCATTATCATATCAACATGTTCTCGTCCTGATATGCACCTGGTTGCCACTGGACGTTAAACAATAATTCATCCATCCATCTTTTATATTAATTAGTTTCTATTGGATAATAGCTACTGGGATATAAAGGTGATAATTACCTGTGATCGCCATTTTCGGGTAACTCACACCAGCAGGTAGTCTTCTTTTATTTTGAATACTTTTTAGTAGACTTATCAGGGTGATAATTATCCATAAGTATTTTTGGTTGAATAAGTAGTTATTTGGGAATACATATTGTATCGTATATGTTTGACTACCTAAGATGCAAAAAAAAAATAAAAAAAATTAAGTAACATTTTAACTTTTTCTGAATTAATTTACGGGTTTTTTCTTGATAAATATATACACCTAAAGGCTGTAAATTGATACTTTTATCTGTTTATCAAAAAGAGGATGTGTAATTTTGAAGAGTACCCTGATATCCCATACCATAAGCAAACAAGTTCAAATACGATTTTCATTGGTCGCTTCTCAAAGTCAAAAGAGAATCTATTTGCGTCGTATCTAGAATTTGTTAGGACGATATTTTTGACTTGCTAAATATGAATGATTGTTGTCAGGGGTTTGTAGGAACGAACGCGGATACAAAACCCCGGCTTGGAGGGCTTGCATAGGAAAGATCTAAGGTTACTGTATACGGTAAAGTAGAAATTTTGGAAGCCAGAAAATGTTCCCTGAAACTATGTTTTAATAACAGATGGATATATCCTTTCAAATGCATTTACCATGCACCTCTAATTTCTGCACATATTATCACTAGATTGGTGTAAAATCAGTCAATATTTGGATTTTTGTAGGTGGGAGGACTGTCACATGTCTTTAGTTATCACAAATAAATTTCATACAGTGAAAAGCTTGAAAACTAGAGGCTCTCAAGAGCCTGTATCGCCGACCTGGATTTAACTTTTCACCTTGAGCAGGACTAATTGTTGCAGTCAATTTGGCTGTTTTTTTCTATAGGGTTCTATGTTAAAACTAAGTTCGGCTGTGGCAGCCATCTTGGTTGACAGCCCAGGTCAATGGACACAATTCTAAATGAGAACCATGTAAGGACCGTTACTGCTAAGATTTGTTCCAACTGGCTAAGTGGTTTCAGACAAGATTTTTAAATGAATGTTCCCATAGGGTCCTATATTAAACTAAGTACGGTTGTGGCAGCCATTTTGGTTTACAATCCGGGTGATCGGACACAATTCTGAAAGAGGATCATCTTATATAGGACCAAAGTTTAGTTCCAATTGGCTCAGTAGTTTCAGACGAGTAAATTTTTGAGTGAATTTCCCATAGGGTCCTATGTTAAACTAAGTTCGGCTGTGGTGGCCATCTTGGTTAGCAGTCCATGAAATCGGACTTAATTCTGAAAGAGGGACTCCTAAGGACCATTGCTGCCGGGTCTGGTTCCAATTGGTCAAGTGGTTTTAGACAAGAAGATTTTTCAATGAATTTTCATATAGAGCCGTATGTTAATTAAACTAAGTTCAGTTTGGTGACCATCTTGGTTGACAGTCCCGGTCAACGGACACAATTCACAAAGAGGACCATCTTATAAGGACCATTGCTACCAAGTCTAGTTCTAATTGGCTCAGTGGTTTCCAAAAAAAGATGATTTTTGAGTGAATTTCCCAGAGGGTCCAATGTTAAACTAAGTTCGGCTGTGGCGGCCATCTTGGTACACAGTCCACAAAATCGGACACATTTCTGAAAGAGGACCTCCTAAGGACAAATTGCTGCCTAGTCTGGTTCCAATTGGTCAGGTGGTTTCAGACAAGAAGATTGTTCAATGAATTTGGGCGCTATGTCAAACTAAGTTAGGTCATGGCGGCAACCTTGGTTGACAGTCCGGCTCATCAGACGCAATTCCGGAAGAGGACCATCTAAGGACCATTGCTAGAAAGAGTAGTTCTAATTGGCTTAGTGTTTTAAGACAAAGAAGATTTTTAAATAAATTTTCCTATCGGTTCCTATGTAAAACTACGCTCGGCTGTGGCGGCCATCTTGGTTAACAGTCTGGGTCATCGGACATACTTCTGAAAGAGAACCTTCTAACATTACTGACAAGTTTGGTTCCAATTGGCCGTGTAGTTTCATAGAATATTTTTGACATTCACCCCCCCCCCCCCCTTTTTCTATTTTTAGTAACAGCAGCCATGTCGGTTGGAAGTAGGGGATGCCGGACAAATCTTTGGAAGGAGGCCACCAAAGAACCATTCCACCAAAGTTTGGTCCCAATTGTCCCCATGGTTTCAGAGGAGAAGATCTTTAAACAAAATTTACGCCAGATGCCGTCTTTAAAGGGCAAAAACTCCTATAGGGGGTTAATCAACGATTTTGCTTATGTTGACTTATTTGTAGATCTTACTTTTTTTAACATTTTTGGTGTTTACAGTTTGTCTTTATTTATAATAATATTCAAGATAATATTTTTAAACTGCAAAATTTCTTTAAAATTAACAATTCAGGGGCAAATAATCCAACAAAGGGTTGACCGATTTGTCTGAAAAATAGATCTTGACCTGATGAACATTTTAACCCCATGTCAGTTTTCCTCTAAATGCTTTAGTTTTTGAGATATAAGACAAAAACTGCAATTTACCCCATGTTCTATTTTTAGCCATGTTGGCCATGTTGGTTGGCAGGCGGAGTCATCGGACACATTTTTTTAAACAAGATACCCTAATGATGCTTGTGGCCAAGTTTGGTTCTATTTGGCCTAGTAGTTTTAGAGGAGAAGATTAACAGACACAACGTGATGAGAATAGCTCACTTGACCCTTTGGGTCAGGTGAGCTAAAAAAAGATGTCAGGCTGGATATTATTTTCCTGTTTATGCATATCTTTATAGTGTGCACTACCTCAGAATTTCACCTGACAGTTCAGGAGGAGTTGCATTTACAAGAATAAATACACATTATGAATAAAATAAATGTCCAGTTATCTTCCCTTCAAATTTTCCTTCATGCATACCTTCATACAGTGTAATATATTTATGTGAGGTTTCCATCAGACAATTTTGTGAGAGATAAGCTTAAGGATGCTCACTGGTAATGTTTCGGTCTTTTGTCAGATTTTCGGAATCCTCGGGTTTTATCCATTTCTTAAACATGAAATTTTTTGCCCATGAACCCCCACTTTTTCTTTTATAATTCAATCATATATACCTAAAAATGGTATTTGACAAAATTTTATGAAATCCTTTTTATTTTTTCATACATCTTTGAGAGACTGAAGTTGTCAATGCAAAGACAATGAAAAATCCAGAGAAAACCGATTTCCTGCAAATTTTCAAGGTCTTATAGCTCTAAAATGAGCACATGAACATATATTTTTTTCTTGCTTATTTGTTTAATATTCATATGTTCTCTCAAACTAAAACACCTATTTCAAATCCTATTTATTTCCTATTAGACCAGCGATCATCCTTAAAAGATTCATGAACAGATGGATAAACATGTCGATTCCTATCCCCATAACATTGTTTTCATGGGTATATACAAGTGGATAACCAATGCAGAGTCTAAAGATATTATTTAACTAGCAATTTTTATCCAGGATAAAAGGTTCATAATTTACTAGCTATCATACCTTTTGGATTAGGAATTCCATAGTGTTTTTTTAACCTCTGATCATATATAACAAGAGGCCCCCAAGAGCCTGAATCGATCACCTGTTATTTTTTATGTTGATCTTGCATCAATGATTATTTTTGCTATTTAAAGTAAACTGTCGCATTTTTCGTCATAATATTGACTTGTACAGCTAAAATACAGAATGCTGATCCAAGATTGAGATCCACCAAAAAAAAACAAACTGAAAATACAAATGATTTATTTTCATTCATGAAATAGATCTGATATTCAGAAATAATGAGCAAATTGAAAAAAAATTAATAAATATATACGGTTGCTAGGGACTTTTTCATCAGTTGCTATGGACTTTTTCAATGGCATTGACCCTTGACCTTCTATTTTGACTTGAACAGGTAAATTGTAGGATCCTGAACCACTTTTTCATCAGTTGCTATGGACTTTTTCAATGACCTTGACCCTCCATTTTACTTATACAGCTAAAATTTAATTCATTTCAAGTTATGTTGAAAATTTTTGAGGTTTACTTTGTCAAGTTAACCTAAAACTGCAGACTTTCCTTAAAATTAACAATTCAGGGGCAATAACCAGAAAATGGGTTGACCCATTCATCTGAAAATTTCATGGAAGGTTGACCTCATAAACATTTATACTTCTGTCAGTTTTTGCTCTAACTGCTTTAGTTTTGGAGATATGAGCCAAAAAGTGCATTTTTCACCTAAGTTCTATTTTTAGCCATGGCAGCCATGTTACTCGATAGACAAAAAAAAAACAAAACATAAAGTTTATACTAGATACCCTAAGTTTGGCTGAAATTGATCCTGTAGTTTCAGAGGAGAAAATTTTTGAAAGTTTACAAAGATGACGAAAAAAAAGTGAAAAATTCTTTAAACCGCAAAAAATCCTATAAGGAGTAAATTTATGGTTTTGGTCATATTGACTTATTTGTAGATCTTACTTTGTTGAACATTTTTGCTGTTTACAGGTAGTCTCTATCTATAATAATATTCAAGATAATAACCTAAAACTGCCAAATTTCCTTAAATTTAACAATTCTGGGGCAATAACCTAACAAAGGGTTGACTGATTCGTCTGAAAATTTCATGACAGGTAGATCTTGACCTGGTGAACATTTTTACTCTTAAGCTTTGGTTTTTTAGATATAAGCCAAAAACTTCAGTTTACCCCCTATGATTTGTTTTTAGCTATGGCGGTTATGTTTCTCAACAGAAAATAAAACACAAACTTTATTCTACATACCTTAAGGATAATTCAGACTAAGTATCGCTGTCATTGGTTCAGTGGTTTCAGAGGAGAAGATCTTTGAAAAAGTTTAAGACAGACGACAGATGCCAAGTGATGGAAAAAGCTCACATGTCCTTTTAGGACAGGTGAGCTAAAAACAAAAACATGTGTCAGGAAGACACTAATGTCCTAACTTCAAAGTCATTACCATGTAAAGGCATACACTTTATCAAGTTCATATCATGATGTACATGTGTACCAATTTTCATCCTGATGTGACCCCATCTTCATAGAAAAACCTTAACACGAATGAGCAACATTACATTTCCTATGTTCAATGAAAAGTCAAAACCATAAAAAAGGCATGAATTTCATCATGATGTGGCTCAATCTTCATAGGAAAAAACTTCAACAAAAACCTTAACATGAGGATTCACCATCACATTTCCCGTGTTCACTGAACTGTGAAGTTTAGGTCAAGACCTTAAACAGCATAAATTTTTTAAAGTTTATATCATGAATTACATGAGTACCAAGTCTCATGATGATGTGATCTCACCTTCATAAAAAACTTCAATGCAAACCGTAATCTGATGATACATGATCTCATTTCTCATGTTTACTGAATTGTGAAATCTATGTCAAATCCTTAAAATGGAATATATTTGAGAAAGTTCATATAATGATGTAAATGTGTACCAAGTTTCATTATGATGTGACCCAATCTTCATAGAAAAAGAAGCTTTGATGAAAATCTTAACATGGAGCATTCACCATCACATTTTTCATGTTCACTAAATCGTAAAGTTCATAACATGACTTACATGTGTACTACTAAGTTTCATGAAGATGTGACCCATCTTCATATGAAAAAAAAATGGGTTAAAGACACAAATGGCCGGGTTGCTTTACTGGGTGTTTACTGTAGTGGTGACAAAGGTGATTACAAGATCATATTGCACATTTGTGGTCATGAATATTTATATAGACAAAATCAGACACATTGTATGCTGGTGTACGAGCACAGAGGCAGTCATCAATTTAATTAGGTGAAGTAAGCAATATTTGAATTAAAAAAACGACTAAGTTCCAAAGTTTGGAAAAATGGGAAATAATTCCTGAAATAATTCCATAAAGTGAGCTGCACATCTTCAATATATATAGAAGTTTCAAGGATGTGGGTGAAAAACTGTAGGAGGAGTTGATTTCGCAAAATAGGTACCCATTTTCCCCGCCCACCACCGCCGCCCGACATTCACCATACTATAACCCGGATTTGCACTCTTGCCAAAAAGCTTCAATGCAAACTTTAACCTAAGGTGGGAGGAACAGACAGACGAAAGAACAGAAGGATGCACAGACCGAAAATGTATATGACCCAAACTATTGTTGGCGGGATATAAAAAATCATTTTAAAAAATAAAATAAAGTAGCAAAGGTGAAACTACATGTATTCATACACTGAAGAATAAAACATAAATTAAAAAAATAAAAGTGATAAATATGTCACACATTACAAATGATGTACCCTGACAAGTAAAATATAAAGTGTACAAAGAGTAAACAACAAAAAACATCTATAACAAAAAAAAGGCAGATCTATAACACTTTACTTTAGTCAACTCTTCTTAACTAAAACAAAACAACTTGCAGAACTAAATCTATTCCTGATACCTTAAATTTTCAAACAATTTTGAAAAAAATGTGCTAATCCCTACTTTTTCAAGTTAATTAAGAGTTGACCATATATATGGCAAGTTACAAATATAATACTGGCATAACTTGGATAAATCTGTCACTTTGAACACTGAACTTATCACTAACAACTGTATGGATCACTTTCTTCATTCAAAAATCACAGAATGAGTCAGAAATGCTGTTATGAAAAGTGAAAGTGATCAAAAGTCTTCACACAATGGGTGTTTAATGTATAAATGTACCCTCTTTCAGTTTATAAACAGAAAAAATGTTCATTAAGGAATGTAAATTTCAATAAAAAACAAAAAATACTAGTACAGTTTACAAAAATATTTAAATATCACAGTCAATTTAAATCACAGATATGCTTTTCACTTGTTTGAGCAACCATCTATATTATAACACAGTAGAACACTGATTGCTTGAACAGTCATTTTAAAATCGAGAGTTATATTAAGCGTAACACTGTAACAAATAATTGTGAAAAGTCTATTAGCACACACTGTTAGCAAGATCTAAGACCAAGTAACAAAAGTTCTACTGTAGCAAGAACACTTCAAAGGCAAATTTTATAACATTTACAATAGAAAATAAATTTAGATGAATGGAAATGAATTGATAATTGGTTGCATTTTCTAGGAAGCAATCTAAAAAACAATCTTTTAAATGACATAGTCAACTTACACATGTACATGTATATAGGAAAAAATCTTTACATGTACCTCTGTGAATATATCAGATAATCATGACACTAAAGCTTCTTTTCCTGTATTGCTAATCTGGAATATTATTAAATATCTTGAATCTTTGACACATTTACTCTCTAGTAACTTCAGTTCGTTGAATGGATTTTGTCTAGATCTAGAATTACTAGACAATTTTTTGCTGGTTTATTAACCTTATTGAATTTTCATAGAAATTTTTTTATCGTTGTTAAAGGTTATATTATTAAAGGCCTAGTTCAAAACTTTAAAACCTGATATCACTAACTCAGACCTGTCATACAGTTTGTTAAACATTTAAAAAAAAATTTTATGCACTTTGTGCAAACCAGGGATGTAATGCCTAAATTTATACAGAAAGAATTATCTCCCTTTTAAACTTAAAATATTAGGCGAATATTTTGGCTTCTCGGGAGATGTGACTGAGCAAAATCAGCTGAATTCAATTATAGTTATGAATGCATTTGTCAGCCAAGTGATCAAATGATTTCAATTGATAAGGCCACACCAAATTAATTATTAGTTCTTTGGATTTTTTTATGGTAAAAAAAAAGTGTGAGCAACAGAAATTTTTAATTTTTTTTTTTCTTGAGGACTATTTGCAAAATTTCTTGAAAAATGAAAAATTTGGGGGCAAATTTTGCAAAATCAAGTGGCAAAAATTTTTTTTCTTAAAATTTACAGTTTGGAAATCAAAGCATCGAAATCCAAAGAACTAAAAATAAAACGTGGTGTGGCCTAAAGGTACTAAAATTAATAGAAAATTCTTTCCACTAACCAAGGTTTACAGACAATAATTCTAGTTCTGAAAGATCCCTCAAAGAAGAAGTTTTACTAATTCAGTTTTACATGAACAAATTCAAATCTTACTGATACATGTATTTAAAAATATACATGCTCAAGCATGGCTATTAATAATTATAAAACATAGTACGAAGTGCTTTTGTCCAGCACTGATGCTAACATCCTAATGTGACAGGTATTAATATTTAACGATGAAAGTAAAGATTTGTAAAGAGGATTTTTGAAAGGAGGAATCAATTTTTTATTTTTTGATTTAAAAAAAATAGATGTAAATGAATTATGTCAAAAATACTTATTAGCAATTGATTTTGAATTTCTACAAAAAGATGTATAATTGTTTATTGGGTCCTTTATAAAAAAAAATCACTACCATTTGCATATTTTAAGAAGATACTTAGAGTACTGACACTAAAATTCACAAATTAAAGGATACTCAAAATTCAGATATAGTTATAGAGTGGTAATCTGTTTTGAAGTGCAGGGCATACCTCCTAGATACCCCCCATACATCGATGAATATTTCTTCTGTGTGTCTTCTTATAAGGAGATCTCAACCATTTCATAGTTATTTGAAAATATACGAAATTTTAAGGGGTTTGAGAGGGTGGAAAAAGCCTCCCTTCTAATATGACAGCAGACTTCTTTTAACTTGGGAGACTTAATAATAACTAGAGGCTCTAAAGAGCCTGTATCGCTAACCTTGATTAAACTTTTCACCTTGAGCAGGACTAAAAATTTTGTGTTGCAGTCAATTTGGCTGGTTTTTCTATAGGGTTCTATGTTAAACTAAGTTCGGCTGTGGCAGCCATCTTGGTTGACAGTCCAGGTCAATGGACATATTTCTAAAAGATAACCTCCTAAGGATCATTACTGCACAGTTTGGTTCCAATCGGCCTTGTAGTTTCATAGAAGATTTTTTACATTCATCCCCCCTTTTTTTCTATTTTTAGTAACAGCAGCCATGTTGGTTGGAAGTCGAGGATGCCGGACAAAACTTTGGAAGGGGGCCACCAAAGGACCATTCCACCAAAGTTTGGTCCCAATTGGCCCAGTGGTTTCAGAGGAAAAGATCTTGTCTTAAACTCCTATAAGGGGTCAATCAATGATTATGCTCATGTTGACTTATTTGTGGATCTTACTTTTTTGAACATTGTTGCTGTTTACAGTTTGTCTTTATCTATAATAATATTCATGAAAATAACTGCAAAATTTCTTATTAGATTTTTTAAATTCATCCCCCTGTCCTTTTTTCTATTTTTAGTAGCAGCTATGTCGGTTGGAAGTCAGGGATGCCGGACAAATTTTTGGAAAGGGGCCACCCAAGGACCATTCCACCAAAGTTTGGTTCAATTTTGGCCCAGTGGTCCGAGAGAAGATAACGAAAATGTTACAATTCCCATAGGGTCCAATGTTAAACTATGTCTGACCATGGCAGCCATATAAGATGGTGCATGGGAATAGCGAACATATATTTTAAAGGGGATCATTCAAATACCATTGCACCAAAGTTTGGTTCAATTTTGGCCCAGTGGTCCCAGAGAAGATAACGAAAATGGCCAATTCCAATAGGCTCTATGTTAAACTAATATCAGCCATGTTGGCCATGTTGGATGGTGTTCGGGGAAACCGAACATAAATTTTAAAAAGGGCCACCCAAGGACCATTCCACCAAAGTTTGGTTCAAATTGGCCTAATAGTCTCAGAGAAGATAACGAAAATGTTAAAATTCCCATACGGTCCAAGGTTAAACTATGTCCGACCATGGCAGCCATATTAGATGGCGCCGGGAAAATCGAACACAATTTTAAAGGGGATCATACAAGGGCTATTCCACTAAAGTTTGGTTTAAATTGGTTCAGTGGTTTAGAGGAGTTGATGAAAAAGTAAAATTCCCATAGGCTCAATGTTAAACTAAGTCTGGCAATGGCAGCCATGATGGATGGTTTTTGGGGAAACCAAACACATTCTAAAAATGGGCCACCCATGGACCATTCCACCAAAACTTGGTTCAAATTGGCCCAGTGGTCTCAGAGAAGATAACGAAAATGTTAAAATTCTCATAGGGTCCAATGTTATACTATGTCTGACCATGGTGGCCATATTGGATGGCGCCTGGGAAAACCTCACACAAATTTTAAAGGGGACCATCGAAGGTCAATTCAACTAAAGTTTGGTTTAAATTGGCTCAGCGGTTTCAAAGGAGTTGATGAAAATGTGAAAAGTTTTGTCCTCATTTTTTACCCCCATAATTTTGGCACAAGATTGACTTCGTGTATGCATGTTAAGAATAGGAAAACGTAATAATACGTCATACTTCCAGCATTGTTATTTCATTTTGCTTTCAATAAAATATCTTTCTTGTTTCTTTAAAAAGGTGTTTTAAAGACGAAAACACCTGCAAATTTTAATTAACTGTACTCTTTATGTTGTTGACAAATACGCAACATGTGACCTGGATCTTGCTCCAGACCAGTTTTGGAGAATATCACAAATCATTTTTACTACATGTGTTCAACGTCTTGTTAGAATATATATAACCATAACTTTTAAATATCTAATAAGAGGATTTGTTTTCTAAAAATTGTTTGTTTTCTTTCATTTTGAAATATTGCAAATTTATTCTCTGAGAAACGCAAATACACAAATCCATTCCGAATTTGTTTTGTATTTCTTTTCGAAAGATAACTTCCATGCAGGAAAAAAAATCAATAAAATTTATTTTAAAATCGTTCTCATTACAAGTATTTTAATACAGTAGATGGTTGAAATTGCTTAGAATGTCGAAATGAACACGCGATGAGGTCTGAAAGTAATTAACTTACTGAAAATGTTAAAATTACCGACTGTCACCAGCCGGTAATAATTACGGACACTCTTGGTTGTAAATTAAATTGAGTTTCCCCCGAGTTCGCACTTCTGTAACTTTTCATATTCCTACGCTAGATTTTGCTTTACTCAAAACACAGTCTTCTCTATCACCCATTTGTTATTCGATAGAGTTATCTTTCTATAAATGTTATCCCTGAGTGAATAACTGCATGCAACCCTATGCATTGTACTTCAATTTTAAAATTTTAAAAAGTTAAAACGATTAACATTAAATTTCATGCTAGGAAAATAAAACTGATAATTTAACATTTAACTTTCAGAAGGAGTTCTTAAATAACTAATATAACATCGTTAACAATGTTAAACCAATTCAAACTTTGTCTTGTTTAGTTGGATCTGGTCCTTGTGGCCTTTGATTCTTTAAATAACCTCTCCTGAAATATGTAATGAAACCATGACTCTATGATTCAGAAATAAAACTTCTGTATTAACAGATAAATGTTGTATTAACCTTCATAAATATATTTAAAAAATATTGTTAAAAATTAAATGATCATCCATAAGCACAGGATGCTGGAGTAATAAAAATGTATTGCATGCTTGATTAACTCTTAGGAATGCAGTTTCATTTAACCCACAGGTATATGATTGAGTTCAACCTTTACTACATTCTACATGTTCAATTCAAGTGAAAATAATATAAGAGAGAGGGACACAAACTGTACATTACAAGATGTTTAAAAAATTCCCTTAGATTTTGAAAATATATAAAACTTTTAACATTAAGACTACTTGAAGGATTTTCTTCCCAACTGAAATGAATTATGTACTTTATGTACAAAAGGTTGCAGTTTCAAAACATTCTGTTTTGATTTTAGAGCTATTTTAATTAGAAATGTTTGTGGAGGTATATAGTTACTGTATAAAGCAAGGGTGTAGACAATTCTTACTGTTTCATTCTTAGAGATTGTGTGTCTATAAGACATGTATGCCCCATCCTCCTGCACATAGAATTCCCATCTGTTATTTATCATGGGAATGGTTTTGAGAATTATTTTAATTATATAAAAGTTTCATAATATATCCTGTTTACATTAACTCATTAAAAATAATGAATCCACAGTACTAAACTCTGTTTCTGAGATAATTACCTTAACATTAAAATTTAATGGAGTCACTCAATAATGAAATTTAGGTCATGTGGACTTATTTGTTGGTGATCTCTGTTGAACTAAAAGATATGATAGGAGTTGTAAAATATCACTGATATATCAATACAAGTTTTAAATAGACTAAAATGCCAAACTTTATCAGTCATTCTACCATAAAATGTAAGTCACACTAACTCAAATTAGCTCAGCTATGTTTTACTATATAAGATGACTGTAATTGTGAAATATCATTTGTAAATTACCATAGGTTCTTAAATAATACACCTAAATGTAAAAAAATATTAATCAAAGTCACTCAGGCATAAAATGTAGGATGTGGTGACTCAAATTTTGCTGAGTTGTGTTGTACTATATAAGACAAATGAATAGCACAATCTATCTACAATAGTTTCTGAGAAATGGATATAAACTAAAAAACTTAACCCAGTTACTCATACATGAAATGTAAGTTATAATGACCCAACTGTTGGAGAAATGCATAATATAATGCAAGACGATTTTGGGGGGGGGGGGTATTTTTATTGGTGTTTTTGTTTTTATATATTTAGTTAATAAATATTGTATATATTATGTTTAAATAATACAAACCTACTTGAAAAGGGCTACACAATATAGCATATCACTGCCCAGAAAGGGTATCGTGAAAATGTGGTTGTCATTAATGAAGCATGGTAAATAAAATTCAGTATAAAGACTAAAAGACAATTTTTCTCATCCCTTGGGTGCCATTTATATACAGATTTGACTGCAATTAAATTCTGCTTATTTTCATGTAAATGTAATTTTGTTTTTGTGCTCACCTAGTTTTTTGGGTCTTCACCTCTGTTTCTTAGGTAACCTCGTCTGAAAGTTGTTAAATTTTTTTTTAGCATTTGTTTTCAAAAATAATTTTTTTTATTAGTTTGCCATTGTGCAAGTCAGTTTTTGCTAGCAAAATACATGTAATCTGAACATTTCTGTGACATACAGTGCTGTATGTGTTTGCTTGTGACATATATGTATTGTACATATTTTTTGTGACATACAGTTTTCCATATATTAGCTTGTTTACTGTACATAATTCTGTGAAAAACAGTGTTGTTTAATATGTTTGCTAGAGACATATGTATTACTAATATACATGTTTTGTGGCAAAGAGTGTTGTATATGTTTGCTAGTGAAATAAATGTACTGTAAATATTTTTGTGGCATACAGTATTGTGTATGATTGCTAGTGACATGTGGACTGTACATATTACAAATATGTGACACAGTGATGTATATGTTTGCTAATGACATATATGTATTAAACATGTTGGTTTGACATTAGTGTTGAATATGGTTGCTAGTGATATAAATGTACTGTGAATATTTTAGTGACATTGTTGTGTACATACTGTGCATATTTTGTGTGACATACAGTGATGTATTTTGCTAGTGACATACACTTGTATATGAACCATTCATATTTTGTAACATGTACAGTGTTGTGTGACATAAGTATATTATTATATTTTAGTGATATACAGTGTAGTTTTGTATATATGCAAGATATTAAGTGACTGATGTATTTTGGTGACATATAGTAAAAAATTAATATACAATAGTAAAAATCTAACAGCAAAAAAGAACTACAGAGTCCCCTGATTTATATTCATCTTTTCATTTTAAATTCATTATTATGTTACCTTATAGATATATAGCAGATATTACTTCATTTTTCTTTTTAACTAAAACTTCTCTAACATTTTAGGTACACCTTTTCAAGTGCCTGAACTTAAATTTCTGTTGTACAGAAAATTTATTATTGGAACAAAGAACTCAAAATATTTGGAACTAGCTGTTCAAATTACTGAAGTTCAATAGTACTGATAAGTAAAAATTTTCTGTTTCTTAAAAAAATGAACTAATATTTTTATATTACTTTATCTAAAATGTAATTAAATAATTATTATTTTTCTAAATAAAGGTACGTACAATAAAGTATTAGCTTGTTGAAGTTCTTCTAGTTTAGATTCTGTTCTTTGCATCCACTCAGCATATTTTTCACCCCATGTTTTTTGTAACTGTAATGACAGATATTATGTATAAAGATTACCAAAGTAAATATACATATAGAATGAACTGTGTCCTACATAAATCTATATGTTTACATACTCATACCATTTATCTCTGTCATGTGAATGTATTTATACTTCTAACAATAAAAACTTTAACATAATTCAGGTAATCAAACTGTCACTCTGATTAAATTCTTTTTTAAACCAAATTTCAATGCTGTTTAAAAATAATTACCTGTATTTTTAATTTTTCTTCATTTTCACACCAATTAGCTTCTTTAATGCTAAGATCATTTACAAGTGAACTAACTCTTTCTTTTAGATCAAAATTTTCTACAACAAGAGCAGCATTGTCAGCCTGTAATTCTGATATGTTTTTCCTGAGTGCTTCTATTTCTATATCATGGTCACATGCATACTCCTAAAAAATAAGATATTTTCATGTATAATGTGGTTATAATATGTCCAATCCGACACTTAGGCCACACCAAATTGATTTTTAGTTCTTTGGATTTCGCAGCTCTGATATCAGACTATGTAAATTTTAAGAAAAAACACTTGCCACTTCATTTTACAAAAATGCTGAAAATTTGTCCCAAATTCTTCATTTTTCTAGAAATTAAAAATAAAAAGTGTATGTTGCTCCTAAAATTTGGTAAAAAATAGGAATTTTTTCCATTTGCTGAAACATTTCAGTTAAATCTGTTCTATTCCGGATGTAATTTTGATCTTCTCCTAAAAAAAGTAGTCTTCAAGAAAAGAAAATTAAAACTAAAATTTCGCTCGCACCTATTCCTCTCCCCCCCCCCCCCCCCAAAATAAATCAAAAGAACTAAAAATCAATTTTGTGTGGCCTAAGCAAAGAATTATGCTAAAATGGGTGCTAGGGACTGTCTTAAACTCGCAGTGGGTGTGAGATTTTTTGCTTCATATTTAAGGCCTTAATGTGACTCTCAGATGAAGATCAGCAATAAAAGAGCTTTCCCTCTCCTTAAACTTTTGTAATGTATAGAGTTGATCCACCATTTCCATTCTTCCATATTACTTAGTTAAGAGTCCAAATACATCTAGCTTCATACTAAGGTTGAGCTCATTTAGCCATTTGATTTTAAAGGAAAGGATTACTTATGTCTCTCCAATCAGAAATGAGGAATTGTTCATTGCATGTTTGAAATATTCATACATGGTCCTTCCACAAATGCTTGATGCATTTGACTTGGTTGAGGAGTTCAAGAGAAATTCAAAATGTGAAAAGTTTAAATGGACAATGACAATGGCTGAAAAGTATAAATCCTAAAACTCAAAGAAACTTCTCAGTTTTAGAGCTGTATTTTCTAAATAGTCCTTATGTTTTAATGAAATGCCAAATTTTTATGGTTAAGTTCCTTCTAAAATCATATCAATAAATTAAAAAAAAAGCACTTGTATTTAACCAAACAATTGCATAATGCATTTACATACATATATGAAAGTTAATCAGATATTATGGAAAACAGAATCTGACCAAAAGGTAGATGATATATAGACAACCTTTTTAACTTTATCAGTAAGTTTTCTTCATACATCAATAACATCTATTTTATTCTTAGCTGACTTAACCATGTTAATCACCTCAAACTTCCTTGACATATTTCTTATGGAATATTACAACAATACTCTATATCTAGCTAAGAAATACTTTTCTGTATTGTTATAAAAGAGAGAATTTAATTACTCCTGAGTTGTTATACAGGATTACTCCAATATGTAATGTCTCTTTTTATATGAAAAGGGAACATACTGCAACTAAATCTTTCTTCATTTGTTCCATTTCTTCAGCAAATTTGTTCTTCATCTCTTCTATTTCTCTATTTTTTTCTTCTAGTTCTTTATTTTTTGTATTATCATTTGATTTTTTTGTTTCATTTTGATCAGGTTTCTTAGTCTTACTGTCCCTAAAAAAGGTTATAACTATTACAAAATTTTGATAATATTTTGCAGAATTTTCATAACCATATTGTTTTCTTTCAGTTAGTGCTATACATAGTATTATATATATATTATCATGTGGGGGAAATTGATTGATTGTTAATTAGTTAATTAGTTGACATCTAGTGGCAATTATATTATATGAATATCTGGAGACAAGATGTGATATGAGTATGAACCCCTAGACTCATATGCAAATTCAGATTTTCAACATGCTAGCTCATTAGGTAACAGTCCACAGGAAGACATTATTTTGACTCCAACCTTGACTGTCTTTCTTCTAAATGACTACTGCTTAGTAGAGAAGCAGCAAATAACAATCTTAAAGTCTTTGGCACTGCAGAACACAATAAATTGTGATGCCTGATACTACTTATAAATCTGTAATGGACAACTACAGTAAAACAAACTTATCACAAACACAGATATAACAAAGGGCATGGTATGATTTGGCCTGATATTGGCCCCTTGAATTCCAAAATCTAAAAGTAATGATAAACTTACTCTCAGCTATCATTAAGTACTGTTAAAATGCTGCCTTTTAAGGAACATGTTTTGCTTTTAACATGAAATATTTGGAATAGTGGCAATATTCTGTTAAGGATGGCTAATTGTGAAGAAATCAATGAAAAACACCAAATTGCAGTCATTTTTGGACCTTTGAATTGAAATTTTGATATAAGCAACAGCCTTGCCTAAAAAGATATTTCACTGAAATGTTTCTTTATGTAAGACAAACATTACATTAAAAAATCTTTTTGGGCAATGTTGTTTTGTCCAAAATCTACTGTGAAAACAATCAATTTCTTCAAATCCTAGATTTAGCAGACATTCATGACATCACTGTGTGTCATGGGAAGGATTTTTGTACAGTCAATGATTGATAGATTGTGAGAGTTCGATCCTTATACGATACAAATGATAAAAATTCGAGTTTGAAATCTGAATTTTAAATTTTTCATGTCAGATGGGGCCAAATAAAAGTTTGAATCATATAATCTTCTTTACATTTATAACAACCCATTTGTTGTTTTTTTTTCAATCAAACTAGTAATTTTAAAATATGCATCAATAAAAAATTCAAACATATAGATCTTGGTGAAAACAAACTTTTTGAATAAAAATTTGAGATTTTTTGGATAAAGTTAAAAAATATTTGGACGTAAATAACAAAATTTGATAAGTATGTAAAATTACATTTTTACAGCAAATTCAGTCAAAGATGCATAAGACTGGCTTGTGATTAGGCACAATTGGAAATGAATAATAAATTAATGTGGGCTAGGCACCAGTGATGGATCACGGGGGCTCAACCCATAGAGCTGCCTAGCGCGTCCTCAGATGGCAGATATGGGGGACCCTCTCGTTAGAGGGTTGTCAGTTCATAATATGGAAAACCGCGGACCATAGGCTGATGGCCGCTACAGAAGGCTACATAATTAAATATAACAAATTTAAATATACATGTCAAGTTAAAACAAATTATGATTATATTGAACTATATTTCCTTTGTACTTAGAATATTTTAAAACAGGGCAATGTATTCTAAACAAATATGAACAAAATACATTAGATTTCAATTTAAGTAACAGTGTGGGTAGTAATCAAAACTGTACACTACTCAAAATCTGAGCCGATCCTTTACAATCAACATATAACTCTCTAATGTCAGTGGGAATCTTTTTATATGTATACTAAATACCTTCGTCCAAAGGGTAATCCTACTTCCAATACTTTTTGCTCTCTTTTCAATATTGTTGTGTTTTTAGCTTTACGTAGTTCATCTAGTCTTTTCTTCAATCCTGCCACTTCATCTTCAAGCTGAAATAAACAAAGAGGAATGAAAAGGTCCATTTTTATTTTACCTCAAAGATTTATAAAATAAGTGGTAAAATTCATGCTGTCTTGCCATACACCTTCACCTTTTAAATCATAGTAAAATACAGCATCACCCATTTGTAACAAACACAGTTTTTACTTTTTTTAATGCATAAAGATTATTTAAAAAAAAAAAACCTGTACATCTTAAATATGTTTGACGTCAATTTTTGTTTTTATCATCATCGTGAATCACTGGCAATAAATTTCTGTTAAAGCAAACAAATTAATGTTATTGCAAAATAGTTCACCAATTGTTTTTACTCTGATAATGAAAACTGAAACACTGAATTAAATAAAGCAATTCTTTCCAGGTATAAAATAAGAGATCTAATATCATATCTCATTAAAAGTGCTTTCTTGATTTTGCAAATGGATAAGACCTTATATATACTAGTCATAATGACACAAACATTTATAAGAGGTTATACATGTTCATTCAGTCATAGTGTATAAAAGTATGTTTTTTTAATTACTGGAAATATTTCATTTTGAAATTTGAAATACAGTTAGTAAAAGGTTCATTCTAGACTGACATTGTTCTAAAATATTACAAATGGTCTTTAGTGAAAATATTTATCATTGCTAGACTTTGACACAAGGTTGCTGAAAAATGTCAAAATTTTATTTCAATACAATACTGGACTAGAATTTCTAAAAAAAATCATACAACTGCCCAAATGGGAGATAACTCATGAAATTTTCTAGTTATAGTGAGAACTCTTCTGTCAGAATATACAATACATATTCTTATACATGTATTTGCACCAGGAATCAAAAATACATCAAAAAAAGTATGTTTAATAATACACAAACCAACAGCCAACTATAAACAATCTAGCTTCTTAAAAAATCCATTCCATGGTGTATTGCATTATTTAAATCCAATTAATAATTGTAATAGAATAGAGAATGGAAACAGGGAATGTGTCAAAGAGACAACAACCCGACCAAAGAGCAGAAAACAGCCCAAGGCTACCAATGGGTCTTCAATGCAGCATGAAAATCCCACACCCATAGGTGGGCTTCAGCTGGCCTCTAAACAATAATGCATACTAGTTCAGCAAAATGGACACCAAATTATACTCTGAAACATAAAAATGAACCAAAATTAAAAAAAACCCACAAGACTAACAAAAATGTTAGTGTCAACAAACTTTTGTTAGGCTTTTTAGTGTGAAAATATTGATACACTACACTGAAAATTACAAACACTATTCTACAGATACTATGAATTTTCTGGGCACGTTTGTTTTATCTCGCTTCAGAAGAAGACTTTTTTCAAGATTACATGTGACAATGGCAGACACACAAATTTAGAGGAACAGCTAATCAACCTTCTATGGGGGAACATCTAGGGAAATTTGATGAAATATATACATTGTACAATAATTCTCCTTATGTCAAACACATTATAGTCAGTAAGACACTTTTCTGGTTCTTTTGCCAGACTTCAAGCCAGACTTTAAGCGAAAATTTACAAATGTTAATGTCAATAATGACACTGCATGTTGCAGCTATTGGACTTGAGTGTTCTTTGTTATAAAAAAAACCATTATAATAAGGTCTCCATGAAGATCTGCACTTTAAGCAGATAAACAGCATAGCAACAACCTCCTTGTCATTAAAATTTCTGTATAGATCTAACCTCTTTAACTCTCAATTTTAACACTACATCATTCTGTATGTTATCCATTGACTTCTTTGTTGTAGCCATACCTACAAATTATATACAATTTGGTACAGTACATTTAATACCATTATAGCTTACCTTCTAAGAAATTTTCAGAAAATGCTTTAGCTATTATTTAATATTGTAAGTGTGCATAAAAATTTAGACTATTTCAACAGTTCACGAAAATAATCTGCAATACAGTATGTACATTTATATTTCATATTTATCTAAAGTGTTTACAATCTATAATTACTGTGTTCAACATGTTTCATGTATTTTTGTCATAAAATCTTGATAATATGCAAAAGTTTAGTATGTTTGCAAATATCCTTTTTGTAAATAAACATATTCTAGCTTGAAACTCTGAAGGAAGTAAGGCATTTGTGCTATAGTACATGTAAATGACTTTTTGGATATCAATAAAAGATATTCCTTGGAGTCTGTAATATTACTCACCTGGAGTTTTTTATTTGCCATTAAAAGGTGGTAAAAAAAAATTGAAATGTAATAATAAGACAAGCCTAATCAGCGCTTCTTGTTAAATATTATTTTTTTTCTTTTTTTTCAGTGGCCAAATTGTCCAAGGTACAGATCAATGGAAACAATTTGACAGGGGATCACTTAAGGATCATTTCATGAATGTGTGATTTCAACTGCTTCAGTAGTTTCAGAGAATAAGAATTTTAAATAATATTTAGCTAATTTTCAATCTGTTGTAATGATGGCCAAATTGTACGAAGATCAGGCCCTGGTTTCTCAAATCAAAGTGCCGGAAAGCACTGTTGGAAAGATTGCAACTCTAGTTGCAAATGGAATTTTATCACATATTTGTTCTTTGCTATGTGAGATCACATATAGCGAATGTATTCCTTTTTTCCTGAAATATTCAGTATTTATTTTTTCAAAATCGATGTACATTCTGGGTTACATATACACTTTTCAGTAAGTCAACAGGGATAAAACTTAACGGTCGCCCAGGGCGACTAGATGTTCAGCTCGGCGAATATATTTTATTTTCCTGTAATTTTGCAATAAATTCAATTCCCATGCTATATCTTCCCGCAATTTCAATAAAAACTGTTTCCAAACGAAAACACGTAGAAATGAGAAAGGTAATTTTGGAAACCAGTATGTTCATTTTAATAACTAATCCAAGTGGTTAATTCATTTGTTTTTCATGAATTCATCACCAATATTCATGAAAATTGCCATTTTAAATCCAAAAACAACGATGACAAACTTCAAATGAATGACCCACTATGTTTTGACATGTGGGCAACACGTGGTTGTAATCCGGATTCGGAATGGAACCTAATGAATATTTATTTGATTTGTATCTTTTGTCTTCATAAAAGATCTGATGTCAATTCAATTTATAGGTTAAATAAATGGAATTATGAAGTAAAATATGTTTAATTTTGTAATATTAACTAAAATTTTATCCTCATTATTTAACGCGAAATCAGAAGCATAGTTATACCGAACTTTATTTTGTTGTTACTATCTTAACCTAACTTCCAGGTGCAAAAAATTGATTAAATTTGTTTAAATTTTATATTTATAACATTAATTTTCAAGTTTTGGATGAATAAACTTATTTGTTTTGAGGAATGGAAGTCTCGATGCTCCAACATGAACTACTTCAGTTCATGAATAATGTTGAAAATTCAGACTTAACAACGATTGCAATTTGAAAACTTTGTTAGTGCATAGGAATGAGAAATTCTATAAGAAAATAAGTTATATAGGGGCACCTCAAAGATTGTGGGGCTAATATAGTGTTTTTTTTTTATAGCTGTCCCATGATCTTCGAGGGGCCCTTATTTTTTGATAGAAATTCCGATTTGTGTGGTTAGTGATGAAAAACATTTTCCTACAAAATTCTAAAATTGACAAACAATTAGAAATTTTAAAGTACATATTACAGTGACAATTAAAAAAATCAGCAATAAGAGTATGGAGAGTAAAAAATATATATAGTTCCCCTGAGATGCATCCTGACAACAGGTAATATGATTTTAGGTCGCTTGGTATTGGAGTCAATGAAGAGCAGTAAGTAGGTCAGAGTGACCTAATTTTGGTGGGAGGCTGTGTTACTTCCTGAGATGCACCCTGACACCAAGTAGTAAGATTGTAGGTCCACAAGTATTAGAGGACTGAACTAGGACATAAAAATTAACCTAAGTCAATAAAGCAAGATAAGTAGGTCAGAGTGACCTAATTTTGGTGGGAGGTTGTGTTGCTTCCAGAGATGTACCCTGACACCATGTAATATGATTGTAGGTCCATTAGTATCAGAAAACTGAACTCGGACTTAAAACTTAACCTAAGTCAATGTAGCAGGATAAATAGGTCAGAGTGACCTAATTTTGGTGGGAGACTGTGTTGCTTCCTGAGATGCACCCTGACACCAAGTAATATGCTTGTAGGTCCATAAGTATCAGAACTGAACTTGGACGTAAAACTTAACCCAGGTCAATGAAGCAGGATAAGTAGGTCAGAGTGACCTAATTTTGGTGGGAGGCTGTGTTGCTTCTTGAGATGCACCCTGACACCAAGTAATATGACTGTAGGTCCCTTAATTTAAGAGAACTGAACTGGGACATAAAACTTAGCCTAAGTCAATGAAGCATGATAAGTAGGTCAGAGTGACCTAATTTTGGTGGGATGCTGTGTTAATCTCGGAGATGCACCATGACATCAAGTACTATGATTGTAAGACCCTCAGAGAACTGAACTCGGACGTAAAACGTAACCTAAGTCAATGAATCGCAATAAGTAGGTCAGAGTGACCAAGTAATATGATTGTAGGTCACTTTGTATCTTATGTCACATGGTCAGTCTCTTCAACATGCGCCTACAGACAAAATTATATGACCCTTGGTCAACTAGTAACTGTGGCTGTGGACGCGCACAAGGATGTGGACGTGGGCACCACGGGTACTCCATTAGCCCCCCTCAACTTTGTTGAGGCGAACTAAAAATTGTTGGGCTCCTAAATTTTTATCTGGGCCCCTGATAATTCTCTTTTAGGGGCCCAACTGGCCCCTGCAGAAAAAATGTTAAGTTTTAACTCTGTTCAATGTGTATTTGTGATGATAAATTTTACTAAAATATTTGTTATTGTATCGTAGACGTAATAAATTTAGATTCAATGTGCATGTCTGAGTAAACAGATAATTGTAAGGTTTTTCTGGAATAATGGGTCAATTAAAGAAATAATCATCAAATTTGTAAGTAATGTCAAGAAATACCAAAGGGATATTCGGAGGGGAAAATCGAAACAACTGACAAACTCTGGAGAACAACGAAGACAAGACTAAAACAATAAATTCACTACACTTATAAACTAACTAGAGACTCTCAAGAGCCTGTATCGCTCACCTGGATTCAACTTGTCCACCCTCACAGGACTGAAAATTTAAGTGTAGCAGTTATTTTGGGTAGATAGGGTGTGGTAGCCATGTTAGTTGACATTCAAGGTTATCAAACACAATTCTGAAAGACCATTGCTGGCATTAGATTGGTTCTAAATGGCCAAGTTTAAAGTATGATGATCTGCAAATTATATTTTCCCATATGGTCATATGTTAAACTAAGTTCAGCTTTGGTGGCAATCTTGATTGACAGGCAAGGTCAGCAGACTTAATTACGAAAGGAGGGGGGGGGCATCTAATGACCATTGCAGCCAAGTCTGGTCCCAATAGGCCAATTGGTCTCAGATCAGAGGATTTTTAAATGAATTTTCCCAAAGGGTCCAATGTTGAACTAAGTTAGGTTGTGGCATCCATTTTGGTTGACTGTCCTGGTCATCGGACACAATTCTAAAAGAGGACCATCTAAGGACCATTGCTGAAAGGTTGGTCCCAATTGGCTCAGTGGTTTCAGACAAGAAGATTTTTTGATGAATTTTCACAAAGGGTCCTATGTTTAATTAAGTTTAGCTGGGACAGCCCACTTTGTTGACATTCTGGCAGTCTTCACAATAAACCAGTAGTCCAAAGCCCAAGGCTGGTAAAAATGCTGGTGGGCCTGTAAAAATTCCACTTACAGGCCAGCAATGTCTATATAAAAAATTCTCCAAAATATGGTTCAGGCCTGTGGATCAAAAAGTTTATTGTGAAGACTGTTCTGGGTCATCGGACATAATTCTGAAAGAGGACCACCTAATGACCATTTCTGCCAAGTTTGGTTCCAATTGATTAGTGGATTCAGACAAGAAGATTTTTAATGAATTTTCACATAGGGTCCTTTGTTTAACTAAGTTGAGCTGTGGTGGCCATCTTGGTCATCGGACACATTTAAGGACCATTTCTGCCAATTTTGGTTCCAACCGGCCCTGTAGTTTCAGACATCTTGGATTTCATATTGGCATGAAAAATATGAACTTTATAGAGGACCATGAGGATCATTCAGGCATAATATAACATAACATCTGACAAACAGTTTCCGACAAGCTGTTTGTATGTATTTCCCATAGGATCTCATGTTAAATGTGTCCCGCGGTGGTGGCCATCTTTGATATCAGATCAGCACGAAAAACATAAACTTTGTAGAGGACCATGTAAGGATCATTCCTGCAATATAACAATTCAATCACTTTTTTAGTTTCAGAGAAGAGGTTTTGGAAACTTCAGCCAATCAGAGTGTATGATTGACCCTGGCAGCCATGTTGGATAAGCACCAAAAACATCAGTTTTGCTAAGGACCATTATCTGATCATTGAGATATAATATTACTTCCATCTGTCAAGAAGATGTTTGTATGAATTTCCAATAGGAGCCCATGTTAAATGTGTCCCGCAGTGGTGGCCAACTTGGATTTCAGATCGGCACAAAAAACATAACCTTTGTAGAGGACCATGTAAGGATCATTCCTGCAATATAAAAATTTTAATTGCTTTTGTAGTTTTAGAGAAGATTTTTTAAATTTGAGCCCATCAGAGTGCATAAATGACCCTGGCAGCCATCTTTTTTTAATTTTGGATCGGCACTAAAAACATAAATTTTGTTAGGGACCATTATCTGATCACTAAGGCATAAGGTTACTTCCATCTGTCAAAAGGTTTCTGACAAAAAGATGTTTGTATTTCCCATTGGATCCTATGTTAAATGTGTCCCGTGATTGGAACAAAAAACAAAAACTTTGTAGAGGACCATGTAAAGATTATTCCTGTAATATAACAATTCAATTGCTTTTGTAGTTTCAGAAAAGATTTTTTAAATTTCAGCCAATCAAAGTTCATAAATGGCCCAGGAAGCAATGTTTTTAAATTTCGGAATGGCACCAAAACATCCATTTTGTTAAGGACCATTATTTGATCATTCTGGCATAATACTACTTCAATCTGTAAAACGGTTTCTGACAAAAAACATATACTTTGAAGATGACCATGTAAGGATCATTCCTGCAATATAACAATTCAATTGCTTTTGTAGTTTCAGAGAAGAAAATTTTGTAAATTTCAACCAATCAGAGTGCATAAATGGCCCTGGCAGCCATGTTGAAATTTGGATCAGAACCAAAAACAAAAATTTTGTAGAGGACCATCCAATGAACAGCCCCACCAAGTTTTGTTTCATTTGGCCATGGGGTTTTGGAGAAGATTGAAATGTGAAAAGTTAACAGACGGACGGACAAAATGACGGACGCAAAGTGATGGCAATAGCTCACATGACCTTTTATGGACAACATGGACCCCACCAAAAAACTGGGGGTAGACTCAGGTGCTCACAAGAGTAAGCATGCTGCCCATGTCAAATCGGGTATGAGGAAAGGATAAGATCAACAGAACAGGTCCATTTTCATTTGGTAAATGGTTTTTCATACTTGTCAACCGAGTCATGATGACATAAAACTTTAATAAGGATGACTCCAACTTAGGAGCAACATATCCCTGTCTGAGCAACTTTTCTGTCAGGAGCCAGGCTCTGTCCAGGAAGTCAATGTATATGTCACAAGCTCTGGAATAACGTATGAGTTGTGAAATATATACTCCATAAGCTGGAGCTTCTGGAATATTGCCGCTCAAAAATGGGAGGTTGACGATTGGAAAGTCGAAGTCATCCTGTTTGTCGTAAAGTTTTGTATTCATTTTGTAAATGCATAATTAGTTTTGACAATAAATTAATTTAAAAATAAAGTTCCCAACAACAGATGATAACTTGCTACACCATTATATGTGTGTAATCGTGAGTTCAGGATGTGGCAACAGCAATTTACTAATGTGAATAGATTTCAAAGTCATAAATTTCGACTACAGCTCAAATCTTATATTTACATATAGGTAGTTAATCAGGCTTCTACAAAAGAGAACTATTTAATCAAATATAATTTATTATGGTACTTTCTACAAAGCAATCAAAGTTTCAACAGTTGTACAAAAGTAAATTTAACTTAACATTTATTCAAGAGGAGTGTTCATTGCAAATTTATTATATAATATATATGAATCGATCTTGTTTACTTATTGAGATATTGTTTACCTTAGAAGGAGCAATGATTTCTGTAAGGCAGTAAATCACTTGACAAGTCAAATGTTTATATACAAATACTCTTTATGATATTAAAAGGTTATGTTCAATTTTTGAAAATACAAAAATTATGCCAAACTAGCATTAGCCAGTTTAAGCTTTAAATAAGGAATACATTTGATAAATGTTCGTTTAACTTTAAATAAAATTTGAGCAAAAAGGCAATAAATAAACTTTTAAACGCAACATGAAAATTTATTTTAATTCAAGAACGATAACCTAACCTACTACATGTGAATTGAACAAAAGGTAAACAATCAAAATGGCTCAGAAAGTTGAAAACATGGGTAGAAATGTGTCAAAATGTTAGTCTTAATGTGTTGGGACAATAAAAGTATGTTATACATAGGGAAAATATTAAATATTCGTTCTTGCTTTTCAAATCTGAACTCTTAGTCCAGTCAGACTAAGTTTTAACCTCAAACTAATTGCAACAGAAAATGTTTTATTTATCTATAACATTAAGCCCCAAATATACACAGAAAAAAGTCTCATAAAATCTAACTTGAGGAAAACTCAAAATCAGCATTTTTAATTTCCTATGGAAATTAACATTGGAAAGGGGAGATAACTCCACAACAAGAGGCTCCCAGGAGCCTGAATCGCTCACCTGGTCCTTAAGCTTTAAGGGAGTCTTTCATGAGCTATTACCCCTATAATGGATCATCTGACAACTTCGACCCAATTCAGACTTTTGTAGAGCTCAATGAGCTGATTGTTTAAGCAAACAACAGCTTTTCTCTATTGACAACAACTTAATAAGTACAAATTTCAAAAAAAATCAAGAAAAAGGGCAATAACCCCTACATGGGTGGTCACATCTTCTTCAAAATTTCAAAGCAGGTAGATCTTGAGGTGTTGAACACTTTAGCTTCCCATCAGAATTTTGATATCTGTCACCATTTTTGAGTTATTTGCAAAAAACTGCAATTTACCCCTATGTTCTATTTTTAGCCATGGCAGCCATGTTTTTTTACAAATCAAAAATCCAAACGATAGTTTAGTAGCACTCATGCCAAGGAACAACTACACTAAGTTTGGTTGCAATTATCTTATGGTGTAAGAGGAGTTAACGATTTTATTACAATGAATAAAGACTGCAAAAATGGTCAATTTTGATGATCTAAGGGGAATAACTCCTAAAAGGAATGAACCTACAACTTCGATCCTGTTACAAATTTTGTAGATCTTTGTGTGCCTAACAATATGAAATTTAAATTTTTCAAATTTCCTTTATAGTATCCAAGATATTGAGCTTAATAAGTGCAAAACTTGGAAAAAATGCAGAAAAAGGGCAATAACTCCTACATGGGTCGTTGGATCTTCTTCAAAATTTCAGGGCAGGTAGATCTTGAGGTGCTGAACACTTTTACCCTATGCCAGAATTTTGATATCTGTTATGGTTTTTGAGTTATTTGCAAAAAACTGAAATTTACCCCTATGTTCTATTTTTAGCCATGGCGGCCATGTTTTTTTACAAATCAAAAATCCAAACGATTTTTTTGTACACATAATGCCACTAAACAAATGTACCAAGTTTGGTTGCAATTGGACTTATGGTGTAGGACAAGTTAACGTTTGAAAAATTGTTAACAGACGACGACGACGACGGACGCCAAGTGATGGTAAAAGCTCACATGGACCTTTGGTCCAGGTGAGCTAAAAATGAGTCTTTTTTTGTCATTTTTTGGTTGATTTTCTTAAAATTCATGTATAGTATGATACTTTGATGGGGTTATAAGTTCGTATTTGACTATATTATATAATCTTCTGCTTATGAAATGTACAAAACCGAAATGTTATGGCTATTTTTATTTTTTTTTGCACAATTTTCTTTAAAGAAATTGCAAATTTGTGGCTTTGTGACCATTTTGAACAAATGTGAAAATTTGGTATTGTTTATATCTGTAAATTATATTTGATCAGCATCTACCTTGTTTAAAGAAACTTGAAACCATAAAAAGAAGAATATATGCTTAATTATTTTTATAAAAGAGATTCTTTACCTTGACAAGTTGAAAAATTTAATAAATGGTCAACTAATGAATTACGAAATCTGGATTGTAGCTTGATAAAAGATATGAAAAAAACTTTAGAGTTGTTTGTATACTGTAAAGACGGCTAAAATATCAAGAATCAATACATTCTGCTGAATAGAAGCGGTAAATTTATAATTTTGTATCAATTTTTATTGATATTTCTGCCTTTTTTGCAGAGTTATCGCCCATTTTCAATGCAAATGTCCATAGGAATTTTAAAATTGAGATTTTTTAATCTTCCTCAAGTTAGATTTTGTTGGACTTTTTTCTGTGTATATTTGGGGTATAATGCTAAAGATTTAAACTTTAAAATCTTCTTTTGCAATTACTTTAAGGTTATGGTCAAATTTATGCTAGATTGACTGGACTATCTCTAAAGAATCCAAGTTCCATTAGTATGATTATGTAAATCACACACATGAAAGTTTTACCATACATTGCCAATGCCGGAAAATAATGCCCAGTATGTTAAGTGCTATTCCGTAACCTAAGAAGAATAAACTTTTATATCAATTGTTACAAGAGGGACAAGGGCACAGGGGCCGAATGGGGGAGGGGGGTAGATAAACATTTTCTTCATTTACAACTTTTTGTGCAGTCTAACTGTGGCTGCATTAATATCTTTCATTCAGGTGTGCTTTGTTAATTTCTATGAGCAGAAATTGAAAAATCAACCAAACTGAATCCAAAAGTAAAACAAACGGTCAAAAGCCGAAAAGGGATTATGACTTGTCTTATGGTTACATAAATAACTGTTGTCTGTACAGTGTACTGTAGTGCAGAAATTCTGAAGTTTTTTTCAAACGTCTCATGAACTATGCACAAGCCATCGGTTTATCGTAACTGATTTTGGTCCACTAAAATATCGCCTGGGTAAAAAGGGGGTGGAATAAGTTTTACCCGTAAATGTGGTGCAGTGTGTGCGATTTGTTTGTTGTGAATATAATCTTCGTATAATGTTGATTTTATGCACTAACAACATAACACGCGGGTTGTTGATTTCCTGTGATTTACAAATCGCCTGAAACATACTTACTTTAAAAAAAAATAAGATACATGTATATACTATTAACACAGTAGAGGAAGGTATTGATGTGCTTTACTGAATAGAGTAGAGAATAGTAGCCTTAAAAATTAATAGTTAAGCTGTTTATTATCAGAAAGCTCACATATTTATGAACATGACTAGAGAAAGCAAAATAATGCCCGGATGTCGAACGTCAGACCATATTTTCAAGTTTAAGACAATAATTGATAAGTACCTGAATCAGTCTAAAAAGTTATACTGTTGTTTTATTGACCTAAAAAAGGCCTTTGATTCTGTAATTAACCCGGCATTATTCCTTAAAAATTAACGATTAGAGAGTAATGCAGATCTAAAAATACATAAATAAAGAATTCGAACAAACAATCGGCTTATTACAGAAATTAACGATTATACATAATAGAGTAAATTGCTTTTAGTTTAAAAATCTATTAGATTTACTACACAATACAATTATGTTTGAATTCTCATAATTCCGGATTTCAAATTATATTCCGATCTACCTGCGTCTCTACTATAACAGTAGTTATAGTTTCAGGATCCAAGTTTTACTTGTTTTATGTCAGTTTTATGCAGTCCAGAAATTGACACCATGCAGATGGCCATACGAATATGGAATTTTGAATTCCGTGCGAAGATGGCCCCAAACTCGGTCAACAGCCAATCAACAGCCGATCAAAGTAAATACGATGCCTACAGAAGATTCACAGAAGGTCATATGAATAAACAACAGGATCCTTGCCATCCACAAAAAACTTACTAATCTAGTTATGGACCAAGTTGAAAACCAACCAAAGAAAGTAGCAGAAAACCTGAATACTGCAGATTGTAGACCTAATGGAGTAGATAACATAGAGGTAGACATGGATAGCCATAGCACAACTACAACTAAGAGTAATGCAGTACCGGTAGCTCCATTTTTCTCAATACGAACTCCTGATGGTAGGAGCAATGAAATGGCATATAACAGCTTACCACCAGCATATAATGTAACCCATCAAGCAACGCCAATGACACCGTTCATAATAAACCAGGGCCTATAGTCCATAACGGTACGCAACAGGTTGGACCAATAACGCATCCTCTAAACCAACATCTACCATCAAATAATAGACATCTATACCACCAACAAAATAAGGGAAACCCTGATAGAAAACATGTAACTGTACAAGATCGTAGATACAAAGAGAAAGGTGAAAGTAGCACTGGTACTAACAACAACATCGTGACCGATTCAACTCCTATAAATAACAGTCAAGTACTATTTAACACACTTCCAGCTCCATACCACCAAGAGGATTTTTTTTATACCATCCAAGCCTCCAGTGGGATAGGAGAAATTGGTCTAAATATTAACTATGCAGCAAAAGGGGTCGATAAATATGACCCACTCCAACCAGTATATCTAACAAAAGGATATGGAGAAGTGGCTATTGTATGGAAAATGGAACTAGACAGCATATTTAGGCCTTTAGAAGACGACAGAGAACGTATACAATGTATAGAAGTCTTGGGAATTTGCAACAACCTTCTTTTAATATCTATCTATTTAGCCTCTACAGGAAGCCGTGATCATTATGAAGAATTTATGGAAACCATAGATCAATTAAACGAAATTTTGCTAAAATATCAAGATACCCACCATATTGTTATAGGAGGTGACCTAAACGAAAGCCTAGGGAATATTGACAGAATTAACAAAAGGAAAGACTATGTGATGAAATTTATCCAGGAATCCGGGCTTAAATACGAAAATGAAGGGAAGACATTTATAAAGGTCAATGGAGAGGAATGTTCAGAAGTATATTTCCTCCATATAAGCTTGGACAAAAAGAACATACACCAAACGAGTATCAAGCACACGTCAGACCATCATCCGGTGAAAATGACAATCTCATATGATATTAGTGCGAATTCGGATAATAAGAAGGCAGAAAAAGATGAAGGAATAAGAACTATCAAATGGAATAAAGTGGACATGGATCTATATGCAGCCATGCCTGATGAACAAGAAGAGCCTATACTAGATATACCCAAAGATACAATGAAACAAGCTGAAAACGTCCTAGAAAAAGTGCATATATAGTCCTTAGTGATACAGTAGTAACGTACATGCACCTTCAGTAATGCAAGATATAATGCAAAACCGAAATTGAAAGTATGGTCACTATGCAGGCATTAAGGAAGCCCTTGATGAGATAGTATAGGGGCTACTCACACCAGTATTTAAGAACAAAGGCGGAAAAAATATAGCAACTGATGAAGATGCACTGGGGCTGGCCTTTCATATATCCACGTTACCATGACACATGTGAGATGCTTATAAGTGCATATATAGTCCTTAGTGATACAGTAGTAACGTACATGCACCTTCAGTAATGCAAGATATAATGCAAAACCGAAATTGAAAGTATGGTCACTATGCAGGCATTAAGCTAGGAAGCCCTTGATGAGATGCGCAAATATTATTCTCTTAGGGTAAAGCAAGAAAAGCCAAAGGACCCTCAAAATAATGTTTATCAGCATAGGATAAGAACAAGAAAAGATTTTAGGCGCCAAGTCCGCATAGAAAATGTAAGATATGTATCACAATACTTTATAAATAAAATAAAAACATGGACGACGCGTCTTCACAAAGTATGGCCGATACGTCTTTTCAAGGTATGGCCGATACGTCCTATGGACGACGTGGAAGTATGGCCGTCGCGTCCTGCATCGGAACATATAATCCATGCAGGAAAGAATATGAAACGGTTGGTACTTTAAAGCTGATAAACCTAATTTTTAAAGTAGGCCAAGTACCAGATATGCTTAAGGAGGGGCTACTCACACCAGTATTTAAGAACAAAGGCGGAAAAAATATAGCAACTGATGAAGATGCACTGGGGCTGGCCTTTCATATATCCACGTTACCATGACACATGTGAGATGCTTATAAGAGCTACTCAAATTCGTCTGTCTTCGCCGACACCGTGGTCCCGTTTCGATGTCATCGTACTATAATACGATGACATTGCGAGGGCTTCATGTAGTCGTGTTGCCTTCCTAAGACAATCACGCAGCTTCTTATTCCCTTGGTATTGTCTTCGTGGGGCGAAAAATGCCCAATGGCTTCGATGATCCCATGAAGTAAACTGAGACGAAGATGACACGATTTGCCTAGACGCTCTCACGATGGCCTTATGTAGATAAAAAACATTAATTAATTAAATCATAAAATACATGTAAAAAAAGAAGTAATTCTTCGGAATCTAAACCTTTTCACATTTTTTAACAATCTGGAATAAACGGCATCTCATTAAATGAACACTTTACACAATGAGTAAAAATGAAATGTTTTTTTAAGGGTCAAAGGTCATCTTTTAAAAAATAAACAGTTTTTAATTGTTTTATAAACAAAATTTCATGGATAAAACTCTTTTTACTAAACGAGAATGCAAGAAATTTGTTTTGAATATGTTTGTTTGTAAACAAAAGTACATCGCAGCGCCTTCTATCGTTTGTATCGGCCATTTTGAATGTTTCTGGTAAGACTATAGGGCATAAAAATCCTATATCATCTTTGTATTTGAACAACAAAATACCACAAAAGACACCATTATAAGTTAAATGAGTAATCAAACTTTCAGTCCACATTATAATTGGGGAAAAATATACTGTAAAGAGAGTTGTCTGGGAAAAAAAGTCGGAAGGCTGATGTCAAACGGGTCATTGATAAATATTCCGATTTTATCCGACAATACAGTGGTCTGGGGATAGAGCTTGTCGCGTTGGGGTGTCGGTTTATTATTAGGTTATTCGAGAATATAGATATATTCAGAGTCTTAAGATGTCTCATTCGGACAACTCGCACTACTGGAGTCTGTAGTATAGTTGCTGATTCAAAAACTCCCTTTCACTTGGATTGGAAGCAGTAGTTACATGTATAACGTTGAAAAAGAATAATAATAAATAAAATCAAGTTTTTACAAATGGCTCCTTTGATGGGAACTTTCCAAATTCTTCTTTCAGAATCAATGAATTCTTGTGGCCCAGAATTATTTATGAATTGCACTTGCAGGTACAATTCGGTTTAACTTGGGCTGCTCAATGCAATGCCCACGTAATGTTCGATTCACGTTAACTTGTTATTGGCCTTGTTGAATGTGAGCATCCGTTTTCAGGTGAAAGTTGGTTTAGACTGGAAAAACATATTGGATGGTGCTCAGATCGACAAAAATTAACAGGTTAAAAAATAAACGTTATGTTTCCTTTAATTCCAATCTTTTTTATAGTTATTAATTTCCTGCCAAATTTGGATTTTTTTCATGTTCATAATAACAGATTTGTCCAACATCGGTGTTGGTATAAATAAATGGGTGATCATGTAGAGAATGAAGGCAGCATTTAACATTAGTCTTCACAATGTTTGTCGCACCATTACCAAAGAGATGGAGATTTGTCCACAAGAATTTTCAACATTCCCAGTCTCAAAGGCCTACATCAGTTCAAAAATCTAAATCGAAACATCCAGGTCATTCAAATCTTTGTAAATGTCCGCTAATTTTAATCGGTCTGGCAAAAGTAAGTTCGGTCCAGCAAATCTTAACGTCCTTGCCAGACTGAATGCAGACTTCGTGAAAATCATCAGTGCTATCGGTCGCAAACAAAAATTTCACAAGTGCGGTATTTGAGTGTCTTGTGCTGGCCCGATTGTCCGACAGCTTTAGAATTTCGTGGAAAAATGTATTTTTCGAAATCTTTAATTTTTTAATTCGCGATTGTTGTGAAGTCGGAATTTTCAAAATTTTTCATCAATTGAATTAGTTTTGTCATCGAGCCTTCCATTACTCAAAACAAATAAGTTTATTCATCCAAAACATGAAAATAAATGTTATAAATACATAATTTGTAACAAATTTAAATGATTTTTTGCACCTGGAAGTTAGGTAAAGAGTAACAACAAAAAGTTCGGTATAACAACTCTTCCAATTTCGTGTTAGACAAGAGGATGAAATTTAAATGAATATTACAAAATTAAACATATTCTTCTTCACTGAGTACACAATTCCTTTTCTCTAACCTATAAATTGAATTGACATTGATCTTATACGAAGATGAAAGAAACAAATCAAATAAATATTCACATTAAGGTTTGTTCCGAATCCGGATTACGTCCAAGTTGCCCACATGTCAAAACATGGTGGGTAGTTTTGAAGTTTGTCGTCATTGTTGTTTATGGATTTAGAATGGCAATTTTCATTAATATTGATAATGAATTCACGAAAAACAAATGAAGTAACAACTCTGAAAGTATGGGTTTTAATTTCGTCTTGTTTTACTTACCATTTATTGCACAAATCAATCTTCTGGAAGTCAACAACGATCCCATAACAACAAAAAAACTAATTTTCCATCAGTTTTTCTAATTTCCTAAATAATAGGTGTTTTTTTAGTATCACCAAATTTGCCACAGAAGAATAACATTTTATACAAATAAGATTTTTTTTTACCTTTTTAGTTTATTTTCAGGTTTGCTATTGATGTTCCAGTTTTTCCCTAATAACATGATTATTGAATATGGCCTAATCATCTTTTGTTGTTTAAAGTTTCACAAATTGTAGGACCACCAATTTGTTTGTGGGACCGGCAGAATTTTGCATTCTGTCAGTCCTATGACTGACAGAAAATTTGAAGTATTCGCGAACTCTGTCGAATGACCATCAAAATCTCTGGAAACTTGGTGAAGACTGATAGTATCTTCAGTTAACTACATTAGTAGTTTATGTTGGAAAAATAATTTAAAAAAAGATGTATAAGTCTTATTCTTGGATATAAATATCAAACTACCCCTTTTAGTCAAATGGCTGCAACTAAACTTCAGTCTTGGGTCACTAAAAAAGATATGTTGAGAGTTAAATGATAAAAATAAGGGTAGGTAGGTTTTTGTTTTACCTTATTCCCATGGGAGAAATATTTAGTTTTTAATGGTGCTTGTACAAAATTGCTAAAAACAGAAAATGCAGAAAATTTAAGGGTCAGTAGAGGAACCCTTAATCCATGCAAATTGACTTTTTAACCGGATTTTCATAGGAAAATATCAGATATTAATTTGGTGATGTACGGCGGGCGGGCGGCTGCCAAACAGTGTCCGTGCAATAACTTATGAACTGTTCAACCAAAGCTTTTCAAATTTTAATATGTTGTTACTGATGACAAAATGGAGGTCTGGTTCAATATTAACGATTTTCACTTTCACCGTTCAAGAGTTATGATTCTTGAAAGATTGAAAAATGGCTTTTCCAGTGGTGTCCGTGTGATAACTTATGAACTGTTCAACCAAAGCTTTTCAAATTTTAATATGTTGTTACTGATGACAAAATGGAGGTCAAGTTCGATATTGATGATTTCCACTTTCACCGTTCCGATATTGACGATTTTCACTTCCACTGTTCAGGAGTTATGGTTCTAAAAAATTGAAAAAAGGCAGTTCAAGTCGTCGTTTCCATGCAAAGGTCATTTACTTCATCCTGTTTGGGAATCCAGATTTGCAAACATCATTTCCATACAGGAAAAATCCGGTTTGCTGTCAGCCTGGAATACTTCCACATACAGTTAAATGAAGATGCTGACCTTAGGCAGACCCTGGATCATCTGCATGATTAGATGTGAAGAAACGTCATTTTCAAAAACGGTCCTTTTAAGGACCATACAAATATTTCAAAAAGATACTTATTGTTGTACCTAAAGATATAACATATATATATATATTCAATATTATTACCCATCCTTGTTCCCTCTTCTTAACCTTATTTTTATACGACAAGTAAATGTCATATCAAATTTGGGTCTACTTTAAATGGCTGGGTTGTTTATTTTTTTTGACCAAACCAAAAAAAACACACAAAAAACGGCTGTGTCTTGTTCCGATCCAGCAATGTTTCAGTATTTTTGTTTAGAAGCACATCAATGTCAAGGTAATTTTTCTCCGCCTTGGTATCTAGATTGCAGAAGCGCTTGACTGATCGGAATGATAACAATGATTGAAAGTTTTTAAATACCCCAAAATGGCCACCTCAGCACCAAGCGCCAGTATTCTAGCGGTCCACATACCCAAATGTACACATCAAACGATACAAAGTAAAGAAATTAGGGTTATGCAAAACTTTTTACATACTAAAACCCTACATGTATTTGAAATATTCTCCGATTTACACAGTAAATCCAGAAAAGCTTTGAACTGCAAAGTAAATTGTAAAAGCCAACTGGAGTCGGAACCCTTTCAGGTTGAAGGAGTGATGACAGTTGGAGATGATGTAAATTTCGGAATAAGGTATATAGAAATGTCTTGTATTGAGGATCCTCTTGTAAAATGTATAGAACAGGCCATCAAATCAGCAAAATGCATTCCAGTTGTTAATGGCAGGAGGGGGAGGATACCCTACCCAAAAAAATGAAAAGTTACTATTGATAATTAGAATTTAAAGCTTAGTATGCAGATAGTATTGTTTGGGAATAAAAAGGACCCTGCCTACTGTTCTGCTCTTCGTAATTTGAAAAAATATCTTCTCTAAAACACAACACACATAAATTTAAATTATTAAATCAAATATTCATTTAATTGTGGGAGAAATATGTGTGGTAAATTTTATCACTTTGGTCACAAGGTTTATACATTTAAAAATGCCTCAGGTCATAAGGTAATTTTTATCAACTATCCGTCAGAGAATGGTGTGAATGTAAGCAACTATTATTCAAGGTACCTGTACGTCCATCAACAATTTAATAGCCAAACCTATGCCATACAGTAGTCTTAAAATGGTCCTGACATGACAAGATATAAAACAGTTAAAAAAAGACAAGCAATAGCCTGATTTATGATAAAACAAAAACAAATACATGTATGTAGTTAATTTTTAGCTAATCTTTTGATTTGATACAGCCATTACTGAACAAAATGCATGGTTGAATCTTGATGGGCCTCAAAGATTATGCTGTTCGTTTCCATCCTGACATAAAATATTTCCAGAGTCACTTTACTGTAGTTTTTTGTATGGTTTTAAATGTTGGCTAAACATTCACATGACTTATTTTGGTGCATATGATCAGAATCATCTGACAATGTCAGATTCTTGATTTATAAAAAATAAAAAATATTGTCAGAGGAGCAGACACAAACAAAAACAGGAAAAATATTTTAAAAACTATACAGTATTAAAGGTATGTTATCACAATTTTATATACTTATTTATCTGGTGCAGAAAAATTGGTCCCCTGTAGTGTTAATGTTATTTGACAAATTGAAAACTGTGTTGCTTGCTGGCTAGTTTTATAGGCATTGTTTTTGGAAAGATTGCAAATCGTTCCTATGGCATCGGTCTCCAAAACCGGAAGTGTGCCTTTTCGATACCATTAGACTTGTGGTCTGCTTCATAAAATATAGTTCCAATGATGTCAGACCATTTTTTAAATTAGGAGTACTTTCTTGTTGATAATATATGAACTAATATTTTTAACTAACATAATCTTTATTATTTACCGAAATTACCAAGGAAATAAAATGAATACCCGAACATTATTTCGAAGACATGATTCGCGGCTGATGAATTTATCAAAACGAATCTACGAATCTACAGCTTCCCGTTACATTTTCACCGAAGGCATCTATACAGACAAGGATTTAAATCCTTGATACAGATATAGAAGGATTTTACATTCATAGTTTAATTTTAGAGAATATCGATTAATAAAAGAATTGTGTTTCTTTTATAAATGTTAACGAATATTTATTCTTTTAGGATTGACCCTTTTAAATTATGCATGTTTTGAACTTTCAGCCATTTGTCTCAACTCTCGTCAAAAGCGAAGTTGAAGTCGCCCTGAAAATTGTCAAGTCGCGTGAATTCGTGTCAAAAGATAAGTTTGAGTTGACTATAAATTTAATTACTCGCCTGATCAGTTTCAATGGTCGAAATCGCGAATATGACAGCCGTTATTTTAAGGAAACTCCGACTCGTGTAGTGAAAATAAAATCCACGCCGCCATTTTTTTAAATCATTAAACAAAGGGAAATAATCCAATAATAAACAGCTGCGCCACGAGCGCATGATACGCCCGTCGTCTTGTGAAAAAAAACATAATAAATGTTTTTGGAATCCCCTTTATTTAGTGGAGCTGCTGGTGGGATGTATATGGAAACCCGGCAAAACATAAGCGTGTAAACTTTTAAGCAATAGAGATACGCCGCGAAATGTGACCAAAAAAGACTACCTTTTTTTACCAAAAAGCTCAATAAAAATTCAGTAACTCGAAAATAAAATAAAGAATCATCACGAAAAAGTATACAGATCTTCAGATTAATATAACTAACAAGAGTGTGAAGTTTTATGCAATTATCATAAATAGTTTCTGAGATACGGCGCGACATGTGAAAAAAACACACCCCTGTTTTAGTTACAAAGTTCCGTAACCCAAAAAGTTATAATCTTATTTTCACCAAAAAGTATACAGATTGTTTGACCATCATAAGAAACAACTATATTAAGTTTCATGAAATTTGGATAAGTTGTTCTCAAGTTACGGTGCGACATGTTTACGTATTTTTATGTTGACCCTGTTGTACAAATTTTGTAGACTAGCTTAGAAGGCATGCAAATTTAATTTGCACAACCCAGTTGAACTGTAAATCAGAGAATAAATCTTAATTTCTCTAAAAAAAAAACATTAGAATAAGAATGGTTCTTCAAACAAAACATAATCAGTGCCGATTGGTGCTTTGGAATGTCACGTAATGACTTCTTCCTGTCTCCCCCACTTCTCCTTGTTAGCTTCAGAGAGAAAAGTCACTTCTCCCTGTCATCATAAAGCAGGCTGAGCCCTGGTCCCAAATACATTAAAACTTAACATTTTTGACACATTTCCATTCATGTTTAAAAATACAACCACTTTGATTGTTTACCTTCTGTTCCATTCACGTATAATACGGTAGCGAGTTATCATCCGTTTTTGGAAACTTTACTTTTAAATTAATTAATTGTCAATACTAATTGTGCATTTACTAATGTGGCGATTATTTCTTAAATGGACCCATTATTCGAGAAAAACCTTACGATTATCTGTTAACTCAGACATGCGCGTGAATCTAAATTGGTTAAGTCATGTCAAGTAAACTTACGACCCAATAACAAATAGTTTAGTAAAATTTATCACTTAAACACATTGAACTCTTATTGAAAATTATCTTCGTATCCCGGAATGTACATCGATTTCAAATAAAAGAATACTCAATATTTTAGAAGAAAAAAAAAGGAAAACATTAAATCATTAAATGATCTCACATAGCAGAGAGAAAATCTGCGATAAAATTCCATTTGAACTACAGTTGCAATCTTTCCGGTGGTGCTTTTCAGCGCTTTGATTGTGTATGAATTTGAAGAATTTCAATTAAGATTGAATAGATGGTCATGGACACCAGTTCTTAATGTTATTTAAGTCACCTAAGTTTAATACTAGTTGTCAAGTAAAAAAATAGACTACATGTAGAACAAATATTCTATAGCAACACAATTGATGCACAAAAAAAAACCTGCCTTTCGGGCCTTGAAAATTTTCCCATGTTAACTTCTTGAACAATGCTCTTAAAATAAATCATGCAACATATACATGTTAAACCATGACAGTACATGTATGAGATAAAAAGTTAGCATCGTTGTGAAAAAGAACAATACATGTATATATTTTCTTTTGACAAAAATCATGTGTAGCTTCCTTTTGATGATACAATGAAGCCAAAAGCACACAATATTATTTGATTATTTTGTTTCTTAATTTAAATTTTTTGTTCTTTCATATATTTATGTATAAATTCTTCTTGAAACTACATGTAGGTATTTCTTGAATGTACTATATGTACATTTATATTTCTTATTGTTAATTTTTTCCTTTTCTTTTTTCAGATTCCGAATTTCTGATGAATTTCAAACAGTGAGCATTTTAGTTGATAAATTTAACAATTGAAGACCTAGAATGGCAACAGCCAGGATTGAACAAAACATGAATCATGCTGGTCCACCGTCAGTAGATGGAAAAGCCAGTTCTGCTGGGTAATATTTTTTTTATTGTTCGACAGGATTCTACAAAATACATATATGCAAACTATATTTTTTCTCTTTGAACCCACAATTTTTTAAAGTTTAATTTTTTCAAATTTGGATCTGTTGTTTCCATCAAAAAATAAAAAACCCAAGTTAGACAATTATCACTTAGTTTATAAAAATTCCAGACTTTTCTGAGAATAAAAACTGCCAACGTGGGAGGTTTTTTTTGGATGCTGAAGTGCCTGAGAACCTAGCTCCTTGACCAAAGGGTCAAGTGAGCTATTCTCATTACTGTCGTCCGTCATCCCTTACTTTTTACAAAATCTTCTCCTCTGAAACTACTGGGCCAAATGGAACCAAACTTGGCCACAAGCATCATTAGGGTATGTGGTTTAAAAAATGTGTACGATGACACCGCTTGCCAACCAACATGGTCAACATGGTAAAAATAGAACATAGGGGTAAATTGCAGTTTTTGTCTTTTATCTCAAAAACTAAAGCATTTAGAGCAAAATTGGGGCAAAAATGTTCACCAGGTCAAGATCTACCTGCCATGAAATGTTTAGACATATCAGTCAACCCTTTGTTGGGTTATTGCCCCTGAATTGTTAATTTTAAGGAAATTTTGCAGTTTAGGTTATTATTTTGAATGTTATTGATATAGACAAACTGTAAACAGAAAAAAAATGTTCAACAAAGTAAGATCTACAAATAAGTCAACATGACCAAAATCATTGATTGACCCCTTATAGGAGTTTTTACCCTTTAAAGATGGCATCCAGCATAAACTTTCCTTTAAAGATCTCCTCTGAAACCAATTGGGACCAAAATGTGTTGAAATGGTCCTTGGCTGGCCCCCTTGCTAATTTATGTCTGGCATCCCTGACTTCCAACCCTCATGGCTGCTGCTGTTACTAAAAATAGAAAAAAGGGGGGTTGAATTTTAAAAAAAATCTTCTATGAAACTACAAGGCCAATTGGAACCAAACTTGGCAGTTATGGTCCTTAGAAGGTTTTACGTCCCAAGACCCAGACTGTTAAACAAGATGGCCGCCAAGGTCGAACTTAGTTTAACATAGGACCCAATAGGAAAATTCATTTAAAATTTTTTTTGTCTGAAACCATTTAGCCAATTAGAACTAGACTTGGTAGCAATTGTCGTTCTAGTACAAAGCAGGGATCATATTCATTATAATATCAACATGTTATCGTCCTGATACACATATGGCTGCCATTGGACGTTGAACAACAATCCATCCATCAATCCTAACCAGAAGTACATGTTTTTCTACTTGACCTTCTCTAAAGTTGATTAAAGTCTGATAGTCTTGAGAGGATAGCAAAGTTCTGCTTATCAATAATACATCAGGCCATACTTCAATGTCAAATGGGTGTATGATTTTCAATTGGGTAAACAAATTTAATGAGGAAAGTTAATTATACCCCACGCAACGAGTTGCGGAGGGTATAATGTTTTTGACCCGTCTGTCCGTCCGTCCGTCAGTCCGTCGGTCCTGTTTCTTGTCATCGCAACTCCTCTCAAACCACACAACAGAATTTCACGAAACCTTTTTAGATAATAAGGACATACTATGTAGTTGTGCATATCGACAGGAAATTGCGATTCAATTTTTTTTCTAGGAGTTACACCCCTTTGAACTTATAATTTACTTTAATGTACTACTGCAACAGTTTGTCATCGCAACTCCTCTCAAACCACACAACAGAATTTCATGAAACCTTTTCAGATAATAAGGACATACTACGTAGATGTGCATATTGACAGGAAATTACGATGCAATTTTTTTTCCAGGAGTTACACCCCTTTGAACTAATTTACTTTAATGTACTACTGCAACGGTTTGTCATCGCAACTCCTCTCAAACCACACAACAGAATTTCATGAAACCTTTTCAGATAATAAGGACATACTACGTAGATGTGCATATCGACAGGAAATTGCGATTCAATTTTTTTTCAAGGAGTTATGCCCCTTTGAACTTATTTACTTTAATGTACTACTGCAACAGTTTGTCATCGCAACTCCTCTCAAACCACACAACAGAATTTCATGAAACCTTTTCAGATAATAAGGACATACTACGTAGATGTGCATAGCGACAGGAAATTGCGATTCAATTTTTTTTCTAGAAGTTACACCCCTTTGAACTTATTTGCCTCACTATACTATTACTGTTGACTCCTCTCGCTTGGAATTTAAATTTCCCAACATGCTGCCAATTACATTAGGATAAATATGTGAAGGTAAGCATTTGATTGTGTTCATTTTACTTGTGAAGTGAGATTTTGTTTCTCCAGTGACAATATGAAGTTGGGTATGTGAGCGTGCTCACAAAGGTTCTTTAATTTGACTTGCCTTTTAGATATGCAGTATTTTTGTCGGGTTCCACAGGCGAACTAGGACCATTGAATTGTGAGGATGGTATACATTGTACTTGGATGATTTTCAATCTAACTTGCTTTTAGAAATAAATTTAAGTTTATTTGCAAGTTCAATTTTTTAAAGGGACCAAGGATGGAAATCAAAGTTGCATCTGCCTCCAAAGGATAACAGAATTAAAACAACTGTATGTATTATTTAGAACTAAGTATAATTAGTAACTAAGAATTAATTTTGCTCAAGAAAATTGTAATATTTTCAAATAAATTTCAAATATATATATACAGTATTTACTATACTTAATCTATTTATTCAACCCTAAAATACACCCATTTTTATTAAAGGAAAATTGAAAAAGTAGAGTTTTTGTCTTTCCGTCCATATCATGGTCTTTTTTTGACTAAATGCGATCGACCTGGTCAATGTACGTTAAGAATAGGCAATCGAAATAATGGTTCATACTTGCGGTATTGTTATTTCATTTTGCTTTCATGAATTTATCTTTTTGTACCTTTAAATAAAGTTGTTTTAATGTTGAAGTCGAAAACAGTAGCAAACTTCAAATGACCTGCCATTGTTCACTAATTAATATGCAACGCATGATCAGGATTCAGACCATCTTACAAATGACTTACGATCTGAATTTGGGGCATCTCACAAATGATTTTACATCACATGTTGAATGTTTGTAGTCTTGTCGTCTTTTTAGAATATATTATAACTATAACATTTAAATGTCTAATCAACAATGATAAGAGGATTTGTTTTGTAAAAACATTATTCATTTCATTTGAAAATTTATTTCTCTGTGAAAGGCAAATACGCAATTCTGTTCCAAAGTAGTTTTGGATTTTTTTTGAAAAGTAAACTTTCAGGTAGGAAAAATTCAATAAATTTACTTAAAAATCGATCTTGTTTCAATCAGATTTATTAAGATATATGGTTTAAATAGTTTAGAAGGACGAAATAGACACTCGATAAGGACTGGAAGTTATTAACTTACCTAAAAAATTAAAAAATGACTGACTGAGAACAAGGATCATATTGACAATTTTGAAATTGTTGAAAAATAAAAAGAGTTATAAAAAAAATTCAATTTTCCTTGAATTTTCAAAAGTGTTGAATAATTAGGCCATCCAATAATTAGGGTTATTACGGTATGTTGTCTTAATATATACAGTAAATTTGTATGAGCCTTAGAAACGTGTTTTGTAGCAGGTACTCAAAGTACACAAGCTGTCTTTTCCTACAGTGTAAATATATTGTTTTCATCCTGCAATGATAAATGATCTTTTATGGAGAAAAGTCATGAAGAAAAGCACATTTCTAGACTATTTTAAGAAAGAAAATTTTTTGCGTAATTCAGTGTTTTCTCAGAGTGCGTTTCTTGTGTCTTTGATGCAAGTGTAATGCAAAAAAATGCTGATCTAGTTTGTGGATATGTTATATTATTAGCTCACCTGGCCAAAGGCCATGTGATCTTTTGTCATCACTTGGCGTCCGTCATCCGTCAATCCGTCATACATTAACTTTTCACATTTTAATCTTCTCTTGAAACCACTGGGCCAAATGGAATCAAATTTGGCAGGAAGCATCTATGTAAGGTTCTTTATAAAAAAAATGCTCATTTCGTCCCGATCGGATAACAAACATGGCTGCCATGGGCAATTGTTGTTTCTGATTGGCTGAGTTTTCAAAAATCTTCTCTGAAACTGCTGGGCCAAATGAAGGATATATAGCAGGTCCTTTATAAAGTTTCCTCATTTCCTCCTGATCGGACTATAAATATGGCCACCATGTTTCTGATTGGTTGATATAAAAAAATCTCTGAAATCACTTGATCAAATGGAACAAAACTTGACAGAAAGCATCTATAGGAGGCTCTTGACAAAGTTTTCTCATTTCGTCCTGATCGGGCAAAAAACATGGCCGCCATAGGCAATTCTTGTTTCTCATTGGTTAAATAATTTTTTTTCTCTGGAACTGCTTGGCCAAATGGAATGAAACTTGACAGGAAGCATCTATGGGAGGTTCTTTACAAAATTTCTTTATTTCATCCCGATCGGAGTACATATTTGGTCACCATTGGCAGTTCTTGTTTCTGATTGGCTAATATAAAAGAATCTTCTCCTCTGAAATCACTTGGCCAAATAGAACAAAACTTGAATGAAAGCATCTAATTGGAAGGTTCTATACAAAGTTTCCACATTTCATTCTGATCAGGCAACAAACATGGCTGTTATGGTAAGTTCTGATAGTCTTCTTCTATGAAACCGAATTGCCAAAGGGAATGAGACTTGAACGGAAGCATCTGTTGGAGGTTTTTTACAAAGTTAACTCATTTTGTCCACATCGGGTGACAACATGGCTGCCATGTGCAATTCTTGTTTCTGATTGGTTGATTTAAAAAAAAACATTTTCTCTTAAAGTGCTTGGCCAAATAGAGCTTGACAAAAAGTGTCTATGACATATAACAAAAATATACAGAACTGCAGAATTGCTTGAAACCAAACATGGTCTGAATGCTCCTCTTAAGGTGCTCACGAAGTGTTGTTACTCTGGTACCGATCCCTAAATCAAAATGGCCTTCAGCAGAGGACTTAGGTTAACATAAGACCCTATGGGAAATACATGCAAGAATCTTATGGAGAACTGCAAATTTTTAGAATATGCTGACCTGTAAGTAGAAAGACCTTGATGAAGAAAACTTTGGTTCATACAAGCCTTACCACACTTCATAATAATAGGGAGAAGTGACTTCTATGGGGTACATCAATAAAAATTTCAGGTGAGCGATACAGGCTCAGCCCTCTGAGCCTGTAGTTTAATAATGTTGATACGGCCGAATGGAAAGATGATGATACAAACGTAGAAGATATAGATATTGAGGAATGTTAACGAAGACAGTTCAAATGATTCTAAAAAAATGGAAAACCGACTATCGAGTGAAACGTGTTTAGACCCGAGTGGCTTGCTTAAAACCCAATCCTGATATTAGTTTTGAGCAGTTTTAATCATATATTTATTTAAATTTGTTGATACAACCCTAAAGTGTATTGACCCCCTATTTCATAAAATTACTGCTAGTAAACACTGGTAATCTAGGGATAACATGGATGTCATAAACACTTTGAACCAGATCACAATACAAACTTCAGACAAGGGTACCTGGAAATGATATTATGCTTCTAGACAAAATGCCATACAAAATAGGCCAGTTGCAGGATAAATTGTATAATATATATTGTAAATTTTATTCTGAAATCCTACAGAAACATTATCATTCATTTGGAAAACAAAATTCTGTTCATGTTCCTTGATATCATTATTACAAAAATAAAAGGCATCACTTGCATATTATCACTCTCAATCTTATTTGTAGTTTAATATGAAGGAAATATTTTTTACTACCATTGACCCTGTTAAATTTCACTCAACATGCTGAAGGTAAATACTGTTGTTTTTATGATATCTTGTGGAATATAAGAATGTACAAATGTAAATACTATTCCAGAAAAAAGTGTCTCTTGGAGGCAGAACGCCATCGATATAAAATTGTGTTGGTGGGGGGTAAAACTGCAATTGAAATTAGCTGATTGGGGTGTGAACAAAGGAAAGAAATGTATTTGGGGGGGGGGTACAGTGCAAATGAGTATATGGTCCCTTCAAGTCGTGGATCACACATTTTTGTATTCTTATCCCCAGTTTTGTATCAGTAAATCAAAAAACATCGATGACAATCTTCAATTTCAAACAACCCACCATGTTTTGACATGTGGGCAAAACATGGTCGTAATCCGGATTCAGAATGGAACGTAATGAATATTTGTTTGATTTGTTTCTTTTGACTTCGTATAAGATCAATGGTAATTTAATTTATAGGTGAAAGAAAGGGAATTACGCAGTAGAATAAGATTAATTTTGTAATATTAATTAAAATTTTATCCTCATTATCTAACACGAAATCGGAAGTGTAGTTATACTAAACTTAATTTTGTTGTTACTATCTTTACCTAACTTCCAGGTGCAAAAAGTCGATTAAATTTGTTTAAAATTATGTATTTATAACATTTATTTTCATATTTTGGATGAATAAATTTATTTGTTATGAGGAATGGAAGACTTGATGCTGACAAGAACTCCAATTGTAAATCAGTTCATGAACAACAATCGTGATTTGAAAACTTCGAAGTGATGAAAAATTGGAGATTTAAAAAAAAACATTTTTCCACAAAATTTTAAAACTGATGAATAATAAGGCCGGCAAATAATAACAGTGACCGAAAGGCGGAAGTTGATATTTAAATATGGGACGTGAGGCATATATTCGGGTCAGGTTTTTTTGACAATCTGGAGAATTATGGTCAGGATATAAAAAATTTCTGCAGATTTTTATAAAGCAAAAGGCCGATCAAATGAAAAGATTTATGGTTGTCTTATAGCATGTTAAAATCCTGTACTATTACCAACTAACTGCCTTTTATTATTTTTGGATAATTTCGGGTATGTAATTTTAGCTTTTCTGGATATTTTTGCATCACAATTCAATACAACATGGATGATTTTGGGTAGGGGTTTCAAGTTCACCCATGCACCCCCTGTCATAAAATGGTCAATGACCAGAAGTGGAGACAAATGAAGGAACATGGAAACAAGCTGGATTAACGTTTGTGTTCACTCATCGAAAATTCCAGCATTTAAAGAAACGTATTGACCTAGACACATGAAATTCTCAGACAACACATTCATCCTCAATGAGTCAAATTCTGATTTGAATTGTGTCTAATGCAGTTGTTACATGATGACAGCCCAAAGAAATAGAGCCCTTAATTTTAGTAGTAAAGAATCATATAGAAGTGTCTAAACATTAAAATCCAAACTCAGTAAAGAGCATTGTAAATGGGTATTCCTATTTTAATACATGTCTTGTCTTTAAAACTTTATTGCAATAAAAAGCTAAAACTGTAGGAGAACAAAAACTAAAGCATGAAAAGTAAATGATAATAATAATAGACCAAATTAAAAGATAATTGGTCTTTTTAAATTTAAATCTTTTGGTGGTATCCCTTAATTTCATGGGTGTTCTGCCCCCAGGAGACAATTTTCTGGAATAGGCCTAATGATAAATTTTTATTTTCCTTAAGGATATACTTGTTAAACAACTGTTTCAGGATGTTACCAATACCAAAGGCAATGAGTTTGAAGATTTTTGTTTAAAGAGAGAGCTGCTTATGGGAATTTTTGAGAAAGGATGGGAGTCGCCATCCCCAATTCAGGAAGCCAGCATTCCTATAGCCTTGACAGGCCGTGATATTTTGGCAAGGGCAAAAAATGGTACAGGAAAAACCGGTGCTTATACCATTCCTATACTTGAGAAGTGTGATCCTTCAAAAGATGAAGTTCAAGGTACTTCAGCATGAATAGTAAATCTTTGTTGAGAGAAATTTGTATTCAAGGTGGTAGGGTGTTGATTTTTTTGTTTTCCTCAGTTTGTCAAATTTGCATGAGAAAAAAAAACATACAACGACAACAATTTTCTACAGCTGACTCTTTTTAGCTCAGAGTTGGTGGGGTTGTCAGAAGTAATGTGAATCAAGTGGAATCTTACGATATGAGGAGTGAATTGAAGTGCTATGTAAAGTCATGAGGCAGATTGCTTTGAGATATCATGAATTTATAGATCAAGTTTCAGTTTTGTGCATTCTCAATGACAAGACAACTTTTATTTATGGCTCCTAATTTTCAGTTGTTGCATAAGATATAAAGGTTTTCCAGATCTAATTCTGTCTTTGGTGTCAGCCTGCGCATTGGATTTTCTTCATTTCTTTTTATAAAAAATTGATTTTTTGCATATTTTCCAACAAAATTTCGGAAAATCATCGTTGTTCCTTCATTTCAAATGTATTATACATGTAGATGTATTTGAGTTTAATAACATCTCTTTTTTTTGTCTAATATCGAAAGTGTCATTGAAAAGAATCTGCAGATGATGACTGGAAATGAATGTTTAGTCAATTTCTACAACTTTACTTTGAAAATTCTAAGTCTACATGGTCTAGGTCAAGGAAAGTTCAGTTTTACTGCCAGTTTCCATATTTGTTTTATTTTGTTTATTGATTGTTTGCCTCATACCCTCATCCATTTGAAAAAAAAGTTGACGCCAAACAAAGAATTAACTTGCTTTGCCCTTACTGTATGTGCAGATCTTAGTTTAGTCATTACTGTATATATTGGAAAGTTTTTGTCATTACTTTATATGGGGAAGTTTTGCCATTACTGTATATGGTTTGCAAAATTTATGTCTTTTTAATATATTTATGTTTCTCTGATCAACATGGGCCTAGCCATTACTATATACGAGGAAATTTTTAACAGTGTTCAGAAATATATCCGATGACCCTGTCCACTATCCAAGATGGCCAACAAAGAGCCGACCATAGTTTATCATAGTACCCTATGGGGAATTTACTTTAAAGATCTTCTTGTCTGAAACCACTTGGCCAATTGGAACAAAGTTTGGCAGCAATGATCCTTAGTTGGTACTCTTTCAGAATTATATCTGATAAGCCTGTCTACCATCCAAGATGGCTGTCAAAGCTGACTTAGTTTAACATAGGACCTATTGGGAAAATTCACTAAAAGATCTTCTTGTTTTAAATTGTGAGCCAATTGTAACTTGACAGCAATGTTACAGGCTGCCAGTCTAGATGAACAAAGTCCAGGTGAGCGATACAGACTCCTGGGAGCCTCTAGTTAAGATTAACTGGTAGAAATTTTAGACAATAGACCAGAGTACGCAAAATTTTATTATCTTGTGGCTCATTTGTATAAATGAACAAGGTTTGGAAATCTGCAGAGTTTGAAAAGTAAGAACATCTAATACAATATTTATTCTCCAAAACTACTGAATGCTTCTGTTTAAATTTTGCAGCTATGATTATTGTACCAACCAGAGAACTTGCCCTTCAGACTAGTCAGATTTGTATAGAACTTAGTAAACACTTAGGTATTAAAGTAATGGTGACTACTGGAGGAACCAATCTAAAAGATGACATTATGAGATTATACGATCCAGGTAATTTATTTTTGCAGTTGAAACTAGAAAATCTATGACTAAAGCCAGATAAAAAGTGTGTTTAGGTACTTAGGCTTTGGGGGGGGGGGGGGGGGGGGGTGTAAACTAGGGTACCTAGGCCACATTTAAAAATGTTTGTTTCCCCTCTCCCGACCCTACATTTCAGAGGAGGGTCGGTAGGTCAAAAGTTTTTTTTTTTGTTCAACAGTATTTTATATTATTGTTAGTTAAATACGTGTCTACTACCAATCCAAACAAATATCCAATTAAGTCACCATTAACAGATAATTTCTAAATCAATTACCAATTGTATCATTTATAATATATAATTCCATAACTACTAGTCGAGAAAATCATCTTGTAGTTGTTTGGTGTTTCGGCTTAGGTTTTATGAACCAAGGCCTATCCTCATCAGGCACCTCTAGCCTTTTGTTTATAAAGACGACATGAAAATGTGTTGCTGCCAATCACAAAACTTATATTTTAATTGAAGAGGAATGGGGTACAACACTGGTGGTCTCATTCCATTAAAAAATGTCTTGTGTTTATTTCATTTTTATAAAATTTAGTTTAATATAGATTATTTATTGAAGTATAGCTGATGTGAGATAATCTTTTATATTTTTATGTATTTTATATGCAATAATCAGCAGTCTTTTAAAGGTTCTGTTGCTCTCTTCATCCTTTTTGATATAATACCAATGCTTCTTAAAAGAGTCAGGTTATATTTTGCTGTAAATACAAGTGGGGTGTTTATCTCGAATTTGTTTTTTGTATTGAATTGTTCTTTCTCTGGCAAGGTTAAGTTTTCGTGTTATTTAAGGTTAAATTTTTCATCGTTTATAACCCCTTTTGATTAGATTCATAATAAATATTTCAACAGATATGAGGTCTTTTTGTTGGTAAGTCTTATCAATCTTGTTATTTCTCCCAATATAAATCCTTTAGAAGAGGGGTGTGCTGATGATCTATGTAAGTACTGAAAGTTTTCCATACGTTTTCTACATAACGTTAAATCAAAAGTATGTGTATTTTTAATTGAAAAGAGAGTGGAAACAGGGAATGTATCATAGAGACAACAACTCAAGCAAAGAGCAGAAAACAGCTCAAGGCTACCAATGGGTCTTCAACGCAGCAAGAAAATCCCACACCCGTAGGCGGGCTTCAGCTGGCCCCTTAACAATAATGCATACTAGTTCAGCAAAATGGACGGCACCCAAACTCAGAAACATACAAATGAACCAAAATAAAAAAAAAACACACAAGACTAACAAAGGCTAGAGGTTTCTGACTTGGACAGGCGCAAAAATGCGGTGGGGTTAAACATGTTTTGTGAGATCTCAACCCTCCCCCTAAACCTCTAGCCGATGCGGAATAAACAAGCACAGCGATACACGCAGTAAAACTCAGTTCAAAAAATGTCTTGAGTCTGATGTTAAAAAAGGTAACAGAAGAAACGATGCAAAATGAAAATGATCAATATATATATTATCACAAAGGACTACTAGCAGTTACAGATATGCCAGCTCCAGACCTCAATTAAACTGATCGAAAGATTATATCTTTATCATATAGAAACCTACATCCTTTAAATACAGTTAAATCTATGAATTCCAAGCTTTGATCTGATATTTTACATATTAACTTTAGTAATGAATAAACAGTATTAGCTATTTCAAAAAATTAATGTAATTCCTCTATTACCATTAAAAACAATGAAACCGTCGTCTCGATCCATGGACAGCAAGATTATTTTGTCTAAATGTATGTACAGTTCAATTATATGTGTTATTAATTCAAACATACATAAATCAGTAAGACTGGGAGAGACTGGAGCAACCATTGGTACCCCTATATTTTGTCTACTATTGAATTCAAATTTGTTGTTCTGAAGAATAAAATTATGTGAAGCATAATTTTCTTAGGTGCAAAAGCTATCTCGAATCTGTTTCATTAATCTAGGCCATGCTCTGTCAACAGCATTTGTGATTTCCATGTGTTTCATAATAATACTAGTAATGTCGAAAGATGCTTACATAACATCTTTAGGCAGTGTAAGGTATTCAATTTTATTGATAAAAGACGTAGTATCTTTGAATATGTCCACTGATCGGATACAATAGGCTGTAAAAAATAGTCTGTAAGGTTGACTGTCCAAGAACCTCTGCAACATGAAACTTTCTTGAAAAATAAAAAAAACTTCCAGTCACAATAAAGCGCAAATCTCGTCCGGGATTGACTCCGAAATTGATCTAGAAATAAAAAAAAAAAAATTTGCGAAAAAACGGAAGAAAAATTTTTGAGTCAGCAGGGTTTTCACTGAGTCGGTTGAGCCCTATTTTGTATAATCACCTCCTCCTACAGTTTTCAATCAGTTGGACATATGCACCTCCTATTATGGATACATTTGCAGAGATGCCAACCACCCTGATTTTGGTGGAGTTTATTCAATTTTTCTGCAGAAAATCCACTCTCCAATTTCGTTACCTTATTACTCCGATCAGTAAAAAATCCAGATTTTTTTAATTCCGAGTAACTGAAGTCAAAAGTGAAGTTGAAGTCGCCCTGAAAATTGTCAAGTCTCCTGAACTTGTGTTAAAAGCAATGTTTATCTCAATAAAACTTTAGGGTAGTTACAATAAATTATGGCCAGTAGCGAAACCCTAAACCCGAATATACTGATATTAGCTCATCAGGCCTGTAGGTCGTCAGCTTATGTCATCACTTTGCATCTATCGTTCATAAACTTTTCACATTTTGATCTTCTGAAACTAATTGGCCAATTGTAACAAAACAAGGTAAGAATGATCTACAATTGATCCATTTTTGCTTCTGGTTGGATGAACATTTCTTCCAGAGGCATCTTTGATGCTAAAAAAAGAACACAGGGGTCTGAACATGTTTTTTGCTTAAATTTAATAAAACTATAACCAGTGCAGAAAAAAACCATTACCTCAAAACGATCAGCATGCAAAGTTCTACCATTTTTATACGACCGCAAAATTTTTGCGGTCGTATATTGGTATGACGTTGGCGTCGTCGTCGTCGTCTGCGTCGTCGTCCGAAGACATTTGGTTTTCGCACTATAACTTTAGTATAAGTTAATAGAAATCTATGAAATTTAAACACAAGGTTTATGACCACAAAAGGAAGGTTGGGATTGATTTTGGGAGTTTTGGTCCCAACATTTTAAGAATCAGGGGCCAAAAAAGGGCCCAATAAGCATTTTTCTTGGTTTTCGCACAATAACTCTAGTATAAGTAAATAGAAATGTATGAAATTTTAACACAAGGTTTATGACCACAAAAGGAAGGTTGGGATTGTTTTTGGGAGTTTTGGTCCCAACAGTTTAGGAATTAGGGGCTAAAAAAGGGCCAAAATAAGCATTTTTCTTGGTTTTTGCACAATAACTTTAGTATAAGTAAATAGAAATCTATGAAATTTAAACACAAGGTTTATGACCACAAAAGGAAGGTTGGGATTGATTTTTGGAGTTTTGGTCCCAACAGTTTAGGAATTAGGGGCCAAAAGGGTCCAAAATTAAACTTTGTTTGATTTCATTGAAAATTGAACTATTGGGGTTCTTTGATATGCCGAATCTAACCGTGCATTTAGATTCTTAATTTTTGGTCCCGTTTTCAAATTGGTCTACATTAAGGTCCAAAGGGTCCAAAATTAAACTTAGTTTGATTTTAACAAAAATTGAATTCTTTGGGTTCTTTGATATGCTGAATCTAAACATGTACTTAGTTTTTTTATTATGTGCCCAGTTTTCAAGTTGGTCCAAATCGGGGTCCAAAATTAAAGCTAAAAAGGGGGTAAATTTTTTTTTTTTTGGGGGGGGGGGGGGCAATTCTCCACAGCATATTGTATTACACAAGAAGCAAAAAATTGAATATAAATTCAAATCATATGACCAATTCTAAGTTCTTTATTTCAGTTATTCTGTGTCAGAAACCTATTATGTGTCAAATATTTGAAGAAATTTTCAATTACACAGTATTGTGCAATAGCAAGAAATTGATATGTGTGCCCTGTTATCAAAACTTTATTATTAACAAATTCCATTGGAAATTTGCCAATATAAAATGTGCTGATGAAGCTTTTTATACGACCGCAAAATTTTTGCGGTCGTATATTGGTATGACGTTGGCGTCGTCTGTGGCGTCGTCCGAAGACATTTGGTTTTCGCACTATAACTTTAGTATAAGTTAATAGAAATCTATGAAATTTAAACACAAGGTTTATGACCACAAAAGGAAGGTTGGGATTGATTTTGGGAGTTTTGGTCCCAACAGTTTAAGAATCAGGGGCCAAAAAAGGGCCCAATAAGCATTTTTCTAGGTTTTCGCACAATAACTCTAGTATAAGTAAATAGAAATCTATGAAATTTTAACACAAGGTTTATGACCACAAAAGGAAGGTTGGGATTGTTTTTGGGAGTTTTGGTCCCAACAGTTTAGGAATTAGGGGCTAAAAAAGGGCCAAAATAAGCATTTTTCTTGGTTTTTGCACAATAACTTTAGTATAAGTAAATAGAAATCTATGAAATTTAAACACAAGGTCTATGACCACAAAAGGAAGGTTGGGATTGATTTTTGGAGTTTTGGTCCCAACAGTTTAGGAATTAGGGGCCAAAAGGGTCCAAAATTAAACTTTGTTTGATTTCATTGAAAATTGAACTATTGGGGTTCTTTGATATGCCGAATCTAACCGTGCATTTAGGATCTTAATTTTTGGTCCCGTTTTCAAATTGGTCTACATTAAGGTCCAAAGGGTCCAAAATTAAACTTAGTTTGATTTTAACAAAAATTGAATTCTTTGGGTTCTTTGATATGCTGAATCTAAACATGTACTTAGTTTTTTTATTATGGGCCCAGTTTTCAAGTTGGTCCAAATCGGGGTCCAAAATTAAACTTTGTTTGATTTCATCGAAAATTGAACTATTGGGGTTCTTTGATATGCCGAATCTAACCATGCATTTAGATTCTTAATTTTTGGTCCCGTTTTCAAATTGGTCTACATTAAGGTCCAAAGGGTCCAAAATTAAACTTAGTTCGATTTTAACAAAAATTGAATTCTTGGGGTTCTTTGATATGCTGAATCTAAACATGTACTTAGTTTTTTTATTATGGGCTGAGTTTTCAAGTTGGTCCAAATCGGGGTCCAAAATTAAAGCTAAAAAGGGGGTAAATTATTTTTTTTTGGGGGGGGGGGGGGGCAATTCTCCACAGCATATTGTATTACACAAAAGCAAAAAATTGAATATAAATTCAAATCAAATGACCAATTCTAAGTTCTTTATTTCAGTTATTCTGTGTCAGAAACCTATTATGTGTCAAATATTTGAAGAAATTTTCAATTGCACAGTATTGCGCAATAGCAAGAAATTGATATGTGTGCCCTGTTATCAAAACTTTATTATTAACAAATTCCATTGGAAATTTGCCAATATAAAATGTGCTGATGAAGCTTTTTTGTTTATCTTATCTAAACTGCTTTTAATATGTATATTTAAAATTTGCCATCCTTGACTATGATGTCATTTTCTATTTTAATATGTTATGGTGTATTTAAATAGGCTGTTATGGTTGCAAAGTATAAAGAAATGGGGGGGGGGGGGGGGGGGTTGAAAACAAAATTTGGGGGGGGGGGGTAAATGAGAAATTGGGGAGGGGGTAATTTTTTCTCATTTCATATTTCATAAATTAAAAAGAAAATTTCAAATTTTTTTTAGCAAAAAAAAGGGGGGGGGGGGGGGGTTACAATAAATTTTATTGTTTTTTGTTTTTTTTTTGGGAGGGGGGTCAATGTGCAACTTCATAGTGTATTGCACAAAAGCTCAAAAAAGGGGTAAATTATTATTTTTTTTTTTGGGGGGGGGGGGGCAATTCTCCACAGCATATTGTATTACACAAAAGCAAAAAATTGAATATAAATTCAAATCATATGACCAATTTTAAGTTCTTTGATTTCCGTTATTCTGTGTCAGAAACCTATTATGTGTCAAATATTTGAAGAAATTTTCAATTACACAGTATTGCGCAATAGCAAGAAATTGATATGTGTGCCCAATTTTAAATTTTAAATTGGTTATTTCTGATTTATATATAAAAACAAATAATACTGATATGGTTTGAATAGGTAAATTAAAAATTTTTAAGATCTTAGACAACATTCATTCTGTGTCAGAAACCTATGCTGTGTCAAATATTTATTCACAATCCAAATTCAGTATTGTATCAAGCTTGAATGTTGTGTTCATAATTGCCCCAACTATTCAGGGTTCGACATCTGTGGTCGTATCTAGCTGCGCCCAGCGGAGCATTTTATTTGTTTATCTTATCTAAACTGCTTTTAAATTATGTATATTTAAAATTTGTCATCCATGACTATGATGCCATTTTCTATTTTAATATGTTATGGTGTATTTAAATGGGCTGTTATGGTTGCAAAGTATAAAGAAAGGGGGGGGGGTTGAAAACAAAATTGGGGGGGGGGGGGGGGGGGTAAATGAGAAATTGGGGAGGGGGTAATTTTTTCTCATTTCATATTTCATAAATTAAAAAGAAAATTTCAAATTTTTTTTAGAAAAAAAAGGGGGGGGGGTTACAATAAATTTTATTGTTTTTTGGTTTTTTTTTTTGGGAGGGGGGGTCAATGTGCAACTTCATAGTGTATTGCACAAAAGCTAAAAAAAGGGGTAAATTATTATTTTTTTTGGGGGGGGGGCAATTCTCCACAGCATATTGTATTGCACAAGAAGCAAAAAATTGAATATAAATTCAAATCATATGACCAATTTTAAGTTCTTTGATTTCAGTTATTCTGTGTCAGAAACCTATTATGTGTCAAATATTTGAAGAAATTTTCAATTACACAGTATTGCGCAATAGCAAGAAATTGATATGTGTGCCCAATTTTAAATTGGTTATTTCTGATTTATATATAAAAACAAATAATACTGATATGGTTTGAATAGGTAAATTAAAAATTTTTAAGTTCTTAGACAACATTCATTCTGTGTCAGAAACCTATGCTGTGTCAAATATTTATTCACAATCCAAATTCAGTATTGTATCAAGCTTGAATGTTGTGTTCATAATTGCCCCAACTATTCAGGGTTCGACATCTGTGGTCGTATCTAGCTGCGCCCAGCGGAGCATTTTATTTCTAATGGTCTGAAATTGTCAATTATCTTCCTACAGAAGTTACTGCCCTTAAGTGGTTTTTTAATTTTTGTGAATTTTGCTTTTTCTTGGAAAAGAATAATAGAGAGAAACTGTAGACTATAAAAATGTTAAGCATGATAATATCTACAAATAATTCAACATTACCATGCATAGTGGAGGTCAGTCTAATAAATTGAGGGAAAACATGACTTCATTAACCAGAACACAACACTCCCTATCACTGAAAGTGATGAGGGTACATGTAGATGTCAGATACAAGTACAATATTTAAAAAAAAAAAGGAAAAGTTGACACCTCTTTTTTGCATGTAAATACATGTAGGTCAGTAACAGCCTACTGAGTGTATTATGATATACATGCATATATTAGTTTGTGCTTTGTTTTTTATTTCAGTCCATGCCATTATTGCCACACCTGGTAGAATTCTAGATCTGCTGAATAAAAATCTTGTTAAAATAGGAAAATGTGGAATCATGGTATTAGATGAGGTAAGACGACACATTTATTTAAGTAGCCCTGTTTGAATATTTCTGCACAAAAATATAATGGCTACATAAAGAAATAACGTAATTTATTAACCCTTCACTGACATTTTCCAGTAGACAGTAGTCAGATTGAATTGCTGCATATTTTCCATCATGTATATGAACCACAATCTGGTATTCGAACCATTGGTTTCTTTGGTTTCGAAATTTTTAGTCACTTGAATTTGAATGTTTGATCTTTGGAATATGTATAAAACAACATTTTATAAGAGAATCAGACAAAAGATTTTCTTTAAACCCTCTTTGCTCAACACCTTTTTCGTGACGAGATACCATGAGATACCGAAATGAAAATTAGAAAATTGTGTAATTTTGTGTTTATAATAGCATTATCCAAGACCCATTTTGTCTTTTTCATAAGTTTTTATGCATGCATGATGCATTTGTAAATGCTGAATTCATTAAATTTTTGACAGGAAACCAAAAGAAACCACAATGAAAGATGTAAAGATATTTATCCTCAAATGAATCAATATTATTTGCATTCTATCATGTTTTGTATACTCTAATAGATGGTCAAAATGTACTTATTGATGAGACATTTTTTTTTATTGTCAGATGAAGGATTAATAAAGCCAAACATTCTATTTTTATTTATAAAGGTGACAGGAAACAAAAAGAAAGAGCTTTTAAAATGCCTTTTTTCGTAAAAAGGGCATGAATTTATGGCAAATGCAAGATAAATTACAAACTACATGATGTAGTTAATAGGGAGAGTTGTCAGATTTTTCCCTGCTCAATTTCTGGACTGCAAATATTGATATTTAAAAAGACATTGTAACTGAAAAAACACTGTTTGTTGTTTCCTAATTTAAAAACATAAAACAAAAATATGTATATACAAGCCCTTTTGTTCATTCTTTTAGCTCTTTGAGTAATATCTCTCTCACATATTTAAAACAACAAAGATTAACATATGGTTCATCACATAAACGATACTTGAAAAAAGTTGCGACAGGAAACCAAAAGAAACTAAACAAGTATGATCTATAATTTACCCATTATGTGTGATTATTTGCAAATTGTTGGACCATAGATCATTTTCTAAAACATGTAAAAGGACATGTGAGCTTTTGCTATCACTTGGGAGTCCGTCGTCCTTCGTCCATTGTAAACTTTTTCAAAGATCTTCTCTGAAACAACTGAACCAATTTACAGCCATTCTTAGACTGAATGATCCTTAGGGTATGTAGAATAAAGTTTGTTTTTGTTTTATTGTCTGTCGAGAAACATGGCCGCCATGGCTAAAAATAGAACATGGGGGGTAAACTACAGTTTTTTGCTTATATCTCAAAAACTAAAGCAGAGTAAAATTGACATGGGGTAAAAATGTTTATCAGGTCAAGATCTACCTGCCATAAAATTTTCAACCCTTTCTTGGGTTATTGCCCCTGAATTATTAATTTTAAGGAAATTTTGCAGTTTTATAGGTTATTATCATGAATTTTATTATAAAGACAAAGTGTAAACAGAAAAAAATGTTAAAGTATGATCTACAAATAAGTCAACATGACCAAAATTGTAAATTGACCCCTTATAGGGGTCTACACAAAAAGCTGCAAGATCTACACAAAAAGTAATAGGTGAGCGTTTCAGGCTCTTGGGAGCCTCTTTTTTCTAAGATTAAAAAATCTTTCTAGCAAGCTATATGTAGGTACTTCTAGGTAAAACCTTAAATGAAACAGATTTTGATGTGTAATATCAACACACATTTATATTACAGGCAGATAAATTGTTGTCACAGGATTTTAAGGGGATGTTAGATAATATTATAGACCATTTACCAAATGATAGACAAATCCTGTTGTATTCTGCAACATTCCCATTGACAGTAGAACAATTTATGGTAAGATTTATAAAAAAAAGTTAGCATTACATCAATACATGAAGTTTAGTGCCATGGCAATTTCATCCAAAGAAAAAAGTGTATGTTTACCTGCGTCACCCAAGGTGGAAGGAGGTCTAAGAGTAAGTCACTCTGTCTATCCGTCTGTCCGTCATGTTACAGAATAGGGTGCCCACTTTGTGTAATCCCAATCTCCAAAACCATAAATCCGACACTTTCGAAATTTTGCACACATATTCTGAACACATTGACGATGTGCACCTACTCTTTTGCGGTGATTTGAAAAAATGTCATCAGTTGTTGAACTTGTTCATTTTTACGCACATCAGGTACAAAGTGTGCCTAGTTTGTGTAATTTGAAACTTCACCTTATTTGCATGCAATGCAGACCCGAACATCTTAAGTGATCTTGTTTTAGTTACCGAGGTGTACATTGTCTATTTCTTATTGAAATGATTGTACAAGTATATCCCAGCTGAAACCAATGGTTTTCAGTCTATACCACATTTATCAGACCATCAGTCATTTCCAGTTAATTTATCATAAATAGGCCTTGTTCAGCAGATTTCAGTCTAGTAAATGAATCTTTTGGTCTGATAAGAGTACAAATGTAGCCTGCCTGAATATCCAGTAAAAATAACGTTTGTGTAGACTGGTTTCTCTTCCTTTAATATCGATTTTTAGTATTCTGACATATGTTAAAATAAAGTGTTTATTGGTCATCACAAAGATAATCATTTAGTTATGATTTTAAATATACAATTATTTACTAGATAAGATGAAATTATAGATATAACTGAATACAAGATTGAGTCCATTCTAGGAAATTTTAAGTTGCAGAAATGGATTTGGGATTATTTCAGATGAGAAACTTAATTATATTTTTCATGAATGCTTTGAAGAAATCTGAATCTATAAATCTGCTTTTGTCATTTTATCATAATGATTGCTTTATTTGGTCATTATGGAGACAGTTAAAACTATTGATTGTTACAATCATACTATAAGAAATCAAGTAGTTACTGTAAATTGGGATATTTTGGCTGTAATTATATTTTGGTTAATTTATCACCAGTTGCAAATGTGTCAAAATTATTCACGTGAAATTGAAACAAATACAAAAAATAAAGTTCCAAAATAATTTCAAGTTCTTTTAATCTGGAAAAATTATTAAAAGTTGATTATGATTGCAATGCTTTGATTAATGTTAAATTTGTTAAAGCTAAACTGCTGTGATTATATTTGTCTGACAAATCAATTCAACTGATATAAGATTTTTAAAACAACAATGATCCATTGTCAATCATGACACTCTAATAACAGTGACTTTAATTTTTATTTTATATTTTTTATTAAATTTCTGAAAGTGTCAAATTTGAACTCTCCAAAATTTAATATCCATGTTTTTAAAAAAAATTACTGAATTATCCCTAGGCCAAAATATCCTGAATTAGGGTATCAGGTAATTTACAATATTATTATCAGTTAAGCATGCTGCTAAAATAATACAAATAATATACATGTTAAATTTGTGCTTATTATTAAGAAGTAAAATTTCTTTGATTTTAATCATAGCGTCCTTAAAGGTATGTGTAAAATATCCCTTGTTCCAAAAAGTAACGCCTGGCTCGTTCTTAACAGTTACATGAAATGAACGCTACAGTATATCTATATTTCAGAGAAAACATTTGCAGAATCCATATGAAATAAATTTAATGGATGAATTGACATTAAAGGGTGTAACACAGTATTATGCATTTGTACAAGAAAAACAGAAGGTTCACTGTCTCAATACATTATTTTCAAAGGTAGGTATAGAAGTTGTAGTGACATATCACTTCAAGCATAGTTAAAATGGTTCTGTTAGCTCTGTCAATATCATACTAATTTTATCCCCAAGCTCTTAAGTAGTTACTGGTTGACCCCTATCTATCATTGTTACAATCAACGTTTTAAAATCGTCTGTCCGGATTTGGTATTTTTTTATTCTGCAAATGGGAAAGCCAAGAAGGTACTTAGTGCATATATACAAAACATATAGTTCCATGCGCCGCTCAGCTTTATGTAAATTTGTATTTTGATTTAAATTTGGTATCTATGAAAAGCTTAGGGTCTTGGCAGAAATTTAAAATTACTGACATGAATTTATTACAAACAATTGTGGGTGTACAGACTGTCAAAGACATGAAAGATGACCATTAAAAATGATTGACACTCAGTTTTGAGGTTCAAAATTCAGGCCGTTGGAGTTCCAAGGCACAATGCTTTCTTTTGTGCAAAACAGTTTAGGTGAGGTGAGATTTTGAGGAAGGAACTGATATGATACTGTTTTCAAATGATATGCCTCTCACTTTATTTAAAATCAAAATAAATTTACCATAGAAGGTTGAAATCTAATGGTGGTTTTGCTATAAAATTCAACCATTGCAATGTGGAAGTTTATCACAGCTGTACTTGGTTCTTCAATTAAGTCATCAAAATAATATTTCATTATATTATGCATACACCTCAATGCTTTTTGTCGCATTAAATATTCATGTATTTATCAAAACAGTTTTCAAGAGAACATTGCATATTCTACACTGTGGCATTGTATAAAACAAACAAGACGGAAAATGTCAGGGTTCACATTTTCCAGTCAGAAACGAGGCTTGCCAAGTTTCTGATGATAGAAAATTGAACCCGAGGGTTGAATTGTCTAGTCTCACATTTTTTACCATGACTGATTATTTTTCTCACATTTCTTGGCAGAATATTTGAAGAAATAAACATGGCCGCCATGACACAAAAATGCACCCTATTAAACTAGGTAAAATAAATTACATAATTGAAAAAATCATATGCGTTTTGGTTTTGTACCAAAGGTACAAAACTTTAAAAAGATATATTTTAGGTTGCGCTTCAGGGGTTTTCAAATTGAACATTTTTGAAGCGATGTTCATTTCGACATTGTCGTACCATTTGTTCGAAGTTGTGTGTTTTCTGACATTCAGGCATTGTGACGTGATGTTTTTTTCCATTGTTATGTGAAGGTAGGTCATGTGATGTGAGATGCATGAATCTCACACCGGTATCTCACACAGAATATACCTGTCCCAAACACACAGAAATGTGAGAAATACAGGTCTTCCCCTTTCTGTCCATCATTCTGTAGTGTTCAAAATGTTTTATGATCTAACATTTTTCAGCAACTATTACTGCAGGGATTTGTGTAAGTGTGAAGCATGCCCATGGTGATTTGTCGTAAGATAGGTACCTTTTTCTGAAATGTTCCATAGTCGCTTCCTGTTTAATGATCCAGTATTACATTTTTCACAACATGGAATGTAGAAATTTCTTAGAAACTCAAGGTCACTACTGTTTTAAAGTTGATGTGAGGCATCGTCATGGTGATTGTAATACATCAAATTTACTTGTAAAAATATGAGAATTTATTTAAAGTTGTGGTCACAATTTTCAATAAATAATATTGATACATATGCATCTGAAAATTTGATATCATATTAAAGCTATTTTTTACTTTTTACTTGCACTTTTTATTTCAGCTTCAGATAAATCAATCCATCATATTTTGTAATTCCACAAATCGTGTAGAGTTACTTGCAAAGAAAATCACAGAACTGGGATACTCTTGCTTCTATATCCATGCAAAGATGAACCAGCAACACAGAAATAGGGTGTTCCATGACTTCAGACAGGGATTATGTAGGAACTTAGTGTGTTCAGGTATGTGTAACTATTAAAAATTTTGCTAAGTATTCAGTATAAGGTGTTACCTGGACAGGTATTTAATACAATTTGATGTATTCAGGTTTTTATGCCCCAGCAACTTAAAGTTGGGAGGCATATTGTTTTACCCCTGTCCGTCTGTCCATCCGTCCCATTCAGGGTGAGTGTTTTGTTTGCATAACTCCTACAGATTTAATGCTAGGAACTTCTCACTTTGCAGTGTGTTTGTACACATATTGAAGCCGTGCATATTGTCAGGGATTAAATTTTTGTCAATCTTTGCCTTTTTACCTGCGTCGCCAATGGCAAAAGCAGGTCTAGTAACTGCTTGACTCCATCCGTTCAAAGACCTTTGGTAGGAAACTTTTGTTGAAGTTTTCTTTGCTTTTACAGAAGGGAATGATTTTATAATTTGTCTGCAGTTTCATAATGTTGAACTGTAGCGTGTAAGCAATTTTTATACGCCTGTCATAGACGGGATAGTATACCGATGTCCGTCGTGTCAGCACTTCGTACCGCAACTCAAATTTGCTTCTATCAATTCTCATTTCATTTTAACATATTAGGATTGACAGAAGAAAGCTCCCTTTCGATTTTGACAATTTTCAGTTGCGTCATTCTTGAGTTATTGGACTTAAATTGTCCAAATATAAGCAATTTTTCACAACTCGAGTATGCCTTGACTGATTTTCTTCAAACTTTAACAAATTATTACAAATGATGGTCTGAGGGTCTGTATACTTTTTGACGATTTTAGTTTTTGTCATGCCAGAGTTATGGGACTTCGATTGTCGAAATATAATCCATTTTTCACATGTTGCGCACGAACTGGAGTAGGACTTTACTGATTTTCTTCAAACTTTAACAAATTATTACAAATGAGGGTCTGTATACTTTTAAACAATTTTCACTTTAGACAAATATAAGCAATTTTTCGCAAGTTGCGTACTAACTCGAGTACGCCTTGATTGATTTTCTTCAAACTTTAACACATTATTACAATTGGTGGTCTGTGGGTCTGTATTCTTTTTGACAATTTTTACTTTTGTTGTTCCAAAATTATGGGACTTATATTATCCAAATATAAGTTTTTTTTATAAGTATAAAATTTCCTGCTGACACAAAGATGATACTTAGTTTGCAGTGTTAGAAATAAGTGCTTGCCCGTTTGCACGATAACAATGAAATCCTGTCGGGCCAGTAAATCAATGCTTGTACTTTGCCAGTGGGCAATTGAAAAATTTGCCTCCTATTGGTACCTCAGTAATTTCGCCACAATTCCTTCTCGATAACAGCGACTTTGTCTAAGGACAGGACGGGGGAAAAAGTTTAGTTTGTAAGCTTTTACATTCCATAATATCTGTAAAATACCTGAAAGAGATTTATCAAATCTTGAGACAGCTGAAAGAATTTCTAATCTAAATCAACCACACGCTCTTTCTTTTAACGGAAAATGATTCCAAACATAGGAGAAATCCTTAACAAATAGACCAGAATAGCTATAAAGTATTACAAATGATGTTGAGATCGTGTCAATTATGGACAAAACACAATGTCTTGCATAAATTTATGTAAATTAAGGCCATTGTGAAATTAAATAAAATTGCAACATCGGATTTCTGTAACATGAGACCCCTCCTATTACCCCTGAACCAAAGACTTCTACCAGACTATGCCTATGGGGTAACAGCCGGCAAGATAAACATTTACTTTGGCCAGTAGGGCACTTGATTTTATAAATAAGAAAGCCTCAGATGACTACTTGACGATTTGAGTTTTTAATGGGCTACAGTAAGTTTTATCCGTTAAATATCCGTTTCATTATTGGATTTTTTCTATATTTTGAACTTTGTCCCTGTTAATAAGAGGATGAAATAAGTTTATAACCACCGCCTTGTATTAAACGTCTTCCGATTGGATGAAATATTAACCCCTTCTAATAGGAAAAATCGAAACATATATCTCTTAAATAGCAATGGAAATTTGATAAAATCGTGATAACTATTTTGCTATTTCCAAGAATAACTCATTTTTTCGTGAAAAATAATCACATCTGTATTTTCCATTGTCAGCCACACTATTTTTATACGTAAATCTAATTGAGAAATTCGTAGAATAAAATATTGCGAATTTGTTAAAAAAAAAGCCCATTATACATTCAAAGACATTTTTTTCAAGAATGCATTTTAAGAGGAAATTGATGACATTTGACACTCTTTTAACAAAAATTTGATTAATATAGTGATAAAATAGCAGATGCAAAAGATACTCTCCAAGAGGCAAAATATACTCTCCAATTGTTGTGTGACTTGTGAGACAGTAGTAGTGATTGATAAATAAATAATAAATAGCAAAATATGGCCCCTTTACTAAGTGGTGGGTGGGCCATATATTTTTACCCTTCTGCGTCATTCTGTCACGAACAGTTATAGACTGTTTTTCTAAACATCTTCAGGTATTGAGCTGATTTTTGGCATACGAGTCTACCATGATGAGTTACAGATTGTGTACGTTTCGCTCCACTCCACTGATTTTGAAAAGTTGGTGAAAATAACAGTTACAATTATACAGACTTATAAGCTCACCTGGCAAAGCCATCACTTTCCGTCATCCGTCCGTCCGTCATCGTCGTCGTTAACACGTCAGATTTTGATAATCTTCTCTGAAACTACTGCGCTAATTGGAACCAAACTTTGCAGGAATGATGTACTGAAGGTGCTCTATGAAAATTCCTCATTTCATTTTGATTGGATGAAAAACATGGACGAAAAACATGACCACCATGGGCAATTCTTGTTTCTGATTGGCTGAAACTTAAAAAATCATCTTCTCTGAAACTACAAATACCAATGATTTGTATGTTAATATAAATGATGTTTGTGAAGTCGTGTACAAATATTCCTCATTTTGTATTAACCGGGCAAAAAACATGGCCACGATGGGCAATTATTGTTTCTGATTGGCTGAAATTTGAAAAATCATCTCCTCAGAAACTACAAGTGCAAATGATTTGTTAGTTGATACAAAGGATGTTTGTGAGGTCTTCTATAAAGATTTGTCATTTCAACTTGATATGGCAAAAAACATGGCCACAATGGGCAATTCTTGTTTCTGATTGGTTGAAACTTTAAAAATCATCTCTTCTGAAACCACAAGTGCAACTGGTTTGTAACTTCAAATGATGTTAATGAAGTCTTCTACAAATAATCCTCATTTTATCTTCATTGGTCGAAAAACAGGGCAAATTCTGTTCTGGGAGTTTTGATAAGTGAAGCTTATCAAACTAGCAGTTCTGGACTATTGTCATGACGGTTTCAAGTACCAGGGTAAAGTACTCTCAATTTGACAATAATTCAAAGAGCTAAATTTGAAATAAGGCAGCATGGATAGGATTACATGTATGTTTAGTAATTCATTGAAGGATATCATGTGTAAAAAGGAAATTCTTTTGAATAACAACTGGGTATTAAAGAAAGCTGAATCCATCAATGAAAAGTTACATAATAGAAAAGAGCAAATGCACGGGGAAATTCAATTTACAAACTAGAGTGCCCATAATCCGCTACTGTAATGACTAATTTTTCGACTGCCTAATTTTTGAAAATTCAAGGAAAATTTAATTATACAATAACACTTATTTTTTGACACTTGCAAATTTTCAAAGTTATGATCATTATGACAGTATGTAAGTTTAACATTTTCAGTAAGTAAATTACTTTCAGGCCTTATCGAGTGTTTATTTCATCTTTGAATATCCATTTAAACCATCTATTTTATGAAAAATGATCGAAATAAGAATGATTTTAAATAAATTTAATCGATTTTTTTTTTCCATTTGGTCCTGTTTTCTATGAATTAGAATCAAGGGTTCATGAAAAGTGGGTCATCTTGATCAATATTGTTATAAAGAAGAAATATTGGGTGTTCAACTTTATTTCCAGATCTTTCTCTGACAAAGAAATTGTGCAAACAGATTGATGGTTTTTTGACAGTGAATTTTTTCCTTATGTTGCTTAATAAGGTGTTCTATTTTGCAGATTTATTTACCAGAGGTATAGATATCCAGGCAGTAAATGTTGTAATTAATTTTGACTTCCCCAAACATGCTGAGACATACCTCCACAGGATTGGCAGATCTGGAAGATATGGTCATTTGGGAATAGCTATCAATCTTATTACATATGATGATAGGTAAAATATTTCTAGTTCACCATTCAGAATTATCACAGGACTAATATTTAGTATAGACATGAAATTTTGAATGACCAAAAATTTAATGCATTAGATAGAAAAAAGGAAATTTAAAAAAAAAAACATAAAAAAGTGAACAGACATCCTTAAGGACATTAAATTAAAAAATGAAATTACTATTTTTTATTTTGAATTATTTATTTCAGATTTTCACTTCATAAAATTGAGAATGAGCTAGGAACTGAAATCAAACCGATTCCGAAAATAATAGACAAGGCATTGTATGTGGCAGAATATCACATGGGAGACTCTGCTGACGATGAAGAAAGACGAGGAAAGGAGTCATAAAAACTAGTCTCATCATTTATTTTCATATTTCATAACCATTGATCATATGGATACCTGGATATTGGAGGAAAATCTGCCAAGATATGCACTTGAATGCAAACTTTTAGGATTGGAAGAATGTCATAATTGTATGGGCACCTAAAATTTAAATTTAACCAAAAAATGTTATGTTTTTGAATTTCTGAATTTTTTGTTGGTCAGTATTGTTTTAATGTCTGCTGTTATGATTGGAAGAATTTTTCTGTTTCCAAATTATTTTTTTTATAAAGTAAAAAGGGGGGCGGTTGGGTTGGAAAGGACTTTAACATCAGTGGTATTTCTTTTTTTCTTGGTACAACTTTACATTACACAAAATTTTTTACATGAATCATAATTTTAATGACAAAATTTAGAATTGTTTAAATTGTGTTTTTGATTGAACTGAGAAGGAAGGATTTGTCCTACTGTAATATTTAAATCTAGTGATCTTTGGTGTATTAAGTGTTTTGATCAAAATATCAGTCAGTTTGGTTTGGAGAAATTATTTTAAGTTATTCACTCAAATGGTGTAGGATATAAAAGTTCAAGAAAATCAGCTAATTTGAGATATAAACTAGATGAACACACCAGCTACAAATACAATTTTTGACACAATATTATGAAAATATTGGATATCTAATTCTCAAAGTGTCTTGACAAAAAGGAGTCATAAAATGTTTAGGAGAAGAGCTATTTTTGCGTTGTAATTTATAATATATTTTTGTACAAATGTGGCCATTTGTAATAAACCAGAACACTTGAGGCACCACAGCATATAATGGGGGAATTTCATTACCTTGTGCCTTGAGAGATACAGACTCTTAGTTCTGAAATAACCAATCTGCACAGCACTGTTCAGCATAAATAAATAACGACAAGAATCAGGGATGATAATAGAAAATTGATTGATATCACAAATCTCAGGACATCATGTAGATACTTCCTGAATAAATATTAAATGGTAAGAGGGAAATAAGAATACTTCTAATGTGATTTTGTATGACGGATATAAAATGTAAAGTTAGCAAAAGGATGCTGGAAAATAAGTTACTTTGCACAAAATAAAGGAATAGTGAAGAACCAAAACACAAGATGACATGAAAAATAAAATTTTGATACCACAGAAAAGATTGTAGTTTCAGTGTAAAAACAGTATCTATATATAAACTGTTCACTTTTTTGTGCATTTAGAAAGTTTTGATGGAATTACTTTGGGATGAGGATTTTGTCAGTGTTGTTTGAAAACAAAAAACCAAAAAAAACATTTACTGGTTGTGTAACACTTAAGTGCTGATTTAAACTAGGAAACTAAGTGCTGATTTGTTGTGCTACAATGAATTGTGTTAACCAGATAGTGACTGGGATTCTACATGGCAGCTTTGTTGACCACAGCAGCTCTAATTTAATATTAGCTGTTGATCACTAGAGATAGTATAAACACAAGACGTTACAGCTGTTTAATATATATAAGAATAACAAGATTTTCAGTTACTAGAACTGAGATAGACAATTGTTCCTGGTAAGTAAATGAAAAACGCTGTGTATGAGCATATTATTCTTTTACCGTCCGTATGGAGACTTTTACACCCGATTCCAGATACTGGATACACACAGCAACATAATATTAAAAAAGTAAATGAAAGATTACAGATTCTGAAATAGAGGAAAAACAGCAGAGATTGTATTTATGCTGTGTTTTTCAAGGTATTTTTTAGTTAAGAAAGCAAAACTTGTGGAATGTCATAGTGGGCTGTTCTAGTATTGAACTTTAAAAAATGTGTTCATGTACTGATAGGATGGCAACATGTATGAAAGAACAAACCTTACCATATTACATGAAGTTATAAACTTTGTGATGATAAATAAATTTGCACTGCCCCTATTGAAATTTTCATTATTAAACAAGGCAGGTCCAAGACAGATTTTTTTGTGAAAAATTTGTTAAAGGTACTGGAAATACATGTAGAGAACACCTATATATCACAATATACAAATACAGTAATAAGATTACAATTTTTTTGTTCAGCGATCGGTTTCAACTACTATGTGTAAACCTCAATTCTTGCAATGCATTTTTCCTTTCTTAAAGCTAAGAAGTTGTTTCTGTTAATTTATCTTGCTGAGTTATCTTAGAAAATGTAATTTACATTTGTTTTATACAGGTTTTATTTTCAAACAATAAATATGTTGAATGTGAAATATCTGAAAGAAAAAGAAAAGTGAAAGTTATAAGAATGTGAAATAGCTAAATGAAATTATTTTACAATTTTTTTGTAAGCAGATTCTCCAATGTAAAAAAACATTTGTTTTGCATTGTATTGCAGAATATATTACTTTAAATGATTGAAAGAACTTCAGCATTGAAAAATTTGGAGAATCACATTTGCACACATTTTTCAGATTTTGTTAGCACACATATTAAATTTTTACACAATTTGAATTATCCCTTTAGTACTATTTGTACATGTATTGACCCCTAGAGGGTGGAAATAGGATTGAGAGCGGGATATGGATCATATAAAACAAGTCGATGAGATGCCAGAACATTTTGCCATATTAATAAACATTATCAGAAAGTAAAAACAATACAGATTGCTGACTGAAGTGATCATTCATTGTGCAATCATTTAATGAAAATGTTTGCAAATGCAATTCACCTAAAGATTTCATTGCATGATTTGAGGCTTACAAATCAAAATTTATATTTTATTTATTTTATCATATACATATTTGTAACTTACAACTAAATGAATGATAGGTTACTGAAAGTATAATTCTTTAAGAATGGATTGCATCATTTCAAGATGGTGCATTCATCACAGTTTATTTGTTTTGATTTTTTTTTCTTTTCAAATTAAATATTTTTCAAGCAAATCCCTGTTGAGTACAACATTTTGATAATTGTTTTGTGAGGGACTGATCACTGTAGTGACAGGAGCTGGTATTAACATATTATCAACAAACAATATACAAGTTTGAAAAGTTGATGCATTTTTATGAACAATAAAATATTCTTGAATGACTAATAAATTGTACACAAATTTTTCTCACAAAAAATCTTAATATTTGTATTTGAGGAAGAAAAAAGACAATTGCATTGAATTTGCATACTTGTAATGGAGTGTTTACAAACAGTTTACATGTTTTTTTAAGGCTTCAAGATTTTGGAATATAAACTGCTGGAAAAAATTAATCTTGACAGGAAGAAAACTGTTGTAAGACAAACAGTAATAAAGAAATGTCCATTTCTTTAAGGCGAGACAGAAAATTGGCAGATTGTCAATTATTATCTTAAAAATTGATGCAAAATATTAGTGTAGTTTTTGATTGAAACAAATCCTCAGTAGAAATTTTTTAAGTGTAAATGTTGATTTTAATTGCTTATCTAGTAGTGTTGGAGATGCTAGAAGGTTTTTGGAGGGTTTAACACAATTGTATAATTAAATGAAAAACATAGATTAATAGTGGTAAAATTGGTGCTGTTCTGAAAATCAAGTGAGAGAGAATGATTGATATTTTTTTTATGGTAGTATGCTGGGTTAAATGACATGTATGCATGTATGTATTGCCAAAAAACGTCATCTTGTTTTTGTGTATACATGGTGAATGATTGACCTTTTGTTTTTGTTTGTGTTCTGATATTTTTGAACAAGCTGCAGTACATTACAGTAGAACAAAGAAAAACCTCAAAATGTACGTTTACCTGGAGGTATTTGTAAACTGTTACCTCTACCGCAGATTTCTGTGTTCTTTTGCAAATATAACTGAGCATGCTGAAAGGGGCATTTAGAACATGACTTTATGGAATATGGAAGGGGAGGGGGGGATACAACGATATGAAAGCACTAGCCAGATATGTTTGGTCTGTTACATCTATATACATACAAACATGGAATGATATTGGCAAACTTTAAATTATATCTAATATTAAATCTAAGAAAACTGAAAGTTTTTACTGAAGCATAGTTGCATGTAAAGTTTGAAGTCAGTTTATGGTTTCATTTTTGGACAATAGTAGTGTGAAAGTTGTGTGTTACATATTCAAAACTGCATCTAAATAAGAAAGATCCAAATATTTAAAATATGGAGATTACTTGTTACTATTAATTGATGTGGTTTTATATTGTACATTTATTTGTTATTTATTTGAAGATAAATACATGTACCATTCTGTTAGATTTTGTCTTCCATATAGAAATACTTTTCAGTCTGCATTTAACTTTCTGAATAGGCAGTGTTAAATTTTAAAAAACCTCTTAGAAGTTCACCATTACTAAAATAATCTTAGTTAGGGACGAGATCAAAAGTTCAATGTCGGATAAAAAACTTAATTCAAATAGTTTGGGGGTGGGGGGGTAAAAATCACTGGAAGTTTTGTTATCCGACATCGATTTTTGTATACGCCTATATTGGTCAATCAATTTTTCCCAAATTAAGTTAAGAGGGGGGTGGGGGGGTCAGTGAAAAAACTATGTGAATTAAGTTTTTTATCCGACATTGAACTTTTGATCTCGTCCCTTAATATGCAAGACAAAATTTATCAATGATTTTTTTACTGATTTGATCTCAGTCATTGTTTTATGAGACAGTTCAAATAAGTGACCAAGAGCAGTATGGAGTCATGTCAGGTGTGACATTCTGTCATAATATTGCACACTATTGATGAAAATAATATGAGAAAGTACAGGATTATTCTTGTATGACATGACTTTAGAAAGAGTTTTAGGTGAGTTTATATTTTTTTTTTCAAGAAAAGAAAAAGTAAAAGTTAAATGTAAAAAAAGAAATAAGTATTCTGCAAGATGTAGTTTTAATGTCTCCTTTAAACTACATTAAAGAATGAAAATGTGATCAGCTATAATTAAAGATTACTGTACCTAAAACTTGTTGAATATTTTCTTGTAAAATGTTATATGTATTGTTTTTGATACCAATGTAAAGCATTCCATTGTACATTTGTAAACTGATCAGTTTTTACAGTTTGGTGCAGAAACAGACAGATCTATTTGGGATACAAAGGAAATGATCAGTTTACAGTTATCAAGAACAATGCATTTATGAATATATGTTAAGCCTATGTTGTTCCAAGGACCAACATGAGGTATACATTTGTGGCATAAAATTTGTTTAAATAAATTTTTGTGTCACAATTGTTTAGCTGTTTTCAATGCTACCAATTTGTGACTTGGTAGATTTGAAAACGATGATATTCTATTTTAAAATCAGCAGTTGTTTAAATTGATTGGAATATAACTCGTTCAAGGTTTGTTTACAATAATTGTGCAAGTAGGATTATTATAAAGGTGACAAAAAATTAATTTTTAGATTGTCGTCCACTGCCTGCCTAATTTTTTTTTTTTTTTTTTTTTTTTTGTTGGTTCATTTACTTTTTGCAATAAAGTCTAAATTACGAATTTCTATTAAAAAGTGAAAAATAAAATCCTTCATCCTTACATGAAAATCCGAAAATTAATTTTAATGGTAATTTTAATGACATATGAATTAAGTGGACTTGTATTACATGTAAGTTTGTTTTTGCTGATTTTAATATAGACAATTTATTGAATTGTAATGGTAAGAAAACAAGATGAAAAAAATCTTAGTTTTTTATCAGGACAACAGTGTTTGCTGATGATTAACCACAATGAAAACTGGATATCAGTTTAGGGATTGGCATCTTGTGTAGTGAAATGCATATAAGTATTAGACAGTTAAGTCAAAGATATCCTTTTTATTTCTGGTTACTCAAGCAAAGTATTGTTTTGAAGTTGTTCAAAAGAACATCGTTTTATAGGGTTGGGCCAAAAAAGAAAGGGGTCAGACACTTCCGAAATATATTGATACATTGTTTTAAAAAAGTATTTTCTCAGGATTATTTTAAGTTATTAGCTCCATAAATTCTGGAATTTTAACATTTTTATGAATTTTTTTTTTTAAATGTAGAAAATTCAAATTCGATATTCAAAATTAATTTTTTATGAATTACAAAATGTTCTGACATTTTGAACTCAAATAATCTGAAATCAAAGGTTAAAAGGGTATGGGGGAAAATGAAGGGAAAAAAAAACAATATTCTGTGTCATGTGAATTATTGTATAACATTCAGAAAGTCTTATTATTCAAAACAATGCACATTGAAAGCATCAGAATCTTCAGTTAAAAAATAGTGAAAATTTGGTTTATGGTTGAGAAAAATTGATTGCATAAAAAATTTGCTGTTTCAATTGCCTACTTGGGGAAAATTTCCATAAATTGTAAATTTATGCCTATACTTTTATGATAAATGGAGGTCTCGTGAGTTTTTTACTAGAGCTACTGAATACAAAATTTTTCAATTATATTTTTCTTGTTATTTGGACTCTAAAGTAGAATGTTCCACAGAATAAGGTAAAACTAGTAAAAAATCAATTCACATTCTAAAAGGTCATCTTCTGTAAACAGTAGTTACAATAAAGTAACATAGGGGCTTTGATTACAATAGCACTAAAACATATTTCATAATTACCTTTATTTGAGAGTGAAAGGTTGACAACAGTATACAATTAACTGATGTCATATATTCAAAATAAAAGAATTGGCTGTTAAAAATGTTATATGAATAAGCTAAGTTCAAAGATGATTTGATGTGAACAGATACAACTCTACAAGAAAGACTAAAAATATGAAACAAGACCAACTCAATCAAGAAAAATCAGACTTTACAGTACTTCTAATTAAAGTGTAAACAGAAAACTGAAATACTTTTAAAATGTACAATTTCTTGCATGGTGCACAATATTGTATGATTCTAAATAAAAGATTTTAAAAATATGAGATGGTTGTGTTTTTCTGCCTGCATGATCCGCACAAATTCTTGATGAGCGTACATTATGTGCCTGTTACTGGAACAATTATTGCCAGACATCTAAATACGATAATGACTTCGCCATGAGATACAAATTGTGATGTCAGTATCTTTCAAGAAAAAACCCTTATACCATCCTAAACTTTGGAATTTTTCTCAAATATCTTTGCAATAAACACAAGATAATTATACTAAAATTTAAAGAGAAAATCAGTAGAGTATTTTTATGACCCACCCACGAATGTTAATGAGGCATATAGAGTTACCCTTGTCCATCCGTCCGTTCGAACTATGTGGTTAAGTTTTGCGTTTAGGTTCATTTCTTTGGATGTGGCTTGGGTAGTAATGAGCATTCATACAATAATTAGGTCATTATGACCTACATTTCAAGCGTAAAATTTTACCTAAATTTTATGCTTGAGCGACTCTGGTTAAGTTTTGTTTTGGAAGCATAGTGTATCAACGAAACTTCTTCGGTGGATGTGCCTTGCATAGAACTGAGATTCATACATGATGGCCTACATTTTAGGCGGGGCATCGGTGTATTACAGGCACAATTTCTAGTTTCTACATGCATTTAAAGTTGCCAAATTATTATCAATTTTCTTTATTTGGCTGAAATTTGCATAATTTCCCAATTAGTCTATCAATATTTTTCATCATTTATTTATCAGAAAACAATGTCTTTGTAGTTGGGAATATTTTACGAAAGACCCGGTGAAGCTATCTTTTTAGCTCACCTGGCCCATAGGGCCATGTGAGCTTATGCCATTACTTGACGTCCGCCGTCGTCGTTGTAAACTATTTCAAGAATCTTCTCCTCTGAAACGACTGGGCAAAATACCTTCAAACTTAACTGAATGTTCCTCAGGGTATTTAGTTTATAAAATGTATCTGAAGGTTTGATCTACCGGTATTAACAAACATGGCCGCTATTGCTAAAATTAAAACACAAGGGTCAAATGCAGTTTTTGGCTTGTATCTCAAAAACCAAAGCATTTAGATCAAAACGACATGGGGTAAAAATGTTCAACAGGTCAAGATCTACCAGCCATGAAATTTTCAGATGAATCGGACAACCTCTTGTTGGGTTATTGCCCCTGAATTTTTAATTTTAAGGAAATTTTGCAGTTTTAGGTTATCTTGAATATAAAAATCCTTAGAAATGGTATGTTATTGCTTTAAACTTTACGTTTCATTGATACTAAATATAGGTTCACCAGCTTCGTTGTCGCTGTAGAAATCATTCAACTGGATGTCCTGTCAGTAAAAACACTAAAATACTTTTTCATCGTGACGACTTTACGATTATTTTGCATTTTTGACGCTTATTTTCACTCTTCATACAGTCATAAATCTAATATTTAAAAAAAACGAATCTGTTGGTCCCTAACATAATTTATATATATATAAAGAGAATTTCAATGGTAATAATTTAATTTTTATACGACCGCAAAATTTTTGCGGTCGTATATTGGTATGACGTTGGCGTCGTCGTCGTCGTCGTCTGCGTCGTCGTCCGTCGTCAGCGTCGTCGTCCGAAGACATTTGGTTTTCGCACTATAACTTTAGTATAAGTTAATAGAAATCTATGAAATTTAAACACAAGGTTTATGACCACAAAAGGAAGGTTGGGATTGTTTTTGGGAGTTTTGGTCCCAACAGTTTAGGAATTAGGGGCTAAAAAAGGGCCCAAATAAGCATTTTTCTTGGTTTTTGCACAATAACTTTAGTATAAGTAAATAGAAATTTATGAAATTTAAACACAAGGTTTATGACCACAAAAGGAAGGTTGGGATTGATTTTGGGAGTTTGGTCCCAACAGTTTAGGAATTAGGGACCAAAAGGGTCCAAAATTAAACTTTGTTTGATTTCATCGAAAATTGAACTATTGGGGTTCTTTGATATGCCAAATCTAACCGTGCATTTAGATTCTTAATTTTTGGTCCCGTTTTCAAATTGGTCTACATTAAGGTCCAAAGAGTCCAAAATTAAACTTAGTTTGATTTTAACAAAAATTGAATTCTTGGGGTTCTTTGATATGCTGAATCTAAACATGTACTTAGTTTTTTTATTATGGGCCCAGTTTTCAAGTTGGTCCAAATCGGGGTCCAAATCGGGGTCCAAAATTAAACTTTGTTTGATTTCATCGAAAATTGAACTATTGGGGTTCTTTGATATGCCGAATCTAACCGTGCATTTAGATTCTTAATTTTTGGTCCCATTTTCAAATTGGTCTACATTAAGGTCCAAAGGGTCCAAAATTAAACTTAGTTCTCCACAGCATATTGTATTGCACCAGAAGCAAAAAATTGAATATAAATTCAAATCATATGACCAATTCTAAGTTCTTTATTTCAGTTATTCTGTGTCAGAAACCTATTATGTGTCAAATATTTGAAGAAATTTTCAATTGCACAGTATTGTGCAATAGCAAGAAATTTATATGTGTGCCCTGTTATCAAAACTTTATTATTAACAAATTCCATTGGAAATTTGCCAATATAAAATGTGCTGATGAAGCCTTTTTGTTTATCTCATCTAAACTGCTTTTAAGTTATGTATATTTAAAATTTGTCATCCATGACTATGATGTCATTTTCTATTTTAATATGTTATGGTGTATTTAAATGGGCTGTTATGGTTGCAAAGTATAAAGAAATGGGGGGGGGGGGGGGTGTTGAAAACAAAATTTAGGGGGGGTAAATGAGAAATTGGGGAGGGGGTAATTTTTTTCTCATTTCATATTTCATAAATTAAAAAGAAAATTTCCAATTTTTTTAGCAAAAAAAGGGGGGAGGGTTACAATAAATTTTATTGTTTTTTGGGTTTTTTTTGGGAGGGGGGGGGGGTCAATGTGCAACTTCATAGTGTATTGCACAAAAGCTAAAAAAAGGGGTAAATTATTATTTTTTTTTGGGGGGGGGAGGGGTTGCAATTCTCCACAGCATATTGTATTGCACAAGAAGCAAAAAATTGAATATAAATTGAAATCATATGACCAATTCTAAGTTCTTTGATTTCAGTTATTCTGTGTCAGAAACCTATTATGTGTCAAATATTTGAAGAAATTTTCAATTGCACAGTATTGCGCAATAGCAAGAAATTGATATGTGTGCCCAATTTTAAATTTTAAATTGGTTATTTCTGATTTATATATAAAAACATAATACTGATATGGTTTGAATAGGTAAATTAAAAAAAATTTAAGTTCTTAGACAACATTCATTCTGTGTCAGAAACCTATGCTGTGTCAAATATTTATTCACAATCCAAATTCAGTATTGTACCAAGCTTGAATGTTGTGTTCATAATTGCCCCAACTATTCAGGGTTCGACATCTGCGGTCGTATCTAGCTGCGCCCAGCGGAGCATTTTATTTTAACTTCTAGGAACAGGATTTTTAGAAATCATAATTTTAAGTCTTAAGGATTTGATTTTTAGCTCACCTGGCCAAAGGCCATGTGAGCTTTGTCCTCACTTGGCGTCCGTCTGTCAACTTTCACGTTTTAATCTTCTCTGAAACCACTGGGCCAGATGGAACTTGGTTGGAAGCATCATTGTAAGGTCCTTTATAAAGCTACTTTCATCCCAATCTGATCTGAAATCGCTTGGCCAAATGGAACGAAACTTGATATGAAGCATCTAGGGCAGGTTCTTTACAAATTTTCCTCATTTCGTTTCGATCGGACTACAAATATGGCCACCGTGGGCAGTTCTTGTGTCTGATTGACTGATACAAAAAAAAATATAAAAAAATATCCTCTGAAATAGCTTGACCAGAATACGAAACTTGACAGGAAGCATCTATGGGAGGTTCTTGACAAAGTTTCCTCACTTCGTCCCCATTTTACTACAAATATGGCCACCATGGGCAGTTCTTGTTTCTGAATATGCAACTATTTCGGTCAAAATTAAGTTGGGTAACTGTTTGGACTTATCAACTGGTTACCCAGTTATCGTGTACTGGTCCCGTTCATGCCAGCATTTATCGTACTTCGATAACTCAGTATTGGTTATAGCACGTACTCCTCGTCTTCACTTCAAAAAACTTTTCGTTTGAAATATGTAGTAACATTTCACATGGATTTTAATTCCAATATATGAAATTGTGACAATAATTAAGTCTCCCACACGAAGTGGGAGACTTATAGATTTTGATTTGCGATTTTTATCGAACATTTTTTTTTATTCCTCTCCGATTTTGTTCGTTCGAATTCTCAATAACCGTCATAGATATGGATCTGAGATTTTCAATGATGAAAGATCAATGTTTCTAGATGTGCCTAATACTATTCATTTTTTGATGGGGGTCACTGAGACGTATAAAGCAGTTCAAAGAGGCTAGGGGTTTGAAATACTTTTTCATCGTGACGACTTTACGATTATTTTGCATTTTTGACGCTTATTTTCACTCTTCATACAGTCATAAATCTAATATTTAAAAAAAACGAATCTGCTGGTCCCTAACATAATTTATATATATATAAAGAGAATTTCAATGGTAATAATTTAATTTTTATACGACCGCAAAATTTTTGCGGTCGTATATTGGTATGACGTTGGCGTCGTCGTCGTCGTCGTCGTCGTCTTACTATATCAAAATTATAGGACCCTATGGGGATTTTTTTTCATCGAAAAACTCTACGAGAGTGACCAATAACCATCTCATATCATATATTTTATTATACACCGTGGCTACACCTATTAAATGACATACCTCGTTCCTTTAGCGGGGGGTCATCCCCATGCCCCAAAGTCGATAATTTTGAAAAATTTCATATGCAATTAAAATCCATAGCTTTAAATCATATATTTTATTATTCTCCGTAACAAGACGCGTTAAATGACATGTACCTCATTCTTTCAGTAGGTTGATCCTCGCCCCCATCAAATCAATAATGTCCAATTATCTCATAAACCGTTAAAATCCCCACCCCTAAACCATATTTTTTCTTATTGCCCATGGTAAGACGCACCAAATGACACATACCTCGCTTCCCAAGGGGGTTATCACCACTCCCATCAGATCAATAATGTTCAATTATCTCAAAAACCGTTAAAATCCCCACCCCTAAACCATGATGAAGTCCATTTTTCTGTAGCTGTAATACCTATAATCCAAATTGACCTCAATTTTAGGCTTGAGTGACTCTTGTCCCATTTTTACATATAAATCCATTTCTCAACAAATGTTATAAATGTATTATATATACACCCATCATTTTTGGTCTATAGATAGTTTTTGGTGGAACATACCGGTCTCAAACCTGTCATCTCGCCTTGGACACAGTTTTAGGCTTGAGTGAACCATGAGATTTTTCAGACAAATTATCGCCTGACCATTACTATTTCTTTTAACACATTTTCCTTTGACTTGCAATGTCGGGTATCAGATAATCATTATTTTGTGTCCATGTGCATACTCAGGCGAGGGGCACGTAGTGTGTCCACTCTTGTGATTGTTTACCTTCTGTTCCATTCACGTATAATAGGGTAGCGAGTTATTATCCGTTCTTGGAAAATTTACTTTTAAATTAATTTATTGTCAAAACTAATTGTGCATTTACTAATGTGACGATTATTTCTTTAATGGACCCATTATTCGAGAAAAACCTTACGATTATCTGTTAAATATTTTAGTAAAATTTATCACTTAAACATGTTGAACTTTTGTTGAAAATTCTCTTCGTACCCCGGAATGTACATCGATTTTGAATAAAAAAAAATACTCAATATTCCAGGAAAAAAGGAATACATTCATTGTAATTGATCTCACATAGCAGAGAAAAGATCTGTGATAAAATTCTCGATTTGAAATTATACACAACTACAGTTGCAATCTTTCCAGTGGTGCCTTCCATCACTTTGAGTTTCCCAATTTTGTCCAGACCAGGCGACAAACATGGCCGCCTTGGGTAATTCTTGTTTCTGATTGGTTGATTTAAAAACAATCTCTGAAACTGCTGGTCCAAATAGAGCTAAACTTGACCAGAGTGTCTATGGCATATAACACAAATCTACAGAACCACAGAATTGCTTGAAACCAAACATGGCCTGAATGTTTCTTATAAGGTGCTGACCAAGTGTTGTTTCTTGGTGCCAATCCCTCATTCAAGATGGCCATTAGCAGAGATAGACTTGGGTTAACACAAGACGCTATGGGAAATACATGCAAAAGTCTTCAGGAGAACCTTTATGAAGAAAAATTTGGTTCCTACAATGCTTACCACACTTCATAATGATAGGGAGAAGTGACTTCCCTCTTTGAGGTACATTATTAAAAACGACTTTCATACCAGGTGAGAGATGCAGGCTAAGCCCTCTGAGCCTCTAATTTGTAGCAATTTTCGATGTTCTATTTAAACAATCTTGTTGCCAAAACTTGATTAAAGTGATATACATGTACATTATGTTTTGATATTCAGATGGAGCTCCACGTGCGGTAGTCGTATGCAAAATATGAAATTCTGAAATATAGCCGAATTGGGTGTCTCTTACCTTAAAGGATTTTAACTTAACTTTTACAGATATGCAAATCCTATCCTGATAGAAGTCCAAAAGTTTTCAAATTTTATTGAAATGATTATTGTAAGGTACTTTACAATGATTGTTTATTTCGTACTGATTTAGTGGCACATAGTTTTAGGTAAATTGCAATAGAACCTTTTCGGAAACTGCCCAGGCAGTGCCAATCAAACTTTCCATGAATGATGTTTGGTAGGTCTTCTACAAAATTTGCTATTTCGTATCAATTGGTTTGCTAAAATGGCCGCCATAGGCAATTCTTTTTTTATGATTGACCAATATTTAAAACAATGTGAATGTGCAAGGCCAAATGTTTTGAAAATATAGGAATGATGATCTGGAATGATTTCTCCTTTGTTACTGGTCGAGTGGTTGACCTGGCAACATGGTACAAAGTTTTAAAACTCTATGGGAAATTGCATTTTTAACTTCTTCACTGAAGCTGTCAATGCAATTCCTACCAAACTTTGTAGCAATGTATATACTAGTAACTGCCTATACGAAAATGTCTTCATTTTGTACTGATTGGTCTACTAAGATGGCTACAAGATGCAATTCTTGTGTTTTATTGGCCAATTTTCAAAAATTTACTCAAAGTACAAGGCCAAATGATTTGAAAGTAAAATAAGTTTGGTTTTTGGTCTTCCAAATGTTTCGGTTTTAATGCTGCTGATGAGAGGCAACTCCTTGAAATGCGCCGTATACAGCATAGTATAAATTTACTATATCAAAATTAGTATCTTTGGATTGTTATTTTAAAAGAATGATGACTGTGTGATTCTCTACATATTCATTATTTTGTTCCGATCAGGCAGCTAACATGATGGCCATTTCTAATTGTAAATTATAAAGAAATCGCGTGTGTAACTAGAAGGAAAAATAGAACAAAAAATCACTTTGGCAAATGCTAAAATGAAATATTGCTTGTTAAAAACTAAATGTTTTGTTAGCTCATCTGACACAAAGGGCCATGTCAGCTATTGCCATCACTGCATCCTTCATCCACCCGCCTGTCTATGCGTCGTTAGAGAATTCATGTCCTCTGAAACAACTCAGCCAATTTGAATGAAACTTTTGAGGAATAATGTTTGGAAGGGAGTATATAAAATTCTCGGAAGGAAAACATTCTTGATTCTGATGGGTAAAATTTGCAAATGTCAGTCTACTTTGTGCGGATCCGGTGGCATATAGGTTTGCATTGACAATTGTAAATGACAATTTCACTCATCTAATCTGAAACTGCAAGGCCACTAATGACCAAAATTGACAGGAATAATGTATTGAAGGTCTTTTTATGAAAATCATCGTTATCCCCGCAATTCGTCACACTTTCTTGTGACCTAAACTCCTCTTTCATTTTTCATGTTATGCATTTAATTTCTGTATATTATTGTCACATACTATATGTAGATGTGCAATAAGGTTCTCAAAAATAGGGGCCGACAGGGGTTGAATTTTGAAAATTGAGAATTTAAGGTTGTGACCTAAACTCCTCTTTCATTTTTCATTTAATTTCTAAACAGTATTGTCACATACTGTATATAGATGCGCAATAAAGCTTTAGAATTTTGATTTTCAAAAATGGGGGCCCACAGGGATCGAATTTCGAAAACTGGGATTTTTAGCTTCTGACCTAAATTCCTCTTTCATTTTTCATTTTATGCATTTATTTTCTATATAGTGTTGTCACATTCTACATGCAGATGCACAATAAGGTTTAAGAACTTTGATATATACAAAAATTTGGTTCCACGTACGGGGGTAAAATTTCTAAAATTGAGAATTTAAGCTTGTGACCTAAAGTCCTCTTTCATTTTTCATTTCATGCATTTCATTTTTATACAGTTTTGTCACATTGTATGTAAATGTGCATTAAGGTTTCAGAATTTTGATTTTCAAAAATTGGGACCAACAGGGGTCCAATTTTTAAAATTGAAAATTTAAGCTTGTGACCTAAACTCCTCTTTCATTTTTATCCCCGCAATTTCGAAGAAAGTTCGGGGATATAGCGATTGTCTCCATCAGTCCGTCCGTCTGTCCTTCACACTTTCTTGTGACATCGACTCTTCCTTCACTTTCGGGTTAAGGAATTGAATTTCTATATAGAATGGTTGCATACTATCTGTAGATGCGCAATAAGGTTTTAGAATTTGATTTTCTAAACAAGAGTCCCACAGAGGTCGAACTGAGTTTGTACCGAAGCCTACGGGAAATCACAGTTTCTCTGAAACTAAAAAGCAATATTAACCAAACTTACTTGTGAAAGATTTTGATCAGCTACAGCTGCATTGATATAACAACAATATATTATCTGCTTATCCAGGTTAGCGATTCATGCTCACTTGATCCTTTAATTACAGGATGCTCAGAAATTCAAAATTTCGGGAAATAGTCTCTGTTTCAATGTGTTTGAATCAGTGTATTACCCCATTTATATACACACATTTATGGTAATGTTTCGAATAAGCATAGAAATATATGATCGTGATAAAGTAATTGATGTTTTTATCAACTGTCGATACCTTGATGATGTATAACAGCCGGCGAGTTTATAAAATATGAAGAAAACATTTATGCAAAAGCGCAACATATGAAATAAGCTAATTAGCTAATACTAATAGCATAAAAGATTTATGCTGAAATTTATAAAAAAAAAATGGTACGATTTTGATTTTCCAATTACTAATTTGGAGACGTGCGTGTTACCACTGAATGGTGTGAACATACATATCCCAGCTTGTACGTTTTGCACATATTTGCTCTAGCTAGATTAAGATTTAAAAAAAAAAAAACATTTCGTTCAATAGACAGATAGAGCGACAATATCCGATTGCAGCAGCTATGAGAGCCTTGGCTAGTTTTAGAGTTAAAACGAGCACATTTTGACCCTGCTAATTAAATTGTCACCATTCAACCAACCTAGCGGTTATCTGTATCTATTTAGCTTTTAGAGTGTGTTTTATACATCATACGGTTAGGATAGCTAAGAGGAGGTTTGGATATGCATAAAACATGTTTGGAACAATCTAACCCGCAATAATACCGCAGTACTTCAGAAAATTTTCAAATCGGCTTTCAAAGTTTAAAAATATATCCTCTGTCTAGTATAAGTAAAGTCAAGAAATATCAAAGGGACATTCGAAGGAGGGGAAAATTGAAACAACTGACAAACTCCGGAGAACAACGAAGATAAGACCAAAACAATACAGGCATTACAATTAAAAACTAAAAACATATAAACAACATGGACCCCACCAAAAACCGGGGGTAGACTCCGATGCTTTGGAGCAGTAAACAAGACTTCAAAAGTATTTGACCCCAAACAATAGCTAATCCTGAATCGTGTTATTGCTAGTTCCAGTGTGGAATATTTGTCATTGGATGTTAAAGGTAAACTTTCTTGTGTATTAAAAAAAGATCGGACGCACGGAAAATTCAGGCTCACTTAAAGTCCGATATACTATCAGGATTTTATAATTAATGTATGTGTTATCTCCCTTGGACGTCGAATAGAAAAATAAGAAATGCAGTCACTGATCAAATGATGTCCTTGGCTAGAAATCCAATTCCTCTGAGAGGGTTTTCCACCTGTGCCTGTTTATATGGTAAAAAGTCACGAGTACCGTTCGATCATAGATTTACAGTCACCGCCAAACATGTTAACGAAAAAAGGAAAGGAGGCAGTAAAGAAATGGCTGAGAAACTTGCGTTGCATGGTATGAATTTTACACTGTCAAATTTGGAGACGAATGTTTATAATTTTACGAATAATCTGTTTTCGTCAACTGAGTGTTCAGTATCCGTATATTACTGTTATACAGTATACATGTTCGTATATTGGTTCAAGTAATAAAAGACATGTGCGTTGTGTAACAATAATACTAATAGAGCTAGAGGATCATAGAGCATGATTTGTCTCCCAATTTGGGAGTCCCAAAATTACCAACTATAGTTCGAACCTGGAACCTTTGGTTCAGTAGTCTACCAGTTTACCAACTGAGCTAAAGGAGAACACCATTATTAGCGCAATAATTACGGTTCTATAGCTTCCATCATACACAGGGGAAGCCCAGTATATTGTACATTAGTTCAGTAAATTTTTGTTGGTTAATTGAGTTATAAATAAAAAAAAGGAGAAATTACCATTGTTAGTTAAGTTTATATTTTTATACCCCAAAGATGGTTGTTTCTGAATGGACATTTCAAATAGAAAAATGTATTAATTCTTTTTGAAGATATAAAAAACTTGAAATAACTTATTCAGACCTATCCAAAAATTAAAAAAAAAACATTATTTTAAATATGTTAATTTTCATGCATTTTGTGCATGTACATGTCTGATGCAACCAAGAGTTGATACTAAATTCAAGGGCCGTGGTGGGCTTCACCAATGTTGCCAAATGCGATAATTTATTCAATCTGGCGAGAGAATTTTATAGTTGGCAATATTTCTGGCAACAGAATTTTTCTATCTTTTTTTTTTAAAATCTGGCACTTATGTGAAAACATTTTTAAATGGTGACTATGAAACATCATTTTTTAGTTTTATATAATTATCTATGATATTTGAACAGTTTACATCAGGCCAATAAACACAGCAGGTGTTTCAACAACGGTAAACAAACACAATAAGTCATAAGTGCTGAGATGATTTACACTTTCCTGCTCAATTGATTGACCACTCTTAGGGCGATTCAATTTATACACTAGTATTTATATTATCCAAATTTTTATTAGGTAATTTTATTAGTCATGAAATTAAATATGCATGCTTTTTAACACCTTTAAAAGGTTTTTAAAAGCATTATATCATAAAATTTCCAATCTGCAAAGGTTTTGCTTTCACTTTCATTTTAACATCAACAAACACTATATGTGGAACAATCGATGTTTTATTAGGCTTGCCATCAAAATAAAGGTAATTTTAGATCAAAGTTAACTGTTATTAAAACATTTCATCAACATCAAAAATACTTTTCAGGCCATGTAATCACAAATAATAAAAGAACAATTACGTATGGCAGAATGCTTCCAAAAGGGGGAGGGTGACTTGGCAAACAAATTTTGAAACTGGCGACAAAAATGATGCTTTGGCGATTTATTTGGCAACAAGTTTTTGAAGCCAGCTCGACCCCTGAAATTTAAGGAAGGGTATAAATCTCTCTTCTACATTGTAATTCCATAGGTGAAATGTTTCTTAGGGATGCATGATTGACCAGTAAGTTCAATGGTTTTAGGTACGACTAAGCTTATTGATTTGAATGGGACACATTGATTAAGGTACTGAAATTCTAAAAAAAAAACAGTTCAGCAATCTGAGATTTATTGATATTAATTTATATCTATCTGATAGTGTTATTTTCATAAAATCAGAGGATGACTGATTGTATACCAGTTTGAAAGAAAAGTTATGTATTTGAAGGGTATTTTTATGCTCCAGTTGTAGGCGACATGGGTATTACATGTAAATGTTACCCATGTCTGTCTACATGTATCTGTCACACTTCAGTTTCTGTAAATATTTTGAGTCTGCCTTGACCAAATGTTTTGAAACTTTACTTATACACAATTCTGATTTCTACCATTGCAAATTAAATTGAAATTGGGAAATTTGCATTTTATTGTTTTAGAGTTATGCCCCATTGTAAAGGGAAAAATTTTGAATTTTGTACTTTCTATATTCTAACTTGAGTTTGCTTTGGCCAAATGTTTTGAAACTTATACACAATATGCAGATTAAGTTTGAATTTGGGTATCATCCCCTTGACCATTCCAGAGTTACACCCCTTTATGAATATAAAAATTGCAAATTTTGTCATTTCTGTTAATTGGTAATATGGGAAATAGCCAAAATTATTGCTTTAGCAAACATTTGAAATTTTGGAATATTGTTAGGACTAAACATAGAACAAGTTCAAATTTGACGTATTTCTGTATGGTCGATTCTGAGTTGTATCACTTTTTATTATTGAAAATAACCAAAACTGAGGTTTCTGTTCAATAAGTTATACAAGTGATGTATATATTAACTTGTGTATTGTTTCACCAAATCATTTGAAAGTTGGAAGTGTTGTTTTTGACCACTAAACACAAGTTTTGTTAGAATTTAATATATTTTACTTTTGTCATTTCGAGTTAAACACTTTTATAATGTAGGCCAAATATCAGCCATTAAGTGTATAGATAGTTTAGGCTGCGGCATCTGTGTCCAATGGACACATGCTGTCTTTATTTGATGAATAAATAATTTTCTGAAAAATCATTGACATGTTTTATATTGTAAAAATATGAAAAAACAATACAATAAAGAAGGGTGGGCTGTCTACAATACTCTTGGGTCTGTTTATTGTCATTAAACACCATTGATTTACTTGTTCACACAAAATTCACAGCTTGATGTTTTTAAAGACAGAATTATATGAATTTTTCAAAAAAATAAAATATCAAGATAAATCTAAGCAAGTAAACAAGCTTGAAACAAAATTAACACAACATAAAATCAATCACTGTCAACAAAGTAAACAATAACAAGTAAAGAAATCAAATACTAACATAGCACATATATAATGCATCTGGACCCTGTTTCACAGAGTCTTATGATCAAACATAATAAGTATGATGCATTTTTTTGATATATAGAATGTTAAGAAATGAAATTGCACTTTGGACAAATCAAAGTGGTAAGATGTTTATTGAATGAGTATCATACATTTGTATTTTAAAGATTACTTTAATTCATCTTTTGTTACATCTGGTACATTTTGTTCACTGAAATGTCTGGTGCTTCAAACAATGACATTTTTGAATTTTTAAGTACAATTTTTATGTGAAAATAAAAAGGTTGAAAATTTTATTAATTTACCTTATATGTGTCGCTTATATTGTAGTGGTACAACCAACAGGATACATTGACAGGAGATATTATAAATTTGTAAATAAGAAAGAGATGATACCAGAATTTGTTGTTCCAGATCTTACAGATTTTAAGGTTAATATGATTATATCTTTATACCCAGAAGTTGTTAAGTTTTATTTTCCAAATCGATGTCCAAGTACATGTTTATTATGGTCATATATCTCATAATGCTGATTGGTATTTTCAACTAGTTTACTTTTGTTGCTCAATATATAAAATTCAAATTTTAGACAAAAAAATTAAATCAAATGAAGTTTCTCGATAGTAAGGATTAGGTTTTATTGTTACATATAGTTGAACATGTTTATGTCAAACACTCTTTATTCGAATACCATGGACCCATATTTTTGCCCGTCAATTCCAAGTAAATTCAACACTGAAGTATTTGAGCATGCTTGAGTCTGTTATATCGGTTGTGTTGAACTATTGTTATAGTCCCAATTTCGAAAAGTTATATTGTTTAGAAGTTGGATCTAACGAGTTCAGTCATGATCCTTATTGACAAGGTTATTTTGCTGAAGGTTGCATATTCTGGCTCTCTCTACTAATAAAAACTGGCTGGTGACATAAACCCGAACAAACAACTGGACATTGAAAATCGTTTTTCAATTGTCAGAAGGATCACAATCAATGATTCATTTAGACTGCAAAGCAAAAGTCATTTACATGTAAGAACATTTCAGAATTTTAGTGTGTAATGCAAATAGAAGAAAACAATTATTACAAACAAGTAATAAAAAATGTATATAAGAGGAATACTAAGTAAATTGTACTTCATTGTGGACATTTATCAAAAGGCATCTTCTCTATATTTATTGAAAGTCATTTATATTTTTCAGCTGAAGGCCTATGTGCCATATAATTCACCAGAAATACAGACGTCAGAAATAACTGCTGAGGAATTATTTGACTCTTTTTATGCAGAAAAAGTTACTTCAGATTTTAAAGAAGGCAAAATTACAAAAGACATGGACATTAAGGAAATTGAAAAATTGGATTCTTTGAAAAGATGATCTTGAAACGTTTTTTTTTTTTTTTTAAATAAAAATGTTTTTTGATGCTGGTGTTCATTTTCCAAATTATCAGTATTTTGATACTGTAGTTTCTTGCTTCCAGTTTCTATTGTGGTGTACATGGTGCCATTGACTTTTGATTCGCAAAAGCTTAAAAATTAATAAATAAAAAAATCCAGAGGACAGACATCTTTTATATTGCTATCCTCATAAGAAATATGTGAAACAATAAGTGTATTTATCAACTTCTTAATTCTTTTCTTCAGCTAAAATAAAAGGTCTTAACTGGGTTAGGAAGTGTGTTGTACTTCCTCCACTCTTAAATATAAGGCCAATTAAAGAAATAAATATGGTTCTTGTTACATCAAAATAAAAATAGGGTAGGTAGGGAATTTTTTTATTTTACAATTTTTTTTACATAGTCTATGATAGAGACAATCTGTAACAGTGCTTATTGAAAAATCACCAAAAAATCTTTAGGTTAGGTAGGGTAACCGGAGCACACATATTTGTTTATTTGGCCTAAGCTGACATGATTTTACCAAAATGTTGCTGAAAATGACCAACAAGCAAATAAACAGTGTAATCTTTTTGAATAAAACATCAACAATTAAGCAAATAATCCTTCATTCAAAAATTTAAAAAATCAGCAGTATTTTAAAAATACTATTCCTAGAAATGGCACACGTGATAACTTTTTTGGGGTTGAATCAAGTATAAAGGAAATTTAAAAATTTTCTGTAGTTTTTTTCTTGTTATTGAAAATGTTGAAAAATACAAACAAGAAAAACTATAGAAATAAAATCAAAGAAATGGTGTTTGATTGATTTATCCTATAATTCAATTATAATGAAATAGATTTGTAAAAGAAATATTTTGAGCAGATTTTGAATGAAAATGTACCCAAACAGGTGCTAGGCATCCTCATGAACTTGCAGTGAGTTGTGAGATTTTTTCTCTTTGTTTAAGGCAGTATTATGACATTGAGATGAAGAACAGTAATAAAAACTCTGATCTTTTGCTTGAACCTAAGTCATTTGCTTGTGGGGATTTTGATACAAGGATCAGTCCACCATTTCATACTTTAGGAAACTTCAGGCATTATCACTGAAATCAAACCTAGATGTTTTATGTGGATCATCTAATTAGATACTGTAAATTCAGAAATTATTGCGTGCATTTTTTATTGCGATTTTGTAATTTTAGACCAAAATGCGATTTTAATTTTTGCGATATTGAGAAAAATCACGCTTCATTCAAATAAAAAATTCCAAACTGCGAATTTAAATTTTTGCGATTAAAACCCTGTCACATTTATCGCAATAATAAAAACATCGCAATAATTTCCGAATTTACAGTATTTGTTTTAACATTTCTGTCTCCTTTCATATCTGATTTGGTTGCTTTAGAATCCATTCTAATCGAATAAAAGTAATTTAAATTTGTTGTTATTGATTCTTTTCATTCAACTTTGTACATGGTAAGATATCTATCATAAGAAATTAATTTTTTTCTTATTCTTTATTTTCAAATAATAGATGAATATTGAACAAGTAAATTAACTATGTTAAGACAGTTATATTTGTGTAGTATCCATGTGTAGAATGGTAATACATGTAGGCCGACTTCTAAAATAGCATGACAGATTCTGGCCGCACACAAGGTGTCTTTGAAGCAGTATATATGTATTTCACTTGATGCCAAACAATGGAACAAAGTTTTACACATATGTGGAAAAGCATGACCAACAATTTTATTTTCAACATTTTATTGTGGATCGAAAGTATATAAATCCTTGACAAAACTGACCGAAATTCAATTTTAAAAGATACTAATTTCGCTTTAAATCCAAAAGTATTATTCCTTGCAGTTTTGGTTATGACGAATATTCGAGGTTGGCTGTATTGGCACCTGGGGCCAATACAGAAAGAGCCAGCTATTAACACCAGTTCAATACGGAATCGTAATGCATCGGACGGAAGTACCGTATTGAGCTGATGATTGCTGACAAAAGTATAGGTCATGCCATAATTTATAACTTTTTAAAAAACGTGAAAGTCATCATTTATGATTCACGTTTTCGACTTAAAAGGGATTTTTTAATGCCACCCAACAGAAAGAATCCCGGGCAGTATATAACACAAAAGAGGACAATTTCATTATTAAAACCGTTTTTCAGGTTAAAATTTTACTCAAAAATCGTATCGAACTTTATACAATTTTAGGCAACAGATGCACATAACACACGAACAAGCAGAATACCCTTCAATTTTAATATTTAAATGTTTCACACAAGAAAGGTGGTTACTAATAATACAGGTTACAATGAAATGCGCTGCGAAAGGACATTAAAATGCCTGCAATTCCTTACGGATAGTAGGTATATTTTCAGTTTTCAAGCAGCTTTGCCACCCTACTAATTTCTAAAATAAAATCTTCGATTATAAATATTTTTTTTAACCGGATTTTCCATAGAAAAATATCGGTTATTAATTTGGTGATGTACGGCGGCTAAGGAGTAATGGTTCCTGAAAGATTGAAAAATGGCTTTTCCAGTCGTGTCCGTGCGATAACTTATGAATCATTCAACCAAAGCTTTTCAAATTGTAATATGTTGTTACTGATGACAAAATGGAGGTCAATTTCGATATTCAGGATTTTCACTTTCACCGTTCAGGAGTAATGGTTCTTGAAAGATTGAAAAATGGCTTTTCCAGTCGTGTCCGTGCGAAAACTTAAGGTGCGTTTACACGACACGATTTTGCTTTCGATTTTCCGTCCGATTTAATACCGTCGCCCAGGTTCATCGTACAGCGTTCTGTTCAGATGATACGATTTTCCATTCGATTTTCAACATATTTGAACAGGTGCTTTTAATATGTTTCGAAACACTGCAACGTCCGAAATTATCTATACGGCGTGTAATCGGCAATTACCTTATCAAATTTTAAAAAAAAATATGATATGATAGAATTAATGATTAGCGAATGGTTAACCTGAGGCTCCCAGGAGCCGGTAATCGCTCATCTGATTCACAGTAGCCAAGAAAAGATGAAAACCAAAATGTTAGACAACTTTCCAACTGAAAAATTTGACAACTGACAAAATGTCTCGATAATATTTGTCATTTGAAGTCTAAAGATATGTCAAAACCCGTTTCCAAAGACCATTCTACCAAATTATGGTTCCAACTGGCCCGGTTAATTCAAACAAGAAGCTTAAAATGTGAAATGTGGACAGTCGGACGACGATAACGACGGCTGACGCCGGACAATAGTTCACATGACCCTTTGGGACAGGTGAGCTAAAAATGGAACTAAACGATTCTCCGTGATTGCCTATTCACACAATTTATGACATAATCATTATGACGTCATGAATTCATGACCATTACGTCATTTATCCGAACGAGTCATCTTTCACCATTTTCAAAAAAGGAAAAGTTATGACATGAAAAGTAAGAAGAAGAGAGCCTTGAAATACATTGTTGCAGCTAATGCCGTTAAACGACGAACGCTGGCAAGAAGAGCAGATCTGGGTGTTTGCCAAACTCTGCTCAAAGACTTCTCAAATGAAGACAATGATTCCTGTCGCAACTTTCTGCGATTCAGTTACCTTACGTCACGACATTTAATGCATTTATACGAGTTATCCCCTTTGCATAAAAGAAAACAACATTGATGTAACATTAGATGATTTTTTTCTAATATGGAGTGATGTAAATGTAAAAACATGAAATTTCGAATATATTCATGACATATATGTATATAGATCTACCTCCTATGTTTATTTTGCCATCAATTTGCTCTAGAGCCATTTTTTTCTCAAGTTTGTCATGACACAGTTAGGATGTTACGTCATGACACAGTTAGGACGTTACGTCCCATAGAGATGCTTCATTCTCATAGAGATCAATGAAGTCTAAGTCCTCTGATATCTTCTGTTCTTCATTATTGCTAAGAATTTCAACTGCTATCATGTCAGAAGAATGAGTGTCGACATACCCGTTGCATTGCACGTCGCAGTCATAAGTTCAAATAGGTAATTTATAAGTAAAGGTCTGTTAAAAAAAGAGTCAACACCTTTTATTTTTATTTTTTACATACTCGTGATCAAGACCATATTGGTCGAAACGTTGAGTATTTTTAACTTTTTAGTTTGTTGTTGTTTTTTACGATTTTATATTTGGTTTTGTTAGACTTGTGTATTTCATACATTTTAGTCGTTTTACGCCCCTTTTGACAGCTCACCATTTCCATTTATTTTTCGTGTTATCTGTTAAAAAGGGGGGGGGGGGGGGGAGGCCCGATATGAGTTCATGTAAAAACACAAATAACGAACAATATATGACGTACAGTAAGTGTTAATAATTTAGTTTCCACATGAACATTTTCCTATATATTTAATTTAATACCACCTTACTTGAAAAATTCTCAATAATTCCTGTTTGGTTCTACATATTTTGATAAAATTATTCGCAAAATTTATTGCTGTTTCTTTTGACAATTTTCTCAAACAATTGTGATTTGTAGTTTTGAAATGCTAATGAATAAAAAATAAATTTTAAATATTGAATTTCAGATGGAAATAGGTATATTGAATTGTACTTTTCTAAATTAAGAATAATGACAACTCTTAAGGTGGTCTTTCGTAAAATTCAGTAAAAACTATTTTAAAAAACTACAATAAAGTCTGCGATCAATGGTAAAACTTTCATCAAAATCTAACCAAAAATGAATTAGTGAGAATTTCTGGAAAAAGACTTAATTTACAGGAAAAATTTACGAACATTGTGTTATGGCCACTTCACTATCTGAAAGAATAATTTTCTTAAATTTTCTAATTTAATGCTTAGTTTGACATTACATATACTGTAGGCGCAGAATAGCCAGGTTTGTGAACAAAAGATAACACTGTTCCTTTTTTACGAGTTAAAAACTTTTAAAATGATGTGAAAATCGGAAAATTGTCGATTAAAATTATTTGCTTGATTTTTTCAATCAACTAATTAATTAAGGCGATCGATTGGCGTTCACACGATCCGATTCATTCAGCCAAAGCTTTTCAAATATTAATATGTTGTTACTGATGACAAACTGGAGGTCAAGTACGATATTGACGATATTCACTTACCCTGTTCATGAGTTATTGTTCTTAAAAAAATGACAAATGACAGTTCTAGTCGTTTCAGTGCGAAGATCATTTGTTGTTGTCAAGTTATTACTTTTGTTGTGGCATATTCGTGGCCCTTTGAGATTTAGGCCAAGCTCATTCCGATGAAACCACAGACCAGCCTACTTCCATCGACCATGCATATATTAGAAGACAACAACTGTTTAAAAGTGAGAATCTGGAAAGTTATTGGAGTGACCACAAGATTCTTTGGTTCCATATTAAATAAGGTTATAATCTCATTGACGTATTTCTTTCATTATTGACTTCATGATTTCTGCCTACCAACCCCTGCTGAATAAATTCCAATATTATGTCACTTACGATAAATAGGAGGTCAAGATTGATTTTGGCCTCTCCATTTCTGAACCCTACCAAATTAATTTTTTTACTTGATCCTGTTTGGGGGTCCAGATTTGCAAATATCATTTTCATGCAGGAAAATCCGGTTTGCTATCAATCTGACCGCCTATTGTTTCTAAATTAAGAACATTTCTTAATCTAGATCTAAACCAATTAAGGTACTTATTAGTAATAATTCTTCTTTACGACTAAGCTAAAACATTCAATTTAATAGCCTTCCCTTACTGCAAACTTGGTTGCTTAAAATGCCTATATATATAGCTGAATCTAAATATACAAAAGCTGGATGAATGCACCAGTTCAATGTCTGTGAACCAAAACAATGAGCTCTAAGACAAAGGACATATCAGAGTACCTGTAAACGGTAGGTCATTTTGTTTTTGAATACCATGAAAGGAACATGTGGACATGAGCATTATACCTTACTACTTTGCACTGTAAAATATGAAGAAATGCAGCTTCAAGTTCTGTTAAGGGTGTACTTGAGAAATTTAAATTGCGAATGGATAACTACCCATAGGAGCTTAAATAACTGTCTTTATCCTTTTTGAAGATAAAAATATTGTTGAACATTTGATAAAGTGTATAGGGGAACTTAAAGTTCGTCATAATGATTCGATTTTGGAAGAGGCACACAGGAGGGGAAATGTATTTTGTTTTCTTTTTTTAAGAATGTACATATTTATCTCAAAATATTTCGTGCAGATTTACGTTTCATTTAATTAGAACAAACAATAAATACTGTTTAGGACAAAACAAAATCAAAAAGTGAATTTTCCATTCATTTTTTCTTTTTTTTTCTTTTGTACTCATTTATGAGTCATTCAGACGTCTAAGGTGAATTTCCTTTGCAGTTATGACGTAATGAAATACCCTCAAGTTTAAATTTAAGACATAAGTAGCTATTGTTCTAATTCATTTATTCCTGTGATACATGAAGGTATGTATATGTTTCATGATTTGATTTTTATGGATTTAAGATGGGGTTTGTGTATGTTATCACCTTTTATTGCAATGTTCATTTTTTTCTGCTTGAATACAATATTAGGTGAAAGTAAGTGGGCAGTATGTTTCTCATTTAATTTTGCCCATTAACAAACTAAACAGACAATTTTCAAACGTTGAATTGGTATGTATATCTATTTAATTTATTCACAATGCAATTTAACTTCATTTGCAAAATTCTTGATAAAAGTTTTGAAACTGTTTAAATTATGGTCTAACCACGAGTTTAAACCAGCACGTAGTGAAGTGTATTCAACTCCTGTATTTATTCGCAAATTTTCTAGCTGAATGTCGACGGCTCTCTCAGGATAGTCTATAGCTTCCTCCACCAATACAAAACAGGCTGCCACGATATGATCATATGTGCTGAAAACTCCGATAAAACAAATTAAACAATAAATGTGGTGTTTTCATTAATTTAAAAAAAAAAAAACCTGCCAGTCGTTTATTTGGCCACATGTTTCAAAACAGACTATCGGAATTACCAAACAAGGGCTACAGAAAAGAGAACAGACTTTTTCTTATTTCTTATCGATGATGCGTTTTTCTCTGGAATACTTATTTTAAGAATAAAATCGACCAAACTCCACGAGTAATCTGGCACTTTTGGTATATTTTTCATTTGAATCACTGTACTATTACATGTATTAGAAATATTTATAGTTACACAGTAGAAATACTTTCCAGTAAATCTTTTCAGTAAGTAAGTAAGTAAGTAATGTCTTTATTTAAAGAGGGTATTTTACATGAGATTTTAGACTAGAAAACAATAAATATATCGCCTCTGAAATCGATTTTAAAGAAAGCTTGAACATTTTTTTTAATCCCGGCTCTTGTTAATTTTCTGGCATGTTCCTCAACCTATCCCATTAAAAATATTCAGGCATAATTTTTTTTAGTACTCAAAATCTTAGATATCTGCATAGTGTATATATACCGATAATTAAAACAAACATGGTGACCATTAGCTAGACTATCACTGTGTTGTCTTTTTTTTTTGTCTCATTTTACTCATTGCTTTGGCACTGACATGCTTTTTTCGGTCCGTTTCGTGGCTAAATATGACGCTAATAATTCATTGTTAATAAGTTTTGAATTTTGATCTTTAGAATTCAGGATATATTTTAATTTTTTTTTTTTATTTTATCACCTGCTTAGCGAAGCGGGGGATATATATTGATGGGGTCTCTGTTCGTCGGTCCGGCCGCACTTATTATTGCAATAATTCGTACATCAGTGAATGGATTTCATTAAAACTTCCACATAATCTTCAGTACAAGGTGCCAGTGTTCATCACCTACTTTATTTTTTATCAGAATGATTTTTGGAGATTTCCACAAACAAACATGGACTTTGCCATTTATTCATAATATGGTAATGTAAGGTGATAGACATGCCGCGTCCAAAACTCCTTCTTCACCAGTGAATGGATTTTTGTGAAAATTTCAGGGAATCTTCAGTGTACATTGCCATAGTGCAACTTCTTTTTTTTTTCATCAAAATATTTTTGTCGTTTCCCATAGACAAACATGGACTTGTACATTCTTTATGTTATGGGAGATATATATTTGTGAACTTTGCTCACAGTACTTATAGTTTTTAATTACCACTCATTTGGTATGCTGTAATCAAATTGAACCCAACAAGCTCCTAAACATTCTAGTTTTGTTCATTGTTGGAAATATTGCAGAAAGCGAACACGATACATGTATTTCATTTGTCACAGTATACAGTTATTTAACAGTATTGAGGGATATAGCCATTTTATTTGTCCCGGGACACTGACTATTTTCCCAACCCGCAGCGGAGGGAAATAGTCAATGTGTCGAGGGGACAAATAAAATGGCTATGTTCAGAAATGACTGTTAAATAACTGTTTTATTATACCGAAACACTTTACCGGTCAATAGTTCGCAGTACTATTCACCGGTCACTATTTACCGGTGATTAGTTTCGGAAACTAATCACTGGTAAAAAAAAAATAGTAAAATTAATGTCTTGATTTTTATATAGCAAAAAAACATACTGAGGTATAATAATAAATATTATGAAAAGCAAAAGGAGTACAACAGGAAAATCATTTGCTGTACATGCATTACATCTAGATTTATACCATGTTGTCATAATTTAAAATGTAAAACCAGTTATAATTATTTATCATACATGTACTTTATCATTGCATTAGGTAAAATTCCTGAAAGACCCGTCCACTTCTAAATTATTTAAAGCCGCTAAGTATCATAGTATAAATCGGATAATATGCCTATCGGTATATTATATATACCCACAACATATTTAAACCAGCGAGCGATTTGCGCGAGTTTATTTAAATGCTCCGCCTACTTTCCCCTTTGATACACGTTGGTTTCTTGTTCTTATGTCTCAAGTATGGTACAACATCATATCCCAAATAAAAGACCATACCTTTTGTTCACCACAACTTTTAAGCGAGTCAATGCATAAAAAGTATGGAACATAGTCTATCTAAAAAGTATGGAACATAGTCTATCTAAACAAGTATGGAACATAGTCTATCTAAAAACGTATGGAACATAGTCTATCTCAAAAAGTATGGAACATAGTCTATCTAATATAGTATGGAACATAGTCTATCTAATATAAAACATATGTGGGTATAATCTGCTGACAACGACACAATAGTTATATTATACTTGAATTTTGTCCCACTTCTTCAAATCGACAACAAAATGCAGTATGACTTCATACATTCCAAAGTTTATGTGGCTTTACCCAGTTTTATCGGATTATTAAGATAAACATTTCGACAGTTAATTTTACAATTGCTTTGAACAGTTACATGGCTGTCAAAGAATATTTACATTTTGATTACAGAATAACATAATCTAAACATTTACACCTAACTGTTAATTGACATTTTCTTAATTTCTCCCTTTCGTTAGTCATAAATTTGTTAAATATTTTAGTTCTAGCTTTGACAACAATGGCAAACGAAAGTCAAATTTCTAACAAGTTCGACACCTTGCCTTTGAGTTCAAATACAGAATGTACATCTTGGAGAAAACTCTTGGTGAACGTTAAAATGATTAAAAAGCAAGTTCTACTTGATAAGAGTCTGGATTGTGTTGCCATACCTAAGCAACTTCACGCTTTGAGTACATCACCAAATCAAACTTTACCAAAGGTTAAAAAATTCAGACTAAACGAACTCGTGGAGATTCATACAGAACCTAAAAGCAAAACTCAGGATGAAGTCAAAATTACAAACAGCAATGAAGATGAACTGTGTCGAGAAAAAAATGATATAGAGCAGAAAAATCATGTACAGGAATTACGTAAAGATGTTGCAAATCATCAAACTAGTCAAGAATGTGGTTCTTCAATAACATTCCATGGCAGAAAATGTGATATGGGAAAAACTAAAATTGACAACACAGTTTTGAAAATTAATTCTATTAGGAAAACATCTGATTTATTAAAGAGGGATCCGGTAAAGACAGGAAGGCGCGATTCAGTGGTTGCTATGTCGGCAAGAAAGCTGTCCTTATGTCCTAATATGTCAAAGTCGAAAATAAGAAAGACTAGTTTTGTAGCACCACCCACCAATGTTAAAAGAAAGACTTCTCAGATACATGGAATACAAACTAAATTGTCCTCCCATGTAAACCGAAGAAAATTCGATGAGGAGTTCATCTCAGAAACCAAACAGTTAGAGCTCCATCTAAAATTAAAACAACTCCATGACAAACTGATAGTATCAATAGACATTGAAACAATCACCAGATGTCTTCAGTCGTCGTATCCTACATCAGTTATAGAAATATACAACTCAGAAGACCAGTGTCTGTATTCTACAACCACTAAAGGTAGGTTATCCTTATCTTAGATTTTATAACATTAATATCATTTTATAAACTACAGTTAAGATTAAAATATAAAGATATATTATCTTAAAGAGAAATATCCAGTTTAATCCTGCAATTTGCTTGACTAATTTGAAACTTTATCCTCTTGGTAAATATTGCATAAAATACGTTTAAATGATAGGTTACAATCAAAGTAAACATTTACACATGTAAAACATTTCAAATTGAGGAATTCGTTTGCTACTATGAACCTAAATTTATTGAGGGTATTATTTTAAAAGGGATATATCAATTCAGTGTCCTTAAAATTAATACATGTAAATACATACATGCAACACAATTCTGCTTAAGTCGCAACACAAAAGTACAATACAATTCTCATTCAAGCTTCACAGGATCGGGGAATATAAATGCAGACGGGGAATATGATTCCATATAACATGTGAAGGTCCTGAATAACATATAAAATGTATGACAATTCGCGAAGATTCGAGACGACTACTTTTTGTATTGACTTCTAGAGTCTTTTTTATCCGAATTGCGACCCATTTAGTGCCAAAGTTCTTTTCACTATACTATGATATGGTTAATGAATTTTGACACAGAATCAAAAGATGCACGCCAAAATCTGGAATCAAAATATGCAGACAAAAATCTTGAAACGAATCAAAAGATGCACACCAAATTCTTGACACAGAATCAAAAGATCAAAAGATGCACACCAAAATCTTGACACAAAATCAAGGGATGCACACCCAAATTTTAACACAGAATCAAAAGATCAAAAGATGCACACCAAAATCTTGACACAAAATTAAAAGATCCACACCAAAATCTTTACACAGAATCAAAAGATCCACACCAAAATCTTGACAAAGAATCAAAAGATCCACACCAAAATCTTAACACAGAATCAAAAGATGCACACGACAAACGTTCATGTTAGCGAAGGAACAACGCTTTTAATGCTATTCTTCATCTTAAAGACAGAAAAAGCCGCTTTAATGTCTCCAACACTGAGAACAATCTTTCACCTGCCTGTTCTATCGACATTATTGAATAGAAAACGTCTTAGAATTCCATTACTCATTACCGGTTTCCTTACAGACCATACAGTTTCTGTTATTGTTTGAAATCTGATGTTGTATCTTGGGGAGGACAGAAATCACTAACTAGCTTAAACACACCGTATTTAGGACATTTCCGGATTTGGCTAAATCTCCTTATCACTAAATGTACCCCTCAAATTTCTAAATTTTGGATATACAAATCTAGAAGTGATAATCATTTAATGCGATGCTTTATCTCCGATGCAAGATAATTAATTTGCTTTACATTGGGATGTCTCTTATATCATTTTTTTTACCAGTTCAGTAATGAAATCTTATTTTTATAGGTGATCCCTTAAATCTTTCTTCTTAATATTTACCATAGCACGAATATTCATGCGTTTATTATATATCCACGTCCTTATACTGACATCTACACAGTCATTAAAAAGATATAGACTCACGGTTAAAGTTTTTGCAGTAAACAAAATTTTACTGGAAGTTATTTATAAACTAAGATAACTTTTTGAAAGTGATCAGTATTTTTCTGCATCAAGCAAAGTTTGTCATTAGACTGCTGTTGGGTTTACCATATTTGGGTATCTGTATCTGATCTAAAACGTTGGTTTATTGTGTCCGATATCCGTATTTTACATATTTGATCTTGAGAACTGTCAGTGAGACAACCTGGTGAAGTTATATACTATGGGCATCAACATTCCCAAGAAGATAACTCTTAGCCGCATGTATTTATTTAAAATTTTTTATGAATTTCGAAATAGGTTATATGATATAATCTGTTTCAAAATGTATAAGAATCCGTATAATTTGAATTTCAAAAACTTCCTGATCCAGAATTACATTTAAAATCATTTGAATAACTTATTCAGCTCAGGAATATTTAGATCGCTGACTGCGGAGTAATACGTCATTCAAGCTCCACAGGTGATGGTACAGTACCCAAAGTAGATTATACGATATATTCTAACTTGCTCAAACATTCAGAAATAATCAAATTGTCTGTTACAATTGAAACAAAGTTATTCAACATAAAACAGAAAAAAATAGTATCGAAGCATTAAGCTGATTGGAGGATAAAAAATACCAAAAGGCATATACAATGTTAAGACGCGAGGCAAGTAGCATGGAACTATAGCTTATAACCTGGTTTAGAAAGTATCACAATTAACAGCTAACCTTTCAATAATATTAATTTTTACCTGGTCCGAAACATACTGTCTTCATATAGTCAGTATAATCTATAACAGTCGGTTCCACTATGATGCAATGCATTTAAATTTGATTAAGATTTTTGTGTAAAAAATTATTCAGTGAAGATGCAGAAAACTAGATGCTACTTTGAATTAAGTAATCATGTTCTTTGTCCCATCTGTACGTAACGACGGTAGATTTACGCGTTTGTACTTTTGGGAACTAAGATTATACTAAAGCATAATAAAGTTATAGCCTTTAGTTGAGGTCAATACATGAATTTATCGATCATAGAAATATTAATGTGCAGGGAAGACAGAAATCAATAAAGTTCAGGTCGATAAATTCATCAGTTGACCAAATCAATACTCTACAGTTGGCTTATTTTTCGCTAAGTATCAGTTACAAGTCTTCATTAACAAAAATACGCCTCTCCAGAAATGGCATATCACAGATGTTTTATTGCGAATGATCCAAATTTTATGTTAGCTACATTTAGTCTTTTTATTTCTTGAAGTTTTGTTTTTCAGAAATATATGTGCTATCATTTATTCAGGAAACAACATATTAACATGTGACTGTAAAAAATCGTATAAGATGATCTAAACGATATGACCAAATAAAATCTGTATAAATTTAGATTTTGGATATATTCACAAGCATACGGATTTTAATAAATTTTCCATATATAGGTCTATATGTATATAAAAGTACAAAAATTAGTCAGTCAATAGTCGTTTTATTGTACTTATTTATAAATACGCCTATAATATATGGTTTTTGCATTGGCGAAGTACTGGTAAACTAAGATGGTACTTAACGTAGGGGAATTTTTATGTTCTATTCTTGGATCCAGAATTTAAATTTATTCGCTAAAAGGACTACGTGTACTTGAGCTATGTAACAAATTAGTTTAAACTTATTTATTTATAGTGGATTGGGAAACAAGTTATGCCAACTTATACTAATCCCTCTCCACTTGGCGGGTGCGAGAGGGGCCCCTGTAGCGGCATTTTAGCCTATTCTTTTTCGATATCTACAGAGGAGTCTTTAACATGCTAAGGGTGTTGCTCTCCATTAACCCGGGACAGCCATTTTTTGTCCCCATCCGACGGACTAGCATCGTTTATCGATAGGGCGTCGCAAATTTGATCTCTGAAATTTTCATCTCGAGCGGGAATCGAACCAGGGACCTCTGGCTTCGTAGTCCGATGCACTAACCACTACAAATCGGCGCCCACTCACTTCCAAACTGAAAGCGTTTTACTCAACTAGATATCATATGAAACCAACATATTTAAAATCTAAGAAAATGATGAACTTGTGCATTGTCATTATAACCAATAGAAAGAAAAAAATAATGAATTATGAAAAAGTTATATTCATATCAACAAGAAAAATAACCCCTTTTGTAAAACAAAATGTTGAAGAAAACTAGAAAAAATTTAGTTATGCTACAGTATCGAAATATTCACGACTTTAAGACCCCATTGTTTTCCTTCGTTCTACCAATAAGATAATCTCTAACTTTCTTCACGAAAATCCTACAAAGAAAATGATATTTTAGAAGACTCTTTTCAATACTTTTTCTATGATATAACGAGTTTCCCTTTTGTTTTCTATTCTTTATCGATGGTTGTTAAACTAATTGATTTCGATTGACAATTTAACTGAAGGTGGGCTCAACAATCTTAGCAACCAAATTATCATATCTGTTGTTTTATTGTTTAAAATCTGTGGGATGGGATTAAAATTCACAATTTATGTTCATAAAATGGCCACTATTTGACCTGTGAATCAGAGATAAACATTTTTTTAAATTGATTTAAATGTTATGAAGCATTGATAAGAAGAACTGGGCTTTCAGTACCAAAGTTCTTACAAATACAATATAATATTTATAGTATTAGTACACATTTTATTTCCTTTTGTCATATTTATATAAGATTGACATGTTTATACTTTAAGGAATCATAACGATCAGAACAAATAACTGCAGTCTGAGAAATTGGCAATTATAATTTCTGTTTTGTTTGTATCCATCCGTAACACCATAAATACACCTACAGTATTTTCCTGCATATTGATAATAAAACAATATAAATTCAATATTATGTAAAAGTACTTTCTTCAGAAGGTATGGCGAATTTAAATTCTTATTAATGAATGTTATCTGTTTATCATGAAAATGATATATGATGATCTTAAAAGTGTAATAGTGCAAATAAACCAATAATTTATAATACGATCGTGTAAACTACATTTGCTGGACAGATTTGTTTATTTTTGGTAATTGTAACTTGATGGGTAATTAGAATAATTCATGTTAAAAAAAGAAAAAGAAAAAAACAAAAAACAAAAAACCAAAAAAAACAAAAAACAAAACAAAAAACAATGGTAATATATAATAAAAGACATCTTTGACAAGATGGCGACCACAGGGTAGTAATGAAAATTTGAGGGGTCGACTTTGTAAAATTGTAATGATACTATTGGAATAACATACTCAATTTCTGGATTCTGAACTTGCTGGTCGATAAATTAAATGGATAATTAGACTTTACTGCTGAGATTTTTGTTGGAATGTTCTTTAATTTACAAGATGAATTCATGAAGACCATTCGGTTGGTGAGTTGTGTTTATACGCATATATGAACATTAACATTGAACATTGAACATTTAATATATAACATGTACGTACATTGATAATGAGGTATTGAATCAATATAACTGACCCGTTGAAGTCTTGATCTAAATACAAAAATGCCATCGGGTAATAAACGAGGAGGAAAATCCAAATCATTTTCCCAAAAGACCCAAAGAGATCGTTCTCAGTCGGTTAAACGCCCAAGATTTGATGATTCAAATGCATCTGATATTTCTGACTTCTTGGAAAAAATCTCTAAAGATGAAACTTCATTAAAATATCTCATCAATGAGATGATGAAACACGAATTAATTAGAAATGAACTTATTTCTACATTTCATACTGAGGTGATTGACCAATTACAAAGCCGCATCAATTCTCTTGAAGAACGTATTGATGAAATGGAGCAATACTCCAGACGTACATGTCTAAAATTTTGTGGTGTTCCAGAATCTATTGATAATGAAAAAGAAAACACTGATCAACTTGTTTTAGATATAATAAATAAAGATATCCTGAAGAATTCTGAAACTAAGCTTACTCTTCATCATATTGGTCGCACTCATCGATTAGGTAAAAAACAAAATAGTGTTACTCGAAACATTATTGTACGCTTCATCACATACAGATACCGAGCACTAGTTTATGCAAATAAGCGCAACCTTAAAGACAGAAATGATGTAAATCCAGATAAGGTGTATGTAAATGAAGCTCTTACAACAAAACGTACCAATCTCTTCAATAAAACAAGAGAATTGTACAAACACAAGCAAATTAAAAATTGCTGGACTTATGACGGCAGAATTTTTGTCAGAACGATTAATGATGACAAGTCAGTTTTAATTCGATCTGAGGCTGACCTTACGCAGTTCCTAAACATCAGGATAAAGCAGTCATCCAATGGTAATCCATCGATTATTCCAGCAACACCAGGTCATAATAACATTACTAGTAACGGTAGCCTAAACGTGAGTGCCCCTACCTTCAAACCTATGTATAGTGACATATTGACCTCAACTCCGGCGGCGACAGGTGCTACAGGACCATCAACGAGTAGCTCGAGTAAGTCTGACTAATTTAATATATGTAATGTGACTAAATACATAATCTGTCAAGCTTCAGGTATGAGTGTGTAATTATTTAATACATTCATATAGTCTACCTATCAGTAACTAAAATGCCTTTGTTGTGTATTTCTTTTGCATTAGCTATTCCCAGTTTTTTGACGTTTTCGGTTTTTGCATTTATTTGTATATATTTCTGTTCAATGATATTCTTATCTTTGTATGCCTTTAATGTGTGCCATTTGACCAGTCTTTGTAACTTATATGTTATCTATTTTTGGAGTACATTTTTCTCCTTGGGGATCTGTATATTGAAACAAATACCTTACGTGTTTGATAATGGTTGATCTTAATAGTATCTACCATACAGTTCCCCACAAGTTTAACATTATGATATCTAGTATATGTAATATTGAATTCATGTTGTTGGTTGCATGCTTATTATTATTCATGTGTGAGGACATTCACCCTAATCCGGGACCTGACTCCAGTAGATTTTTCTTTCGTAATGTTTCTGTTGTCAATATTAACGTGAATTCTCTCAGAAATAAAACTGATTTAATCAGTACTGAACTTGGTGATCATGATATTATATGTGTGACTGAATCCCGACTTGACGGTAGTGTTAATAATTGTAATATATGTATTGATAATTTTCATAACCCTGAACCATTTCGTAAAGACAGACAGGCCAATGCTGGCGGTGGAATTCTCATATATGTCCGTGAAAACCTTTTTGCTAAACGTCGCCTAGATTTAGAAATTCAAGATATTGAATGTATTTGTGTCGAAATTTCAAATAATGTCAAAAAATTCTTAGTAGTTTGTATATATCGACCACCTAATTCTAGAGTCTCGTCATGGGATCATATTGATAGTCTGTTTGATGACTGTGTTGATACTGGTTTAGACTGTATTTTCTTAGGTGATATCAACCTTGATCTCAACGCCGTAAATAACAATCATAAGTTCTTACGGTCTTGTGAACAGTTCGGATTTAAAAATGTTATTCACGAACCTACACGTATCACTCCGAATTCCGCCACCCTCATTGACCCAATTCTTATAAATAATATGGGTATATATAGAGATAGCTATGTTATGTCAAATTTTTGTAGTGATCACTGTCCTTCTGTTATTGAAATTAATTTCAACAATTATAGATTAAAGTGTTATACTAAAAATATATGGGATTTTGATAATGCTAATTATGAAGCTATCTCTAATCACTTGCAAGATATTGACTGGGACTCTAGACTTGGGAATATCATTGATGTTGATCTTTTGAATGAGAATATTAGTGGGGAAATTCACTCTGCGATGAATTTTTTCATTCCTAAAAAAACTATTAAAATTAGACCGAAGGACAAACCCTGGATAAACAATAATATTAAATGTAAAATTAGGAAAAGAAATCGGGTACATAAAAAGGCTAAAAATCGTAATCTTGCAAGTGATTGGGACAAATTTCGCCAGCTCCGTAATGAAGTTATTGATATGATACGTGAGGCAAAAAGGAATTATGTTATTAATCTTCAGAACTCTTTGATTGATAAATCAATACCACCAGGTAAATGGTGGAGGATTGCCAAAAGTGTGACAAGATTTAAAAATAAGTGTAGTACAAATAATCCAATTAAAGTTAATGGTGAATTATTTTTTCATCCTATTGATAAAGCAAATGCTATAAATAACTACTTCACAACTATTTCAACTATTGATGCTGTACCTGATCTTCCAAATGTACAACCACTTGCACCCTGCGAGCTGTCAGATATTGAGATCACGGAACAAGAAGTCAGTGATCAGTTACAAATTTTAAATTGCAACAAACCTCCCGGACCTGATAATCTTCCTCCGAAATTCTTGAAAGCTATTTCCCATTCACTAGTCAAACCACTAACTATATTGTTCAATAAAAGTGTACGTTACGGTGTAGTGCCTAGTGACTGGAAACTAGCCAATGTAACTGCAGTGTATAAAGGTAAAGGAGGTAGTGATAATGTGACTAATTATAGACCAATTTCCGTTACAAATTGTTTTTGCAAGATATTGGAAAAAATTATATTTAAGCATCTTCACAATTACCTTCTTCAAAACCAGATCCTTTCGGATCACCAGTCAGGTTTCAGACATAAAGACTCTACTGTTAACCAATTACTTATATTGTATGATACGATTATGAAAAATCTTGACATTGGTAAAGACGTTAGATTTATATTCTGTGATATATCAAAAGCATTTGACCGTGTTTGGCATCGTGGATTGTTATATAAATTAAGGAAATATGGAATAAATGGTAATTTGCTTAGTTGGTTCCGTAGTTATTTGACTGATCGTAAACAGAGGGTAAGTATGGATGGCTACTTTTCTGCGTGGCATTGTATTAATGCTGGTGTCCCCCAGGGCTCTATTCTTGGACCTTATTTATTTATCCTCTTCATCAATGATATTGTTGATGTTGTTTCAAACAAAATCAAATTATTTGCTGATGATACATCCCTCTTTTGTGTTGTTGATGATCATAATGAGGCTGCTGAGTCTCTCAATTCCGACCTCGAATCCATTCACACTTGGGCATCTGATTGGGGGGTTACATTTAATGCATCAAAGACAAAGTCTATGGTATTACTCGAAAAAATGCTAATACACTACCTTTGTTTATGAACAATATTCAGTTAGAAAATACAAGTAATCATAAACATCTTGGACTTAACCTTAGTTCTGATGGTACTTGGAAATATCATATAAACGATATATATTCTAAGGCTTGCTCTCGTTTAAACGTTTTGCGAATGTTAAAGCATAACCTTGATCGAAATTCGTTAGAAAAATTGTATTTTGGATTCATTCGTCCTATTTTAGAATATGGAAATGTGATATGGGATAATTGTACTCTAGAGCAATCTGACCTTATTGAATCTGTGCAGTATGAAGCTGCGAGAATTGTGACGGGAATGAGAAAAGGGACATCTAAAAGTAAATTATATACTGAACTTGGGTGGGATTCACTGAAAAGTCGGCGAAAGAAGCAGAAACTTCTTCTTACTTTCAAAGCTCTACATGGAGACCTTCCAAGTTATTTTTGTGAACACCTAATAGAAAATATTAATTCTGAGATAAATTATGATCTTCGTAATCCCCGATTTTTCAAGCCTCCTCGTTGTCGTACCCAGTCATATAAAAAAAGTTTCTTTCCTTGTGTCATGGAACTTTGGAATCAGTTAGATACGTGTGTCCAATCCATACCAACTTTTAGTCAGTTTAAGAGAAATATTAATAAGGACATCGTGAAACCACCCCCCTTTTATTCCTATGGGTCTCGTTGGTTAAATATTAAACTCTGTCAGCTTCGCAATGAAGTGAGTAATCTTAACCATCACCTGTTCTTGTCTCATTTGTCTGCCAACTCGCAATGTGCCTGTGGTGATGCTGTTGAAGACAATTTTCACTTTTTCTTTGTATGTCCATTATTTATTCGACAGCGTCATGAATTATTTTATAACATTAGAAATCATATTGATATTATTGATGTTGATATTTTGCTTAAAGGGTCACCAAATTTGTCTTTAGATGAAAATATTGAAATTACTGTAGCTGTACAACAATATATAGATGCAACTAGACGCTTTGTCTAACTCTGAATTACATGTACTTATTTTTATTATAAGCAATGGCATAATTAAGGCATTCATTTTCTCTTTCCTCTTTTAAATTCAATTCCTTTCTTCCAATTTCTTTTTTATTTTAAACTTTTTATTTATTCAATTACTTGCTTCATAATCTCCGACTTGGCCTTTTCTTTTGTTTCTTAAGTTTGAATATAAATCAATTTGTTTATCTTATCATATTATATCTATTGAAGCATCTGTATAACTGTTATTATATTTATTTTATTTTCTCTTTCTCTCAGAATTGTAAATTGTTTATATAGGATGGACTTCCCAAATCTTCATGCTTACCTTACCAGTAGAATATACTTATAATTTGATGTTGTCATTTCAGTCCAATAGTATTAATTTTGTAATCTTTTTGAAATGTATTTTCTATAACTTATCTATACTAATTACTTACTTTTAAAATTGTAATTGCTGGATTGTTTTGTGGATGTTTATATATTATGTTTTACGTTGTATATTGTTTATCCATCTTGTTTCGTGGAGAGGACTTGTATAGGCCTAGCCTGTTGTCCAATCCATTTGATATGTATTTATCAATAAAATATTTTGAAATTGAAATTGAAAGACATGCTAGCTTTAGTTTGAGGTTTGTATGCTATTCTCGGACAGTATTTATATGTTGTGGATAATTGAACATTACAGAGAGCAATTACAGAGAGTAACTTATTAAGATAAGGATAACATAGAGTAGGGATAGTTTGACTTTATTCGTATACTTGGTAGAGGTCGGTATATAAAACACGCTTTATGGCCTAAACCTTCTTATATATCTTAACACGGAAATTGGTGTACAGAAACACACAGTTAAGGTCATAACAACGGAACCACTAGATAGAAATGGTGAAATACGCTGCCGTTAGCGAGAGTAGTCAGAACTTTAAATTCCTCATAGTGTTTATATTTAATCACTGAAAGATGAATAGCATACACTTTTCAAATTTGTAGTCCTTAATGTGGAAAGATCTCTAGTTGGTATAAATTTATAATCTCATATCAAAAAATTTGTAAGTGAATGTAAATATTTTCTGTAATTTGATATAAAATTTTCAGACCTACACAGAGTCAATTCACGAAAGGTTGGTTTTATATATTTTTCAGTCTCAAATTTACCATCTTAAGTAAAAAAAAGCCGGGAAAAAATTATTATCCTGTATGTTTTATATTTTCTGCCCCAATACAAAGTTAAATCGTTTTAAACTGTATACACGACTCTGGCATGTATTTAATGTATATGATAATTTCTATCATTAAAGAAAAGTATTAGAATGGACCAACGAGTTTGTGTATCAACCAGAACGTAATTCTTGGTTTAATTATTCACATATACTTCCAAATCATCCATTAAGTTTTAAATATAAGATGATCATAAGAAAAGAAATTATTGTGGTTAAGATGACGCCATTCGTTACAAATTTAATAATAAAAATGAAAGAGTTTATCAGATTCAATTGTTCCTTAGTAGCAACGAGTTATTTATAGAATTATTTAACAATTTTAAGCATAAAATTAAACAAGGTGTTGAAAGGTGATTTGTTTGAAGGGTTGCTTTAATATTTAAAACAAATTCGTATCACGCCCATATCATAATATGTAGAACGGTAAAGAGAGCTGGTCTCTCTGAATTTGTAACTTTTGGTAAGTTAATTTTCATACTTTTTAATGAATCAGAAACATGAATAGAAACATAAAAATATATACAAAATTTGAGAAAAAACTGAATCAGGAATTTTTATAAAAACAATAAGCTTTTTACGGTCGATCATATGATGTATATTGAGGACAATATTGTATTTTTGGGGGTGGGGGTATATTCTTTGTTAGTATAGTCATGTTAATCAGATTTTTTTAATACTGATTATTTATTATTTCTACTGTAAACAATGTATTTTTTACAATATTAGATTATTACGAGATAACAAATTATGGTGTACATTGTGTGCATTTCTTAAACTTATTTCTTCTCTGTGATTCCCGAAGTGAAAACATATATATATCCGATTCTTTTATTTAAAACACTTGAAAATATTGGTCCGTATATGGAAGTAATTTTAAAATAGAAACAAAACTGTCATAAATAGTGATCACAGACCTTCTCGACAGACATAAATCTAAAATTGGTAATTATACTCTTGCAACTCAGGCCGTTTACGACTGTCATCAATTGGCTTGATATATATTATAACAGTACGAAGTTTTTATCCTGCAATCATTAGTTGGATTTCAGAACTCTCTGGAATGGACACCGTACCCCAGTGGACTTTAATTGGTATCCAAATTGCTTTTGTTCATATTGCTTTAGATGTGTCTTTTTTCTATTGTTTTAATTTGGGTTGCTATATGTTTATTTTGATGAATTTTTATATTATTATTCTATCGAGTTTTGCCTTATGGACTTTCCAGTTCTCGTTGGTTTGGTTGTTTATTGGCATTATTAGTGTTCTTTAAATTAAATTCTTAAGTATACGTTGATATCAGTTCGGTTTAAACTTTTTATGTCACAAGTATATCGTTAAGGATATACTTTTGAATATTATTTCCTGGAATACCATTTAATTATTCTAATCGAATAAGTATTGGCTAACTATTAAACTGCATGTTAATACTGTTATTTCATTTTTTTTTCTTTAATGAGAAAAATTAATATTTTGAGCTTATGTCGGCACTAAAAACCCATTTTTCAAAAAAGATAAGAAAACTTATGTACTTTCTCAGGGATTTTATCAAACCTTTGACAAACTGTTATTGTGTCCTTTTGACTTCAAGCAATGTTTATCAACATAAAAGCACGATATTTGTATTTGTTTAACGCGGATCTTGAGAGCAATAAGATTAAAAATAAGAACACTTCAATTCCAGATCGATTATGTCATGTCCTTATAGATAAAACAGAAACAATTAATATAATGTAAGTCGTGATCATCAAAGCCGAAGATTCAAACAAAAAGTCAAGTTCATCTTACGAGGTCGAGATAATATATATTAAAGCTTCGAATATATTTTTTCAATATTTCAAAAGCACTTAATGCTACTAGAGACTTAACGTCCTAAATCTCTAGAAAGACAATCAAATACAATTATTAATGACAGTATACAGAATAGTATCATCTCTAGACTATATAAACAAAGGCTATACATTTTAAAAGATATTTGACATAAATAATTTGAAAGTATCAGTTTGCAGTAGGGTGATTATAACTGAATGAATTCCATGTTTATAATTGTGAAATATTTTGCTATTCACTTTGTAGAAGAAGATTCAAGACAACAGACTCCTGCAATGGCACCAAGAAGTAAGTAAAGATGTTAACCATTAAACCATTGGCTGGTATGAAAGTTTATGGAAATGGCAAAATCTCTGTAATATATCGCAATCAAGTAATACACTCAAACAAATATATCACCGTAATTGCAGGTTGCGCTAATGAGTAAAAATAGAAATCGAGTTAATGGAAACATGAAACTTTACTATCCATGTCTTGCCAGGGATCGGTGTTGCATGATCGGATGTTTTTGACAGTTTAAAATCATTCATGTAATGCAATAATATGATATTGTCCTTTTAGTATTTCCAGTAACAATACAAGGGTCATTGCATTAATATTTATCAATTATGGACTTTTGACAAGGTCAATACGCGTTCAGATTATATTGACCGAGGACGAAGTCCGAGGTCAATATAATCTAACAGGTCCATATATAACGTATTGACCGAGTGAAAGTCCTTAATTTATATATTATATATGTAAGTAGTGTAGGATGACTTCAACATTCCGGAACGGAACGGATTATATCCGGATCTGAATTTAGAAGTATGGTGTAGACATGGTAGATAGATAATATATACAGAAACATAGCGTGCATATGCTTAAAAATAAAAACAAAGCGTCTGACATGGAATGTCCTTTAAATCATGTGATCGTAATAACCAATAAAAAAAGGAGAGCAAAATGGTATATTGCATGTGCTTACGAATATATTTGTTTCACATCAACTTCTTCAATTTTTAAAGCAATTTTCATGTAGGGCAATATCACACGCTAAATTTTTGTGACGTTCAACATGGACTATTACGTTTTTATACAAAAAAAACATTTATATTCTATTTCATTTACTATTTGCTGTTGATTTGTTCATCCTGTCAAATAGAATTCCAAAATAAAGAAATTTTCATATACTATAACAACACTATATTCAGCAAGAATTTTATGAAATTTCTTTACAGACGAATCTACAACGGCTATTTACAACGAAAAGCCGTCGATTACAGAAGTTATAAAAGATATGAACCAAAAACCCAAAAGTTTAGCATCACAGACGGATTTTTGTCGTAGGATGGCCATATTTGCAAATGACGGTAGGTTTGTCCATATCAATTCCCTTGAAATTATTTTTGCGTATTAAATATTAATTTCGGTTCGATCTGTCCGGTATTGTACATAGTAAGTATGTTATTCATTTCATCATATTTATGGAATAAATTTGAATTTTCCGTTCGTCTATCTACATGCCCCCTTTTCTCTGACAACAAAAATCTTGTTTCGTCTGTTTGTATGGCAACTGATAAGAAATTTTGTGCAAATGACAAGTTTGTTTTAAATGCTTCTCCAACGAAGATCTTAAACTGAAACCAAGAATAAGATGATATTAACCGTTTGCAGTTGTTTTAATTCTTTGGGAGGAAATGTTGCGTAGAATAGCAATGAATAGAGATTGAGTTACGTTTCGAAAAACGCATTATTTTCTTTCCATTTGATCACATTCCATTGCTTTTATATTCACATGCCCTAATAGAATTCTCCTATTGAAACCATTTTGTAGACTCTCTTAATGTTTTGCTGGCAAAACAAGAGGGGATATCTCTAATCATGAAGGCCATGGACAGTCACAAGCACAACACAGATCTTATTTCAACAGCATGTCAAACATTGTTGAAGATGACATCATTTTCAGGTAAATTATAATAAATATCTCTTTTCTTGCTGCATCTTATTCTCTTAAATTTTAGACTAAACTGCTAAACGCTTGTGTTTCATTACATTTTAAGATGAAACTAAAAAATTATCGTGTTTGCAACACATTATTTTTCAGAAATTGATCTAATATAAGATGCACAACACGTATTCATCATACAGACAGTTTAGCCTTCCAAGTCTGATGCAAAAATAAGAGAAAGCAACAAACAGTATTGGAAGAATGAAAGCTGTAGCAAAATAAACATTATAAATTCCAGGAGTTCATATACACTCTTTACTGTTGTTTAATATCTCCGTATCATTTTTTAGTATCGCATATTAACAGATCAGCACTTGAAAAATTCGAATACTGCTTACTAGTATAATTCACACACGATTGTCTAGGAATTTTTTTTACAATAAATGAATATTTGGTCTAAATTGAAAATTTAGAATTTTCTTTTAGATGCCAATTGTGTTCATATTTACAAAGAAAATGGAATCTCACTTCTCCTAGAACTACTTCAATTATATACTGACGATGCAGAACTCCTGCTGACCATATTAGATATTTTAGGATATTTTTCTATGTCTGGTATGTGTATGTATTTTTTAAATGATTGAAAATTTGTTTCTAAATATTATATAATACTAACCTTGAAGCTGAGAATATGCATATATATATAACCTTTATTTTTTCTCTTGTTCCAAAATATAGAAAGCCAGGACATCAACGAAATGATGTTGAGTAAATACCATGGCAAATGATTTGTTTATTTAAGACACTAGTAAATGATTTAAATTTTAAAATGAATGCAATTGAAACCATAACAGATGTATTCTAAACTTTATAAAAAGCTGCATCTTATAGAAATAATGAAACACTGAAATAATAACACAAGTCAGAACAGAATGTTTTCCGAGTTTAAATTATTATTCATAATTAAATATTACTTTCTAATGCTGCATGATCAGTGGCAACAGCAGATTTTTTTTAATAATATTTGAAGGCGATATGCTTCTTGGAATAAATCCGCCAATTTTTGTTTTAGATGACACGGAGATAGTAGATTCCATGGTAGAGAAATCAAGTCACACCATTGTATTAACCACTATGTCAAGACATGGTGATATAGTAGATATTGTAAAGCAGTGTTGTTTTATATTGTCTCATTTGGTGAATTCTGGTAGGTTTAACTTAAGAGAGGGTATTCCGTATATCCATCTTATAACATGTCAAAACATAAAATTGTGTACAGGTGCATCATGTACCTGTAGTTAGGTACAAGTCTGGCATGGAATAATAACAATTCTTTCTTTTTATTTTATCACAACTTTGTCTTTAAAATATTTTCTATCACAACTTTGTCCTTGTAAGTTTCACGCTTATTACAGGCTGTTTGGGTAGATACATAGACATCTATATACATGTATTGTAACTTGGCAATTTCCATATCAGCCCTGATATTATAAAAACAATTGAAATTTTGTGTTAATAGGTAAAACATTGAAAACCAAGTACATATTTTATCAGTCTTACATGTATTAAGACACCTACACATTAAGGTACTAAGTACTAAGTAAAGAATTTTCAATTTAAGCCACTAATTTTTATTTCAGTTGAAACTGCGAGATCACTGATGTTTGTGGGTGGTGTTCACGTCATTATTGGTGCTATGCAGAAACACAAAGATAACAGCGAACTATTAGAGAATGGATGCAGAGCGTTGGGGAGTTTTGCCATTCATGGTATATCGTTAATGTGTTTTTTTTATGTTTGAATATTCATAATGTAATTGTCGAGCAAACTCTAGACGGTATCTGTTTGGTTTTTGCTAGTTAGTCCGAACTGTCTTGCATACAACATGTAAATTTATTGAACTATCATTCTTTCTGAAAAACGGCTATGAAGACGTTGTTCTTCTGCTGTTATTCTATTATATAAATTTTGGGATTTTATGTCAAAAATTCATCCACAATATAAGTATCCTTTCCTACCAATTTGGTATTACAGTTTTAATTGGTGCATAATTAAACGCCCGAAAAAGTTAAACTTTATTTAGGAGTTGAAATTATCTTTTTTAACTTCATTCTCGTGTAAAAGCGTCGACCATAGTAAATTTTGTATAAAGCACTAACGAACTGAAATGCGTGTTCGGTCAGTGATTTTATTATTCTATAAAACTACTAAAAGAAACATTCACATATTAAAATTGGTCTTCCAAGTGACAGAATATATTAGTAAAAGTATATATTTTAACTTATTTGTTTTGGAAAAATAACACGCATTGAGCATTTTGGTTGTAACTAAAAGACGTTTTCACTGAGGCACACACTGTCTTGGAGTTTTGGATATTAAGGATTCGAATAGTTGAGTCATATAAAACATACAGCAAATGTTTGTGATATCTACAACAATACTTTTATTTTCTAAATGTATTTCAATAGATGAGATTTGTATGGACGTTGTAAATGTCGGTGCAGCAAGGATTGTTCTTTTTTTTTATTTTCTAAATGTATTTCAATAGATGAGATTTGTATGGACGTTGTAAATGCCGGTGCAGTAAGGATTGTCCTACATGCTTTACAAAATAGCCATGACAACGAGCACCTGTTAGAATGCGCAACGTGGGGTTTAGCCTGTCTCACAAAATATGGTAAGGATATGTATAATTCATTCAACAGTTTATCCGATTATGAACTGTTTTGATCATTTGGACGAGAATTGCTTAATGTACTATCATGGGTGAATGAAATAAATTGTAAGAATTTTAGATGTAAAAATTTTTAATGAATGGATTTGCAACTCGAAAAATGTTTCCTAAAACACGTCATATTTCTTAATCATTGCCGAAATAATAATTTTCAGATGAATGTTGCCAAGATATATGTGATTCATGTGCGATGGAAAACTTAGTAACGGCCATGAAAAATTACCCAAAGAAAGAAACTATTCAAGAATATTCATGTTGGACTATTTGTAATATCGTTTCGCACGGTAAGTATCACAAGCAGGATAATAAAACAGCTCAAATGTAATAATTTCTTTTCTGAAAACATAAAGTTAACCGTTTTGTTCTGTATAAAAGTGAATGAAGTCAATTGTATTACGGTAAATTTTGCGAATGCTCAATATGATGTAATGTTTTTTTTTTTATATGAAAATTGTTTTATAACGTGGACATTGTTTAAAATGACAATCTGCCTGGGCGCTTCTCTGGATTTACTATATGGTTGTTAATGGCTCTCATGGAGTATCTTTACCTACCTTAAAATTCCATTAAGACCTTGATCATTCCATAATACCAATTAGGACTCGCTGTATATATACATATTTGAACAAATTATGATTCCTTAGTAATGTTCAAGACTGCAGCATGTGATGAAAGTTGAGTGTAGAAAATTTTCGTCTCAGCTGAAAAAAATCTTCATTGAATTTCAAGCACTAGCATCTTTTTTACTTTATTTTTTTTACAAATCTTTATTAAAAAACGCATTATACCCATAAGGGTATATATAAGCAAACAATACAAACAAAGATATGACACATATTAAATAGAACAACATGTATTTCTGTATGCTAGAACAAGCAGCGACATATGCAATTGTCATTGTGTTTTCGTAGGTTATCCACTGGAAATGAAAGTAGGTTGTGAGATAATTCGTGTTTTACTGGATGCTATCAGCATGTTCATAGAAAATATAGATCTTCAAGAACAATTATTGTTTGCAGTAAGCGAGATTATAACAGTTGAAGGTAAATTACAATAAGTACAAGCTATAGAAAACATTTTACATATGATAGACAGAATCGACAAAAGATGATTTAATTCAAACATAATTTATTGATTGTGCCTTTATCACAAAAGCTCCCAACATACATTTATCTTTTTGAGCATTTTATTTTTTAATGCCTGTTGATAAAATACGGAGACCACAATACTACTTTGTAAAATCTATGCTTGTTCCTTAAAGAATAATGAAATTTCCTCTGACTTCATGACACTATGTATTTCTATGTTTTTTTGTCATATATTGAAAACTATGTCCGCTGTTTTCATTCGGTATAATTTTATGACATTAACAGACTCCATCCAGGATCAGTTTGTTAGACAAGGTGGTATAGCACTTACTGTCAAGACAATGTCTCAATATCCAGATCACATTCCTATCCAGGAACATGGCTGTCGAATTATTGGAAACGTTGCAGTACATCGTAAGTATTACTTAAATATTTTCAAGCATATAATCGTTAAATGAGAAACTTTTTTCCATGAAGCAGAAACATACAACTATTTATAAATTATAAAGAAAATACAATTGAATAGATAAAAATCAAAGCATTTGATAAGCTGATGTTAGACGATCGAGATATTAGTCAGCTGCATAAAGGGGAGTATAATAAACATTTTGTGGGTTTAATCTAGAAAATATATTTTTTACATTCTTTTCATTGTTTTAGTTCATAAAAATGTGTTAAATTGTTTTCTTACTTTAACTGTTTGATTGCTATAAAAGTTAATGAATCAGATTTAAACAGTGTAAACAAATATAGTAAACTCAAGAAATACCAAAGGGATATTCGAAGGCGGGGAAAATCAAAATAACTGACAAACTCCGGAGAACAACGAAGACAAGACTAAAACAATACAAGCACTACAATCAAAAACTGAAAACATATGAACACCATGGACCCCACCAAAAAAACCGGGGGTATACTCAGGTGCTCCGGGAGAGTAACCAGCCTCTGCTTCCTGCAGGACACTCGCCCCATATGTATATATATGATTATTGCTTTTTTAATACCATTCCATTTACCGTACTTTTTTACCTTCAGAGAAACATAGACTTCATGTAGAAAGAGAGGGTGGATCCAAAGTAACAGTGTCTGCAATGTTAACATTAGAAAGCTGTGAAGAAATTCAAGAAATTGGATGTTTAACACTAACCAACATTACAGCAAACGGTGAGAAAGCTAACTAAGAAATTTTAAACTAAGCTTTTTCTTTCCTTGCCATTTTAAAGCTAGATTTCTGTAAGAAATTTTATTGTACCACCTTAATCTATAAATTTGATTTATCAGTTTTTCAGTATTCACTAGAGCAGCTGTACTCAAGTTATTTATTATCCAATCTTATCTCCCAGAAAATTGAAAATGATTTCTCTAACTCTCCTAGCAAGATTATCTACGATGTTGTACTTATGAAACATGCGCAACAATATGAAAAATGTAATGTTTGAAATAATTATTTTATAAGAATTAAAATATGTTTGAGATAGTGATTTCAAGATTGAAAGGTTGTGATATTCTAGCTACATTCATTTTCTATATAAAATATCTACTGAAAATATTGGCAAAACACTGCTAAGCGATAAGTAATATGGAGAAAGTTCATAACATCGAAATTCAAGACACACTATCGAGAATGTAAGAGCGAACAAATACCATAAAGATATAACCAAATGAATAAAAACACCGAGCTAACTAAACATAATTAGAGCAAGACTTCACAAAGACTAAAGAACTATACTCCCACAAAAAGATCGGGAGTCACATCAGATCATCCGGAATGGTAAGCATGTCCAGCTCTGTTAATGGCACTGGTCACATTACAAAAGGTGTCAATTTCAGGTAGACGTGATATCAAAATTCATTTGCGAGATAGAGACCTCCTACATATTCCTGTATCAACATAAGTTTCAGAATGGCAAAGTCCTTTATGAAATATGAAGTTGACAAAAATTAGATCAATAAATCGATTTTGATATATTTATCGATCATTTTAGGGCTCTTAGTTTGTTATTTTGGTCGATGTTGAATATATTCGTTGAATTTGTTCTATTAACTGTTTTTTCATTTACTTTTCAGTCCACAAAAATAAAATGAGTGCAGTGAAAAATGCTTGTGTAACAGCTATGCTGAAAGCTATGAGTAGATTTTATGACTGTACCCACATAGTGTTATCAGCTTTAAAAACAATATGTAATGTAATTGAAATAGGTGAGTTTCACACAATCTAATCGGAATGAAGTTTGATGAAATCTTGGTCAAAACCGTATCCATAATACAAAGCAACATGTCAATGATTAGATTATGAAAAGCATATTGAATTTGTTTATAATATTAATTTTAGTAACTTAAGTTCTCTTATTGCTGCTTCTGTTTCAAATCAAAACATTGGTACATAGGTAATTTTCAAATTATATCATCATTTTTACACATTGTTTTCTGTTTTAGATGAAGCATGTTACAATCTCATAGAAGAGGACGGATTAAATATAATATCAGAAATGTTGCATGCAGTACAAGATAGTAAAGATTTAAGAGAAATTTACTTATTTTCAAGTAACATTTTATCTAGGATATCATTAATTTTAGGTAACTGTTATTGCTTAAAAGTTTTCAGTCTACATATTGATATGATAACCAATTTTTTTTCAATATTGTGCAGATTAAATGTTACCCAGATAAAATATCAAAAGAATTCTACGAATGCATCGTCAAATATATTAATTTAAGAGTTCTAAGATATGACCAGTCACTGAAGTTACAAAGTTAGGTTTTGTATTCAAGTAAACTATCTCTTATGTAACTTGATTCTATATTCATACTTAAAAGATCACATGGAATATAGGCAAATAAGCCCCACATTTACAGTCTACTTTAATATGGCATTATTTCATATGTAAAGTTGACAGATATTTTGTCAGCAGATATCCCAAAAAAGAAAAAAATTATACAGTATTTTTTAGCATCTTTTGATTAGTCTTTACCGACCCTGATTAACTTTATTATTAATTGGTATTTTCCAAGACGTTTGATCTTGATCAGTATATGCCATTGGACATCCAAAACAGTTCGGAATCAAATGGAATCAAACATTTGATTATATTGCAACAAATAAATAAACTTCTACCATTCCATTGAAAATACTATAACAGCCACACTTGTTTACTTACAGGCATTGAGGAAAGATATATTTGGAAAGCTGAACATATTTTACAGACTATTAAAGATTTGACAAATGAAGATTCAGAGGTCATATTGTGTATACTTCATTTCTATGAGTATCTACTTCAAACAGGTAAAAGGCCTTTATTGCATATTTCAGAATAAAGCTTGATATTGAATATTAAAGAAACCCGAAGTGCGAGTCAATAGATACCTGTAAAACAATGCAAATAAAATCACTGTATCGGTTAATAGGCAAAGGAAAAGAAAACCAGATAAACAACAGAAAACTACAATACAAAGTAGGTAGTGTGGGCCTAGATTGTAACTATGTCCTGTCATGTTACTGTTCTTCCTTGTCAGGACCTATAGAAGTTATTATGTAACGACCCAAAATACGAGTATAGAAATTTAATTGATCACTTCTACCACTTAGAATTTCGTCTAAATATGTACTTTGTATAATAAAAAGGATATTACAACTTATTATCATATTCTAAGTAATTAGTAATTCCTAAACTTTCCAGAAAGTGGATACAGAATAGTTCAACATAAAATCCCTGTTGACAGTATTTTTGATTGGATGAATACATTTGACAAAGACATTGATATTCAGACCAGTGGTTGTAAAATTCTCGCTGCCTTGACATTGTGTAAGTAGATACATCTTGGTTATGGAAACAAGTTACAAATGTATATTCATAAACTAAAGTTTTCGAAAATATGTAAAATCTACATTTGATGTAATAGATATATATGCTGATCGTTTTCATGATGTTGTGAATCAAAAGTGTATGAATATCTTTCAAAACACCACTTATTGAACGATTTGAATAACATTCTGGGCACTTTTTTTTTTACATTTTTCTTATTTTTAAACATTAGATTTATTCAGTTATCTTAAGGAACATATGAAATGTTCTTAGTAGTTGTTTTACTCTTTGGAGCTGGAATCTGAAGTTTATGATTAAAGAAAATTGTGCATTACTGATTTCTTATTTTCCAGTTTTTAAGTTTCTTTGAGTCCATTATGTGTAGTTTAGAGTCCAAAGTTGTTCAGTTTGTCATGAGTTGCTCGAAGGTTTTCTGTTAAAAGCCCATTCCAATGTTAATGAAACTGCATGTGAAGCCTTATACTCTTAGGTTTGAAATTAAAAGGTGACCATTGGACTGGGACACAAAATAAAAAAAAATAAATTCATTAAATATGTAGAAATTTATACTCAGATTAAGCATGAAAAGCGGGTGCATGGTAAGGGTTCACACATTTTCAATATTAACTTGTTGCCTTGGTAGAAGAACCAAAAAACAAATAAATTAACCTACACACACACACCAAGAGAGAACAAACTGGATCAAACGTAGATAGATCTTCAATATTTGGAAATCAGATAATTTTAAACTGCCTTGGAAGCAGGGCTGTTAATACTCTACAAGATGGTAGTGTTCAGTATGGGGTTTATGTAGTAAATGTAGTATATAAACACATTATTAATTATTTTAATCTGTTTTATGTATATATTTTAAGGACTTTATTATTTGCTGATCAATTATTCCCAATGTCTTTTCATCAACAGTCTTGTACTATGTCATTGTTTTTTCCAGAATTACCGATTTTACCCTTTCACATTTTGCATGTCCAAAACCTTAACCCTATATTTCAAATGCTTTCTATATGGATGTATATGTATATCTGGGGAAATAAACTCGGATATTTATACATTGTATTACATTTGTTTCTAATACTCTGCATGGTTGTTTATTTTATTTTATTTGCTGTAAATAATTATGTCTTTCAATCATAATGAAATGATTTTTAGAATTGGGTTACAAATCCTCTAATTCTTTTTTTAGAATAAACTGTGGTTTTTAATTTATTTCTGTGGGAACAAAATATCGTAGTTTTCTTGGATGCAGTAAATACTGAATATCAACAGTATTCGAAATGCAGGAATTCCTTTTTTGTTGTAAAATCACAAAATTTAAATAATTTTCACAACCATTGAAACATATACTCATGAAAATCAACACAAAATTTGATTTATATTTTCCTATGCTATTTATACACTGTAAAAGATAGATAATACATTATGTTGATATTTTCTAGTTAATTTGTGTAGTTTTGTCTTACAGATGGCAAGGATGATTGTATAAAAATGTTTGACATGATAAAACAGTGCATGAAAACCTATACAGATAACAGTGACATCCAACTGATCTGCTGTGGTGCAATAATTTATCTTACAGATAAAAATGGTAATCAACATTTTCGTTCATTATCAATACATTATTTGAGAAGTTATGATACAAATAGTAAATGAGACATAATAAAGTAATAGTGTTTTATGATAGCGAAAACGCTGTCTAGAAATCGTCATATTTATTTATATATCCTTTCCTTAGTTGAGATACTATTCACCCAGTTATACACATTTGTTATTAAAAAAACCAAAACAAGGATTTCAATAAAGCATAACATCTATCTCACTCTATCATATAGAATTCAGAGATTAAAACTGAACACTTATAGGGTACACGGTTATTCCAGGGAGTTGGGATTACTAGTAACTATAATTCTGTAGCAAAATATTAGATAACACACATAGAATCTTTAAAAAAAGTTTTGACAAAAGTTTTAATACGTCTAGATTTTATGACGAGGGTGATTTTTTTTTAGTTTTTTTTATTTTTTTTATTTTTCTTTAGTTAACGTTTACTGTGTATTTGACTTCTTTTAGGTGTGCGTTCTCATTGTCAGTCAATTAATGTAACGGGTGTCATTAATGGGACATGACATGCTTACCCTTCCGAAGCACCTGATGTTACTCCCGGTTTTTAATGGGAGTTCACATTGCTAGTGCTTTAGTTTTTGTTCTGTCTTGTTCTAGTTTTGGTTTATAGTAGTTTATTATACGTTATACATGCATCCTTGTGGCGTTTGTTTGTTCTGTTTCATTCTCCTCACTTTGTATTTTCCTTGGACTTCGAATTTGTGGACTTATCCCACACTTTTGTCTCTTCGGGTTTATTTTGCCGATATTTCATAAATATCTGACATATACTGAAATTAAAGTAAAAGTATATTTTTTTTGCAGACATTTATACTGAATGTTTGCTGAAACACGATGTAGCAGGTCTCGTAATAAATGCTATGAAGTCACACACATCAGTGGAGAAACTGATAGATGTTGCTTTGATGGCATTAGATGCTTTACATAAGAAAAGTAAGTCAGTTAATAATCTGTTTTAAAAGGAGATTTAGCACCAGTACTCATATTTTGTACATTAGAGACAACACTTTGGAATGAAAATAATTTCGTTTAAATCGAAAACATATTTATAAGATATTTTCAACATTAAAGCAGTTTGAGACAAAAGAAATGTGGAATTGATTGAAAGGTAATAACCTACTACGAACAAATTCATACGTTACGCAGTCATTTCCTATTGTACAAATGTATACTCTTTATAAAGGTTACTGTTATAAAAGTTTTACAGCGACTGCCGAGATGAAGAACACCGGTAAAAGCTAGCGCTATTCAATTGTTGTATATTTTCGGATCCAGAATTGCATGTGTTAGATTCTCATGTACATCAAACCACTCATACCCAGTTTTTAAAACTTATTCATAAAATACAGAATAGATTATCTAACGTTTCTAGATGGGGTTTTGTATCAGACAAAAGACACAGTAGATTTTTTTAGTGAGATGATGCAGTTATATCCAGATAATGCTGAAATACAAATTCATGGACGTGCTATTGTTTCTGGTATTGGATACAAATTTATAGGTGAATATATAACATGTTTTACAACATAATTTGAAACTCTTTCTAATGTTATTTGCAATATATAGAGTTAAAATAAAACTCTTTGCACTACAGTAAATACATTTGTTTTTTTAATCAAGTAGCTTAAAAACATCATGATACATATAAAAAGTGCTAAAAACCTTGTAGTACCAAACAAACAGATACCTAAATTGTCACTGGACAATATATTGAAAGGGCAAAATAATATTCTCACTGGACAATATATTGAAAAGGCAAAATAATATTCTCACTGGACAATAAAGCGAAAAGCCAAAATACTATTCTCACTGGACAATATAGTGAAAAGGCAAAAACAAATCAGCAAAAGTAGCGAAATGAAACCCGATATTTCTAAACAATTAAGGTGCGTTTATATGGTAAAATTTTCCATCCTATTGCTATAGGTTACAATAAACAAGTAGATTCACTGGGCGCACCTATTTAATGAAGATGATGATTGAGTCAATATTATCATAATCCGTAAATAATTTAAAACGAGAGTGGGTCTTTATTCGAACTATTCTAAATAAAATTATTTCACAAGAATATTTTAAAATTTGTGCAATTTGAAGATTTCAATGACGGAATTTTTTGGAAAGGTTACATACCCAATTTTCACGCAAGAAAAGCAACGAGAACAGAGATTTTGAACAGCTTTAAATTATTCCATTACATTTTTGCCATGACAGAATGCAATAATTTTTATAGGAAATAATATGGAATTTTATTAAATTTTATTGCATACGGGGAGTATTCGGCTAAATCATTTGGAATAGCACATACAGGCTTCTTTATCTATGGTGTTGTTTAAAAGATCCTTACAACACAAAAATCAAGTGTCATTTAGCTAATCATTTTGGCGTTTCAAAAACAAAATAGCACAACATGAAAAATCTTTTGAAAAATCGTACCGTGTAAACGCCACTTTACGTGATATGATATATTCACGCATGATACATGTATTTATCTGTTAAAATTAAAATTGATTAAGTGTATCAATTTCATCCAGTGTTATCAAATGAATTAATCTTTCCATTTAAGAGAAAAATAACAACTACAGTCACTTAGAAACCTGTAATGGCTTTATATGAGATGCAAGAGCTGCAGCTGTGAAGTATCCGGAAATCATGATTTGAACCATCCATGTTGGAACGTATTTGCTGAATTTTTGGACTATTTAGATGATTTATTTGAATGTTACTGCTTACTGCACTTTCATTTCACATAATTTCACACTGTAAATGACAATATGAAAATATAGGCTTTCTAGGAGACATATTTCAGTTACATTCAATGAACAGAGATTGAAACAACATTGAAATGATAGTATGGAAAAGAATATTTTACACGGACTTTAACGGTCTTCATTATCACTTATTATATACCTGTGGAGGGTTTTGTCTATTCAGAATGCAAAGTCTTTATTTCACAGAAAAACCTGGGCAATACCACTTTTCTTTGTTGTATATGTGTACAAGGTTATTATTTTCTATAATAACCTAGGACGGGTCATTGTTAAAACAAAGGATCTTCAACCAACCGTGTACGATGTATAGCCAGAGATACATGTATAATAGTTACAAACATTTCCTGAGTACTTTTTATAACAGAGTTGTTTGGATAAATAAAAAAAGTATGTTCTGGGGTGGAACAATTGGGGGGGGGGGCAGAAATTCTGGAAGTAAAAATACATGTATGGCACCACACATGATAACTGCCATCCAGAAGTTAAATTGGGCTGTGCATATTTTACCCACTGACCCCAACCTCCCAAACTTCATATGTAATTTTTTTGTTTTGTTTTGTTTTGTTTTGTTTTGTTTTTTTTTTTGGGGGGGGGGGGGGTACTTTGCATTTTTGTACATAGTTCCCTCCAAAGCTGTGATTAATTTAAATCTATGAGAAAAAATAACTATCTTCGTGAAAAAAAAACAATGTTTCAAAACCTGTTTAACTTAGATAGATTTTAACTCACATAATGGTCTTTCACATTGCCAGTATTTTAATTTATGAAAGTCCACTTTGGCAAAAACCACAACAATATATACATGAAGTTGATTAGTACTTAATTTCAATTGGTTTGATGTTAACAAGGGGGTGTTTTGAATTTAAGTGGATCTGAATAGGGACATTCCATCATATTTTAGGTGTAAAACAAGCTAGATTTTTTTTAAATAATTTAATTTTTCATTTAATTGACGGTATATAAGTTACAGAATGTATATTTGTAGGTTTTTCTGATATTAGAATACACCTCGGGGTGTCAGGAATTGGCCTATGAAAAACCTCGCTCGATTTTTCAACAACCAATTCCTGACACCCCTCGCTGTATTCTAATACCAGAAAAACCTACAAATATACTTTCTCTATAACTTAAAGCTGTTCTTATCTGAAGTTTGGCTATTTCTAATGGTTTGATAGTAAGCTTCCCTTATGAAGTGTAATCCAGTAATGAAGATTGTACGGAATTTTAGTATCAACTAGGATTTTATTCTACATTGATATAATCTTTATTACATTGTATACTTATTCTGGGAATTCACTGGAATAGTGCAAGTGAAACAAGGTGTTGGATAGGTGTGGAATTTTCGCAATTCTAATAATCTTTAAGTCTTCTATAGTTATGACTTCATTCTAAATGTAAACAAGAGGTTCAGTGCCTTATGTTAACACTTACCTATCAGTTCACAAGGCCACTGTTTTGGATGAGAGAAAAATATACATTAAAATGAAGATACCCCTTAAGTACACAACTGTGACATGCATTTACATACTAATACATGTCTAAGTGACTTGGTATATATTTTGATTGTTAATCTTTAAAAGCTATGAGTCTCTTCCCATTGCCAGAAATTTCCTGTTAATGACCATACACCGATTTATTTTTTCCCAGTGGTTAGTCCTGTGGGACATTGTCTCATTGACGGTTTCACATATCCAACATTTCCATATTCGTTGATACTTATTCGAATGCATTGTATCTAAACAAACAACAAAATGGATAACAGGAAAGGTCGACAATGACAAAATCAATCAAAGCAACCCAACTGACAGAACACTGGACATACAATAACATAAAAGAGTACAAAACACAAACATGAACACAACAGAAAGTCAGGGTAGTCTGACTTGGTACAGACAATAACTAGTGGTGGGGTTACACATTTCATTAAATTGTGTCCCATCAACAGTGCTAAAGGCCTAAAATGTACAAATCCGTAACATTAAATTAAACTGTTGTAGAGCAAATTCGAATACATGTATAAATAACTGAGATGGTACAATAACAATTTATCTAAGAATAAAGTTATGCACGTTTAATATTCTCTTTACTTTTCATAAATTTCTATTTTTATAACAGTAAACCTTTGAATATCAATTTCCGACGATGGCAATAGTACCAAAATACTTCATGTTGCAACTGCCTGTTTCGTAATAGCATATGAAATATAAACTTTTTGAAAAAACTGACAGATGAAAGTGAATTTTAATTCTGTTGTCCTGAAACTAGAAACAACATCGAAATGGGAAATTTATATTTGAATTAAAATATTTATCTATATTACACTTTTACATTTTCACTACTCTATTTATCTTGTTATCTAAGCCGGTCCATATAATGCTATATGGACCGGCTGTACATTGTATGGACCGCCTCGTTTTGGCAAAATCGATTAAATTCGATTAAATCCCAGAAAAGTATAATATAACAATTAGTTCATGACACTTTGGGTCAAATGTCAGTATATGGACCGGTTGGTCGCCCTCCAAAAATTATATGGACCTCAGCTTCGCTGACAATCCAAGGAAGGTAAAACTTGCAAACTTCAAAATAGAATCCCATGCCAACCTTTGTACAGATCAAAATGAAACAATACAATCATCATGTTTACAATAAAAAATAATTCCACAAAAGCAAATGTACTTAAAAATTGGAAAAATTATGTAAATACACATTTATCTCGTATCCCAACGGTGTAGGTCTAATTCTTTTGGGGCTATACCAGAAAAAAAACAGCTGTATTTGGTCTCTATTTAATGAACGTGAATTAGCACAAGATGTTGAGCACTGTATTAATGTTACAGCTGGCTATTATTTCTGTTTGGGTAAACTTGATGATTTTGATTATTCTCTATTGATTTTGATTGATTTCAGTTAACTGCGAGCATTCACGGTTGGGTATATTGCCTACGTGTATGTGTTTTCTTCAGACACCCGAGTTGTGAATTAGATCTCTATGGAATATTTTGAATGGTATTCGAGTGTATATTTATTTCTACATTGGCCTGAATTAAAAAAAGGGGGGGGGGGTTCTTCAATGACGAAACTGGTTTTACCCGCCGCATGAGTCAAGTGTTATAATATTGTATTTGGTAGTTGTGGAGGTCGATTGGGAAATAATATACCTTTCCGGAAATACTTATATTCCGGAACGGTTGTCTTGTTAGTCCCGCCTTGATCAGCTTTTTGTCGTCTGAGATTTTTCCCGCTGTAAAAGATTTGTAGAGAAAATGTGTCTTGTGTACATCTGAGGTGTAAATTGTTGGAAATATATTGTTAAACATTGATTATTGGACTTGAGTTTTATAAAATCCGCGGCCAATCATTCCCCGACCGTGCGATATGGTGGAGAATTTAAATATTTCATGAGAACGTTGGATATTTTGAACATTTTGGACTTTGAAAATTCGCAGGCCTTGGACACTCGATCATATCACCTATGTTTCGTTTGGTGAGAATTGTCTCGCCACCTTGAATCTTCTAAAAGTATATGATTTTTTTTTATAAAATATTTTTGAACTGTTATGAATAAAAGACAACTCGAAAATTTTGTCACGAGAAAACGAAATGTTGTTGAAAGCCAAATAACAAAAACGCCAATAATCCTGTCAGACAGCAAAGGTGTCAGACTCAGAAACGTTTTATCTGACATTAATGGTTTCGGGAACGACATAATTTGGTGGTGTACTAGCGGTGCAAAGTCTGAAGACCAATATCAATTTCTGGTTAGGAATTTATCCACAGAACTTTTTCGACACCCTAACATTGTCTTGTACGTTTGGCTTGGGACATGCGACCTGTCCACAAAAGAAGGTTCCGTTTTGAGTTTGGCTACTAGGCGGGGAAACTCAACAGTACGTCAAATTACTGACTGTTATCGGAAAATAAAGACATTTGCAAATTCATTCCAGTCAGTTGAAGTGGTATATCTAGAACTTCCACCGGCTTCCATTTGGAAGTGGAACGAAAAACATAGCCGCAGACCCCTTTCAAACTCTGAGAAAAGAGAGCAGATTCATTTGGATTACGAACTCAATCGCCAAATAGATGAGGTCAATAGTTTTATAAGGGACTCCAACAGATTGACGCACAAACGATCGCCCCGATTTTCGATCGATTTAGTCAATTGCAGAAGGGACCGGAATATTCCTGACAGTAGATACACATACAATTTTGGTCTATTATATGATGATGGAATTCATGCCTGTGAATTACTCTGCAAATATTGGCTTGTAAAAATTTGCCAACTTATTGCTATTGATTGTAAATAAATTTTTATGTCTATTTTCTTTACTGCGTTTGGTGAAAATTGTTTCGCCATTCTTTTTCATTAATTGCCCGTTTGGTGAGAATTGTCTCGCCATTTACTACACTTTGCCTGTTCGTTTGGTGAAAATTGTTTCGCCATTCTTTTTCATTAATTGCCCGTTTGGTGAGAATTGTCTCGCCATTTACTACACTTTGCCTGTTCGTTTGGTGAAAATTGTTTCGCCGTTCGCCCGAAATTTATGTGTGATATAATTTTTATGGGATTTTTCAACATTTTTTTTGTCGTTTGGTGTGAATTGTCACGCCACCTAATAATTGATTGTTTTTCAGTTTATAACCTTGCTTCGATTGGGCAAAGAAGTAATTGCATACTATGAATGACAGTCACCCCCCATTTACAGAATCTGAACTTGATCACTTGCTATCTGGATGGGGAAATACTGAAACAAGCTCTTCTTTGACTGACCAATCTTTGACAGACACCGAAACTGATTCTGAAAACCATAATGAACCCGAGTTTTACGTGTTAAATTCAACTAGAGTTACCTCCCGTTCACCGCAAGTTTCAATTTCTAATAGCATTTCACCGATTCCTCATATAAGCGAAATAGAAATTTCAAGTTTTGAAACAGACCTACCATCCAACATTACCACATATTTAAGTCCCCCTGAACTTTCACGTTACGATACATATCAACCAAAACAAATCATGAGTAAACTAGGTAAATGTCGTGAATTTAATGGTTATCCAAATGAAAATGGCAAGAAATTTTTAGATGAGTTTGAGTCGTATGCAGTATTAAATGATCTGACATCGGACAAGCGACGTATTGCCGCTTTCCATTTACAACTGAAAGGGCCCGCACTGACATGGTTTTTATCATTGAGTGAACTTTCTAGAAAGTCATGGCAAATGATTATTGTTCTTTTTAAAGAGAAATACATAAATTTTAACTGGCAGAGTTCTACAGTTATGCTTGAGAGCGAAATGTTTCAACAACTCTCTCTGAAACCGGGCCAACAATTAGAAGATTATTATAGTAGTATTGTTGAAAAGGGCAGTTTATTACAGAAACCTGCACATGAGATGCTTGCTAAATTTGTAGGTGGGCTCCCTGAAAAACTTTCCTTTTTCGTCAGGGCTGGGCACCCAACTGACATACATCAGGCGCTAACCTCAGCCAAAATGGCAGAAGCTTGCGGATACCGTGAACACCCTGATTCTATTAATGCGGTATTGAAATGTGAAAAGGGGCCGAAAAATCAAACCCCTCCGAAAGCGGAGAAAAAATCGAGTAACCCTGAAGTTGATCAGTTAAAAGAACAAATGAAAGAGCTTAATGAAAAATTAGACCGTCTTTCAACAAAGGAACCCCAAAGATACACACGTGGTAGGGGGAGGCCCGCTTTTCAAAATTTTAAGCCACCACAAAATCAACAAAATGTGCGTTTTTCTTCCCCAGGAACACCTCAACAGGCACAAAAACCTCCATCTCAGCAGAGGGAACGGCCGATTCAATGTTTCGCTTGCAGGGGATTTAATCATATACAGAGGGACTGCAATTGGACAGGACAGGAAAACACAAATGGTGACTCCGTTTGCCAGTTATGCTCCCAACATGGACATGGAGCCTTATCATGTAAAACCCTTTATTCGGGAAACTTCAAACACCCGGCGGACAGCGGGCACGGTCAATCGGGATAGAACCAATAAGTGCCGACACTTGCACAAATTTTGCGGACTCACAAAAAGAAACCGAAAAATGTACAACAGTACCGGTTCGCAATTCTTTCTTGTACATAAATGTAAAATTTGACAATTTGCAAATCGCATCTCTAGTAGACACGGGAAGTTCAATTAATGTTATTTCACACGATTTATACAGGTCAATTCCGGAACATTTGAAAATTTCATATAAGAAAGTAGGTTCTAGTATTCGTTTGGCAAATAATAGCACTGTGGATATTATTGGTATAGCAGAAATTCGTATTGAAGTTCCACAGGGAGAGCGAACGATTGAAGTTTACATTTTACCATTAACTTCTCATCCCTTAATTTTAGGAACGGAATATCTAAGGAGTCAAAATGTTGTTTTAGATTTTAGTAGTTTTACTTACAATTTTAAGACTGCAAAAGTAGTGACAAGAAAGAGGCTTACAATTGAACCTAACAATGAAATTGTAGTATGTGGCCGTTTACCTGAGTATGTAACAAGTGGATTAAACGGAATTTGTACTAACAGTAAATATTTACTTGAACGAGGCTTAATGGTTGGAAAAGCTTTAGTGACAGTTCAGTTAAATCATACAGTCCCCGTTCGAATTTTGAACGCAACGCCAAATTCTGTGATTATTAGTAAAGGCAAAACTATTGCTGAATTTTCTGTCTTGAATTCGGACTATAGTTATGTTCCATTTTCTACAAAGGAACCAGTTGTACAGCATATGACTGTCGATAAGCCGAATTCTGATTCATGTGATGTATTTCCCGAGACGTTGCCGAGAGGGAAAATTTCGGAAATAAAAGACCAATTTAATATTTCAGACCATTTGTCGGACATTGAGCGTGACAGAATGGCAGAATTATTGTATGAAAATTATGACCTGTTCGTCACAGATGACAATCCTGCATTAGGATACACAAACATTGTCGAGCATAAGATAATACTGAAAGATGACTTTGTCGGTAAACACCACAAACCACATAGACTGGCACCACATAAACGTGACATTCTGCGTTACCATTTAGAGAAATTGTCGGAACAAGGTATAATTTCACGGGTAAATGAAACTGATGACTTGCCTATTTCTAGTCCGGTTGTTCTAGTCACAAAGAGAACTGTTTCAAAAGACAAGAACTCACCACAAAACTTTAGATTTTGCTGCGATTTTAGATACCTTAATTCTCAGACAAAAGACTTCAAATACACAATACCAAATCTCCAGGAGCTCACGGAGGCATTTTCGGAAACGACACCAAATTATTTGACGTCTATTGATTTATCATCCGGTTTTTTCCAGATGGGCCTAAGCAAAGAATCTTCAAAATTTACTGCATTCAATACCTGCTTCGGTACATACCAATTTTTAAGGTTACCTATGGGTTTGAAAACCAGTCCGAACACTTTTCAACTTTTGATGGACAAAGTACTCCATGGGCTTCAATTTAACTCAATTTTATGCTATTTAGACGATGTTTTGCTTTACAGTAACAGTTTTGATCGCCATTTAGAGGATTTGAAGGAGGTATTTCGTAGATTTCGTGAGGCAGGATTGAAAATGGGAATCAAGAAGTGCACATTTGCTGCGGAATCTTGTACATTCTTAGGTCATCAAATATCAAAGGACGGAATTCAACCCCCTGCCGACCGCATAGATGCCGTGGTAAATTTACCAGCACCTCGCACAGTAAAAGAACTACGGAGAATAATAGGCATGTTCAACTGGTTTAAGAAATTTATCCCGAATTTTAGTGCTACAATTCATCCCCTGACTCGCCTTTTGCGCAAAAATACGAAGTTTACATGGTCAGAAGAACAACAAAATGCGTTTGATGTGTTAAAGCAAAATTTAACATCTGCACCGTTTCTACAGTTTCCCCGTTATGACTGGACTTTTCGTCTTGCCGTAGATACATCATCCCAGGGCATCGGATATATGCTTTATCAGTTTGCTCCGGAAGATGAAAATCATACACCAAGGATAATCCGGTATGGATCTAAAAGCTTGAATTCGTATCAACAGTATTATGGGCCGACAAAATTGGAGTTACTTGGTATGGTTGTGAGTATTTTGGACTGTAATGATTATTTGCGAGGAGCCAAATTTGTTGTTGAATGCGATCACAAAGCTCTACAGCCCCTGTACCAAAAACAATTCAAGGGCGCAATATATGAACGATGGCTATCTTTGCTGCAACAATACAACTTTAACATAGAATATAAACCAGCAGCACAAATGCAACTGCCAGACGCACTGTCCCGTTGCCCAGAAGTAGCAAAAGAATTGTCAGAGAGCCCTGCGGAAGACGATCCATTTTTCCCGTACATATCAGAAAATGTCGGTAAAATCACACTTCCTGGTGGAACTGATCTTCAAGATCACATAAATTATAAAAACGTTACAGAAACGGAACATAACGATGTACCTATTATCCAGGCAGCTCAAGTAACTGACCCGTATGATGCTGACACAGACGAAACGGCATGCGATGAGACCACAGTGACAAAACTAAAACGTCATGCAAAAAGACCGAAATTCGATGAAAAGGATCAGCCAAATCCGATGGAAAATTTAACGAAGACTGATATGTTTAATAAAATTGGATTAAACGCAACTAAAATCGGCGAGCGGCAGTTGTTAGACGAGTCATTGAAGCCATTTATTGAGTATCTTAGAGATGACAAGCTACCGAAATCGCAGAAGAAAGCAAGACGATTGCTATTAGAGGTTTCAGACTACGTAATTTTGGATGACATTTTATATCACTTTTCAAATTCAAAAGCTAAACGCAAACCCGTTGGAAACAAATACCAGCTTGTAGTGCCTAATTCACTCGTTAATACAATTTTGAGAATTGCACACGATTCGCCTATGGGTGGTCACTGCGGAATCCAAAACACGCTTGATAGAATGAAGGAATTCTTTTATTTTCCACGAATGGGAAAAATCATCACGGACTATGTAAAATCATGCCACGATTGTCAGGTTAGAAAGTTTTCAAATTTTAAAACTAAGGCAAAAATAACAGCATTCCCGACACCATGCGAACCGTTTGAAGCATGGGAAATGGATTTGTATGGTCCTTTACCGCCATCACCAAACGGAAATATTTACATTTTCACTGCAGTTGACATGTTTTCGAAACTTCTATATACAGTGCCTATTAGAAATAGTGACGTTCTGACAGTATCGAATGCAATTTTTCAATTATTCTGTCAATATGGTGTGTGCAAAACTTTAATTTCCGATCAAGGGAAAGAAAACATTGGTAAATGCACGAAAACTGTTTGTGAGCTTCTTGGCGTCACACAGGATTTTACCCCAAGTTTCATGCACCATTGTCTTGGTGCATGTGAGCGCACTCACAGAACATTGGCCGAGCGCCTCACTCCATATGTTTCGAAAAACAAGCAATGGGAGGACGTTTTACCGGCTATTGTGTTTGCTATTAATTCAAGTGTGAACGCAAGTTCAAATTTTTCACCATTTGAAGTAGTGTACGGGCGAAGACCAAATTTCCCACTGACAAACATGATGCCTAGTGCTATGTTCAAGGGATTACCATCGTCAATTCATGCTTATTTAGTCGAATTCACTGATCGTTTACAAACAATTCGAGATTCAGTGAAAGAAAATTTGGAAGATGCACAAAAACTAATGTTGGAGAAAGCGAATCAAAACGCTCATGAAATTGAATTTAAAATTGGGGATTATGTTTATTTAGAAATTACCCCAACCGGACAAGGGCGTAAATTAAAACCAATTTATACAGGACCCTATACCATCAATCAGTTGATAAGTGACCACATGGTGAAATTAAGAGACCCTTCCGGGAAAAAGAAATTTGCTAATCCCATTCATGTTAATCGGATTAAACAAGCCCATATTCGACAGCCTAATCCGCAACATTACTTTGAAAATGCAAATAATGATGATTCTTCGGATCAAACGGCGGAAAATGTGCCCAATGAAACTATTCAAGGACAAGTAACTGCCGATTCGGATATGCAAAGTGATCACGAAACGGAACAAAACCAGGAAATCACTCGACAGGACAATGACGTTAAAAGACGACCAACTCGGACTATCCGTAAACCAGTCAGATTTCGAAATGAAGATCACATCGATCCCAGTGATATTGAACTATCGCAAGCTGACGCTGACAATACTACGCGTAAAGTTAAGCGAATTTTGGCTAAGAAACGACATAAAAGTGGTTTTCTATACTTAGTCCAAATGATAGGCGAACCATCCCAAAATGCTGCATGGAAAACATTCTCAGAACTCCCAGCAAAAGCCCAGGACTTATTATTAATTAGGCCTCCGCCACTTATTGAATAGTTGGTGAGTATTGACTCGCCAAAGCTCGTTATTGATTTATTCTCGTTTGAACTCAGAGATTAATCGTATTTTGCATATAAACTCGTCATTATGTTGTTATATATGAAAGTTGCAATTTGATACCTTAGTGATGTTAGTGTCGGATAAGGAATCCACCTAGAATTTGAATTATTCAGTCTTTGGATTTGCATTTATTCATAATATTTCTCGATTCAGTCGATTGGTGAATATTGATTCGCCATATTTGTTTGGAATAAAGGAAATTCCAGACTGATTTGGTCATTATGTATGCGATTTCAGTTTTCAACGTTTCTAGATTAAGAAAATGTTTGTTTGTTTTGTGATTTGTACATGCGTAAGTTGGTGATAATTGAGTCGCCAAACAAGTTTTCATGTGTCCGTGTTTTTCCGTTTAACAGAATGCAGATGAGGAAATTACAATTTATTCAAGTGTTTACCGAAAATGTTTACAAATTCATCGTCAAATTCTAGCAGATTTCACAGTGAATCATGGCCGACGTTTTACTTTAAAGTTGGTGATAATTGTATCGCCAAAAACAGTGAAAGATACGTACCGGGAACTTTGCGTAGTAGATTCTACAATAAACAACAATTGGTGATAATGGTATCGCCACGGTTGGTGACAATTGTGTCGCCATTTATCATGTTATGTGATGAGATTGTTGATTTTCCCACAATTGGTTCGGGACAATTTTGCAGTTAAATATTCAGGAACATTTATAAAGAATAATCGAACATTTTGTAGATTAACATTTTCACTCTATTTTCATTTGATCTGGGTATGAACCTGTGTTTGAGCCTGGTTATTTATGACAGTAGATCTATAATCGTGTAATGATATTTGAACAGTTACCAGTGTGGTATGAGCGTGAATTTGGATGTCTGACTGAGCTGGATTTAAAACCTTTGTGTTTTTATGATATTGTTGTATAATTGTGCGTGTGTGTGAGTGTCTGGGGTGATCATGAATCTGTGTGTGATAGATTTTTCTAATATGACTATATCATTTGAATACTCAGAGTAAGAGGTCTCTGCTAGCCTTCAGAGAGATAGTGTCCAAACAATTCACAGAACATTTATTATCAACATAATCCACTAAGTAACATATCAATGTCAATGTTCATTCCAGCTCTTTAACTACATGCTTCAAATTTGGTTCATACCCATACATTACTATTCTAGTCAAGGTTTTCAATTCACAATTATTTGTTATTGATTCATATTTTGATGCTTGTTTTCAATTATTTGTTTTTCCCACCGACATCCGCAACTACATAGAAATTCTTCATTCAAGGAATCATTTCTTTTTGGGCCGGGGATGTTATAATATTGTATTTGGTAGTTGTGGAGGTCGATTGGGAAATAATATACCTTTCCGGAAATACTTATATTCCGGAACGGTTGTCTTGTTAGTCCCGCCTTGATCAGCTTTTTGTCGTCTGAGATTTTTCCCGCTGTAAAAGATTTGTAGAGAAAATGTGTCTTGTGTACATCTGAGGTGTAAATTGTTGGAAATATATTGTTAAACATTGATTATTGGACTTGAGTTTTATAAAATCCGCGGCCAATCATTCCCCGACCGTGCGATACAAGCGCCTGTCCCATGTCAGCAAATTGTAGGGCAATATTATGCATCGACTTACTACACCCTTTTTAGTTTTTTGTGTGTATATGAAAGTTTAATTCTTGCTATTTCGGTGGTTATTTTTACTTGCATCATTGAAGCAACCCAGAGATCGCCTTGTTGTTGAAATACGAAATTCAAGCCATCCTTGTACATCTATGAACATATACATGTGAAGCTCACTTTGCTTCGCAAAGCTCGATTTTAGTTTCTCAAGTAATCCCAACAAATGACAAGCAAAAATTCATTCCGTCTAACAGCTAGGAAATTTATTTGAAACTACTTTTTGCACACACAGAAGTTGTTGCTATGGTTGAGAAGAACGGCGTTGAACGAAAGGGAATGTTGGTTTGTGAGAACTCATGTTCTTTATGACAGGTCGGGCCCTAATCACAGATCAAACGTAAAAATTTAAACCATAGAATGGTTTATCCCAATGCAAATAAGCTACCTTTGCACACGTGTAATAAATATATAGCCATTATTACTGAGATGATGCATGAATATAATAAACATAATGATCAATCATCTTAAATAAAATTTAAAAAGTACACATATGTAAGTTTCATCTTAGGTAGAATTTCTCTTATTGATCGAGTTTTTCATATAAAAGTGTGACACAAATTTACACACTCAGTTTTTCCGCTTTTTTCTATCATTTTTAATGTGTTTCTTCGGGTTGTTCCCATTTTGTAGCACATTTTGAAATGAAACAAAAAAAAATATTTTCCTGACCCATTCGTGCTCATGAATATACCCAGTCCTATTTAGAAAGGGTACTTAGAGGGGAAAACGAAAGAGTCCAGGTTGACCACTGCTTACAATGATTTGATATGAATTTTCTATATCCAGGCTATATTTATATAACAAATATAAACCTGTTAAATTTTGGAATTCATGGTGAGTAATCATACAAACCAACAGTTAACACATGGTTAAATGTTTTATCTATAAATGAATATATCGTTGTTAAAGTTTTTTTTGATGCATAAGAGAGAGTCAGTAATTCAAAAGAAATATCAGTAAGTAAATATACGATTCTGAATAAGACATTTAAATTCTTTCATTGTAAACCAGTATTATGTTCACAGTTTTAAATATTCATATGATTAGCATGTATAAACATAAAATTCAATCACCGCCATGGCTGCCAGATTAGTGCAAAATATATCTGATGACTATCTCAGCTGTCCGATTTGTCTGCTAAGGTTCACTGAACCAAGGAAATTACCTTGTGAGCATACATTCTGCTCCAATTGTTTACACCAATACATCGAAAATTCCGTTACCGAAAAATCCGACTTGTTATGTTTTACCTGTCCTCTGTGTAGATCGGAAATATCACAACGAAAACGTTCCACAAGTTTAAGAAACTGGGTACATGACTTTCCGCTAGATGGTCTGATTGAGGATTTAGTAAAGACTTTGTCAGTTCACGAACAACAACTTCAAAATGCAAAAGGTGTTCAGAACGAAGGATTTCGTAACAAATGTAATATTCATTCTAATTTAAATTTGGAGTTCTTCTGCTTACATCATTTACGTTTGATATGTATTAAATGTTTAGAAACTGAACACAAATCAAACAGCTGTGAATGCCTGCCAACTGATCAAGCATTTGAAAACCTTGCACCAAAAATAGACGTTATACGTAACCAACTACACAAACAGGTATGTATTCATATGTTTAAAGTATGATAAGTTAAAAGTGAAGATAAATAAAAAGTGTGAATTATCGGATTATGGCGAGATTTTTTCCCATAGGAACTATTGCTAAAAACTTGAGATGTTCGAGGCAGTTATATTATTTACATGATAGTGTTACTAAACATGGCCTTCAAAAGTATGTAGGTCAACACTTCAGATTTGTTTAATTTCCTGTTTTTCATCCCGATTGTATCAAGAACACTTATTTAAAAGATTGGAGATATTAGACTTTGTGAATTCAAGAGAATAGCGTTAAAATAGGTAAGATATGAGCCTGATCTAGCTTGTTTTCTATCCTATAATGTTAATTTTCTTAAATTTTAAATTGCATAATTTTTATAAAATTAATTTCTTTTTATATGATATACTTTTTTGTATATTTTTTTCACAGTATCACTTAACAATCTTACGATACTATCTTGACAAAACCGAAATAGAAATATTGTCATAACATATCTATTAAATATACTTGTATGTGCGGGATGGCCTCAGAAATTCAAATTTTCGGATTATTGAAACAAGTTGACCAAGAGGGAGATTTTGATTGTATTTCTATTTTAAAGTGATACGCTGGTAAATAATTTAATAACATGCAAGGAGGTTTTGAATCTTGGTTTACGGTTAGGTACAGTAATAAGTATTCTAAATGCATTACAAATGGAAAAAAGATGAACAGCTGTAAAAGTTGTAGCTTATACTTAATAATGCATATTTATTGATTTAAACCAAAAATAAAATTTAAATTGCTGTTAATGAGTATACACGGAAGTACAGTAAGCAAAATAAAAAAGAGAGATTGTCACACTTAAAAAAGAAAGATTTTTTGTTCGTGAATATCATAAAACAACTTGTATAAAGACTATAGACACCATTATATTTCCATTTTTTGGCTATCTAAAATCTCTAATAATGTGTCTTGTATTACAAGTAGCTATAAACATACACAAGGAATACCATGGTAACCAGTCATGATCACTATTTAATCACTTAATGAAAATTCTGTATGATAATGTGATGTGTTTGACAGTAAGTTGTTTTTCTTTCCTTTGTTCAATACATAATGTAATAATGTACTCTTAACAATTTACTTAATGTACTCATCATCAAAGTACGAATATAGTTTCTATGCGTTCCCTTGCAATCACGTAAAAAACGGAAGGGGGGGGGGGGGGGGTGTAGCTATTGCGGAAAACGACGAAGTCATATTAACTTTGAAATAAGATGAATTATTATCCCCATTTGACAAATGTGGTGAAAAACGAAAATGGAGTGAAGTTACAAAGAAAGCATAAAATCACAAGTATATAACTAGACAAACATCCAGAGTTTTACAACTTTGTCTTCAAATACCGCAAAACATGAATGGTCACAGTAATAATGTCAAGCGGTACAATAGGATGTCAGAATATAAACTAATAAATAAATTAAGAAGGTATCCTAGACAGTCATTCATAACCATACTTTCCTGACTTGGGACAGGCGATACCAAAAGTTCAAGCAATATCCAACGATAAAAGCGAATACTTGAGATCAGCAACACTGAGAACGAACACTACATAGATAATACTTTATGAACAATAAAACATACATACCATAAATACTGAATGTGCTTAACATGTCCTTCAATATGTAAATAGTACTACAAATCTTAGTGTAATATGCTGTTGGCGTGGCCAATGATGCGAGCACAGCATTAGCCCTTTCCAGAAACTCATTTCCGGCATCACGATTCTGACTCTAAAAGTATAATTTGAAGCATGTTATTTCCCTTACTTCCGTTTCCGGCGAACGAAACTTTTTTTTAGCCTTAGTATGTAGCAGACTTTTCTAAATGACCCATATGTAGAAAATGCATATGCTCCTATAGCGCTCGCTGCTGTCTCTATTATAGTATAGTGTTACTAACTTTCTGATTTCTGTATTGGCCCTTGTATTGATTCAAGGTTGGCTGTATTGGTCCCAATGTGCTAAGGGCCGAGGGTAAATACAGTTGACCGAAAATCAATACAGGGCCAATACAGAATCAGCAAATTCTTAACACTTTTATTAAATAATCTAAACAGTCCATACAGCTGGTCCGTACGGAATTGCCCTGTTTCAAAATTGCCGGTCAGTATGGAATTCCATATTGCCTGTTTCCAAATTGCCAATCCATATGGAATTCCATATTGCCATGTTTCCAAATTGCCAGCCTGTATGGAATTCCATATTTCCCTGTTTCCATATTGACTTTAAAATCTGTATATATAATTATTAACAGGATAAATTTTCATATAAATATCGGTACTTATAAAGACCAGGGCAACGTAAAAATATTGGTCGTGCCATATTAAGGATATTTTTAGGGCCCCGCGATGGGCCATGGCGGCCGCCCTATACTAATCAGTCTGCCCGTCCGTCCGTCTGTCCGTCAGCATCTCCTTTGTCGTACGATAACTTAATACTGCCTTCTCGGAATTTTGTGATTTTTATACACAATATTGGACTTGACCAAAGGAAGGTCCCTTTTGGTTTTGAGGAAAATCGGACAACAACTTTTTGGAAAACTTAGATTTCATATGAAAAAATGCATATTTTGAGAATTAACCTTATGTCGTATGATAACTTCAGATTGCCTTCACAGATTTTCATAAATAAACACAGTGTTGAACATGATCAGAGGAAGGTTGCTTTTGATTTTTAGGAAAATCGGAAAACACTGTTTAGGGAAAAACTTTTTTATATGAAAAAATGCATATTTTGAGAATTAACACTATGTCGTATGATAACTTAAGATTGCCTTCATAGATTTTCATACATTTTATACACAGTTTTGGACATGATCAGAGGAAGGTCCATTTTGATTTTGAGGAAAGTCGGAAAACACTTTTTGTGGAAAAACTTTATTTTTATATGGAAAAAGGCAAATTTTGAGAATTTAGCTTCATGCCTTTTGATAGATAAAATGAATGTATGAAATCACAACTAGATTTTGAAGTGTTTTTGATTCCCATGAGTTCAATTACACAAGCCAGCGGAGCCCTATCTGACATTGTCAGTATTCTAGTTATCATATTATTTAATAATAGCAAATAGAATACCTTCATTAGTCGGGCACATATAAAATAGATAGGGTGAAGTTCTATCTCAATTATTTATACTTTAAACCATTATTTTAAGCACTCTAGTTATTTTTTTAACCAGGCTTTGAAACTTGAAAGCTGCGGACGTCTGGATACTGAATTTAACAAACAAAGAACAAAGGCATTGTATGATGTAAGCAGTCTCGAAGAAAGACTTGAGAAATTCCATCAACGCTGTGCACAACAGATAGCCATCCAGCGCAGTGACATCGAAAAACATAACCGGGAACATATCGAAGAGCGAAAAGATTTTTATTCATTGGCAGTCAGTTTACTCGAAGCACAAAGCAAGTTTGAGAGTCTTTGTGGGAGTTCTGATAAGACTGCAGTTTTGAGTGAATTATCAGAATTAACTAAAACTGTAAAATATAACGACGATATATTGGAGAAACTCTCTGTTAAGTCTCAGAGTGACAAAGTGGCGTTTGTAATTAGCAGAGAACTCGACAGTTTTCTGAACACCTTTTCTGCAGTTGGCTTCATTGATAAAAAGCCTAAATCTACATTAGATGAATTCATTGCTAGTGACCAACCAAGACTTCCCTCATCATTAAAAGGTATTTTAAATCAAAGGGAGAGCGATATTTGACCAGTCATGGATGACAATAATTCTAAATGGACGACAAAACTTAAGTTTTCGGGAAAGTTACCGTCTGAAGAAAAATGTTGGCTTATCAAAATTGTTCTTCTATCCGACTCTCTCTGCGTTCTTGATAAAGAAAATGCACGGCTTAAGAGGTATAGTTTAAACGGTGACCTTATTGCTAATCTTTTTCTTGTTGATGTACCATACTGCATGGCTCTCCTTGCGCCAAGCAATGATATTGTGATTACTAAGGCGGATAAAGAAATCCTAGAATTCGTCACAACAGAGAACAAGGAACTTTCAGTCAGGAAATATGTTCCAACTGCCAAAAAGTACTTTGGTATATGTCAGGTGAATGAAGATATATTGGCCGTATCGTCGTGGTCACAACGTTGCGTTGACATTATTTACGCTAATGGTGGGATCCTGACATCAATAGCTCATTTTGAAATCCCGGATATGCTTTGTTGCAACGGAGGTGCTGAAATCGTAGTAATTGACCGGGGTCATACACTTACCTGTTTCGAACAGACCGGTCGTTTGAAGTGGTCAATACACTGTGACTATGTCATGAATAATATCACATGTTCTAATAACGGTCAGATTTACGTTTGTTGCAAAGATGACAAGAAAATGTGTTCTCTGAATGAAAGTAAAAAATTAGATTATAAGGATATTGGCAATCGCAAACCACTAGATATGTACTTTTATAATTCACAAATATTTATCGCAGATGAAAATGGAGACGTCGAAATTCTTATTGAAGAAAAGTAATAAATGTATAGAATATGTATTTTACTGCTGCTTGATAAGAAATCGCAGAAATTATGTAGATATATATATATATATTTAATATTTGGAAATATTTTTTTTCTATGTAAACGCGTAAACTAACAAGCCTTATCTAACCTGTGATCTTCTTTGTGTCATGATATGTGGGATCCATAAATGTAGACAATAAAAAAATACAAAAAACCCATAATAATAATAAAAAAAGAAATTGTGGAAAAAAATGTCTATTTTCAAACCCTTTTTATGTTCACATTGGATACAAATGAAACGATCAATATAATTTATTTGAATTACAGGATAACAGGTGGAAATTAATTTCACGAGGCCTATAAGTCCAATCAATACTCTAAAGACTAAAATGTTGAATAGGAAATTAAAAATGTTAAACTGATAAAAAGGGTAAAACCAAAAACATCTGAGGACAGGGAATAAATGAATGACCATGATAACACTTTGGATGGCATTGAGATCAAAAGCAAAATAAGCTTCTTGTATAATTATACGTTTCCATGAAATATGTGTTTTCTCCCGGACAATATACATGGACAAGCTTCGAATCATATTATGTGATGATATGTCTCATTGGAGATCATTTGACGTCATACAATAACAAAATGAATGTGCTGATAAATTCATTGTAAGGTTGGAGTGTCGGAGAATACAATTCTATATTGCAGTTACACTATTTATTATGACCATGCATGTAAAAAGTGAATATATAAAAATTGTTCTGGATCGCTGATTCAATGCAATTGTCTCGACTTTCTAGTGGTTTATTGGTTTTAATATTCTGTACAAGTTAAAAACGTCTCTTGGCAGTTTCTAGAAGGATCATCGTGAACAATTAAGGTGTTTATAAACAATTTTCGTTTCCATGTGTTACATAATGATATGTTGCATCGTATGAAAGAAGTGAGTGGTCACTATTGGGTTCATGGAAAATTATATATTATGACGGCTACTTTTTAAAAATTGAAAGAATTAGAGAAACAGAATCTTAATTTGTGAGATTATCGAAATAGCTAAACTTTCTAATTTCGAGCCTGTATAAATCTATAATATAGGTGCTTCTTACTTTACAAATCATAAATGTGGTTTATGCTTTATTTTACATCATTTATAACCAGATCTTCTTTTCCAATTTCTTTTACCAATTATAAATAAGAAAAAAATATTTTAAAACACAACACAAAGTAACTTGTATACATACTAACACAGTAATGAAACGTTATACTATTGTTTTTATAGCTGTCTTGCTAGTTTAATCATAATAAAACAGAAATAAATGGATTTAAAGTTCTCGCCATATCTGAATGAACAAATTTGAAATATTAACCATTCATAAAAAATTTAATCAATCATCCGTGTGTTTAAAGACAAAAAGAGAGTGTTCAAGTAATTTTTAATTTTTTTATGTATGCATAGAATAATGTCAACATAATCACTAGACAATGTATACTATTTAAAATAAATCTGCAAATTAAAATTTCCATATATCTACTATTTTAACCTGACATTTAACCTATAATTAGATTCTATCGCATGTCCAAATCCATTGTGACACTAATATACAAATATTTCCTGCTGTCTTGACCCACTCAATTCTACTGTATTTTAGAATATCATTTGAATTAATAGGCTCCTCAATACGACATTTCATGTCTTTTATTATTTTATTCTATTAGCATCATTTTAAAATGCCACAATACAGCGTAATTATTTTTTTGGGTTCAAAACGCAGTATGATAATACTCGAGATATGCAGGATATAGTAAAATTCTTGCTTGTCATTAACATTCGAATTCTTGTTTCTTTCTACAATGAATATATGATGGATAAGAAAGTTACGTGGAAAGCAAAAGAGCAGGGATTTGACCACCTTCAATACTGGTTCCGTTTTTAGAGAAATTTGAATCGTAAAAGCATACTCTGACATCACTAAAGTCTACAAATGGTTTTCCTCCACTCCCCTTATAGAAATGCTTATTTGGCCCGACCATGGTTAATAATAACGTATATATTTGACCCGGTTGTAAAAGAATTGGTGCATACAGGACTACTTCGTAAACCTCATCATTGGGAACGGTGTCAATCTGACCTTGATAAATTGAAATCACATTGTGACTTTCGTCTCGTACCTCAAGGTGAATATGGTTGGTCTGTTCAAAATATGCACCAAAAACGGCAATTCCATGTAACCAAACTTGTTCTGACACGTCAAAGCATATGGCATCAGGTTTTCCTGTGTGTTCACGTAATTTTTGGTCTAACTGACACCGCATAACTGCATGAAACGCCACATTCACTCTCGGATGAACTTTAAACGGAAGCATATCTTTCTTTGCGGATCCAGACTTAAACTTCGCAATAAGTTCTTTTTCTTCAATAGTAAGATAATCCGATGGTTCAACCTCTCGTTTATAGTAAGCATCATTCATTGCCGTAAATCTGATATTATAAAAAATGTTTCCTAGAGAGTTTCTGACATTAGTAGGATTGATTTCTTTCTTATTGCGCAAACATTCATGTTCCCCCCAATCTAGTAGAGCTTCATATACTTCATCCTCACTAGCATTAAGATCGGTCGATTCAGTTATCCTAGCTACACATTCAGGACACAGTTTCATGAAGTCTCTAGAAAGTAATGCTTCACGGGCTGTATTTGTAATGATATACATACACTTCATTTTCAGATCTGCTGATTTGGTAAGGTGGGCTATTTCGAATGCACTACATGCATTACTTGCGCTAACATGGTCAAAGAGACATTTAATGGTCTGGTTAAGAAGACCGGCTACTTTATACCGTACAGCCAAAGGTGCTAATCTAGTAGCCGAATGATACTCCAATTCAATACTATCCGTATAAAGGTAACTGGAATTTAAAAAAAAAATGTTGATGGTAACTATAATCTCATTTGAATTATTTTCGACGATTTCGATTGCTTATCGCTTAACTCTAAAGTACTTCAATCAGTATTCTAAAATGCATTGAAATTTATAAACCACATACCAAAATTCTTTAATACATAGTAGTATTAAAGAGGAGCTACCACTTTTGTCACGAAAAAAGCATGCACAACACCTGTTATTTTGTAATGAATTCTAAAGAAGTTCCTCTAACGTTTTATTTATTATCGTCGTAAAGTTTGAATGAGAAAAAGATATTTAAATCAGCTTTTATGTCATTGATATTGGTTATGGTTTATCACTGCTTTTGAAAGCTGTTTTTTAAAAGCCGCTAAATTGAATTCCCATCATACCATACAGTATTTGGTAAAACCAACACAGAAACGTACTATTGAATTTCATCCATACTTTATATTATTTGGTAAAACCAACACGATGTAAGAGAATTTTGATGCAGACGATACTGTCAGAAATTTGAAAACGAAAGAGAGAATAAAAAATATACTTTACTTATTTTAAGATTTGCATTACATACCTTAGAAATTGTTTAAACGTTTTCAGATCTGTGTCTGCAATTGCATATATCTTTGTTGGATTACTTTCTGGACCTGGTTCCTGGATGGGCTGAACCGTAGGCTTTATCGTGTCCGATTGTTTAGCAACTGGCTGCTTTGCAAACATTGAAGAATCGTTCATGTTGACCCAACCTGATCCTGTACCTGCGCTCATGGACGTACTTTTAGTTGACATGTTACTTTTTATAGATGCTTGACTTCCAGATCTAGCTGGTTTGCTTTGTTCAACACCCTTAACCGACGTTGCATTGCCAGTGCGTGCTACCTTTCTCTCTAATGTAATTCTTGCCTCTTCGGCCTCTTGTTCGAACAATGAAAAGAATACCGGACTTCTGCTTGCCAAAACAACTTTGTGAGCTTTTATTGGTTCTTCTTTATCTCCAACTGCAAACTGCACATCACAACCAATTTGATTCAATAACATAAACTGCAAGCTTTGTTGTAGAGTTTTGTTTGACTGCCAGTCAATTTCATCAACTTCAGATGCCTGTAAATTAATTAAGGGAAATTTAACTAAGTTGGGAAACGGACAACCTGCGAATATTTGACATTTGTTTCAGAAACATCGTATTATGTTCATTCAGAAATTGACTCGTAAATAAAAGAAAAGAAATATTGAACTATTCTAAAAGATTTTACAGAATTACAATGAATTTCAACAACAGAAAAGAGAGTTCTTTATAGATTCCGATTTAACGCTGATTATTTGAACATTGCATAATAAAAATAAAATTAAAAATGTCCAGTTTGCACAACAAATAAAAAAGGATAATATATGAGATAGTATTATATGTACGCATACCTCTTTTGTCGTCGCCATTTTACTTTCAGTTTTGTTGAACAATGACATGATTTGCCTGTTGTTTTTGTTCAATGTGTGGAAATTGTATCTAACGTATTATTTTCTATAAAAGAGACATAACTCGTCTTCTGTATAACCTGGATAAATTCTTTTGAATACACATTAGTCGTACATACTATTCATTTTTGTGCGACTTCGTTTTGGCGTTTGACCACATATTTAACATCTACTATTCAACGCGATATCAAAAATATTTATTTACTTCGTAACTTCATATTGTTACGATTCCACAGTTTTTCAACAGAATTACGTTTTGGCTGATATAAAAAAAATGCAAAATAAACTGAACATATCCATATTATTCCAAACGAGTAATAACTGTAACAATGAACTGTTACGAAGTCTCCCAAACGAAGTAACTGATATCTCGAATGCCTTACATTGTATTCAATAAATAGACTGAAAAGGGGAAATTGTTCATATAAAGTTTATGTATACTTAATGGAGAAGCTACTTGAAAATCGTGATATGGGTATTTTTTTTTGTGACCATACAATGTCACACTTGATCAACTTTTGCTTGTCGACATGCTGCATTGACAGATATATCCCAATATTTCTGAACCGTTTACGAGAACTGATTTTATTGTATGGTGTAATAAAATGTAGTCGGTTTCATTAAATAAAGATAATAATAAAGACTTCTTACATGTCGTAAAATCAAGTCAGTGTAATTTGAATTATATTTAGATACAATTGCAGCACAAGAAATTTATTTTTACTGTATGACGAAGCAAATGAAATAATATCTATTATTACACTTGTATCAATATTATGTTAAATCTACAATATGATGTAAGGACAGAAAATAAAATAATTTAAAGATAAAACACCACATTAATAATAAACAAATATCTATAAAGAAAGACAACTCTTAATTTTAACACAAGAACACCAACAAAAAAGAAAAAAAAACAACTGGACAGTCATGATCTCCGGCCAGGAGCAATACCCTGCAAAAAATGCATGTAACGGGTTTAAAAAACTATGCATGTATTTAGATTTAAATTTGAGATGGACAGGTTTACAGTTTTAAAAATTATGCTATAACACACCCGCGAATTCACAGAACTAAATTAGTTTCATCTTTTGATAGATATCATCCTGAAACAAAATTTCTTCTCTTAGTAAGTGACCTTGTCGACCTTTTTTTTCATTCATTTGCATAAGTGGGGGCAAATTTCAATATACATAAAAAAAATGTAAGGATGTGGAGTAAGCACTTATAATGGCCCCTTTGAACCTTTTATTTTGGAAACGGTGACAGATACAAAAAAAAAAAAAAATCTGCAGTGTCTTTCGGGGAATAGTAAATTATCCCCGCCAACAATACCAATTGTGCATTCACTAGGTCTTGTCATGGGCATAATGATTATCCCGGCCAGCAGTTTAGAAGCTATTCAGAAACAATGATGATACATCCAGTGTTTAAAGGGGTAGGACATGAACTCTGAGGATATCTGAGCTTTTCACAAAAGAATAAAAATGTTTATAATTCGTAATTAAGGGCCAAGGATTTCAATGTGTTTTGTTGATTTTTTACGAGGGAATACCCCATTCCCCGGGGAATGTGTAAAATAATTTATTGCGTCTCCTTATAGCAATTAGAAACATATTTTGCATGGTTATGGGGTATGGAGTTAAATGGTTTATAAGATTTGAACATTGCATATTAAAACGTGTTAAAGGGATAAACATTTTGACGGATTTTGAAATAATAAAAAATTATTGATTTGAGGGGCGAGGATGACGTCCCTCCCTTTTGGTGGTTTGTTAGGTTTTATCAATATGTTTGTCTTATCATGGGGAAAAAGAAAACATATAATTTAAGGGCAGGGATTTCAATGTTTTACGAGATAATTATAGACTAATAATTCGAGAGAGTGGGGATGAACCCTTGCGTAAATCAGGTATATATATCAGGTCATGGGGAATAAGAAAATATACGGTTTAGGTGTCAGGTTTCTTACAGATTTCTAATTTTATATAATTCAAGATAATTGTTTTCAGGGGTTGAGAATGACGCCCATTGAGTAATGAGGTATGTATCATTTCAATGGAATGACGATATTGTTAATACGCATCGCTCACAGCGCCGTTTCTTCATTATGATGTCGCACTTGACCATCGAAAATTTATGAGATAATTTGAACATTGTTGATTTGATGGTAGTGGTGATAACCCCCTGGGGAAGCGAGGTATGTGTCATTTGGTGCGTCTGACCAATGGGAATAAGAAAATATATGGTTTAGGGATGGGGATTTTAACGGTTTATGAGATAATTGAACATTATTGATTTGATGGGAGTGGTGATAACCCCCTGGGGAAGCGAGGTATGTGTCATTTGGTGCGTGTTACTATGGGGAATAACAAAATATATGGTTTAGGGGTGGGGATGTTAACGGTTTATGAGATAATTGGACATTATTGATTGTGGGGGTGAGGATTACCCTACTGAAAGAATGAGGTTCATGTCATTTAATGTGTCTTGTTACGGAGAATAATAAAATATATGATTTAAAGCTATAGATTTTAATTGCATATGAAATTTTTCAAAATTATCGACATGGGGTAGGGGTTTAATTAGTTTAAACATATTTTGTTTACTCAAATAAAGTAAAAGGGATCAGACACAAGTTAAACAAAGTTAGATCGTCTTCTCCCTGTATACGATTTATATCATTGCAATTTTAGAGACATATTACAAAACATAATAAATATTAATTTAAGCCTTTATACATACTAGAGGAAAATCAATCAAAATATAAAGATATATAAGAGAAGAAAAGAAGTAAGAGATAAATTGATAGAAAGGAAGTATTGAGACATAATGGTAATGCAAGTGTGTGTGTGGATTCTCTCGGGGTTTGTTCATTTTTAAGTTATCATGAATCTGTTTGATTTTTTATATAGTCAAAAGTCTTTTTAAATATATTTTCGATTTGTTCATTTGTTAGTAAACTATTTCCGGCTGATAATAATTTAATATCAAGCTTTAGGCAATCGGGTAACCAGACCAATCCATCAAATAAAGAGTTGCGTAAGTCGTTATACAATGGACATTCAAACAAGACCGCACCCCCCCCCCCCCCCTCATAGGAACGAGGTATATGTCATTTAATAAGTGTTGTCACGGTGTATAATAAAATATATGATATGAGATGGTTATTGCTCACTCTCGTAGAGTTTTTCGATGAAAAAAAATTTCCCCATAGGGTCATTTAACAAACCCCTACCCTCTTTTAACTGTTCATTATACGTCTCAGTGACCCTCACCAAAAATAAATAGTGTACGGCATATCTAGAAACATTGGTCTTTCATCGTAGAAAATCTCGGATCCATATCTCTGACGGTTATTGTGAACTCGAACGAACAAAATCGGAGAGGAAGAAATGAAATGTTCGATAAAAATCGCAAATCAAAATCTATATGTCTCCCACTTCGTTTGGAAGACTCAATAAATCTTACTGGGATATATACATGTAAAAAATCAATATAGGCGAAAACATGGCAATTACAAATATCGGTTAATATAAGAAGAAAATGCAGTGGTGATAGAATCACTGAAAAACGATGAAATAGAAAGACTTGGGATTAACTACAAAAAGGTTCACCCTTATCCTTTTTCTAGGAATTGGCATTGAAACTTAGATCAGCTTTACATGTGCATTGTATTGGGTTATTTTGACTATCATCATTTCTCCTCTAGAAAACACCTCTGCTGTTTGACCATGCCTTCTCAGTAGTGAACACCATCTCGGTGGCGAGAAACTGATGAATGTATTTTTTTCGAATTCCATCTGTACACAATATAAAGTAGGGAAAGCAAAAAATATATACAATTGCAATGAAAGGTGGCATGGGATAAATGTCGATACACAACAACTCTGATTCGCAACACGAGAAGTAAAAAGAAGACGTCTTGTATCTTTCAACACGGGGCAGTTTGCCCTTTATAACAAGAACATAAAAATGTTGTGCAGAACATTACAAAATGTCTGAAGTAAATCTATTTTCTAAAATACATCAAAGGAAAAGTAACATGCAACCACTGATAAAGGTTCCTGACATAGCATAGACAAATACACATATAAGTATGATGGGGTTAATTTTATTTTAGAATATTCATCCTTAAGCCTTCGCACACTTACGCAAACGAATATGCTTGTATTGATCCATACTTTATATATCACGGTCACAAAATAATATATTGTATAATGGAAACTTGGTACGTTTGGTGAACCTTAAAAGGGCTGCTAGAGTCTTTAAAATGTTTTGTGCTGAACGGATCTGATGTTTCCCTGCCTAACAGAAAATGAAACGCATGATTAATTGCATGAAATCTAAAGTGCAGAAGAAAGGTGGTATATGTTCACCATGGAATTATCTATAAGTAATAGATGTGCAAATCTTTTTGATATTATTGTGACAGCCATTGCTGTCCACTTCTACAATTCGTCTTTGTATTATTCAACTAATTAAAAGGTATTAATGAAGCAATGCAAGAATCGTAAATATATCATCTTACTTGTTTCATTGCACAGCCCTGTCTTTAGATGGCTTTTTGTTATTTCGGTTGTTGGACTTGTATTACAGTTTTTTTTTTTTTTTTTTTTTTTTTTTTTTTTGGTTAATATTTTGGCTTTCCATATTTTCGCTGTTGAGCACTATTGAAAAGAGTCAATTTAATTAAATTGGGATATACTTCCCATCGAAACTGATATCCTGAATGTAAATCAAACAGTCTGCAAAATGTAAATATTTTTATGGAATTTAGTCGATGTAATTTTCACATCCTTTTTACTTTTAATTACATGCATAATATAAAGAGAATAAAGAATTACATTTATATATTTTGTTCATTAAATCTCTTTTTTATCCTGAAAAATAAAATAAATGAGTAAATAAATAAACAATGAAAAATATATGGATACTGTGTTTATATTTACACAACATTGTTATGTACTCAACCAAATAAAACTTAATTTTATATTTATATTTATCTTAGTATGTATAAATAAGTTCAAACCTAAATTTTCTCTGTATGCGTGTGTGTTGTTTTTTTCCCTTCAATTCATTGTTATTTGTTTTGAAAAATTATATAGAAATCAATGTGTTGTTTTTCCATTCTATAAACCCGATATCTTTTTGTGTAGTCCGAGATTCATTTTTGTGTTAAACGTTGGACGGCCCCAGCCTATTCTAGAACGTCAGAGGAATAACAAACTATTTTTTTACAATGTGTTGTCTATATTCAATACCTAAGTGACGGACGTTTTTTCTCGATAATACATGCGTTCATTTATTTGTTTGATAAATTGAAATAACTGAATATCCGTATTTACGTGGATTTTGACCTTTCCATTAATGGATCATGCACATTATATTATGCTCTATTTGCTTGTGCTCGAAAGTCAGATTCCATGAACAACAATGTTTCTGTCTTGCTGATTAACACGAGAACTTCAATGAAATTTAAATTTCTGGTTTTCCTTTAAAATGTCTAATCCACAACCGTCCTTACCCCTTTCAATCTGAGATCCGGCTTGGCTGAATGGATTACCGCCTGGATTGTTCATTCTGGCTAGACCTGTCATTCCCCTGTCAGCTTTAAATGGTGAATACCGAGTTCCAAATGATTGATCATTGTACCCCTGGCTTGCGGTACGACTGTTGTCAGCAGATGATTGGAATGGGGTGGAGAGTAACTCATTGTAATCTGTTTTTTCATTAAACGGTGTTTGGTAGGTATCTGTATTATGGTTATTACGCTGATATGAACCTGGGCGACGATACAAATTAGGTATGTAATACAAAATATATTTATAATACACTGAAGATTCTTTCTAACGTACTATCGTAGCACAAACACTGACATTGACATTTAATCTCAACATAAAATTTAATTAGAAAAAAATTACTTGCACAGACATATGCAAAAGTCATGAAAATTACCAGTAATAACTTTCAATATTCCTGATTCTCACAGTTATCTATTATGCACTATATATAATCTGTACTGATAATTGTATAAATTTAATTTATATCTCACGTTATTTTGAAAATCCCTTCAGGGAAATGCATGTAAGCGTATTTCAAATCAAGCTCATGTGCTCCTACTTTTTTTGTTATATTTGTTTTATTTAGAATGATATGTTTGTTTCTAAAGTATTATGTATACTGTCTCTTAATGCACCCAATTTCATTTGTTATTTTGACATTCTTTTTATGTAATAAAGGCATTTTATAGAAAGAAAACTTGATTACAATGTGTATTGACATATTATTTTCTTAACTGTCGCAAAATACCTCTATCATAATATGTGGTATAATGCTTGGGTCTGGAGTCAGCCCCAACTTGGTACGTTTGGTGAACCTTAAAAGGGCTGCTAGAGTCTTTAAAATGTTTTGTGCTGAACGGATCTGATGTTTCCCTGCCTAACAGAAAATGAAACGCATGATTAATTGCATGAAATCTAAAGTGCAGAGGAGAGTTTTATTTAAAATTCAGAGAAATCTAATTTTTCAGTTCTGTTTTGAACACCATCACTAACTGTTACTGAATTTTTATTATTTAATAACTAATTTCTTTGATGCAAACATAAGTCCTGAAAGTATTTGCACTTCTTTTTTGTAGGAAATAACACTTATCCTGGAACTTATGTAACTAAGAAATAAAATCATACCTGACGAATACGATCCACTTCCTGTGTGTCCGGAGTTATACTGTTGGTAATTGTTGGTTCCGGCGGAATTCAGAGAAGTTTTACCTGTTCCAGCTATATCTATATCACTATTATAAGAATTAGGATCAAATGGATTTCCTTCGTTGCTGTTAGAGTCCGTTGTAAACATTTCCTTCAACATATGTTCGTACTGAGATGTATCAAATTTAGAATCAACGTTAGCAAGATCCCCATTTGATCCACCATTTTCAAAAAACGAACCACCTGTAAATTTTGCTTAGGGTTATTTATGAGAATGCAATTTCAGCTATGTTTTGAAGTATAACACGCATCAAATCCTTTTTATTTTAATGCCAACTGCTTTATATGAAATGCTTTCATAAATACTAAGTTAATAAATTGTTTACTTCTGTCTCCACTGAACTGTTAGCCAAGAAAAAGTTCATATTGAGCTTAAAAAATACAATTGAAATTAACGAACATATTAGAATTTCGAGTTATTCCGCTTTTGTCAGACAATTACATATATAATAGTATATTCCTATGCGTACCTGTTAAACCCCCTGGACCACCATCATCTACATTGTTAGTCATAAAAGGACTTCCGTTTAATCCACCGGGTCCATCATTAGTGCCCATATCTGTACTGAATAACCCACCTGTCATTCCTCCAGGGCCACCCTTCAGGTTACTGCTATCAAATGGCGACTTCATTCCTTTAATGGTAAATACAGTATAACCTGTCTTGTAGCAGGTTAACTAAAGCTTGTATTTATCTAATGACTATATCTTTACTCTATATTACATGTCAAATACTAAATATAGGATTTTTATTCACAAAATAAATACAAATGTATGAGATAGAAAAACAACTGCAATATTCAAAGGTGAATAAAAATATGAAATTCAAGCACATACTTACCAGCACCGTTGTATTTTGAATCAAGCGGGAAAAGCTTGGAGAAGTCAATTCTATTGCCTTTTACAACACTGAAAGGGTTTTTACTGCCTAAATAAAGCACCAAGCAAGTTATATTAAGCATTTTTTGCAGAGGAACAATGAAAAAATGGCATTTATTTGCGTTGCATTTAAGGCAGAAAAGAGGACTATAATTTTTTTTACATATTTATTTTTCCCATGTATGGAAATAATTTATTCTATTATGCTATCAAGTTACATTGTACTTACATCTAAGTAAAATTGTTCATTTAAAAGAGTTTTATTATTTATGAAAATAAACCATTTAACAGATAAGTGAACTGTAAATAAATGAAATTTATATTTATAACAAGTAATGGTAAATAGCTGGAATCAAACAAATCCGAGAGAAAAGTAATAATTTAAATATTAGAAACATACCATCTGCTTTATTATGTCCAGAAAAGGGTCCCATTTGATTCCCTTTTGCCGCTCCTGCGAACGGTCCGACGGAATTACCATCATCTCCTTCAGAAAAAGAACCCATATTAGCATTTCCACTACCAGGACCTCCAAACGCTCTCATTGAGTTTCCACTACCTGGTCCTCGAAACGAGCTCATAGAATTTCTACCGCCATTGTTAATACTGGTGAAAGGATTACTACCGCCACCTATACTATTTCTGCCTCCGTTGTTAAATGATGGTCCCGTTCCCATCTGGTTACTGGTACTTTCTGACATCATATTGCTGTTTTCCAAGTTACCGTATGACTGAGATCTGCTTCCAATTGGAGCCATATTGCCAACAGTATTTCCAACATTCGATTCAGAATTCGTCACTAAACTTGCATCAAAATCGTTGGAGGAAAATAGATCAGACTGTCTTTTTATTACTAATGTAGATGATAATTTCCAAAAACAAAGCAGAAGTGAGAGTTTGTAAATCAATAAAGTCGTCATGGTCTGAAACAAAATTACCTAGATATAGCTCAAAGTTTAAAAATGGCCATACTTTTGGTAATAAATACTTACTTTTTCAGTAAAACGTCTGCCTTGTGGAGACCTCTGGATTAAAAACTTTCTTCGGTTTCGTACGGAGATGGAGTGTGGTCTCATTGACAATTGCACCATATCTTTTCTTTTTTATGTTAAAAGAAGAACGATTTTGGCTATCCGTAGGCCCGCTTGATTGTTATTGCTCAAAAATTTTAATGAATTATTAGCATGCCATAGTCTTGTTCACGAGTATACCTAACGTAGGTTAATCAAGCGAGGTTACTTTATGCTTATTTTAATTAAACATGTGTAAATGATACACAGAATTAACTCAAATATGACTATTGTACTTATTACTTTCTACTGAAAAATGGAAAAAGGACCAGTTTTACAAATTTATAATATAAGATTGTAGGTTTAGGTCTTGCAATACAAATACTCATTGCATATTTCCCGATTCTAAACAAGTTATACACTGTCAAGACTGTATAGTTGGTAATAATAAGATGAAATTTTTTTGTATATAATAGTGCAATTTTTTAAATTGTTCTGGATTTTTACTAAAGGAATTTTAAGGTAAAAAGATTACTTACCTCTGTTAATATTTAAAGACTGTGTTTCTGTTGAAAAGTGTATTAATTTCTAATTATCTGTTCGTGGGTAGGACACCTGCTTCTTTATCATAATATCTGAACAGACCAAAATGTTATCACGTTCACTATTTAAAACTTGATACAGTATGTTGTACATGTTTTAATGAAACTTTATAATTCAATTTAGCAGGTTATTTGAATTTGAACTAATACTGGCCAAACAATATACAAGCAAATGAAGAGATAACTGAAAATGACCGTAAATTGCATTATGATCTATAGCTATATATATTTTTCCTGTTTTGCAATCACACTTTATTACCTAGAATTTCCGAGTTTGTCGGGAGATGCTTTTTTCAACAAACAACACTGTTTACTTCTACCCAAAGACACTAGACATTATATTGTTTTATGTAAATATTTTGTGGAGTTTTATTTTCGGGGTTTAATTGTTGATGGTTCTAGTTTTTATGCAAAAAATATCCAAATTTTATGCAAAAAATATCTTACCACTTACATTGACAACTGCCATTTTTGAGCCTCGATGAACTATTACGAAACACTACAGTTAATAAAAAGGGAAAGATGTTTTTCGTTCCCACTATTTCTTTGACAAGCTCTTTGATTATCTTTGCATTTTCTTAAAAAAAATATTACATATATATTCTTTCTAATACAAAATGATACTGAAAAGTTTCAACACCGTGAATTACACACTCAAGATGCCCAATTGCTCTAATGTTGGTACAAGCATGAATCTGATGCAAAGAATAAACAGTATCTTCCTCGCGCACAACTTTGTTCTAGTACGAATATTTACTATAACCTTTCGGTCACTTTGGATTCAAATCTGCTCTACAATATATTAAATATCTTTTACTCTTACTTCTTATGTGCTTATTGGAGAAGCAGCAATGTATTTGATTTGACCCGGCCGAGAATCAAACCTGCGACCTTCCACACTCGAGGCGAGCACGTTACCACGAGGCCACCGAGGCGGTTACCATTTGTTGAGAGCTTTATTTATTTCTTTATTCTGTTCTTATTAATTTTTTGTTTCTTTTTTATTTTAGAAGAAATTGATGACACGTCCTTTTCTTTTCTTCATGCAAGCCTTAATAGAGTCAGTAGACACCACGTACATTATACTTGACACGTCATAAGATTTACTCAGTTTGAAATGTGGAATGTGATGATGGAACAGAACATGCCTACCATTCCTAATCATCTCATGTGACTCTCAATTACTGTTTGGCTTCACATTGCTAGTGATGTGGTTTATTGTAGTTTACAGATTTTTTGCATAAATATTCTTGCGCCAATATTTAGGATCACAGTAAGTAATGTCATTTTTAATCCTTGTTATTTGGGGTAAGATATATATTCCCTTCTGGATACTTTTAAATGCTTTGCTTATTTGTTTTTACATTACTGGTAGTGCAAAATTTTATATACCTTCCTTTTACTGTTATAAAAACTTAAAAAAAACAAAAAAATATCATTATTTGAAAATTTACATTTGCCTTAGTCAGTTAAAGGTATTTTTTTTTAACCGTTCAGAGTTTCTCCTATATGTGTAGACCCTGCATGTAAACAGATTTTTTATTAGTAAATAAATGATATTTGCATATTTTAATGGAAGGGGCATTGAAAAGGTCCTTCCGCTTTTGTGAGCATGCTACGTCAATAGGTTATTTTCAAGATACTTTCGAAATGACATGTTAATAAATCTAAATTTAAACTAGTGTTTATTATAAGCATTGATCATTGTCAGAGTTATACAATGTAGGTCATCTGTCGGAACTGCTTAAATTTTTAGACACGTGTGTAAAGTCATTTGAGCCCTTTACGAGCAGGCCATGACGTCAAACAAGTTTTATTTAGTAATATCTACATCACATTGATTGACGTTAAGCCGCTTTATCAGGAAAATTATAATAAACAAAAATCTTAACTGAATTAATGTGTTTTTCAAAGGAGGCCTTGATATTGAACTTATATATAATGGAGATTCCCCCGCCTCCCATCCCTCAAAGACATTAGTACAGATAATAGTGCTTTCCCCAGAAATTTGTGAAGGCCTGGTAAATTTCGTATTTTGAGGGCACTCAATGGTTAAAAAAGATAATATTGGGGGCACCCCACCTTGACATGAGAGCAGTATATTTTATCAAAACCTGCAATAAACAGCCTTCACCCTAGCTATATATATAGTGTGACGGTATAAAAGTGCCATAAAAGTGTACATGATTAAATGCAAGTCAGTTTCAAATGATGAGATTAAACTAAAAATTGAAAGTTAGGTTTGGCCACCTAAAATTCATGATGAGGGCAGCATGGTGCTTAAAGATGGAGGCATGGTGCAGTTCCATGTTAAATTGGTCTAGTGAAACCTCTAGATAATATCTTGCACAATTCAGGGAATAGCAACCCTATTTGCCTAATATTGCAATACTAAATATTATCTTTGAGCTGAGAAATTAAAAATCAGTTAATCCTTTACAGTTAAAAGTTATCGCACATCGATAAATGCGTTTTGGTTCTCCAAGGCCCGTAGAACAAATCTTTTTTTTTTAAGTCCCAGAATAGCATTCGTTCAGTCTGTTTAATATAATGATGTTGTTTTATTGCGTGAATGAAGTTTTCTTCTAGCTCTGTTCATACTTTGATCGACCACCATAACAGGCGCTCTATGAATAGGACCTTTTCGAAGTATTCCATATTGAAATGTATCTATAGCTAGTAAAGGAACATATTTATCTGTCCCTTGGTGGTTATATCTTATCGTTTGACAATCTAAGTATCTGAATCTTCTCAATCACATTTGTTTGGCACTGATCACTTCTGACGGGTCATATTATATCATTTTCTTAATATATTTGAACTTGTTAAAAAATAATATAGTAAAAGTGTACAAACAATTGTGTTTTAAATCCGTAGGCTGACACCCTACCAACCCTTACAAGGTAAATATATGTTCACCGTATACAATACTATACAGCACATCTTGGCTGTATTGATATAAAGAGAACATGCTACTAAAGTGACGTCCTGTTCTCCGTTAGAGTAGTTCCCCTTTGCCTTGAGTTTTTAATTCTAAGTAAGATGCAAAGGTAGTGGTCATGGTGCTAGAATCTTTTACAGATTAACGACTCATACTACATCTTTTTTTATGAACATTGGTTTACCAAACAATTGCCAGCTCTTTACTTAAGTGTACAATAAAATGATCTGGAGCAGGAACTGCTTACCCTTCTGGAGCACCTGAGTTCACGTCTGGTTTTTATAGGAGTTCGTGTTGTTCATTGTTTTTTAGTTTTCGGTGTTTGTTTGTTGTGCTTGTGGTTGTTCGTTTGTCTTCCTGGGTTTTGTCTGTCTGATGGATTGCGTTTTTATTTATTGCTCCTTAGGTATATTTGTCCTCTTCATAACAACTTTTGTTAGTGTTTATTTTTTATAAGCCAATAATAGTTTTTGCTAAATTAAAGTAATTATGCAGTCACTAAGTTGAGAAAATGAAATGGAACAAAGTTAATATTAAGAATGCGCAAAAAAAATTCCACAACGAAGAACCATTGTGTGTAAAAATAAATCAGTTCTCTGAACATACTTTCTAACCTTAAAATTAAGAGAGTAAAATTAAGTGTGGAAATTTACTGAAAGAAACTATAAATATCCCATGACCCGTAATATCAATGAAATTAATCTTATATTTTGTAAATTTTATGATATGATAACCTGCTTTTGTTTTATGACAACACGTGTTGACATAACAAAGTACCCGAGACTGATACTGTGGTTACTAATGTTCTGTTTAACAGTACATAAATATAGATTTTTGATAATAGTACAGTGATATGGCGTGCCATGTCTCAAAAGATATTCTGAATTGACAGAAGATATATTACATTCTCTATGACACGGTGGTAAATACATTGTGTACATGCATATGTTATCAATGTGTGACCCTACTGTATTATTAAATTAAATACGAAGCAATCCACCAAGGTTTTTTTTAAGAATTTTTTTAAAAATATAACAATAACAGTTGATTTTTAGGCATTGATTTCACTTATCCGCTCAAGAGGATAGTCTACCATTCCCTCTACCATTTAATAAATATTTATGATCATTTAAACAAATTTATTTTTCATCAGCAGCGCTCACAGCCAAAATATGGAATCCACAGTATGGATGTCAACACATAATTAAAAAAATGCAGTACAATACAAATAAAAATTTGCGTCCACAAAGTGTTCCGGTAGTGTCACATGCACAAAAACATTAAAGTCCCATAACTCCCGTAAAATTTGTCGAATCAAAATTGCGGTGCGATAGCATCAAGTACATGTGGTGACTAACAATCCTACAAAATTTGATCAGCGATCTCAGAGGAGTTGCGCTGACAAGGTGTTCCTTAAGTGTCGAATGCAGAAAAAAGTTTAAGTCCCATTACTCCTGTAAAATTTGTCGAATCAAAATTGTGGTGCAAAAGATCATGTACAAAAGGTGAATAACAATCCTACAAAATTTGAAAGAAATCCGATTAGCGGTCTCAGTGGAGTTGCGATGACAAATTACTGTGACGGACATACGGATGCACGGACGCAGACCATTACTAGGCCCCTCCGTCGCGTTGCGGCGGGGGACAATAACGTGTTGTAGAGGATATTTAAATACCAACTTGACGAAAAACATTATTGAACAAAAAACGTCAGAGAACAGAGCTTATAAATGAAGAATGGCCTCGATATTTGCCATGCAGTCCAATAACAGTAATATTGTACATTGTACAAAGATACTAGCATCTGAGTTGATGATACCCCCGCGGGACTTGAGCTCATAAGCAGAGGCATCCACAGTGAGTCGTATATATAAACATTATGTGATAACATGGGGGACTAAATCCCACCAACAGAGGCATCCACACTGAGTCGTAAATATACACATTATGTGATACCATGGTGGACTTGAGCGCACCAGCAGAGGTGTCCACTCTAAGTCGTATATATAAACAGTATGTGATACCATGGGGACTTAAGCCACCACCAAAGGGTCCAACACCCAGTCGATTATATAAATATTATGTACTACCATGGGAGACTTGAGGTCACAAGCAGAACGGTCCGCACTCAGTCGTACATATAAACATTAAGTGATACCCTGGAGGACTTAAGCTCACCAGCAGAGGCGTCCACACTCAGTCGTATATATTAACATGTGCTACCACTGGGGAATTGAGCCCACCAGCAGAGACGTCCACACTCAGTCGTATATATAAATATTATATTATACCATGGGGTTATGTGATATCGTGGGTGATATCTCACCATCAGAGGGGTCCACACTGAGTCGTATATATTAACATAGCCCACCAGCACATGCGTCCAAACTCAGTCGTATATATAAATATTATATTATACCATGGGGTGCTTGAGCTCATCACCAAAGGCGTCCACATTGAGTTGTATATATATAAACATTATGTGATATTATGGGGGACTTGGGCCCTCCAACAGAGCTTCTAACTCAATCATATATATAAACATTATGTGATAGCCCTGTATGATGTAATAGAAATGAAAAATATAAGATTCGTCGGCATTTTTGGGTGGAGCCGACTAAAAATTGGTTTCAATGGTATTTTGACTATTATTAGTCTTGCATGATATTCTTTTTTTTATAAAATTATTAAGATATGATACAGATACAACAGGATATTCGTTATTAGAAATAACCACAAAAGTGACTTTAGCCGGACATACGAAGAATTCTTAGTGATATAAAAAACACCTATATTTCGTATAATTTTTCTTGAGCACTAAATATACAATTGGTTATATAAACAATAAGGCACACCCCGACCATAGCAAAGTGTAATCCATTTCGGTAAAAGAATCATAGTTTTGAGTTCTGCATTCTGTGATAGAAAAAAAATTAGGAATACCTTGTCGCCAAATCTGTAGCAAAAAATATGTTAATATTAATGAAAAAGTCCAAAAAAAAAAACTTTGAAAGTAAGAATAAATTTTACTCGATATCTTCGTTTTGAAATTTGCTATCAGGAAGTTCTTTTCTATCAGATATGAGGTTGTTTCAGTGTCCTCTATTTCTATGTATTACAGCCAGTACACTGTGATACCTTCTATTCAATTGTTAGTACAATATATTTGGTGACTTGCAGGCTAATTCACATACTTACGTCTGAATTTGCAGAGATCTCTTCGTCCTTATTGATTTTCTTATTACATGAATATCGGCGAAAATAAAATATATAGCGAAGCAGCAGTCCATAATATAAAATTAAAAGACAAGACGAAATCGCGATAACAGTAATACAAAACAGTGAACAACACATAGCACACCAAACATAAAGATATATCAGTGTGAACTGAATGTTTATGGTATTCGTTATTACCAGTGTAATTGGTATTTGTTCTGCTACATCAATTGAAAGAATTGTAAAGAAATGATCAAAGAACAAGGAAAATGGCAAAAATATTTATTTTCTGGGCAAAGAACCTTTTACTGTCAATATATATTATACAAAAATATATTTGGCCGGCTCACAAATGTATGACTATGTAAGAAACATCCAGGCATTATCCACATTCATCACTTAGAACGTAATCCAAACGATACAATACAAAATGCCAGACAAACCTTGGAATACAACATATAGACGGAGATCTATGAAAACCAAAAGTAAAATTCCTGTCTTTTTCTTTTACTATTTAAATCAGATCACATAATTTTATGCATGGCTTGTAAGTTATGATATATTACCAAATGTTATAATTGTATATTTTCCACATTTATTTCGTTGGTTGACACATTTGTTACGTATTTTACTGTTTGTATTTTAGTAATAAGTTTATTATTTTACAAAGTATGAAAAGTATTTAACAGTTGACCCTCGTTGTTTCAGACTCTTTTGTCACACAACAGACACATTTATAAATATTCATTTTTCCCTCGTACTCTCTCGGACTGGAATACTTTGCCACAGATCATCGCTACTTCCCCAAACCTTGAATCCTTCAAAAGTGGTATCTCCACACTAAAATTTGAAGGAATAAACAATAACTGTGAACCCTGCCACTATACATATTGTAAATATTCTATTATTAGTTAATTTTTTACTTTAATTAAGTCCATGTATATAGCACACATGTTTCCTGTATTTGGAAGAAGAAGACAAAACTCATCATATCTCCAAATTATTTATTTGTCAAGAGATTATAATTCGAATTATATTTGATTGTAACTGTATTATTGTGACTTAAGGTTGTTAAATATTCGTTCTAATAACAAATTAAACGAAACTTTTCTTTCTTGGATAATACACAACTTGCAGTCATAATCAGATTATATCAAATACATTATTTTTTCATTTTTCCTTTAATTTATTATTTTATTGTTTAAACGGCTACTTGCCTGGTATCCTACTACTATATGATGGGAATAATAAAATTTATTCGTACTCCCAAGGAAACAGGATAAGATTATTGAACTCGAAAATATAGATTTGATTTAATGAAGATTGCTTATTTACACACTTATAAAATTAAGATTCTGTGGAATTTAATCGCTGCTTATATAAATGGAGTTATAAACGTTTTCATTGGCTCTCTAAGTGGATGGGCTATGTCCCGAATTGATGCTTATTTTTGCTTACACGAACGTATGCCTAATTACTAAATCAAATACTAGTAAATACCATTCTGTGGCTTCTTTTATTTACAATTTAAGTTGACACAATGAAGATCATTGAGACCAAAACAAAAAGTTATCTGATTGGTAGATGATATTCCGGACATTAAGAGCAAATGTACTTTTATTCTTTTCTGCAAAACAAAGGACAAAATCATTTGTATTAACATGTATTAAGTCTCCACTTTCTGTTGAGGGATTAGAAACTCATTTGTTTTTTTTTCTTTTTGTAGAAAATATACTGCTATGAGGTATATGTCAAAGGGACAACATCTAGTCAGATAATACAATGTAGTTATCTAGCCTTTTATAAGGATTTGCAGCAAAAGAACTAAATGGAAATTGAAGATCCGGGGTCTGAATAGGTACCTGTGCATGATGGACTATGTTCTCAAACTCCCAAAAGTCTATGCAAGTGTTTAACTGAACTGTCTTCACTTATATAGTTCTGATGTTCTGAAAAAGATTTGAATTAAAAGGAATAAAATATGGCCTAATGATATCGGCAATCCACGTATTTAACCCCCGAACTAAAGTGTCAACTGTCATAGTGTCATACCATATTACAATATAAATTACAGGAATGCAAGGAGAGGCAACATGACTTAAGTGATAGAACGTTGATAATTTTCATTTTCAACAATAGCATTCCGAGATTTTCTGAGTTTATTTTAGTTTTTTTTTATTAAATACAACCGAAAAGTGTAAGGTTGTTTGTTTCATTATTTTTCACTGACAAAATTACATGAACTTTTAAAAATGTTATTTCCGTTGTCGTTGATTTTTCTCAGTATGACCATTGAATTCTTAAAAGGATTTAACAAAATCTATATACATAGTCATAAGTTTCAAACTGACAAAAAATTCCCCGATGTATAACAAAGAAAAGTTATGTCAGAAGATTGTGTTTAATCTACAAATGATATTATATCTTGAATTAAAAACATGCAGTACCTGTGCACTTTAATACAACACCTACAAGTTCTCAAAAGAAAGGGAATTTTTGTGATAAATAAATAGATATTATTATGTATTGGCAATGTCTTCGTGTAAAAGGTCATGTGACTTATTAGACCAGCGGGCATATCATTTCTATAAAGTTCTAATGTTTCGTCTTCCTTGTATGTGACTGTACATATCATTTTACTCTTTAAATATCAAATTAACGGTACTTTTGGAGTCCGAAATCTGCTGAAAACTCATTAGATTAAACCTTACTTAAAAAGTACATGATTGGTAAATGAAATGTCAACTGTGGCAAACATTAACATTTTTTCGTCAATGCTATACATTTGGTACAACTTAACTCATATAAAGTTGCACTTATATATCATGTAATACAATCACAGCATTGTGAATGAACGTTTGAATTTTAGTTTATAAGTTTTATTTATAGTGAATTGGGAAATAAATTATCCCAACTTATGATAATCCCCCTGTAGCGGTACGTATTTTAGCCTACTCTTTTTCGACATATACAGTGAAAAGAATGTTGATCGCCCTTAACATGGGACATCCATTTTTCGTACCATCCGGATCTCAAATGGTGTCTTGAGGGTGTCGCAAATTTGATCTCAGAAATTTTCATTCCGAATGGGAATCGAACTAGGGACCTTTGGCTTCGTAGTCCGATGCGCTTACCACTATACACCACGGCGCCCATTTGAATTTTATGGGGAGGGGAGCGAGGGAAAGAAAGTAATTTGAAGAAAGGCAAGTTCTTTAATTTTGTGGAAAAAATTCAGGCAGAATGTGACAAATAACATTTGTATATAATATTTTTAAATAAAAGTTGGGCGCGCTTGAACGACAAATAAAAGTGATGGATACCACATTGTAAAAGAAAAGAAATCATTTCCCTTCACTTTCAGAATACAATATGTCCGAAATGTGTGTGTCTAGGACACTAATTGGTCGAAGCATAAAATTTTACCTAAGTCTGTCGTTCAATCATTTAGATATAAGAAGAGAGTTACCCAAACCAGTTTTAGTATGTAGCTATATAGTGATTTACTTACTGATTGGTTCGTGTTTTGATCTGGTCTGGAGGAATTATAATAATAAAAAATAGAAAATGTTCTTTACTACAAACCCCCATTCTAGAAATAAGAAGTTTGCGTTATCGTAACGAATTGTTACTAAGTTTAGTTTTATACCAAAAACTAATTGTCATGGAAGAATAGAAATAATATTGTTTATTTGATTTTTTGTGCTTTGTTCTAATGCTAATAGACAAACTTAGTGATCTTTGGTGGTCTTTCTTCAGTAATTTTAACTACTGACTGTGCTCTTTGGTGTTTTATCACTTCCGTTTTTGTTGCAACATAAAGAACGCTTAACGGTGCGATTTTCTATACGATATTCCATTCAATTACACAATAATCAGGTTAATGTGACATAATCATTAAAAAATTATATGACATCATATAATATTTTGTAAATGTAAAATGGAATAGAAATCGGATCTGAAAATAGTCTCGTGTGAAAAAAACCACTTAGTCTTTGTTAGTGTTCTGATACAAATGTTTTTAGCGCAACTCACTGATCTCTGGTAATCTTAGTTAACGTTTGACATGAAAGTTTATGGTACCATTTAGTAATTGTTTTGTTGTCTGGACATTGTTTATTTATGTGAAGACTCTTTTCTTTTTAAATATCTTTTATTGAATACGTTGTCTCATTTTTACATTTGTTACAAACTGACAAATTCCAGTTAAAGAATCCTGATCAAGATTTGCATAATGCACACACTCACCCTGATAATCTGTCTTGGAATTTAAAAAGAGAGTACATTCTACAAAATAAATATTTTGATCAGTCTTTGGTATGTTAACAATTCAAAGTCGATCAAATATTTTTAGATAATAAACATAGAATGACGCACGCCAATACAGTACTATCATTCTAGTTAAATATTTAATATTAACGATAAAGTATCGACAGATAAATGTTAAATCACCGCAAACATATAATTAACCATAGGCTCTCAAGCGCCTGTTATCGCTCACCCTGATTACCACCGACACTTGATGAAACCATAAAAGCAACCAGATTTTAATAAATTTTCATACTTTCGATAGACTGTACTTCAAATAATACCTACCAACCAATTATTACTTGAAAACATGCAGCTTCATTCCAATTTTAAGGCAACTCTGGCTTATAAAAACGCAGACTAGAAATCCATAGTTATATATTCTAGGTCTATCATTTATCAATTTTGAACTGCCAGTTAAAATTTTGCTTCAATTTAAATTTGAGCAACCATCCAATTTTGGTAGAGGATCACCATATGATCATTCATTTAAATTATCCATTCAATCTGTCAATCTGTCAATTATAAACCTTTTCTATAAGAAGACGATATTTATATTTTTTCCCTATTGGGTTCTGTGTTAACTGTGTTCTGCAGTAGTAGCCATCTTTGATTTCCGATCGGCATCAAATTACATATTTGGTACAGGACCATCATACAATCATTCAGGCATATTATCAATTCAATCAGTCAAACGGTTTCGAAGAAGAACTTTTTTGTACGTATTTCCCATAAGGTCCTATGTTAACTATGTCCCATGGTAACGGCCATCTTGGATTTCCAATCGGCACCCAAATTACAAATTGGGTAGAGGACCATCTAAGGAACATTCCTTCAAAGTAGAAGTTCATTTGGTCTTGTTGTTTCTGACAAGATGATTTTTGAAACATTGGGTACTGTGTTAACTATATCCTGCAGTGGTAGCCATCTTTAATTTCCGATCGGCATCAGAATTACAGATTTGGTACTGGACCACCATACAATCATTCAGGCATACATGTATTATTAATTCAATATGTCGACCGGTTTCGAAGAAGAGTTGTTTGTACGTATTTCCTATAGAGTCCTATGTTAACTATATCCCACTTTGGTGGCCATCTTGGATTTCCAATCGGCACCAAAATTACAAATTTAGTAGAGGACCATCTAAGGAACATTCCTGCAAAGTATAAGTTGATTTAGTCTTGTGGTTTCTGACAAGAAGATTTTTTAAATTTCAGCTAATCAGAACACATTATTGCGCTTGGCAGCCATGTTGAATATTCGATCGGAATCAAAATTACAAATTCTGGAACAAATCCAGGATCATTGCTGCCAAGTTTGGTTACATTTGGTTCAGTGAAATATAAAACGTTAACTGCATACGGACGACTGACGGACGGAAGACGGACGCAAAGTGATGACTAAAGCTCACCCTTGCTTTAAGCCAGTTGAGCTAAAAAGCACTTAGTTTAAGTACGTGCATGAAAGCACTCAGAAATATGCTAGAAGCTCTGACACAAAAATACTTTTTCAGACAATCCGTTTAGTATAAGCTGAAGACTTAATTTAACAAGTGAAAAAGTAGTTTTAATTCAATTTACCATAACAGGATATGATTTATAGAAAAATTATAAGATAATCAAATTTTGATCATATACGAATTTGCAAATATTTTCAGTATGTAGAATGATTTCAACGTACTCGTTGATGTGGATGTTCCATGTTGGTTCTCCAAATTTATTTGCGATAAAGGCAAGTTGTGTAAGTGTGCATTAGGATTTAAAAACTATAAAAACGAAATTCAATGCATAATAAGTCAAATGAAATGTATATAATGCAAGCCGTAAATTTACAGCTGTTTCAGATAGCTGTAATTTCCTTCTTGTAATTTCCACATAATAAATATCCTATTATGCATTTATATTAAAAAGAGCTAATAGCATCTCACATGTAATATTAATTCAGGGCGTTAGTTTCTGTGTTTCCATTCGTTTTTGTTGTGGATTAGAGTCTCTCCATAAATTATTATTTTTACATATTAATCTATTAATTTGCCAAACAACTTACTGTTGATGTGAATTAATAAGTAAAAAAATAAATTAATTCATTATATCGACTTGTATCAGTCAACTATAAAATTGTTAGAATCCTCCATGTTTGACAATCGTGAGAGGAAGAGTTATTTAAAAATTTATGGTACAAATATACAAATTAAAAGATCTCTTGTTTTTATCAGGGTTTTCATATTATCTTTTCATCAAAGTTTCAAATCAAAATATTTGACATTAAGCATCGATCATATACTACAAAATAAAATGATCTTCGTGTAACAATAAAAACACGATAATCTGTTAAAACTTGTGGTTTCCTCTAAAATACTATTAAAATGACATAGTGTTGGAAGATTGAATCACCTGACTTGCATACATGTATATATATACAAACAGGTGTTCACGAAGGCCTCTTTGATTTATGAATTTATAGATTTATTTCTTTGTTTTAACGTTGATTATTGTTTACTAGAGCATGCCTCATCTTGAAATTCATATCCGATGTCACTGTTCTTAAGTATTTCAGTTCGGGACATCGCCCAGTTATTCTGTAAACAGCATAGGATATTTACATGGTAAAGAACAAATGTACCGTCTCCAAGTTAAACTCAAAGAAATTCTCAATTTTGTTTTGATATATTTGTGTTATAAAATTCTAATCCTAAACGACTCGGTGGTCTCGTGGTAGCGTGCTCGTCTTGAGTGCAGAAGGTCAAGGGTTCGATCCCTGAAATAATTTAAAATTGGTATTTGCTGCTTCTCCACTAAGCAAGTGACCTTTATGGGTAAGAGCAAAGACAGAGGGTCAGAATACTGTATCTTGGTTCACTTACACGTCTTCCTGTGGACTGCTACCTCTTAAGGTTTTAAAAGCAGAGTTTCATTTTCATACCACATTAATACATTGTATGTTCTCGTCCGAATATACCTGTAATAATTGCCAATAAATCAATGCTAATCACTGTTTGAATTATATCACATTTTATATCCAACAGAATCATCCTTAACAGAGCTTTTATCATCGTGTAGAAACTAGCACACTATAATTCATTTGGAATTCTCTACATTCTGATTGCTATGATTAAGATCACATGTAACTTGAAAGCAAAGTATAAAACCTGCGTGTTCCATAATAGCTTCATTATCCTTACATGAATATTTTAGTTATAATTAAGCCTTCTTTTTAACGACCTGAATATGGAAGTATTTATAATAATTGAATGTCTATTGTTCAAATTAAAAAGAATATGAAACATACTAATTCTTAAACATGTCGGTTCGCGGAATGATATTAGTAACTTAACCAATATGAATGGTCTTATTACTTGGTTGTATTTTAGGATAGTTCAGAGTTAATTATTTCATAACTTTAATATTTTCAGTTTTCCAAGTGCAAGAAAAACAAAGATTCCACGCAGTTGTATGTATGTCTGATTTGTATATATAGAACATAAATAACACTGAATGAAAGAAAAATAAAGATTCTAAAATGTATGAAATTTGGTTATGCTGTGAAGCGTAATCTGAAAAATCATGTTTATGTTTATTCCTAATTCTTGTTTCGGTATACTTGAAAACAACGAAAAAATACTCTAGTTTACTACTTAGCTAGCTAGTTAATTTGACAAAAAAAGATCTTTTGATAGATATAGAATATCATATTGGGATTTTTCATATCATAAACCATATCAAACCCAAGACCCATATATCACCCCGAGAGCTTATACTGTGGACCATTCATCAAGATATTCATCAAAGTAGCATTAATATGTATGGAGATACGTTTCATTAAACAACAAAATGGATAACAGGAAAGGTCAAAAATAAAATACCAATCAATTAACGCCACCATTTGACCCTCAAACAAAAAATCAAATAAAAATCACAAAACACTTCCACAGAAACAACAGAGAATACGATACCATGATATCTTTATAATGCTTCATATGGGTGTTAATTGAATATTTATACACCTAACCACATCTACTACTATCGAGACGCCAACTCACAATATAAGAAAATAAAATGATCTATTAAACCGAACAATAATAATGTTAATGTTATGTCACGTCTGATTTAAACAAATGCATGTTTCCGCATTAAGAAAAACATATTGGAAATTAAACTTAACTAACCTTGCCAATAAATGTCTTGGAAGTCATGATAACGTGGTATTTTTACAAAAAACATTGAATTGTATATGCAAACTGCATTACAATTGTAACAAACCATCAAAGATAAATTATAGGTATATAACACCAACTGCGCATTTATTGCAACTGGTATTTTCGAAAGTATCTCACAAAAACAAACTCAAGTTAATGACCCGAGTTGACAGTAGCGTCCGCCATTGCTAAAAATCATACAAATTCCCGTAGTTTTTTGTCATCACAAAGTAAAAGTATGACGTCACAATTAAAAAGCAATTGTTCTACGACGTCATTAGGTCAAGTGGAGCTGAAAATTGGGGTCAAGTGCAGCTAAAGTTCTACTGTCAATAGGTCTATATTAACATATTTAGCTCCAGTGGCGTAAATATTTTTGAAAATGTTCAAAAAAAATCAATAAGAACTTAAGTATTGCCTATTTTTTATAATGAATATTTAAATCTTATCTTTCCCACTGGAACTCCTAGACCAAATGAAGTGTGATATCCGGGGTTATAATCTAGAAAGGGATTTCCATGCCGTTCTTGACCTTCACCATTTAAGGTAAGTAATACATCACTGGATAAAATGTATATAAAACAGCTTGTTTCAGATTATATTGAAATCAACAACACACTGGAGGAACAGTGCAAACAATCAATACGGAATTTCTACAAAACAAAGGTAATAAAACGTATCACAAAATACCGAAATAAATTTGATGCACTGTATGGCCATTTCGTTGACTGACAACTCATCAGCAGTGCTCGAGATCAAAATATTGGAAAACCGGTTAAAGATATAATGATGAATTAATAAGCAAATATTATAACAAGATCGCAATCCTGTACTACAGGACTGACAAACCAAATATGTCTTGAGCCACACCAAATCATTTCACTTAGAGGCACATACTATTATTCCTTACTGACATCCAAACTCTGCAATAAACCTGATGATGTTAACTTTCCAATTGTCCATTTCCTCTTTCACGGTAGGTAATATCAACTCTTCCACCATATAGCGTCCGGATATCACACTTGAATCGTATATAGACTTTAAAACGGTGTTATGTTCATATTTGTCCGTTAAGGTGGTTATCACAGTTAGTACAGGATATATAAATTATGTTCTCAATAAAGAGAATAGATTATATATTTCTTTTTATTTTTCGTCTATTATTATTAGTATTGAGCATCAGATACTCTTTTCTCATGCTCGATTTTAAGTGACAGTGTACGTTGCAGGTGGTATAGTTCAGTTTTGCGTTGTCCTTTTGTATTTATCGTTATTTTTATATGTATGTTTTAATTTTCTTGGTTATATTTTTGGTTTTTTGTTCGCCATGTTGTTGTATTCATGAACATTGTATTCAACTTGACCCTGGATGTTTAATCTTTTGAATTTCTCTTTATGTTATTGCTTCTGAAGTCTTTTGCCAACATCTATGTATGATTTGATTTGATTTTAAATGCAACACCGCTGTAAGATTTTGTATTTGAAAAGAGTACAACACACATAGAATCAATAGAGATTCAAGACACTCTGACTTGGTATGGAAACTTAAAAGTGGTAGGGATAAAACCGGACGCTTTGGTGTATAAGACTCATCATAAAAGCCAACACACTATGTTTGCCAACAAGTTATGCATACTAACTATCTTCAGTGCATGGACAGATCCTCCTTTTTAACGGATGCCTCATCCTGATCATCTTCTGAGCAAAATTTCAAGTCAATTTATCTGTTAGCAGGGAGATGATATATAGATTGTATATATCTAGCTGTAATAAAACTATTATGTATTTTTTATTTTACAATTGTATAACCATCGCTATGATATATAGTTATTACTTTGAACATCCTGTATTTTATAGACAGTATATTGTGTAGGTGGATACAACCATACGAAAGTACAAGGGAATTATAAAACTGAATAAATAAGTACTATATATAGGTCAGAAGGATGTGCATATATTGAAAAATTGTGAAAAGTCATGACAATATGATTTTTAACAAAGCTTTACTAGTAACACCTAACTAAGATAAACTTTGGGCATTTTTCTTTTTGCACACAACACCGTTCGTTATCCAAATATGAAAAATCTAAGAAAGGTATTTTCAGTTCAATCCATTATTTGTGTTCTATGGCGGTCGTGGGAAATGGGAAGGGGGAGGGGTCAATGAAGGAATCCCCCCCCCCCCCAAAAAAAAAGAGAAAAAAGTGCATGCTAGTAATTTGGTAAAATAGGCAGACTCACAATTATGTTGAAATAAGGCAGGATTGTATATCACAAAAAAATGACGACTTTCCGCTCGTAAAAAAGACAGGTTATCAATACTGCGAAAAAATATTTGATCGAGGATTACTTTCTTAGCGACCCCCCTTTATAGAATTAAATGGCTTTTACTACTTTAAATGTTGAGAACACATTTAAAGTAGATTTATGAAAATCATGCGCAAATATAACACAAAAAATAGTTACCTTCTATTTTTGTTTCTTGTCACTTAAATATTTAAAAAAAAATTAAAACCTTTATTTTTAATAAAATGGAAGATTTTCCTTAAATTTGATAAATAGCTCTGATTGTTACGCATGCTAACTTAATACTCATATAGCAAGTCACTGGTGCCGTGTATCTAAGAGGGATATGGAATAGTATATATGATAGCGAAGGTGTCTATGAATCTATTGTTTGTGATAAATACACGCATTCTGAACATAAAACCAAATCACGATAGATTTAGGTATGAAAACAACATGAATGATAATAAGTACTCACAAGAATGACTTTGAATTTTAACTACGTTTATAACAATGTTATTGTCAAGCGAATGACAGGCGGGGGTGTCAGTAGTAAAATGTATTGAATAACAGAGGTGTGTACCGATATCTTCATAAGTTCATAAGTTGAATTGCTTTTTGATAATATTTCAGAAAGAAAAAAAAATATTTATAATTAAGTAAAAGATTTAATGCAAATTTTTAAAAGCGATAATGCCAATTTTAAACAGGTTTAATGCATTTGTTTATTGTATGGAATTGTTTGCATTAAGTATTTTGGGAAATAAAATTCGTTGATACCAATTTGTATGCACAAGGTGTGCATATTTCGTCGATTTACGACTCATCGGTTTTGTTTAAGGTCTAAAATATTGAAAATAAAACAACATTCCATAAAGTTTAAGAACAAATTAAAAAATGCCATAATGAACAAAAGGTTAACAGAGCTATGCACGAGGGAGATACTCCTTAGTTTTCGCAAATTTTACAATTTTACAACAGTAGATTTTGAGTATCAATTTCGGGCTAGTATCGAAATACTAGCAACTGAGCTGGGGATACCTTCGGGGACTTGGAGTCCACCAACAGCGGCATCGACTCAGTGGTAAAAACAATTCTTTGATTCTTTTGTGCACATTTCGTCGATTTACGACTCATCAACCCTAAAATGTATATTCACTGTTCCATTTATTCTATGTGACTGTAATCAAATTACGCGGTAATTAGTATAATTTATATTTGTAAGCTGCAAAATTTGCAAAAATATTATACAAATGAAATAAAATGATTTTATATAATTCTAAAATAAAAGGTATCGATAACATGTACAAATAAAATGCATATGTCAGCCTTTGATACGTTATATAGTGTTTCCGTAGCATATACTGGTAATCTGGTAAATAACTTAAGTATAGCAGAGACAAAAATGTTTTTTGCGTGATATCGGTTACTACGTTATCTACAAAAGCTTATTTGGGTGAATATTTATGGTGGGAAAAAATTATAAGGCTTTATTAACTCATGTCCACGTTTTACAAATTTTCGGCTACGATTTATTAACTTATGGCCACGAGTTACTAAATCGTGGCGACGCATTATCAACTCGTGGCCACAACTTTTATTACCTCGATGATAAATAAGTCGTGACCACGAGTTTACTAAATCGTGGTCTTGAGTTATTAAAGTCGTTACCACTAGTTAGTAAATCTTGGCCATTTATATTTTTTTCTTCACCATATATTTTGTAGTTATATCATTGTTATATTACTATATCATCACTAATCAGTTCCCTTCTTGACATTGCTGTAATGTATCACACAGCGACATGTACATGTATATATTCACAGATAGTCAATGAACTAACTCACATCACATATCGAATGCGTACCTAACGCTTTCATGTCCTCACTTTTGTCAGATAAGATCACGAGAACTTTTTATGAGTACATGGATCTTGGATTTTTCTTTTAAATAAACAGAACAGAAAGCTAAACCCAGATTGGGACGTGTTTTCTAGAGAAATTCGAAAAACCTTATTTTTGGAGAACTTTTATAATTTATAAATGTCGATGGAACAATTATCTTCACATTTTAAGACACTGTGAAAGGAATGAGTATTCAGTAGATATAATGTAAATCAGTTTGGTAGTTATTTCATTTAAGAAGGGTGAAACACGAACTGGTTTTTTGAAGTGTCTGTCATTACCAGAATATTTGATGCATTTATATATGTACCGACCATTTATGCAGTATTTTCCTTATATTCTGTTTGTATATTACTCCAGTTTTTAAACTAAACTTTAAAGGTTTTAAAATTTTGAATATATGTTTGGTCTGTGAACGATTTTAAAATAAAGCGAAAACATTTCATCAATTGTTCTCTGCCTCGACCAAGTTATACATTATATATAACGTTTTCAAAAACTGCATGATAACAATCCGAAATATTTTAACGGATTTTCCAGTGGAAAATATCCGCGTATTAGTTTCGCGATGTACGATGGGCAGGAGGCTCTAAATAATCATGAAGGAAAATCCTGCTCGTCAGCAATCAAACAGCTTCTTCATGACGGAAAATCCTGCTCGTCAGCAATCAAACAGCTTCTTCTGTTAAAAATATTACAAGTCAAACTGTGGTGTTTAAAATAATCTAACTTGTTAGTATCTTGTCTTTTCTTTGCAAATCTTGATCTATAGACAACTTTCTTCATTGACCAGTACAGTTCAATCTTCATTCGTCAAAACAAATAAGTGCAGATGTTATGTCTGTACTATAGTGACAGTATGCTTGTCCTGGTTCACGTTCTTAACAGATATCTTACAACTTTATTAAAAGCATATTTTTTTTCGTACTGAGGTATTTAATAATGAGAGGTATTTGGACATTTTTGTCACTAATGACGTTATTTACATCCTGATCATGTCTTAAGTCTCTAACCTCAATCGTGCTACTTCTCTGCATCTTCCACCTGCGTTTTCAAGGTAAACCATCTGCACTTTTATTGGGATGAAACAAACAAAGTACACATCTAACCACTTATTAGCTAAATTAACCTTCAAACATGTCATCTTAGCGTAATGTTGTCAGTCAGAATGAGGTGTAACACGGATAATTTATAGAGCTTATGAAAGATTAAAAACAATGACTTTCAAATTTACTCATTTACACAATATTACATTGACATAAGAGTACCTTTGTACCTACATGTTAATCTTCAGTAAACTTTCCTTGCTATTGTTTACAAGTTAATTTACTACCTTCATGACCCTGCAGATGTTACTCGATTGACATGAAACAAAGAATTCCACTTAAACCTTTCCTTTGGATGGTCTTGAAGTCTACACCGTAATTTTAAACAGATTCTGTCCCTCATCATGTTGCCTCGTGTTGGGATTTTGTGTCAATAAATTATCAACTCCTTTTACCTATTTTACGCTTATAAAAGATGTATGTATAATTACACATACTACATAACACAGTTTTGTATATTGAATTTAGTCCTACAATCCTGACTGATTATTTTTTTTTAATAGATACAGAAAATAAGGATATACTAAATTAAACAAATAACTTTCAAACTTCTTTACACAGAAATGTAATCTATAAATTATTTGAATATCTGAAAAAATTATTATTCAATAAACGTAGACAATATGTTGCTTTTACCTTAACTAGCAAAAAAATAAATTAAATACGTTGAAAGATAAAACAAGTATAAAATATTTCACCCCGTTTTCAAATTTGCTTTGCATTAAAATAATAGCCTATAGAGTCATAGCATTAAAGTTGTATGTGTCATGCGGTTGTCTGCACAAATATATTCTACGGTTAACATCGGAGTATGTACCCGTTTAATAAATGAAAACCTCAACAATTTATTGGCATGGGGAAAACAAGATTTTACGATAAATACAACATTTAAAGGTAACATTAGTACATCTAGGATTCAGAATGTTTAACCTTGATTTTCAATTTATTTGACAGACGCAATCAATTTATAGTGATAACCGTATTATATACAACTGTAGTTTCGATAAAAAATCAATATAATTATTTGAGGGATTAATTATTTCTGCTAGTGGCTTGATGGAGATTGATTACACGTGCTGCATTCTTTAACTGAAAACAATTAGTAATGCAGATTGATGAAGATAATGAGCCAATCTTGCTCGTCTCCTTTTTCAGTTTTCTGTGTTGTTTCTACTTGTCCTTTGCTAAGTCCCCGATATTTGCGTTCTTTAATAAACGATACAGATTGGCGCATCGTCTTTGGTAAACAATAATTCATTATTTTTCGTTTTCATCTAAATTTTTCTTCAAAACTCATAAGATCAGGATCAGACAGAGAGCATTGGATGTACACATATCTAAGACTCAACGAATCCATGCAAAAAAGTATTTCGGAAATGTAAACCTGGCCTCCTCTACATGTACCAACCGTAACCGTAATCTAACATTTATTTCCGGTAGAAGGTGACACGACCAAAAAATCATGATAAACAAAAGATGATGAACGCGCATTATCAATGACATTAATGTATATTTTTGTTAACTTTAGTCAGCAATTCGTATAAATATTAATATGAAAATCAACCATGAACAGACTGACAAATTGTTTCTAGTGTCCATTTTCGCATTCGTTGTTCGCATTGTGTTGTATTGTCTAGACCTTGGACAAAAATCTTTGGTTTGGTTAGTTGCAAATTGCAACTAGTCTATAAAAAAAATTTCCATCTTTACAACACTGTACATGCTGTATCTCGGTTTATCTCTAGGCACACATAGAACGGCGAATCATTAACCATTTTAAATATAAGAAATGTGTTTTTGGCAGTGGAAGTCGCAGATATTTAAAGATAATAGGGGTTGACATCAGTCAAATAGCAAGTTATTCTGTCACCAAATTTTAAACATCATTAAATTTCTATTGTAACGTATTGTTCTTCTTTCAAGTATATCTTAACTTTAATAATATATCATATTAAGTCACGATGGCGTAATATGCTATAATTTGCATTCCTTTGAACATATTAGTCTTTGTCGTAGTTATATTTTTATTTGTATATGTCCAAAAATGAATACATCTAGAGCGTTTAATCATAAACCACATTACACATACATTGTGAATTGTGACAAAAGATTTAACTCGTCGATTTTTGAGCCAAATGTATATTCTGCTGAGCTACCCGTCACGTCCGAACACCGCAAATATTCAGTAAAAAATAAAAGGGGAATCACCGACACGTATGATAGGCGTCAAACAGTAGCGATAACAAGATATAAGGGTAGATAGGTGCGAAATTTGAGATACTCAAATAAATAGACAGGTTTTAAATAACCAGCATTATCACAGTCAGCTGCATTTATTCTCTGTAAACAATTTAATATATACAATTCATTAATATCATTTATATATGTATGTACATTCGTTTGGATATCTATTTTTGACGCGTGTACTTAAGTCGTTTAGTATTGTGGCTTTAGTTCAAAGAATATTTATACATTACCTGAAAAACTTGAAAGACCAGAGTTCATAAAAAATTCTGTTGAAAAAAATTCTTGTAAAGTCAAACTACATATATGTGAATGTAATATGAGACAAAGATTGAAGCTTTGCTTTAAGACAATTTGAAATATCCTATGAAGTGTAAATTATGATGTTCAACATATCAAAGTAAACAAATCACTTCACATAGAAAATATTTTTATGAAAAGAGAATCTTTTTTCTCTACGAATCCGTCTTTCCAGGATGAAAAAAGTGTTCCTTTCAATGCTGGAGAGTACAGACTTACAATAAAAAACTTTGAAATATTGAAATATCCAAACATTTCCTGGGAAAATAACCAAATAATAACATTTTATGACTATACTTGTGGCATTCCTAAAGTCAATTATTTGGTTCGAAGTATTGGTACAATGAGGTATTTTGAGAAACGTTGAACTGGTTATCAAAGGGGTTTTCGAGAAAAAAAACTTTGTATCCATAAATTGTTTGCATTTCTGAAAATTCGAATTCTCATAAAAGAATATACATACATGTACATAACATAAACATACTTATACATAGAGTATAACTGATCTGATCGTATACTTCAAGTATTTAATAGAATAATCTTATTTCTTGTACTTTGTGTGCATAGGTTTGCAAGTTTTTTTCCAGTGTAAAATAACACATGTTGTTTGTTCCTTCTGCATATTTTTTTAGAACACAGCTGAGAAAATAAAATGTCATATAAATAGCACAAGGAACAGCACAAAAGTTGGTTGAATTGGTGAGAAAACATACTAAATCCATAATAGCTAAACGTAAAGAAGGTATTGTACCAATTTATTCTCATTTGTCATTAAATTTGTTTGTACCTTAATGTAACAAAACTCTTGTAAGAATTTGGCATGAAAGAAAGTTGAAATAAATGGGTAGATAATTAAAAGAAAACAAAGAAGAAAAAGGGGACGGCTTTCCTGATTTTGCGGACTTCTTGAAATACTAAGTGAGGAAAATCAGAAGAGTCACACATAAATTTTATAAAATTTATTAAAGTAAATACTACATACAAGATTAACCATGAATTTTTTCAATAGTTTCCTAGAACATCTTTCGAGAAACCTGCAAAGTGATCTTCTCAAGCTTCTATAAATAAGAAAATTTCGATTTCTCAAATGTAAAAAAAAGTACATAAAGTAATAAAGAAGCTGAAGATGAAATAAAACAATCTACAACATGTACAAGGCAAGAAAATATTGTTGTTTCTTTTTTCGCTTTTGATGAAAAAAAGTAAAATACCCAATAAGTTTAAATGTACATTTTGTAAATTTAGTCTTAATGATTAAACTCAAAGTAAAAAAAAAATGCAATATCACCCAGAAAGTTCAGTAAAATCTAGTTTGTTGTATCATAACATCTACTTTGAAAATGGTCCACTTTTTGGTACAAGATATATTAGAAAGGTACGTGTCAATATTTGTGTTTTCTGTCCCATATACAATCAAAAGGCTATATCCATATGCAGCTAATGTATTAACACCGATTTAAATCATATCACTGGTATTTAAATCAAATAATATATACCTGCTAACTTAAATATAGACAAGATAAAATCTCTTGTCCAATCAGAGTGTCAAAAGCTGCGCAGTCGACCGTATTATGGTACAGGGTACACCACTATTTTATGAATGGTTAACCCGTGGGACGATTATGAGTCATTTACTATCACAGGTATTTAAAGAAGGTTGACGTAGTAAACGGTTTCATTCATAACATGATAGTTGACAGGTACAGTTTACAGGTATGTTATGTTTATAAACAAAACATTAACATGTAGTATTGTTTTTTGAATAAAACACTTAAATTGCGAAGACAAAAGATTGTGACTAGTAATTTGTTTTGAAATTTTATTAGATGATTTAAGCAACATTTTTTGCCGTACCTACCCATTTACATCTGTGCGGTTAGTATGTGTCATAAGGTTTTCATAGGACATGTCTAAGAACGCTCCTGTCTGTGGAGAATAATAGAATCACTGAATCAGTGTATAGTCAATAAGTCCTAAATAAAAGTAACAGTGAAAACAAAACCGTTAATTTCCCTTTTTTTGTAAACTTTTTAGCTTTCGATTACCGAAAGTAATAATGAAAAAAAGGATCATGTAAATCTGGGAAATATCAACACAGTTTGAAAATTCTCTCCGCGTTAAAATAACAACCGCTTTCTGATTTTGTCATTATACGACTTTACTGAAATTTCCTAGGAATTCCTAAATAATTCAGCGAGTGCATAATAGCTTCAAGTGTGGCATAAGCAATTATACTAATAGAACATTTCCAAATTTATTCAACAGTCTGGAAAAAGACAGATGCGAACATTTTTCCATATCTTAATTTGAATATTCCATGAAATTGAATATTGTGATTTGTGCAAATCTGTGGAATTGGGAAACATCGACATTTCTCAAAATGTTGTCAAAATTCACTGAAAAGGGTTATTGGTAAAATACAATTCAGTATCTATAAATACAGTAAGTAATACAATCATGGGAAAACATACTTGAAATATAAACTCTTAGTTCCCATATTCCGTAAAATTTAGAATAAAAACAAATTGTTGATTTACAATTTAAAAATTTATTATGAAATAAAAATTTTGCTAAGTACTTCAAAATGTGTAATTTTAAAATGGTATTTATTATAAACAATGAAATTGTGACAACACGTTGACAACATTGCACAAAATTTTGTGTATTGGGTTATACGACAATCATGATCCATTAGATTAAATATTAAATAGCATTTTGATATTGACATGTGAAACAAACACAATTTATTAATTAATGCTTGTATTTTTTGCAAAAAGTATAAATATGTTAGGAAACGATGCACTGAAAATGGAAATAAAATGGTGAAAAATAAAACAAAAAATACAATTAATAAAAGAATAATTCATGGTCCCAGATCAAACTTAATAAATGACAGTGGTGAATATTCACATCCATCCATCAAAATAATAGAGATCTTTTTTTTCATTGGTTGGTTGTATTTAGTGGTTAGCCAATCATATTTATGCATACATAATGAGTCAGGAAAATCAGAATAAAATGAACTTGAGCACCTATCAATAAATGATTAATTAGTTAGCTAGAAGGCAAACAAGTACATCATTTGATCCATTTTACATATCTAACAAGATCTCTTTAAGATATATGGTAAGATTTCTTAAAAAAATAAAATGATTGATTTTTTCCTTCTCTTGATTGACACTTCATGTTAAATCTTTTTAAAAAACTATATTTTGCATTATAATTTTCTATTTAATATTTAAAAAATAAAATTTAAATTCACTGAATTTCAGATTTTAGATATTAGTGAAAATGGCGTTCATCAGGACATCCCCTGAATCCAGAGGAAGCGATTACAACTTTTACGGACTTGAAGAAGCAAATATACAAGTTTTCGAAGGATTAGACATTGAGCAGATAGTTCCCGATTTAGAAAATATTGTGCCAACTTTAGATGTTCATACTTTATATGGAAATAATAATTCGAAATTCCCGCCAGTAAACAGAAAGGTCGATAAATCTGAACAGAAGAGAACATACAGCCCCAGACTTAGTGAAGTTATGGAATATATTTCTGATCATTACAACGACATAGAAACTTCGGGTAAAGATTTAGTTCATACACCTCTCAATTTTCTTTTCATTTCATATAAATATTTAAATATTCATACAAAGAAATAAAATTAAAAGAATCAAATTATGTTTTCAAGATTACGAAAAATCAATAGAAAAAATTGCCTTCTTCAGATTGGATAAGTTTTACTGTAAATATTTATTTTATAAATTTCAGATGTTTTCGAAGAGTCCAAAGAACAGAAACTTTTAACTGGTCAAGATTGCAATGGTAAGTAACATTACATATATTTTAGTCAATATTACAAGCTTTATTTGAAATTGCGAATTGCATATCCCTAATCGTGTTGATATTGAAAAAATAATAATACAGAAATAACAGTAAAAAAGTTTCTTATAATAATTTAAAATATTGAAAGAAATTATAAGTTCATGAAATTAATTTACGGTATACTTTTTCTAATAGATGCAGTAATAGATGAAAAGGAAAATATGTTCAAGACATACCTGAAAAGATTGATGAGTCATATTAATTGTAAGTATATACAGTATAATAGATGTTTTATTGAGGCAAGATGAATCTTCATCTCCATCATTTATGTATTCTTTGGTGTCCTGCAGGAAGCAGAGACTGCTTACTCTTCCGGATCACCTGAGTCTACCCCCGGTTTTTGGGTGGGGTCCATGTTGTTCATATGTTTTTAGTTTTTAAGTGTAGTGTTTGTATTGTTTTGGACTTGTCTTCGTTGTTTGTCACTTGTTTTCGATTTTCCCCTCCTTCGAATATCCCTTTAGTATTTCTTGAATTTACTTATTTCCTACCGTATATTCTGAAATGAACGATATTTTATTGTACACTGTTCTCATATTTGTAAATACTTTTTCAATAGATTTATTCATAAAGATTTTGCTTTAGACTTGATTGGAGTACGGCAGTGTTTGCCTTTCAGCACTGGTACATTTTCAATAGAATTTATGACTAAAGAATATTTGTACAAAGACTTTAGAGTTTACCATTTATGCAATAATTTATACTATATTATTTTTCAGGTGGCGGGCAAATTAAGCTATGGCAGTTTTTGTTGGAATTGTTGACAGATGATGAATGTGCTGATTGTATCCGTTGGGAAGGAACCGACGGAGAGTTCAGAATGGTCGATCCAGATGCAGTCGCGAGAAAATGGGGACAGCGCAAAAATAAACCAACCATGAGTTACGACAACATGAGCAGAGCGTTGCGATTCTATTATGACAAATTTATATTAACAAAAGTGTCTGGGAAAAGGCACACTTACAGGTTTAATTTTGGTGCTATTATGCAGATGATGAAGTCATCTTCAGGACACGGACAGACAGATTTCTATGGACTTATTAATGCATATGGTGCTTCAAAGTGCAACAAAACAATGAACTGTGTACAGAATTCTTTCACGCGGGTAAACACATGTCATAATGACGGCATCACTATAAAAACTGAACCTAACGATTGTTACAAGAGTTGTGCATACGGCGATTCATTGGTGCTCAATGGCTGTTCTTATCAGGAGCAGGCACTGCCTTACCAGTATTTAACGAACAATTTCGATACATTTCCTGATCAAATGTATGACGAGTCTTTCAAAACTGACTTTACGAGGCAATCGTCTCCAACTTATACCCATCAAAGATACCTCCCATACAGGCGTGAAAATCTACATTACAAATCTAATATGAGTCACGGCAGCAACCCAGGTAGACAGGATAGTTACACATCACATGGATATCTTGTTTGTTGAATATTATGTTTAATTTTCGTAAATGGCGTCTTTCGTCAGTTTTTATATATAACCAGAATTGTAAAAGGATGACCGAGAGATTTAAAGCTTCTGACGAGAAATAGATTGTCCGAGAAATAGAGAAGAGAGATAGTGGTGTTATTTCAAATACATATCCAAGATGCCAGTACTAATTAATTAGGTTATATTTGTCACTAGAGTGCAATTTCGAATTATGATCTATTGATTGTTTTTTATAACTTGCAAATGAAATTGAGTTTCATAGTTTGTTTCATGTTGGACACCTATTATTAAGGTATTTTTGTTTATCACATTGATATCATTGCTTATTTAAATCATTGGTTGTCAAATATTTATTTTAGATGTTGTTGACATAGAATTTGTAGTTATTTATTGCTGAACCGGGCGCTGGTCGCCATTTTATGGTTCCAAATTGCAATGAAATCCTTTGTATATTTTTATAGAATTTTGTTGCTTGGTCTGTGACCGGCTTGTCTTTAAACCAATAAAAATGTAAACTTTTTATATTCAGAATTTATTTTCCTTTTCATTATAAATAATTCTCCGAGTAAACAACGACAGTTTGCAGTTATGCATGGAGTCAATGAAAGTTTCAACACCACTACCCTCCCCTCCACCGAAAAAAAAACATAACGCATAATGTCGTTTTTCTTGTATTTATTATTGTTCCAGGTTTGTGAGATATTTATATGTAACAGAAGGTCACATTCAAGCTATGCGACAATCATTTTTTAGGCATTGGATAATTTTAGCATATATGCTCGGTTGTTATAATTTCGGTACTATTGATTGCTATAAAATTGGCTTTTGAAACTAAGGAGTAGTTAAACGTTTTGAAATTTGGGATTTTTATTTGCTCTACACTGTTCTGGGTTATTGGTTCGGGCTTTCTACAATTATGTAACTGCACAGCTTATGAGATGAGACACGAATGCATTAAATAAAAGTATATAGTTTATTTAATTCTGCATCACTGCTAACTTGAAATAGCAATGAATATACAGGCCATTTATCTATTTATTAATAAAGGTAATTACTTGTCCATTTACAATTACAGCATCAGGAGTTAACATAAATGTATATACAAAACCAAAACGACACTGATAAAAGCAATTTTAAATCAGTAAAATAGACAAGACGACTAGAAATAAAACAAAAAAAACAATTGTGAAGAAAGGGCAAGCATGTTAATATCATCTGTGGTTTGACATTCTTATTAAAATAAAAACCTACTCCTGTGTCAAATAATGCTTCAAATCACATATAACGGGAGGTATCTAGTCTCATTTATGGGATAGAAAAATCTTAGCAATCAATCAAGACTTCAGAATTTCTGGAGTTGCACGAGTAACGAATGTTGAAAATAATTCGACAAATCTTAGCTTCAGTAACCTGGGGGAAAAATGAACATAAAATGACTTCGTTAGTGACAACTCAAGCTCGCATACAAACTGATCTTCTAAAACTTTTTTTTTAAAATTTACCTTCGTTAAGTTCGGTCTTGACCCACAATAACCTTTGTGTATTTACCAAGGAGTTAGTGTCTCACCAAGAGACAGAATTTGTTGAATTGTGTTTCCGGAGGCATTAAGTGCTCGTCTTGTAGTGTGAGTTGTTGCTTCTTGTTTAAGACTACATGACGAGCCCTAAAGGTAATGAACCTCACTCAATGTGTTCAATCCAATTCCGTCAGATGTTGCCCCATTGGCGCCAACCCAAATTCTTACATTTTCTTATAAACGTCCTGTAGTAAGTGCCCTTTCATAACCCAAACGGAGTTTGAATTAATACACATGCGACAAACATAAAGTAAGTTCTTGAATAAAGGTCGCGTTTTTGGAAAAATAACCTTGTAATATAATATTAAAAAGACCATTGCTTTTATTATAGTATTCATCTTGAAAGGTTGGCAGTATACATCAGGAATCATAAAGTTAGACCTAAGGCAACGAAAACGATCAACAGAGGTTTCTCTTTTTTCCTGTTTAATCTAGGTTTTCTTGTTGATGCACATCTCAAATGTTTCATTTTCAGTAGTTAACCTTTTATATTATTCACGGAAATTTAACATGTTATATTTTCTTTTCTATTTTCAAAACTTAGAAATTTTAAATCATAACTGTCTGTTGTGTTTTTTGTGTTTGTTTTGTGCTCTGTTATGTTATATTTTGTCTGGGGATCTGTCTAATGGATGGTATTGATTGATTTTTATGCCATTGTTGACCTTTCCTATTATTCATTTTGTTGTTTGTATATATACCATTTAATTATTATTCATAGCTTTTGATATTTCTAACTTTCAAAATGACAAAACAACAAAGATAAAATATGAAGAATTCATGTAACGACTATCCCGTAACACGTTTGATATCCCAATAAATGAATATGTATATAAAAAAAGACTATTGCCATTTCAGTCCGTCTTTCAAGAGGATTCAAGCAGATGATTCAAATATTATATAAGAATACAGTTGCCCAATTTGTGCACATCTATCAACGCTTATAATGATGTGTTTAACATGATTTTTACAAATTATTATTTTTTTTGTCTTACAAGGGTAAGAACAGAAGAACGTCATGTGTGTATCTCACAGAAATCATGCACACACTAAATTCATAATCAATAGTTTACTGGCTTTTACTCACTGGCAATGTGACGGGTGAAGTTAAGGATGTTCGCAACTCCGTTTCAAAATAACAAGCTTTTAATAACACTGGTAAATATTGATAGTGGATTAATAAAGAAACTAAAAGAGCGAAAAAAATATTAGTCCGTGTGCTTGGGTGTTAGCGGAAAAAATAATTTATGGCATTCAAATGGATAAAACCAAAGGATTCTGAACATCTGACAAAAATTCCAATACATGACCAGCGAACATCCTTAACGGAGCAGAACATGTTTACCCTTCCGGACCACCTGATGTCACTCGCGGTTTATAGTGGGAATTTCACATTGCTAGTACTTTAGTTTCTGTGCTGTCTTGTTCTTTTTTTTTTGGTTTATAGTTTATTATATATTTTTTATTTCTTTAGTTATTTATGTATCATTGTGCATGGCGTTTGTTTGTTGTGTTCCATTCTCATCACTTTGTCTTTTACTTGGATTTTTAATTACGGCCTTTTCCCACTGTTTTGTCACTTCGGTATTCTATTGCCGATATACAAATGAAAGAAAGTAACACTGAATCTTAAGGAATACATATGTCTATCATATTTCGTAAAATATGCGAATATATGATTACTGAAATATATGTTTTAAGTGCAAGTGTGTTGTACTTTAATTTAGTATACTACGATATGTATAGTTCAGTAGTGAGGACACCAACAAAAAAAACACAAATACGGTAGCTTAACAGTAAAATGGTGCTAAAGTACAAACAATCTGCAAATTAACGTCTAAAAATACTTAAAGAATAATTTAAGTCTTTTATGTGGTATTAAAAGATCAAAAACTGTCAAAGGAATTGTTTTTTGTCACTGTTTGTAGTAGAAAAATAAGTGCAATAGAAATTCGATCATTATACCAAAGGACATGTTAGTACAAAAATTGAAATAGAACTATCGGCTTTATGTAAATTTACTGTTTGAATTGTAAGACACGCAAGTTACGAGCCTGAAAATAATAACAAAAACCACAAAAATAATTCGGGCGTAAAATTACTTTTTACCATTTTTCACGTTTAAATGGACATAAAAGGGTTAATTTTTCATTAATTTGACAAAAAATCTTAACCCTACATAATTTAAGTTGTACAGAGATAAATTAATCAGTCAGTGTGCTCATGCCCTTAAAGTTCAGAACCATCGTATATGGAACCTGGGAATACCAGGCTAGTTTTTCCCCCAGTAGTAGTACACATGACTTTAACATTTTATATCTTTTGTCGGTGATGTTGTTACACTGTTGAAAATTTCCTGTTTATAAATTTCTATTATTGGGTATTTTTCGTATACTTCTAAAGTTTTTTTCCTTTGTCTAAATTTTATTTTTTATTTACCTCACCATAATCACAATCTGTTGTGTTTTAATTATTTGTATTTAGCTGTTATTTTTTAATATCTGGTGTTTTTCGTATTTAAAAAGATAACTGTATTTTCATTCATTGTTTTTAGTGAGATGGTAAAATATATTAATTAAATGTACTATTAAGAATGAATCGTTGAGAAAAGTACTTTATAATGACTTATTATATAGAAAAAAGGGTGATACTAGGAGACAAGATTTATGTCAGATGTTTTAATCTGTGTATTTGTACTGATGACGTTAAAAAATCAATCACATTTTGTAATTATTGACACAAGGAAGTCATGAAGAGGAAAGGTCAAATGCAATCTTCAAGGTTATCATCGTTTTAGTTATTTTCCATTTGAAACAAATGATATGACGTTTTACAAATTTCCAGTCTTACCAAAGTAACTGGAATACAAAACAAATAAAAGAAATGGAAAAAAAATTCTTAAGATTGCAAATGTTTTTTTAACCGGATATATTGTTAGGTCTCGAACGAATGAACAATGTAACTGGTCTATAAACATCTATGATACTACTAGGTAGTTACTGCTTAAGATTCATTCTATAAATATTGGAAGCATATAATATTATTACATAGACAGATAATATGTCGTTTGTGAACCGTATTCTACAAGCATGCAAGTACAATACGTGTCAAATACGGTGTAGATTTCACGGTAACACTTCGGATTCTCACGTAATAACACCTGATCTCTACTGATAGTGCAGAATATTACGTCAATTCTTCCAAAACCAACATGACATCGCGACAATCTGATATATAACTCCAGGGTAATTAATGAAATGCATTGAACCTATGTTCTGGGTAGACCTTTCAGCCCAATGTTCAGATAGGCGCCATAGAAATAACTAAGACACCAAATATTTTTTTTAAACAGTCGTAGAAATAATAGAATTTAAACAAATTGATGACCATTAGGGAATACCATAGGTCATATAAAACTACAGACTCAATCTTAAACGTTCATTTATTAAAACAATATATACAACAGAACTTTGCTTGACGAATCTGAATAAGTCTACGGAATAACCATGTACATTATATTTTTTTTCTAATTATAATCATACATATTTAGGGTCTCTTTCAGTTTAAATATAAAAACGGTATACCATCCGAAGGCGTTATTTCAGGAAATAAACAAACGACTGATTTATAGCTTCCACGATGAAGTAATATTATCTTTACATTCAATAGTGAAGGTTATTTGTCAGTCCAAATTCAATTAGTTACTTAAAAATCAAAACCATACTTATTCTTGAATAGCTGAATACGATTATCGAAGAAGCCGCGTTTTTTTTCAGGAAAAAGACATTTTATAGACGAATAGTTGTTTCTTGCCCGAAATAATATATTTTTTCCCTTTCAACTGTAGAGGGAAAGGTTGGCTTAACGAATTCAAGTGTTTGCACCAAGTCAGACTGACTGTCGTTTGTTTCCAGGTTTTGTCGTTTTGTCAGTAGATTGGATGAAGTTGATTGGTCGGTATGTCATTGTTGATTGGTCGGTATGTCATTGTTGATGGTCGGTATGTCATTGTTGATGGTCGGTATGTCACTGTTGATGGTCGGTATATCAATGTTGATCTTTCTTGTTATCCGTTTTGTTGTTTATTACGCTATGGAATTCTTAAAAACACTTTGTTATATATTCAAATTTACCCAACCAATACTAAAGACGTAGTTTGTTATCTTTAGACCAAAAAAAAAAAAAAGACCTACTAAACATTAAAATATCATGAAATATAATGCCGACTCAAGTTCTTTATATTCTGTTTCATAGTAAAAAAAATTTTTTTAGGTTTCCCGCCCTCGATTATACAGGGAATTCACTTAAATTTTTACGTCGCATGATATTTTCGGAACACGATTTTAAGAACTTTTCCGCATAAGATATCTTTATATCATTTCATTTGTATTTACTTACATTTGTATGTAAGGACATTGCATGTCATCGCTTTTTATCTGACAAATGACATATATCAATGTAAGGAAACAATTTTATTCAATATGCCAAATATGGTGATTATTCGTAATAGAAACAAAGAGTAGACTAAATTTTTGGGGAGATATTAGCTGTATTGTGACTATTGTCAATTCAAATGTACTGTAATACAGTATTCCATATGATAAGCATATAATAATGTAGTGTGTACATAATTTCTGTACTTTCTGCACACTCTGTATAACAAACTTATAATGATAACTACACACTTTGTCTGACAGACTTGTACTGATAATTGCACAATCTGCCTGACAGACTTGTACTGATAACTATACCCACTGACAGACAAACTTATACTGATAAATACACGCTCTGTCTGACATACTTATACCGATGATTGCACACTGTGTCTGACAGACTTGTACTGATAACCACACACTCCGTCTGACAGACCTATACCGGTAATTGCAAGCTCTGTTTAAAAGACTTATACCGATTGTTGTACACTGTCTGACAGACGTATACCGATAGCTGCACAATCTGTCTGACAGATTTATACTGATAAGTACGTGGACCGATAACTGCAGTATGTCTGACAGACTTGCACTGATAAATACACATTTTAACAGACTTGTTCTGATAACAACACACACTGTCTGAAAGACTTCTATAAAAAATCTAATTTTGTGCCTTTGTTATTTTTTCCTAATAACGTATTATGAAATTTACTTTTAGGTAAATACCTAAAATACTCCAGTTTGCTTTACCAAAGAAAACAACGAAAATTAATAGAATGAAATAATGAATTCACAGCATTAGAAAGTTTATACTGATATTCTAATGCAATATACATTTTTGCAATTGCATCAGTTGCATGTTTTCAGAATCAGCTATCGCGACGCATGATTTATGGTACAATTGTACTTGACTTTTCTGAAGTTCGTGATGTGATATTTTACAAAAGGACTTATTCAGAGTTCTAAAGACGAAAGAAGAAAACACTTTAACAGAGGCTTCCGGTATATCAAACTTTGTCCCAGAACAATATTCATCGTGTAATATATCAGTATATTCAAATAAAAAGGACATAGTTCCATTAAAAGCTAAGTATTGTTGATTAATGGTTTGATATATAATTTTATTATAATACCGTGATGAAATCTTATTCTGCTATGAAAATAGAAAAAAGATGTTAATGCTATCAATTTTTGCATTTCAAAAATATAAATATAACACTATCTACATAATTCTTAATAGCATAGCACTTTTACAGTAAATACAAAATAAGTGAAAAAACAACACAACAAAAAATTTATATTTAAATCAATTTAACTCTATTTAGAGACATTAAACAGACCAAAGTATAAATTGGTTAACCAGATGAAAATATGAAAATAGAATTATTGAAAATTAAAGTTTGATAATCTTATAAAAGTTAATAATAACATATTTTCCTAATGTTTACACATATTAAAATAATAAATCCATAAAATGGATATTAAATAGATTATAAAGTATTTAATATAACCTTAATGACATAATGTAAAACTTCAGCATCCTTGATGTTATATAGTATATAGGTAACGCTTTTTAAAAGTACTGTTATGAAACGTATATTGTGGTGCAACCGTACTGTTTACTAAAAACGGGAGATGAAACGCTGAAATTTTATGATAAAACCACGCTGAAGGTAAAAAAGCACGAAATTAAGTTGATTCAAATTTTATAGCCAAAAAGTTCCCCGTGTATAAAAATAAATCATTTGTTTTAATTTGATTATTTTTCTCCAATATAATTAACCTCTGCCTGGTATTTCTGTAATATTCTACGAAAATCAATCAGAATACACCGATGATGAAAAATAGGCTTGAGGCTTTTCTACAATCTATACCTGCATACTAACGATATATTTATTAACCACTACATCATACCGTGCACTTCGGATATTTTTTCATTTTCTTTTTAAAAGGGCCTCAAAATATCCTATTGTCAGAAATAATTTTGACTAGAAATATCCTAATGATAGAAGTAATTTTTGAATCAATGAAATGAAAAATTTTTGCTCATAGTGAATAGGTTCTTAAAAACGTAACTTGTTAGTGTTATTCCAACATGCCAAGCCCTGAAAAGTATTATTTTTGATTCAATGGTCTTTGCTATCATAGTCAATACAAAACATTGTCTATTGTGAATAAACACAACTGACATAAAAAATAAGAATATTTGCTATGTAGTTATGTGGGGTTAGGGTACTATGAATAAGGCTATGTAGGTATGTGGGGTTAGGGTACTATGAATAAGGCTATGTAGGTATGTGGGGTAAGGGTACTATGAATAAGGCTACGTAGGTCTATGGCGTAAGGGTACTATGAATAAGGCTATGTAGGTATGTGGGGTTAGGGTACTATGAATAAGGCTATGTAGGTATGTGGGGTTAGAGTACTATGAATAAGGCTATGTAGGTATGTGGGATTAGGATACTATGAATAAGGCTATGTAGGTATGTGGGGTTAGGGTACTATGAATAAGGCTATGTAGGTATGTGGGGTTAGGGTACTATGAATAAGGCTATGTAGGTATATGGGGTTAGGGTACTATGGATAAGGCTATGTAGGTATGTGGGGTTAGGGTACTATGAATAAGGCCATGTAGGTCTATGGGGTTAGGGTACTATGGATAAGGCTATGTAGGTATATGGGGTTAGGGTACTATGAATAAGGCTATGTAGGTATATGGGGTTAGGGTACTATGAATAAGGCTATGTAGGTATATGGGGTTAGGGTACTATGAATAAGGCTACGTAGGTCTATGGTGTTAGGGTACTATGAATAAGGCTATGTAGGTATGTGGGGTTAGGGTACTATGGATAAGGCTATGTAGGTATGTGGGGTTAGGGTACTATGAATAAGGCTATGTAGGTATGTGGGGTTAGAGCACTATGGATAAGGCTATGTAGGTATGTGGGGTTAGGGTACTATGAATAAGGCTATGTAGGTATGTGAGGTTAGGGTACTATGAATAAGGCTATGTAGGTATGTGGGGTTAGGGTACTATGAATAAGGCTATGTAGGTATGTGAGGTTAGGGTACTATGAATAAGGCTATGTAGGTATGTGGGGTTAGAGTACTATGAATAAGGCTATGTAGGTATGTGGCGTTAGGGTACTATGAATAAGGCTATGTAGGTATGTGGGGTTAGGGTACTATGAATAAGGCTATGTAGGTATGTGGGGCTAGGGTACTATGAATAAGGCTATGTAGGTATGTGGGGTTAGGGTACTAGGAATAAGGCTATGTAGGTATGTGGGGTTAGGGTACTATGGATAAGGCTATGTAGATATGTGGGGTTAGGGTACTATGAATAAGGCTATGTAGATATGTGGGGTTAGGGTACTATGAATAAGGCTATGTAGGTATGTGGGGTTAGGGTACAATGAATAAGGCTATGTAGGTATGTGGGGTTAGGGTACTAGGAATAAGGCTATGTAGATATGTGGGGTTAGGGTACTATGAATAAGGCTATGTAGGTATGTGGGGTTAGGGTACAATGAATAAGGCTATGTAGGTATGTGGGGTTAGGGTACTATGAATAAGGCTATGTAGGTATGTGGGGTTAGGGTACTATGAATAAGGCTATGTAGATATGTGGGGTTAGGGTACTATGAATAAGGCTATGTAGGTATGTGGGGTTAGGGTACAATGAATAAGGCTATGTAGGTATGTGGGGTTAGGGTACTAGGAATAAGGCTATGTAGGTATGTGGGGTTAGGGTACTATGAATAAGGCTATGTAGATATGTGGGGTTAGGGTACTATGAATAAGGCTATGTAGGTATGTGGGGTTAGGGTACAATGAATAAGGCTATGTAGGTATGTGGGGTTAGGGTAATATGAATAAGGCTATGTAGGTATGTGGGGTTAGGGTACTATGAATAAGGCTATGTAGGAATATGGGGTTAGGGTACTATGTATAAGGCTTTGTAGGTATGTGGGGTTAGGGTACTATGAATAAGGCTATGTAGGTATGTGGGGTTAGGATACTATGAATAAGGCTATGTAGGTCTATGGGGTTAGGGTACTATGAATAAGGCTATGTAGGTATATGGGGTTAGGGTACTATGAATAAGGCTATGTAGGTATGTGGGGTTAGGGTACTATGAATAAGGCTATGTAGGTATGTGGGATTAGGATACTATGAATAAGGCTATGTAGGTCTATGGGGTTAGGGTACTATGAATAAGGCTATGTAGGTATATGGGGTTAGGGTACTATGAATAAGGCTATGTAGGTATGTGGGGTTAGGGTACTATGAATAAGGCTATGTAGGAATATGGGGTTAGGGTACTATGAATAAGGCTATGTAGGTATGTGGGGTTAGGGTACTATGAATAAGGCTATGTAGGTATGTGGGGTTAGGGTACAATGAATAAGGCTATGTAGGTATGTGGGGTTAGAGTACTATGAATAAGGCTATGTAGGTATGTGGGGTTAGGGTACTATGAATAAGGCTATGTAGGAATATGGGGTTAGGGTACTATGAATAAGGCTATGTAGGTATGTGGGGTTAGGGTACTATGAATAAGGCTATGTAGGTATGTGGGGTTAGGATACTATGAATAAGGCTATGTAGGTCTATGGGGTTAGGGTACTATGAATAAGGCTATGTAGGTATGTGGGGTTAGGGTACTATGAATAAGGCTATGTAGGTATGTGGGGTTAGGGTACTATGAATAAGGCTATGTAGGTATGTGGGATTAGGATACTATGAATAAGGCTATGTAGGTATGTGGGGTTAGGGTACTATGAATAAGGCTATGTAGGTATATGGGGTTAGGGTACTATGAATAAGGCTATGTAGGTATGTGGGGTTAGGGTACTATGAATAAGGCTATGTAGGTATGTGGGGTTAGGGTACTATGAATAAGGCTATGTAGATATGTGTGGTTAGGGTACTATGAATAAGGCTATGTAGGTATGTGGGGTTAGGGCACTATGAAACATAGTTTAATCTTGTCACATTTGTGTACTCCATCCCAAACAAATTCTGAGCTATACATTTTCATTTTTAGTGTCCTTGCCATCTATAATATTTGTTGTTCTTTTAAGTACCGATATTTTAGCCAATATCTTGTTCCTTGTAGAGCATTTACTATAGATAAGTTTCTAGTCCATATTTTGGATTTTTCAGCTTCTCCATTTCGTACGATTTATTTTTATCTCAATGTGTTTTCTTTGCATTATGGCACTAATGTCAAACTTTGTAGGACAACTGTTTTGTTTTGTTTTTTTTTTATAGTTGGACATTCTTTGATCTTTGTCGTACCTGTAAATTTGAATTATAATAATCATGTACTTTTGAGGCTTGTGTTAGTTCAAAATGAAAACCATGAGATAATGCCCATTGAAATGTAGCTTTTATTGAAATTTACGCAGAAAATAGGTCTTTGCAGAGTTAGTATTTCAATGTGACCACCATAAAATTCTAGGCGTACGATAATTCATAGCATCAAAACTCGAATCACAAAAGGTTTCTGTCAAACTATTTTTTGGGATATTGGCATGTAGTGCATCAGTGGGAATTACATATACTGTTGCAGAAACCAAGAACAAACTAAAAGATCACATTTATAATGTTGTTTGGCTGCTAGGAAGATGTTTAACGTTTTTATTTCAATCAATAATAAATTTCAAAAGTTCAAAATAAGTCGTAGTTACCATATTTTATCACCCAAACCAAGAAGTTAATCAAAATTGATTTCATTGTATTCCGAGTGGTTCTAAAAATGTTATTAATCAGCATCTAAAGATTAAAGTTGCTGTATTTTCAGATACATCGGTACTAATGTATTCTTCTAATCCAAAGTCCAAATGCTCAGTGTGGAAATACATATCAAAGTTGAAAGCTGCTTATTTTACTCAATGTACATTGGATTTGATCAAATGAAACATGTAAACTTGGTTAAAGTTGATTTACAGTACATTTGCTATACAATCACTACATTTCTCGTGTAAAAATACTTTAAATGCATATTTGCCTGCATACTGAACGCAACACGTGTATGCCACTTACTTTTTTACGCAACGAAAAAAAGTTAACATTAACGTGTTCTCAAATTTGGATTATTACTTAAATTTATAGCTGTTGCTAAATTTAGCATAATATAATGGATTACCGTGACTGTTAGTAATTGTCACGAAAACAAGGAACTCCATCCATAAATATTATTAAAAGGTTTTTTTATTAATCAGTTCATCTATACTCTATTTAATGCCTAATGGCTGATTTTCGAGGTTAAAAAACCAAACATATTACAAAACAAAATACCATAACAACGTGTGTGTACAATTTCTGTTTTATTTAAGTTTGTAAGGCTTTATTTTTATATTTTATGTTTTATTACAGTGTTTACGTTAAGGCTTGCAAGTATTTTAATTATGAGTATCAAATATTTTATTTTACGAGAAACTGTTAAAAAAGAGAAATGGCTGTTTTAGTCAGATAAGAGATTATTGGAATAAGATAAATTTTAAAACAGCTCATCAAACAATGTAAAATTATGGGTTAGTGAGAAAGCATCTTGTAAGGCAGAAAGTGAGAAAAGAACATATCTAACATATCTAAGGCGTTATAGTGCGGCCTACAACGGAGATCACCAGCCAGCACCACAAGACAAACACTAATGTATAGCCCTGGATACAATGTAGTAAAAAGAATCAACATAAGTGTCCACAAATCATAAATAAATACACTATTCCATACACCAAATAAGTAGCCAAGAGACATAGAAAGTAAAGGGTGCTGGCTTGAGCTGTGTACAGACCAAAAAAAAAAAAAAAAAAGCGTGAACATACAGAATACGTCAAAAGGCCAAACAAAGGTAAACAATTACATGTATAAAAAAATCACTCCCAGTAGATGTTCATTTCAAAAAGTGTGGTTCTATAGAACAAAACGAATGTACAAAAACGACAGAACAGGGTAAAAAAACACACCGTACTAATAACACTCGTTGTTAACTGTCAACTTTCTGTAAGAACTAACCGACCGCAACATAGATAACAAGAAAGGTAAACTATTAAACAACAATCAATCAACACCAATCAATCGACGGACCTTCAAATGACAACAATATTTAATGGCACGAATCAGAACAGTCACACTTATGGGTATCCAAACCTTCCCCTAATCTATCCCGACCCACTAATGTATAAAAAACACTATAACAGTCAATACAGTATGATTAACAACAGGGTTACCTAGAAATGGTAAATACTTATGGCAGTATATGATAAACAGATCAATACATGACCTCATACATATCTGACCGCGTATCATCCCTCGTCCCATATCGGACCTTGGGCAAGCCCTCGGTCCGATATGGGAGTCTCGGGATGATACCCGGTCCGATATGGATTAGGTCATGTATTAATCTATAATTAATACTACTAGAAAACTACCCGCACAAGCACGGGTATCCGAAAAAGTTGATTAGCTTTTCTTATATCCCTTCAACTGGAAATTTCACCATTTTCGTAGGGCGAGATTTTTATGTATTTCACACAGCGATGTGTGAAAATTATAAGTTATCATGTTTTATATATCTATCGATTCAGTTAGAGACAGTAAGATCGCCAACTAAATGGTTAAGAAGTCATAGATTTTTTTATCTCCTCTCTTTAAACCCTTTTTCTCCCTCTGTCCAACCCTTGAACAAAGCACAATTTATAGTATATCGTACAGGCAACTGAGGAATGGATTTAGTGTGTGGCACCCCCTTTTTCCTCTGCCCCCCCCTTTTACTCTGTAACACCCCACGACTTTCATTGTCAATGTTTCCCCATCATTTATAGCACAAGTCAAATATCCAAATTTCGTCGACTGACACAACTTATATGGGGGAAGGATTTAGAGTGTTGCATCACACATTTTCCCCTATAACCCGTCCTTTTCTCTACAACAACCTTTATTGTGAATTATTATTCTAGTTATGCTATTTAATTTTGTGATATTGGCGTTTATTTCTTTCATGATGATTTTTTTTAATTTGACAATGAAGATTGTGGGGTGTTGCTGAGAAATATGGGATAGACAGAGGAAAAAGAGAGGATGTGCTTGTGGTATATAGTCTATACCTGGAAATATGTGTGAATGAAAACGGTCCGAGTTGTTCTTAACAGAGCAATCCGAGAAATATATGTAAAAGCTCAAGAAACAAAAAAAAAAACAAAAACAAAAACAAAAAATCGACATAAATCTCTAAGATCCGAGTTGTCTGAAAATATCAACGTATACATCAGAGCCGTTTCAGATTTTATTTTTTTAACTGATGTAACGCAGTTGTAGCTGTATTGATTAATCGACAGAATTACGTAAATATCAGGAATAAAAGTCATAAAGAAACTTACCGACCTAGACGCGTGAAATTTTCAGACAACACTTTCATAATCAATCAGTCAAATTCTGATTTTAATTGTGTCTATTGCAGTTGTTACGTGATGACGGCCAAAAAAATTCGAGCCCTTAATTTTAGTAGTATAGAAGTACATTAGAGTTCTATTGTACATAAAGTACGGCTTAGGGACGAGATCAAAAAGTTTAATGTAGGAGAAAAAAACTTAATTCACATAGTTTTTTTCACTGACCCCCACCCTCCCTCTTAACTTAATTTGGGAAAAATTGATTGACCAATATGGGCATATGCTTTGAGAGTATACTTTTTTTATCATGGGTCCTGTTTTTCCTCAACAATGTATGTTTGTTTTGTATATTGACTTGGACATCACTTGAATCCGTATTTTTCAATCCGAAAACCGATGTCGGATAACAAAACTTGCAGCGATTTTTACCCCCCCCCCCCCTCCAAACCCATCCCCCAACTATTTGAATTAAGTCTTTTATCCTACATTGAACTTTTGATCTCGTCCCTTACATGTGTATGGTTAGATGATTAAAGAAATGCCAATTATGTTCTTCCTTTCTTTGACATAAGTAGGAGAAGATGGCATATAGATATTTTCTTGTAAATATGCACTCAAATATCAAAGAAAAAAGGAATATTTCCCGCTGTCAGTATACCGAGTTCGGGCTTGACAGCCTTGAATTGTTTATCTGACGTAGTATATATAATAGGCGGGATTTAATCCTTATATGGAAATAAAACCAGTGGGGTGTGAAAATATTCCCACGGTTGTTTACTACGATCGTGATACACGTAAAAGACCACTGACTGTTTTGACAGATTGTTTTCGTGTTAAAGAAAACCCATATCTGAATACAAATGTCATCGTTATGAGTGGCCAAGGATTATGTATTGCACTGAAGGATTTTATGGTGTTTTTGTGTTACTCAGACCATGTATTACTCAGAAGATCTATATACCTACAATTAAAGATAATATGTATTACCGATACTGGAATATAGAGTGAGAGAAAAAAAACGAAGAGAGAATGACGAATCTTTGATACAGAGACCAAAACGGCTAAGAACTAGGAAACAATGGAACCAGAAAACAAAAATAAAATAAATCCCATGAATTCTTCAGAAACCGTGGTAAATCCAGGTGCACACATTATAGCCAGTTCCTGCCTCTCAACTGAAGACCCTTTATCTTTTATTTTTGTTTGTATGTCAACGAACACGACATTTTACAAAAAAATATTGTGTTCGGTAATATACAAACAACAAAGAATACGACCGATACCACGTGTTATGCTTTGAAAACTCTTAATCCAAAACATGTATGAAC